>JAOYRS010000007.1:0-1200000 GCA_032432895.1 Dryadula phaetusa
AACCTAACCTAACCTAACCTAACCTAACCTAACCTAACCTAACCTAACCTAACCTAACCTAACCTAACCTAACCTAACCTAACCTAACCTAACCTAACCTAACCTAACCTAACCTAACCTAACCTAACCTAACCTAACCTAACCTAACCTAACCTAACCTAACCTAACCTAACCTAACCTAACCTAACCTAACCTAACCTAACCTAACCTAACCTAACCTAACCTAACCTAACCTAACCTAACCTAACCTAACCTAACCTAACCTAACCTAACCTAACCTAACCTAACCTAACCTAACCTAACCTAACCTAACCTAACCTAACCTAACCTAACCTAACCTAACCTAACCTAACCTAACCTAACCTAACCTAACCTAACCTAACCTAACCTAACCTAACCTAACCTAACCTAACCTAACCTAACCTAACCTAACCTAACCTAACCTAACCTAACCTAACCTAACCTAACCTAACCTAACCTAACCTAACCTAACCTAACCTAACCTAACCTAACCTAACCTAACCTAACCTAACCTAACCTAACCTAACCTAACCTAACCTAACCTAACCTAACCTAACCTAACCTAACCTAACCTAACCTAACCTAACCTAACCTAACCTAACCTAACCTAACCTAACCTAACCTAACCTAACCTAACCTAACCTAACCTAACCTAACCTAACCTAACCTAACCTAACCTAACCTAACCTAACCTAACCTAACCTAACCTAACCTAACCTAACCTAACCTAACCTAACCTAACCTAACCTAACCTAACCTAACCTAACCTAACCTAACCTAACCTAACCTAACCTAACCTAACCTAACCTAACCTAACCTAACCTAACCTAACCTAACCTAACCTAACCTAACCTAACCTAACCTAACCTAACCTAACCTAACCTAACCTAACCTAACCTAACCTAACCTAACCTAACCTAACCTAACCTAACCTAACCTAACCTAACCTAACCTAACCTAACCTAACCTAACCTAACCTAACCTAACCTAACCTAACCTAACCTAACCTAACCTAACCTAACCTAACCTAACCTAACCTAACCTAACCTAACCTAACCTAACCTAACCTAACCTAACCTAACCTAACCTAACCTAACCTAACCTAACCTAACCTAACCTAACCTAACCTAACCTAACCTAACCTAACCTAACCTAACCTAACCTAACCTAACCTAACCTAACCTAACCTAACCTAACCTAACCTAACCTAACCTAACCTAACCTAACCTAACCTAACCTAACCTAACCTAACCTAACCTAACCTAACCTAACCTAACCTAACCTAACCTAACCTAACCTAACCTAACCTAACCTAACCTAACCTAACCTAACCTAACCTAACCTAACCTAACCTAAACCTAAACCTAAACCTAAACCATGTCAATTATGTCATAGTATTTACTAATAAATATTTTTTTTGCATAAACGGCTATATGCTGTCTTACAAACGTTTAATTTATTTAAGTATTAACATCATTTAAATATGAATATATTTTCAAATTTATTTTTTATAGCTTTATCATTTTTTAATATCGTTTAAAACTTATCAAAATATTTTATATTATGCAAAAATTATAATATTATTAAGGCGATACAACAAACAAACTTCACTATAGATTACACTATACTAACAAATTTAAACATTTGTATTGAACTATAGATATCATATAAAATTTATTTAACATTATAATAATCATAATTTCAAGTTAAAAATTTATATTTCACTATAATAATATTTATTTTTATAACATTGTTATAACTATAGACTCTTCAACATGAAAGTTTTCAAATGCTTTACTTATCTGTCATTAATCGTGTGTTGTCAATTATAAAATGTCATTTTAATACGTCGTATTTTCGTGTGCACTTTTGTTTGTTTATGTAATTCAATACTTATATTTATTTCGGAAATATTATAATTAACGAATTTTAGTGATAACATAAGGGTGATAAAAATCAAGATTGAAGAAGAAGTAGTTAATACAAGTGTATTAGTTATATAAATATAAGAAATATAATTAATAATTTTTGTTTTAAGGAAAGATTATTGTTTTTTCAGAAACATAAGCTTCTGACATTATGGTAAATAATAACATTAAAGTGTATTCTCTAAATGTTATTTAAAATCAGTCACATAGATTGAAATTTTAAATGTTTACTACATTACAAATTGATTGTACATATAATCTAATTAATTATCTAAACCATACTATACTATATATAATTAATTGTCTAAACTATACTATGTAGAATATACTAAAATTAAACATTTAAATAATATTGAAGTTATTATTAGTCAACAATTATTAAACAGCTTCTGATGAACCATTACGATTAGATTGTTTAAAGTTATATATATTACAGAAGAATTGTTCAATAAATTGTTCAAAATATTGCAATATTTCAGATTTTGATAGAAACTTAAGTATGCATCAGAGTACATACAAGCAGTCGGTGAATATAAATGTAAAACTGATACCAGTAACAACAACTACCAAAGCATATTTTATGTAGTATTATGGAAAGTAGACGGAGTAGGAATTGAAATATTGTATTTTAATGCTACTACACTTATCATATTTACATTTTAGCACTAATGAACTTAAATATAGTAAGATTATCAAGTATTTAGTTTCATGATGAAATCTCCATAATGCTTTTGTAAATTTTGACTACAATATTTCTTATTTTATATATATCAATTATATTATATTTAAAAAGCTTTGTAACAATTCAATATTATAATTTCATTCGGTAAACAATCAATAAGTCATTTCAAATAAATGTAAATATACTCTTAATTATATGATACTATTCTCATTACATTTATTGCAGCGCAATAAATATAGTAATTGAAGTAAGTATCAGTATGATATATAAACGTATAAAGTAGGTGTATTATATTTTTATTTCAATGTAATTCTAATATTTTTTTAATAAATAATTATTATGATTGTGTTTCATTGAAAAGAAAAAGTCCTATATGAAATAAGTTCGATAACACGGCATCTGTCAGATGCCGTGTTATCGAACTTATCTTTGGTCACGCCAGGATGAATGTCTCTTGAGAGTCTATTGTCTATGAATATTGTCTCTATTGAGATAGGTTCTAATTGATTAAAATGAATTGGTACACCTTTTGTAACCGCACACTGTTTAAATAGATATGCATAATGTCGTATAACTAATGTTCTAAATAAATACATAAAATAACTATTTACTAATTGTGTTTTATTTATCTTTCTTTATTTCATGGCACAGGCAGTCTCAACGGTAAATTTTGTTGTTTTAAAACTGTCTTTACCTTAAAAGTACCTATTATAATTAATTAACAGTTTACTTTACTAATACTTTATATGTATAATATTATCAATTATTTTAAAAAAAAACCTTACAATATTGCTAGATTTGTTTAGGTTTTCTGAAGCAACCATGTATCTTATTGCAGCATATCTATATTACATACATCTAAAATACGAATAGAATTTTTAATTACAATGCTTTTTGTTTTAATATGTTTGTTTCAAGCAAATCAAGTTGTACAATACAATATAAGAAAATGAAATAGTATTTATTGAACTATAATTTTTTTATTATGACAATACTAATAAGGAATTTTAACTGAAGTATTAAAGTAATTGGAAGAATAAATAAACAGGTACTATTTAAAACTTTTAGTAATATTATATGTACATATTGAAAATTAATAAATGAAAAGATTGTCTATTAGTATACATAGGGTTAAGCTCGAGTACGACTATAGGAGTTAGATTCATGAGAGTTAGGTTTAATAGTTTTTTTTAGTTGGAGTCTTTTTACTTTAAATTATTATCGACTGAAAAAAAACCAAACTTCCTTCCAAAGCCCTCTCTTAGATATACGAACCGGTTAAGTCGGTCATGTAGACATGCTGGACCTATGTGATTTTTATACCATATTTTAATTTTATACTTTTTTACTTTAAACATGTTTTTGATGATACACTTTCTTGTATATAGACAACGAAAAGATGTTAAGACTATAAACAGTGGAAGAGCGTTAGGTTTAAGAAAACGATGTAAAGAAGTGTTAGACTTAAGGTGGTTAGATTGGGGACGTTCATGTTATATGTAAGGCTATGTTTATAATAGTATGTATTAGGCTTAAAAAATACAACTAATATTATGAAAATATATTTAATTTTATTTTAAACGAATTTCATTACATAACAAATATATTATTTTAATTTTATTTAATATTATAACAATAAAAAACAGTTTAAGGGACTATTTATTATAAATGAAATAAATGCGAAAATCAAAGATCTTATTATGACTATATATTTATTAAATTTATAATGTTTTGTACGAAAAAGTCAATTTTAACGAATTTCGAATTTGTTTCAAACATTTCTATACAAACGCTGACTCTGTATTGTAGTAATATCACACTCACAATGTACAATGAACACTACACAATACCATGACACGTAATTTTCTCACTGACGATCAATTTCTATTTCATCTGTATATCCACTTAGTGCATTAATTTATGGCAATTGAATTAAGAATAATTATAATGTCTCGTAAAAGCAAGTAACAAGGACATTAGTAGAAAAGTTCGTTATTTTTAAATAATAAGGTTTGTTTTCATTCCTAGTGAGTTCACACTCGTAAATGACAGCCTTAAACAAGTTTCATGTTCCATTTTACTCATGTCTATAATTAAAAAAAAAAATTAGTTCTTTACAAAAATTATTAAAACTTTATCAAAATGTTAAAAATATACAATTAATTACCATATCCTGAGAAACATTTTTAATATAATAATTATGTAAATCATGTAATATCTGTACATTTCAAGAAAGCTACATAATGTATTTTAATTGGCACTACTGCTGGGTCCTTATATTTAAAAACATAAAATAAACACATTCAAAAATAATCAGATATTATTAGACTACTAGTGCTCTAATTAGATAGACTAGATAAACAGTTTGAAGTTGAAAATAACTTTGGCAGCAAATATCTGATGTTACATGTGAAAATTAATTTTATCCGATGATTCAAGAATTCCATATTGAGAAGTGTAAGTACACAATTATAATTATACATCGTGAATTTTGTTTTGTTACTTAAAGGACAATTCATAAAAATTTCAATAAATGTCACTGTAAAGGTTTTATAACAGTATTTATTGAGTGATGCAATCGTACTGGTCATACGCAGCGTGTAAAGTATATTCGAGTTATAAATCGGTTAGTCCCACAACAGTATACCATTCATAATTTTTATCTCAATAGAGACAATATCCAGACAATAGCAGAGTTGTCAGTTTAGTCCAGTAGCATCCGACAGATGTTCGTTAGATAGCGTTGCTCTTTTTTTTAATGAAAGAGTAGTTTAATAGTTTATTTACAGGGTACATTAGTTATTTATAGAAAATAATTTAATTAATGGGTTTATTCTAATAAATAAGAGATCAACAATATAACTATACTACTACTTTATATTCAGTATTTTCATTAACCTGCTACTTTCTATTGACACAGTAATTGACTAAATTTTATTAATGCCATATGATATTTTATAAGTTATCATTGAAAAACTATATTTTGATTTACATTGAGTTTGATATTTAAATTGAGTGTAGTTTCATTTACTATTATATATATTATACTCTAGAGCTCACATATTTGGTAATGCAAAACATGAACAGAAATATTATATTTTCTTCATTAAAGACATACAATACCTTTGTTAACATTTCATAACGTTTTCAATGTGGACTAGAGTTCACAAATTAGAAAAAAATATAGAAAATTGACATAATAATATTATATTTATTTTAATTGAAAGTAATTTTCATATTTTTTCTTTTTTATTAGTAACTAGCTGGTGCCCGCGAACTCCGTTTCGCCAAGAGATGTTAATGCGCCAACAGAAGATAAAAAACTATTATAATAGAGTCATTTCCGTATGTTTTTAAAGTGAAGGTGTTGCATGCCAGTTAAATAACCACTTCTCATATATGTTGATCAGGACACTTTGTACTTCCACCATACCGAACGTCGAAATACATCGCAATAAGCCTAAAGAATTTCTTTATACACCACATTTGATGTTCTACCTGTAGGAGCCAATACAAACAAATTATCGGAGCTAGTGACACGCGAGAAAGCCACATAAAGCTGTCCGTGTGAAAAACAGCTCGTCCTAAGATCGACACCAGCGGCTCGAAGTGTCTGACCTTGTGACTTGTTAATGGTCATCGCAAAACATGGAGTAACGGGAAACTGCACGCGCTTAAATTGAAATGGGAAATGATTTGGGATTAGCGGTATGCGTGGTATAAATACTACTTCACCAGATCCACAACCCGTGAGAATTTCGGCTTCTATGATATTACTTCGAAGTGCAATTACTTTTAGCCGAGTTCCATTGCACAGCTTAGGGGGTGTTAAATTACGAAGCAACATTATGGGAATGCCTACTTTTAAAGTAATATTATGTGCGGGGAGTCCAGGTGCAGCGAGAGAGTTTAAAAATTCAACCGGGTAATTTGTAACATCCATTTGATCTACCACTGTATTTATAGACCGGTATACAACTTGGTCTCCTTCAATTCGCTCTAGAATAATTTGGTTGATGGCAGCGGCTTGGTCATTTTTGGGCGTAAGTATTGCTCGCTCACAAAGCCATGAATTGTCTTGACCTATTAATTGGGAAACATCACCATAAACCAAATCAATGAGTTCCTCCACCGAAGCAACAATTTTACATAGGTTGTCGGGTAGAGTTACTGAATTACTTGATTCGGGAAATGATTCGGGGAATAACGTGATCATTTCGCCGGATATCTTGTAGAGTGCGATTAACGGCTTCCACGGCCTTTTTGTTCGCCATCGTACACTCGTCCCAAACGATTAGGCTGCACTCTGCAAGAATCTTTGCCTTTTCGCTATTTCGGGATATGGCACAAACTGGTGTTTCATTTATATCTAGGTCCAAAGGTATCTTAAACATGGAATGGGTGGTCTTACCTCCTGGAAGTAAAGTGGCTGCAATACCCGAAGAGGCGACTGCTAGTGCTATTTTTTCTTGTCTTCGCACTTCAGCAAGTAGCAGTCTAGTTAAAAACGTTTTTCCTGTACCACCAGGGGCGTCAAGAAAAATATTCCACCATCCTGTTGACTGACACTTCTCAAAATTCGTTCATACACAGACTTTTGTTCATTTGTGAGGGTGCCAATATTATTGTTCACGATTTCGGCCATCGCGGCACGATCATAATTTGTCTCCGCTGCATACTCTCGACCAACACGCCGAACTTCAGTGGTTTCCTGCGGCTCTGGAAGACCATAATGACTCAAAGGATTGCCACCTATTGAAATCACAATATCTTGAAGTGAACAAAGGCAACGATTAATAATACGCTCGTCAGACTCTGCCACACTATCTCCATCAGCGCGCCTAGCCGCAAAACGAAAATCTTCGGATAGATGCCGTTGGTATTTTTCCCATAGCTGCATTGGATGGGCAAGTCCGCAGAACACTATCATGATTGCAAACAAATGTCGCAATCGGATGGGAGTGTCGCTGACTACGGCCTCTTCAAGAGTGTCGTCCCAATTTCGATCGTCATCTAGCAGACGCAATGCGCTGCAAGCTTCGTGAAAGGTGGAATGCTCAACACCATTAACAGTTTTTAAATATGTGTAAGAAGTAGCTCCCCGGACTGTGTGCAGTAAAAGACGCAAGTAATAACATTCATTATTACTCGGATGAATCGTGTACACTCGTCCTAGTGCATGCTCGCGATATACTCCTGGAAACCTCTCCACCGGCTGTCCCCGTCGGCGTCTATTAAATACTCCTTGTTGCTTATTGTACGTGTAATACGACGGTACTTCATTGTATAGGAGCGTTCGTGCAAAACTGTCTTCTTGACACAGACTGAAATATGCTAAGAGTGTGGTACGGCGTGGATTTTCTAAGCGTTCCCGTACGTTTTCTGGATTGAAATATAATCGCTGTCCGTTTTCTAGATGGACATCTAAATGCATTACAGTTGGGTGTCGGTCGTGGATAGAAAATCCAAGTATTCTCCACACCGCTTCCGAGGTACTGATATAGCGACCAGATTGATATTTGGTCACTTCATCACGATCACTGCTCTGCAATCCAAATGTGGCTTGATCACTTCCTTTGTTTACGTACTTGCATATGTACTTTATTGATTCTACACTCGCGCAGTACTCTACATTTACGTGAGCTTCAAAGGCACGTGAGAGTACTGGTGAATATGGCACTACCCACAAATTATCAACATTGTCCGCGCATATTTATTTCAGCAATAAAACCACTATTTTGAGGTCTCCGACGGCGGTACCATGGGTATCCGTTTTCACCAGTAACGGTTTCATCACAAAATATTTTTGGAAACCTCTTTGTGCAACGGCCTTCTTTCATGCAGGGTGAACTGCTGTTAAATATGCCACATGGGCCATGTATCATGTTCGTTTTGACGATTCTGTGTAAAATAGGGTCTGTGTCTGGATTAGGTATTTCCGCACTAATAAGACGATCGATTTCGTTTGGCCTGACCTTTTCCTCTAGCCACAAAAGATTATGGGAATGAGGCAATCCACGTTTCTGCCACTCTATCGAAAACATGTAGCAGCGGACTGACCCAAATATCTTTTCTTTTGTGAGGAGATCAATTAAGCGCTTTTGCTTTAAATGAAAGACTCTAGAAATTAAGTCATGTCTGTCATAGGAAGCCTGACCCGTCAGCAAGTTATTTTCTATTTCAGGCCATTTTGGGTTAGTAGTCATGGTAATAAAGAGATCTGCGCCGCCATATTTTCTGACGTAGCAAAACGCATCCTGGGTTCGCTCAGCCATGTACCTGGGACCACCAGTGAACGTAGAAGGAAGAATTACCATTCGACCCAAGTTTTCTGGATCAGAATCTTGCTCTAAGGCGTCTCTTAAATCAATGTAATTTTCCGCTCGTAGTTGCCTTTGATTAGTGCGTATTCACACCTTCCACCACACCTTCCAGGTGATTAGCAGTAATTTCCTGTTGTTCACAGCACATCACACCTTCCAGGTGATTAGCAGTAATTTCCTGTTGTTCGTAGTAGCGACTGCGAGCAGCCGACAGACGCAAATCATGTTGTTCATCGCTTTCGAACATCCGGGATATTTCATGGCGATGGCGATCCGCAGACAGCCGTGAACTTCTTTCCTCATCTGTTTCTAGAGAACGTGAGATTGCACGGCGAGAACGGTCAGCTGAGAGCCGATCTTCACGCTGTGTGAATGTCTCAGACTCGCGAGATGTGGCGTGACGTTCACGGTCAGCAGTGAGACGCTCTTCACGCTGAGTGAATGACTCAGACTCGCGGGATGTGGCGTGACGTTCACGATCAGTAGAGAGACGCTCTTCACGCTGAGTGAATGACTCGGACTCGCGAGATACGATATGACGCTCACGGTCAGCAGTGAGACGCTCTTCACGCTGAGTTAATGACTCGGACTCGCGAGATACGATATGACGCTCACGGTCAGCAGTGAGACGCTCTTCACGCTGAGTGAATGACTCGGACTCGCGAGATACGACATGACGCTCACGGTCAGCTGTAAGGCGTGCTTCATGCTGATTCATCGTTTCTGAGGCGCGTGAACCAGCTACTTGTTCTCGAACCGTAGCTAATCTTTCTTCTCTTTGCGAAGCTGTTTCCGAAGATACCAATTCAGCATAATATTCCCGCCTCGCAGCTAAACGTGCCTCATGTTCTTCCTCAGTTTCTTGAGATCTAACTTGTCTCTGGCGTTTAGAGGCTCTCGAATATTGAGAAAGACCTGATTTCTTTCGTCTAGGCATAATGATTCTTGTCACAATATTACTTGGACTAAGAACTGTAGAGTATAAGATTTTGTTGGCTGCTCCCCTGCGTTACCGGGTAGGCTACTTCCAAATTATTATACGTAAACCACAAAACAACATAAGCCCGAAGGCATCTATTCTGATAATGATTCTTGTCACAATATTACTTGGACTAAGAACTGTAGAGTATAAGATTTTGTTGGCTGCTCCCCTGCGTTACCGGGTAGGCTACTTCCAAATTATTATACGTAAACCACAAAACAACATAAGCCCGAAGGCATCTATTCTGATGAGTTACAATAAAATGGGAGTTTTAGCCAGTATTGAACTGTTACCGCCTTCACCGCGTGGAGGTACTCCCAGCTTATGTTATTATTGTTATTATTATTATGATTCTTTAAACAGGTAAATGTCACAAAACGAAGGGCAATTCACGTAAAAAGCGTTAATTTTCCTCGATTTAGCTTCAAAATTAACGGAGTTTCATGGAAACTTACCCCCCCTTTTTCAGCCCCTATTAGGCATATTTTCCAAAAATCCTCATTGCATCATTCTTAATTTGTAACCATATAGCCGAATATTAATTTTAATCGAATTAGCTTCAAAACTGACGGAGTTTCATACAAACTTACTCCTCCCCTTTTTACCCCCTTAAAGGGCGAATTTCCAAAAAAAGGATAGCCTATATGTTAGCGAGGACTAATAGCTATATAACAAAAAAAGTGTCATCAAAATCCGTCCAGTAGTTTTTGCGTGAAAAGCGAACAACAAACAGACAGACAGACAGACAGACAGACAAAAATTTTTTAAATCATGTTTTTCGCTTCTATTGGTTGAATAAAGATCCCCCATCTTATTTTTTCTTAAATATCTGTAATGTACAGACATGGAGTTGTTATAATTTTATTATATGTTATTATTATATGTATAGACTAGTGGAACCGGTTTCTGGTCTGTTACACAGTTGCTTGCAGATGTTCAGAGGCAGGCACACAATAATGACGGGCGTTATCTGTAAGGATAACAAACTTATATTAAATAAATAATATAACTATAATCATAGCTAATTTATAGCTATGTAAATAATATAAAACTTATAAGCATTTTACACAATAAACCTACCTAGCTTTTAATTCTTTACTTGACTCCTCATCTATATGATGTAGGCAGTTGTTGTTTGTTACTCTCTTTTTAGTTTTTAGAGCATCTTCTCTAGTCTCTGTAAATAATAACGGTTTATATTTAGTGCATCATTTTCATATAGAATTAAAAATCAGACTGCACTGTTTGTCTGTATTTTTTTATAATGCGTACTATTTACAAACTAAATTCACTCCAAATTCTGACAAAATTAACAGAATAAGCAGTTCTCAATACATTATTTTTTTTTAGCTTCACGCTTTTATCCCACATAGCAGGGACAGAAAGTACCTAGTGTCAAGACACTCCATACTTCGCTTTCCACCAGATACAAGATATTGCTTGTTGAATGGTGGAACTCAACGCCACACTTTGTCTTTACCAGAGCAAGGAAGTGAAAATAATATAAATATAACCACTCTCCCCGAGTAGGAATAGAACCCACAACTGATCGTGTTTACAGTCAGACACTATCGCACTGCGTCACAACTAGCCTCATCAATACATTAATGAAAATCTTATATTTGCATATTAAACATGCTGCACTATCATGTGATTTTAAGATGATATGTGCACAGGAAACTGACAGAATAAAATAACACAACTTACAATAACCAATTGTCATAAACACAATGTAAACTACATTCCTGAATATATAATAATGAATGTTCCCAGAAACAGTTTGTATGAATGTGATAAGTTCAAGAATAAAATTAGTTTTCTTGATCTTGAAAATTCAAAAGTTTACTAGTATATCACAAATTTAGACAATTCAAAATACTCACAGCTACACACAATAAAGGTTAATATTTCAAAGTGGATTGTTGAAACTGACAACATACTTCTAATTTTGTTTAGTGTAAAGATTGGCCACTAAAAGCTAATTTACAGGTATTTACTTTCATTGTAGTATATTATTCCTAATAAAGGGTAATGTAATATAACTCAAATATGCATAATAACTCAAGGTAAAAGAATTACCCAATAATATTTCAGTGTATCCATTAGTGTTGACAGTAGCATCAATATTTTCATGATGTATGTACTGCGGCAGAAGATGATGAAAAGATATTGGTTTATTTAATTAAAAGAGTATGTGCATGACCAAACTATGCTTGGTATTTTTATGAAAAAGGTGATTTTTTACAGATTTCTAGAATAAATTTGTTTAAAGCACTAATTTCAATCAATTAAATTAATTTGTGTAAAGATTTCTTTATAATTTCAGAGATAAACATTTTTAATAAAGTTTTTAAGTTATTTTAATATAGTTAGACATTAATTTGATTACAATAATGTTAAATTAAGTCTAATAAAGAGCTCCCAATAAAAGTTATTGTTACAAATAAAAGAACTTGAAAAAATAAGGAAAAATTAGTCTGAAAACATCTTGACTCAAATTGGTGCTCTTGTGACTACACTCAAGGTAAGCTCAAGTGCCAAGTACTGTTTCAAACCCTTCGGTCTGTTATGTTATGGATTATACTTTTGTTTACTCCTGATCAAAGAGAATAATTAGCAAATTTTTTATAAATAGTTGAGACACAATATTTAGCATAGTTTATATAAATAAATAAACAAAAACGTTATACTGTACTAACCCACTAATATTCTCAGCATACACATTGTAAATACACATTATAAGATTCCAACACCACGTTCCCTTCATCTAATCTGCCAAGTATTCTTACAGTTGTCTCAAGTAGTAGTTTCATCTTTTTTTTTATTGTTTTGAGCATTGTCATCTGTAAATAGTTCAGAAATATGCTCAAAGTAAAGTTCCAAAAGTATACACTCGATTACAGTAATTAAATAAACATGAAAACAATTGAATATATATTTTAAATTTTTATTTTCGTTTTACGCGCTAAACCAGACGGGCGACACTTGCACACTCAGGGGAGTGACACTTGCATACTAATGGTTGTCAACTAATTTGAAACGCCATCTATTATTTGAATCCAAAAGAATTTTACTTAATCATTTTATACTCTGGCAACTCAATGCTACCAGCAGCAAACCAATAGCAAAATGTATAAATAAATTATACAAAATGGTCGCTCTCTTTGCGTAAACTTGCTTGTAAACTCTTCATTTTTATGATTCTATTTTGGTGATTTCTCTGAAAAATGGCGTCGAGTTAAGCATTAATCTCTTCTTTATTTTTAATTTTATAAATATGTTAGCATAAATAGTGGGTATTTATTTTTAGTATTTTAAGCGGTAAATTATCTTATAAAGGATCAGATGGTGATACAAATGTGGCGGCCCAAATATATTGAATAAAAATAAAAAATGATAATATCCCTATTGTTTCTTTTCAAATCAAATGATAATAATCTCTATAGCTTCTTTTCTCTATTGTTTCCAATCATTCATAAGGTTCAATTTGTAAATGTCTCTACTAGTCAATTTTCTGCAAAAAAATTATGGAAGGGGGCGCTCTTTTACAGTATATACTCTTTGCGTTAAACCCTCTTGGAATATTGTTTTTTTTTTATAATTAACTATTCGACATATAACATTTGACAGGTACTGATTTCTGAACATCCCCCTTGACGGTGATAAATAAGCATCTCTATGATTGCTAATCATAAAGAAGCTTATCTAACACTGTAAAGGGGGAACACTAACTTCAATCCCTTTTTTATATATAGAAAACGGAGACAAACTACCATAAGGGCCACTTGTTGGTAAGTGGTCACCTTTGCCCATGGACATCCATCAAAATTAGAGTTGTGGACGCGTTGCCGGTCTTTATCGGATGAGAGTGAGGGGAGATAGGGTAGTGGCAGTTAAAACTATCGGAGCCACTACACTACGAGGGTGGAAATAGGAAAACCTGGCTTACATGACATCGAACTGGTGTTCGATGTCATGTAAGCAAGGTTCACCAGATATTTGGATCGTTATTGGATATTTGGATCGTTATTGGATATTTGGATCGTTATTGGATATTTATCGTGATCGTTAATATCTCTGACCTCATCGCACGCAAAAGAAAATGCACGGCGAATGGCAAAGGACCCGAGGCCCGGCGATAAAAGCCCAGCTTAATAATCTCATCGAGTGACTTCGGATGGAACTAGAGACTGACGCCGCTTACGCCTGAGATGCTAGGATCTCGGAGGCAGATTCCGACTATGCATCTCTTAATAAACTGAGCTGACAGATCGCCCAGAAACCCCCACCATTGAGACCGAGCCAAAACTTTTTGTATCCTGGTCACACTTTATTCAAAGAATTGTAGTTTCTAAACGCATCTGAATCTGAAATGTCAGTGTCAAGTACCGGAAGTTGAAATTTCGCTGGGTGGTTTGAGGGAAATTTGTAAATACTGGTAAATATGATTTATAATATTTTTTTTTATTTTTTATCATAATTTACTAGATATCATGCTATTTGAGTTCAGTTTTAATGAAATTACAATAATTCACTCTTCACTCTACATTTTACTATGACCGTATATCTATTACCTTGTGTTGTACAGGTTTAAATATAAAAAAAAAACATTTGTAACAATAATATTTTGTTCAAGTGTACAGTGTGTTAATAATGTCCGTTTAATAAATCATTTAGTTGTGTCCATATAACTCAGTTATTACAAATTTATCAGGCCATAAGTTCTTTCATATATTCTTTAAAGTCACCTATATGAGCTTAGGAAACTTTACATAAATTAATAAGTTATGATTTATATTTGAAATTATCATTTATACTTATTCTAGTAGAAGTCTCGATATATAGTAGTAATTTTTATTTACAACTTGGTATATCAATACCGTTCATTTCAACCTAAAACTTCGGATGAGTCACTCCACCGTCCGCACATCCACTCCAATCACAAACTGTGATAATTTGAGAACAAATCTGAAATTTGCATTGTAATTTCTCAAAGAAATATATAATGTAATATAAACTTACATGTGATGCATATAATATAATTTGAAATGTCATCGTTTTGTAAGTTTGATTTGACAGATCACTTTTTGCCACAAATTACTAAAATTTCGGCATTTTCATAAGTCTTTCAGTTTAGTGAGCAGTCGGATTGCCACTAACTTTGTTACTTGGATAATTATGGGACCAATAGCACTTATACCTTAACTTTGTATTGAGGGTATAACTGTGCATAGCTACTCGCCCTCGTGTTGCTTTAGGCATTCAATTTTCATACAAATAATCTTAATAATATGCTTACATTATATAGAAAATCATTATATGTATTCTTAAGTAATTTAAGGCTTTTAATTTGTTAATTTTTAAATCTTTCGTCTGTTGTGAGCCCTTTTTTAATGATTATTTGTGAAATAAAAGAATAATCCGAAATTAGTAAAATAAAATAATTTATTATTTTATGACTAGCTTTAACAATAAATTAAGTATTATATAATAGGGATTTTTAAGCGCACCATAAAACGGCCGCGAGCTCAGCCACTCTTTAAGTCGTGGAGCAGCAAGTTGACACACCACGCGGCTCCAGCTAGCTCATATCACGTGCCGATGAGCACCAGTAGCACTATGATAATACCCGAAGTCAAGCAAATTATCACACCCAGCTTTTTCTGTAAGCAAAATATAACGTTGATTATAACTGGTATTAAATTAGGTTTATCAACTACTCAACGATGATTTGGCTATCATTTGCGTACAGAAATTGAAAACATTTGACGTTTTATTCATTTATGTAAGAAACAAGTGACAAACAACAACAACAATTTTTTTATTATTATGTACATCGGAGCCAAATAGTAACGCGAGCTGACTGCATACATTCCTGCGAGGTAGCTCTCTGAAATTCGTGACGTAGCAGACAAGCTTCAAGAGCGTCAACTAAGATGGTATGGCCAAGTTGTGCATCGGGCTAAGAACTATGCAGAACGACCAAGCTGCAAGGTGGAGAAGATTGAATTGGGAATTAGACTCAGCTAGGAGGAAGAAGAAAAAGATCGAAGAACAGAGAAACTAAATAAATAATAATACTTGATATATAAAATTGTATATCACCTTCTTCGCCTTTCTTCGACTGACGGTGCCTTTAAGAAGCTCTTGCCCTCCACTCTCCACGTGCTCGGTCGCTTGTAGCGCGTAGTATTCCACGCTGTCTATTTGTTCTTGCTGTTGAAATATTTTCGTTCATAAGATAAATTTGAAATGTATGTCACCATACTATTAAGAACCTTTGTAAAAGTTCTAACAATCTAGTTAGAATTTGTCTTCTTAGACAAAAAAAGAAAAAACTGAATATGTACTAGTATGGCTACTATTTCATTATTTCTAATTAGATTTTTAGAGTTTTATATAGAAATGATTACTATCTGGTAAGATTACCTGCACGGCGACAAGGTGTGCAAGCTGTAGGAACAGGTCCCGCACGGCCTGCAGCGAAGACTCCACGCGCGCCAGCTCTTCGCGCCGGCACTCCGCCTCGCGCAGCGCCAGCCGCGCCTCCGCCGTCTCCGCGCGCAACTGCGCCCACACCAATATACAAACTAACACACAGCTGATAGTCAAACGACAGATGTGCTTTAGAGTGTAGAGCACTGAGCTTACTAGATTTAATCCTCAGAAGAGTGTATTAATGCCTCCGACGATATTTTCAACATTCCGTTGTCTTGATATTATATATTGAAGTTTTAAGTATTAAACACGATGGTGGATGTTATTCGCACCACATTCCAAAGGCGACATTGAACGGTGCCCGTGTTAGTATAATATAATAATAGTCGTAATTAAGAATCAAAATGTTACACAAAAATCGTGTTTAGTAACTGCAACATGTATTTTAACAATTAATTGGGCAATTATTTCATTCCTGATTACAACTTGAGCAGACGGACTTGCACAGCAGCCTCTCTCCACAGAGAGCACTCGTTTAATCTATAATAATATTGCTTAAGTTTTACGTTTGCAAAATAAACTACATATATCAGAAACACTACTTATTATCAACCCGAATATTACCGAGGTATAATACGTCACTCAAAAAATTGTAATTCAATTTCATCGTTAATTAAAATTTTGTTAAAATGTTGTCCTCAAAAACTTTCGTAATGCCAATAGTTGCATGTTTTTACTTGCGCTTCACTCGCTTGAACTACACGACTATATGTATTTGATGTGTTCGGCCGTCCTTCACTCTTACATTATGTAAGAGATTATCTTCAATTTTTCTCATACATCCTCGAGCAGATTATTATGGGGCAACTCTACAGATGTTAATGTCAATATTTGTCATTCAAAAAAGAGCTGTGCGCACTGTTTGCTGCGCGGGAGCCCGAGATTCTTTGCGAGTAGTTTTAAATAAAGCTGATATTCTTGGATTGCATCACAATATGTCTAAAAAATATTTGTTGTTCCGCTAAAAGTATTAAAACCAGAGTGCTTTCACTGTTTTCTGAATCTTTCTGAATCAGAGACTAAATTAATACAAGGAATAAAAGTAAGCTGATTATTCACAGTTCTCGTCTTCCAAAATGAAATAAATCGTATAAGTATGTACAATTAAATTCCACAAAAAAATTGAAATCAGCTATTAGAAGTATATAAAATCAATATTAAAAATATGTTATTGAAGCGGGGCACGAAAAGGGTAATCATGATGGTATTGATATAAATGCTAAAAGATTAGCTGACGAAAAGGTGGGTTTTTAAACAATTACTATTTTTAAAGAATATTTACTATTTTTAAAGTACTATTCCAAACTTAGGATTACAAAACATTTTTGAAAAAACGTATAAAAATTTAAACGCAACGGGATTCAAACTCGCACCTTTTGGTTACCGTCCAAGCACTCTGACCGCTAAGCCATGCGTTCTACCACCAGCTGCATCGAAATTCTTATGTTTGTCACAACTTATGATAAATAAGTAAATTGTTAGCATCTTTGTAGAGAAATTTTTGCAAATTTTTACTACTGCGTTTAAGTTTTTATACGTTTTTAGATAAATGAATTACTGAATATTTTAACTAAAATTTCATAATCTTAAATTGTGAAAGTGATAATGTTGTAATATGTAAAAATGTCATCTAAAATATCTTTATTATTAACATTTACTACTTTAAAAGTGTTATTACATGCTTAGGATTAGATTATTAAATATTTTAAAAAATAAGTAATAATGTTATGTTAAGAAAAATGTGATCTTTCATATGAATTATGTAATTTGCGTTAATGGCTGAAGTTTGCGTACATGAAGAACCTTTGGGACATGTTAAAAACGTGCCTTTTATTCAATACTAAAGCTTAATCTCTGAAAGAAAAAAAATGAAGATTATATCCAATCTTTCAATTCATTCAAGTCATTAATATCTGTAACTTCAGTAACGGTACGTTCCTATGGCCCCTAAAAAATTCCAAGTACCCAAAATAATCGATGACTCGCCAACGTCATTTACATTGGAGGACAAATTTTCCATATTTATAATCTCTATTAAAGATTTTTAAACGTCTCAAATAATCAATCAAGATTTTTGTTTAAAAAAATATAATAAAAATGGTATTGTTGAGATTTCTTTTATACTTAAAAAGAGAATGTATTTATTAGTAACTAATTACCAGAAACAGTAAAGTAGAAATTATATTTCTTTTTTACTATTTTGATCTGATGTGACCATGACCATGAGATCACTTGCTTCCATTATTAAGTTTACTAAATGTACCGTTATCGATTGGACAATTTATATTTTACTTAACGCCACCGTCATGCTCAACAACATTGATTGATTTCCTTTTGGTCATCACACGACTAGTATATATTCATATCATATAAATAGTTATTTAATCGCTTTGATCAAATATATTCATTTTAGTACTGGAAATCATTCGTTTCAATACACTGTCTCCGTATTTTTTAAAAAACTTTATAAATTTAAATTGCTTAAAATATAACAGTGCCTGTCTTATAAGAAACAATATACATAATATGATGTTCATTTGATTTTGTAAAACTACAAAAAATCATATATTTTGAAGAAGTGCCTGCCCACTTACGTTGTCCACGAACAGGCATATGTTGTTGGACTCTAGCAGGTGCTCGCACTCCTCCTCTGATATCGTGAGATTCGCTGTAACAGATATGAAAACATCATGAACAGATACACCTGTAATTGGTTTACGGTGAGCGCGTGACGTCGAACTCGGACGTCGGAGGTCTGGCTTCACCCGATGAGTTCGATGAACAATATTTTAACACTTCGAGAGTTAATTTAACGCTCGTTTACACTTCGCTAACGCAAATTAAGTAGGTAACGTTCGTTCGTTCACCCTTCACCGTTAGGTCCATTTAAAAATTTAGCCATGTAAACGATTTTATACATAAATTGATTATTATAGCAACAAATGTACTTTGTATTTATACCAGAATTATTGTATATTTTTTATCTTTATAAATTGCTCCTACTGCAAATAGAAATATATTGCAGACAGAGAGAGCCCAACAGACAGTTCTCAATCGTGTAACCGCACGCTTTAGTATCTTGCAATAATATTTAAAGTAAACTTTTATGTAATAAAATGTTTGATCCTACTGAGTTTGATTTGGTCCTGCAGGAGCCGCAGCTGGTAGTCTCTTAGAAGCTGCAGTGCGCGCTGGTGGTCCTCGAGCGCGTCTGCGTAGAGGCGGCGCGTGGCGGCGTACTGCAGGCGCGCAATGCGGCCGGCTGTGCCACGCGCGCCGCCCGCCGGCGCCCGCACGCGCGCCTCCAGCTGCCGCAGGGCGCCGCACACCTTGAGGCCCACAGCGTTGGACTGCGTCACTACCGAATCCAGCTGCTCCTGCAGCTCTAAAACGTACCGTTTTGATAAACTACATCAATATGATGAATTGTATTTTAATAAATTGTGTCACTATCGTTACGCAGTTGTTTGAAGTGGCGGAATGAATGTAGGCACAGAACTTATTAACGTTTTATGTTTATGATAAAATAAACTCCTCGTCTTTATTGGGTAAATCGGGGCAGAAACACTGCTAAGTAGGAAACAGCGACTCTAAATAGACGACAAGTAAATGAACATGTGTTCACTATATTCTCTCCGCTTAACGTGCCACGTGCATTAGACTGGCCGTATTCATTGTATGTACGTAACCAGCCTTGTAATTTCATAAACAACAAATTAACTATAGTTGACAGTTGGCTTTGACCTTTGGTGACATATAAGCATATTTGTATAATGTACATAATATTACAATAGTAGTCGATTGTCTCACGTTTGTTAGCGTGGTACGTCGGGTCGGAGTGGAGGCGGCGAATGAGCTGCGTGTTGCGGTTCACATCGTGGATCCAGCCGCGGATAAGTTCCACCTGCAATTGTAAAAATATAAGTTAGTTAAAGTAGGGCAAGGAACGGAAAAGACTACTACAGCTGCCGTAGCTTCACGCTTTGTTCAACATAGAGAGTGTATAGTTATATAGACGATACAGAATCCGTCCGTAGTCTTGCTTTATTATGATACTTTTACTATAAAAATAATATCTTATTAGTTTTGCAAATAGTCAGTGTAAACAATACACAAAGATTGTCAGTAATGTCTTTGAATTGTAAACGTTTGTAGTCAGTGACCTCTTTGACGGGCCGGAAACGTTTAACTTTCATTTATATGTTTCATTTGATATTTGAATTGAAGCTGATGTTACGTAAATTGTAGTGTGTTGTATGCACATATACCAGTACACGTGTAATGCTATCAACGTGACCTCTGAGCGGACAGACCCTACCGATACAACAATCTTCGCACTATAATGCATTGCAAGGACGTTATGATTTTATATTTTCATTAAATCTTTGAGTTTATTGTTATGGATAAAACGCATATTCTTAAATATGTAGGTTGGCCGCTTAAACGATACTGGCTTATGATATGATACTAAAGTCTTGAGTCATACACAGAGCGCGCATGTGATGTCACCAGGCCGTAATGAAATTGAATGTCAACGCGAGCTGGACAGCGCGGCCCGCTGCCGCCTCCTTGCAAACTTTATGAATTTTGACTTGATGCGTGATGTACGCCGCTAAATAGAATGGCAACTGATTGAGCAAACATGTGTATGTCTTAGATATATGTATTATTTTGTATACATTACATCATAATAAATACCTACATACTGCGACATAAAACGTTTTGAAGCAGTGATATGTTTTAGGATGCTTGATACCGCGATGTGAGGAATGTAGGTTATGCTAATGAAATGTAATTGTTGACTCCAAATGTTTTGCGTAAACAATTAATTAGCTTAATGAGTTCAACTAGCAACCGCCGCGTCGTCCTGTGTACTGCGAACAGCTGCATAGAGTATGCACCCGTAATCTATGCAACTAAATAAATTACATTATTACCTCTTACGACGTATTGCCAAAAGTGATATGTTAAGTAAAGCCTTAATATTTTAAGATTGATTACTCGTGAAGGTGTAATTGCAACTTGTAACATAGGTCGTGTAACATAGAGTAATGGTAGCCGACCTCTCTGAAGAGATCATCGATGTCAGCGCATTGCGGCGCCTCCGAGGACACCTGTACTACCGCCTCCGCGCCCGCCTCCGCGTCCGCGTCCGCGTAGACGCCCGCGCTGCTCGCCAGCTGGAAAAAGGACATTATTTCACAAGAGTATTACATTGGAACAGATCACTTTGATCAACCTTTCACGTATGATCTACAACAAAGAGATTTAAGAAGCATATTTACTATTTTTAAAGTGTTATTCCACACTTAGGATTAGAAAACATTTTTGAAGAAACGTATAAAAATTTGAACGCAGCGGGATTCGAACCCGCGCCTCTTGAATACTGAATAAGCGCTCTGACCGCTAATTCATGCGTTCTACTACCAGCTGCGTCGAAATTCTCATACGTTTGTTACATTTTAATACGTTTTTTTAAAAAAGATTTCCAATTCAAATAGTGGAATAACATTTTAAAAATAGTAAATATTAAAATAAGACAGCTATCTCTCTTGTTAAACAATTATTTGTTAATAATCTTTAAGTAATAGAAATTAGTCAAAATCTCTCTACAGAGATGCTAACAACATAAATAAGTTATAACAAACTTATAAGACTTTTGATGCAGCGGTTAGTAGAACGCATGGCTTAGCGATCAGAGCTCTTGGACGATATCCGAGAGGCGCGGGATTGAGTCCAGCTGCGTTCAATTGTTTATACGTTTTATCAAAAATATTAAGTAAGAAGCATTTCCGCCTATAAATATTATTTTTTTTGGAAAATGCTGAACAACTATTTATATAACATATAGGATAGTATCATTCTTATAGTTTGTCTAATTTGCTACTGGTTCGAACTGTTGGGATCAAACTGAACATGTACTGTGTGCAACTATAAAAATGTTTCCGTATTTATAAATATTAATTTCAATTAAGTGCTCACTCTTGACCCCGCCAGGCCGTTAGCGATGATAGAGCTTGTAACAAACCATGCATTAGCTATCGTGGACTGTTTACTTGTTAATGTAGATTGACTAACACAAATAATAATCGAGGTGGAAATGACACCACGCTGACAGTACCTATATTACTTTTAAAATCATAGATGTATTTACGCAAGTGCATTATGGAGGTGAGTCGCTTTACCGAGTACGATAAGTCATACTTTAATATTAATTTACAAAGCATATTAAAGGTGAAGTGTACAGGTCCGGGCTATTAATTAATTCTAATAATATATTACAGTGGAAATTTAATAGCACTGTGTATATTAAACACTTAATGGCTGTTGTTTAAGCGTAATATTGTGATGAAAATAATTACTTAGTGTGAGGCGAGCGTGTACTCACATGCCTGAGCTCCTCGAGGCGGTCCTTGCTCCTCATGTCGGCGGCGGAGTGCGCGAGGTGCGCGAGGTGCGCGAGGTGCGGGAGGTGCGGGAGGTGCGCGCGCGGCGGTATCTAATCGCGCACTGATAACACGTGTGATATCACAACGCGCTCTCGCTTATCCACCTCATCGCCTCATCGCCTCACCGCGTCGGATGCGAGGCGCGACGCGACTTGTGGAGGAGTGTTGATGACCGCTGCGCCGCGCCGCCACCGCCGCTGAAACTGGGGCAAATATTTGACACTGTGCATATTGTGTTGCGAAGTTGTTTGTATGGAAGGTAGCTAATGTGAACGGATTTTTAATTATGAATGTTAAATTAAATTTCATTTGAGTCAATTTAGTTATTTTTATATTTTTTAAGTAAAATATAAGAACAAATTACGGAAATAACAAACAAAGTAGTCGAGTATATGTGATTGTAAAATTATTAAAACATCTTTAAATAGTCAAAAAGTTAGAAGTAAGAAAGATCACGTTGGTGTGTAACGTGTGTGCAGTGTACTGTGCGCTTGTGTTGCGTCAGTTGCAGGTAGCCGTGGCCGTCACGCCGCAGTTCATTGGCACAGGCGCGGGTCGCGGGTCGCGCACTGCACCGACAACAGACTGCAATCAACTTAAAATACACATAATGAGATCGTATACTAATTATATATACTAATGAATGACATTATATTGTAAGAGAACTAAGATAGCAGCATTTACGCAAAATGCTCACAGTTAATTATTCATTGCTGGCAAAATGTGACCTTGATTGTGCTGCGGTTGATAAATCAATCAATCGATCAGTCAATGCATTTCGATGTGGGAGATATTCCACATAAATTGTATGCCACAGCTACAGCGTACGCCGAAGTCCTCCTTCGGCGTACGCTGTAGCTGTGGTGGATGTTGTTTTTATTTATTAGCTTTGCTTTATTAGAGTTATATTTTTTCGGGAAGGTGTGAGTGGCGTGTGTTTGCGTGCGGTTATGACTTTACCTACGTGTTTAGGATCGTTTGCAAGTGTTATGGCGTCAGCTGTGTCTGATAGAGATGCCCACAGTTGACGGGCTGTGTCGTAATCGCAAGCACTTACTACCAGCGGCTCCGAGTGGGTAGCAGCTATACCGAAATAACTTCTAAAGTTTGCGACAATGCTCTTTTTGATAGAGTCTAGGATCTCTATAAAGATCGATGTTAATTTAAAGATAGTCATTTCCCTGAGCGGGGATCGTGGAATCTACAACCATCGCATCTACAGTCAGATGATGTGCTACATTATTTTATTTATATATTTTATGTTGATTTGTGATTTTACTTTGAGAATATTGGTTTGAAATCGTAATTCTAAACGTATTCTTTTTAAAACATTGTGTTTTTAATTAGGTGTAACTTTATTTACAAAAAAATAAAGTTAATATGGAGCATTATATATACCTACCTAAGACTATGTGAATATTCGATAAGCAAAACAAAAACTATTATTACTTACTCGTCCTTATCAAGGAGTCGGACAGCGCTAACAATTACTACTTAAGACTTATATGCGAGTGTATTATATGAACGTCATTACAAGTTTACTTTTAATTTTGTAGCAAGTATTTCCAGTGTCCACAAAAGTTTGTAAATCTGTAATGAACGTAACCTATGTACTTATAGTTTGATGAATTTTGACCTAGTTTAATCAGCTCCTATATTAATGATATCTCCGCATTACTAGTTATAACGCAAGTCAATATAATATATATCCGAGTCCATTACGACCTACCACATTAGCAACATGCTTTAGTATTAGACTGTAGATGCTGTCTTATTATACATACGTACATGGTACATTGTTAACTGCTGCGCCGCGCCGGCGCTGCACTGCTACCTACTATTGTTACGCTTTGTGAAATTGCTATGTAGAAAATGTAATGTAAAATTATGAATTACATATATTTTACATAACAATACTTCCTTTACCAATACAAGATATTAAAATGGGATATCTAAGCAGTTTTATGATTTTAAAGAATTTAAGATAATTTGTTCATAATAATTAATAACTAAATAGTTTTTAAAGACATACTAAAAATACACACTTCATATTATATTGTATATGTATATTTTTTATTGGCAATAACAGCATTAATAAAATGTACATTAAATATTTCCAGTAATCGAATCGAATTTTATTTATTAATAATCCACGGCGTTGTTACACGCACTGTATATTTGGTTAAAGTACTACTTATCACTAAGAACTTTAAAAGTTCATTTTTTGTGTCACTTTCATTGTGAAAGGCAGCTAGGGAATAGAAGTGGAATAAAACACAATGAAGATGTTTTTATTTATATAAAAATGAATTAAAATATAACTAGAACAAAAATTTGAAATCTCTTCAATTTCAAAATGCTTCTGGCATCGGACTTCTTCTATATCCTAAACCTTTTAACTATACTTACATACATCTATAACAACTAAAGTGCACATTCTACAATTAAGTTACTGTTACTCAAAAAATAGTAAATTAGTATTAATTAAATTTCAAACATCCTACATAACTGATGAACATTAATATAATCACATGGCCGTATTGTAGGCACGGCGGGGAACAAAATAAAAGTCGACATCATCTATCATGTTTTATTGTAACACATAGATAGTTTTCTACACATCCACCTTACATACGCGTTATGCGCTAAGTGATATGAGTTCTGTACACGGCGACATACGCCTTACATAAATAAAATTCACATTATCATATAAACTTACGGACTAAGCGGGCGCGCCCGCACTACGCTAGTGTCTGCGTCAAGGCGCGTGGCGCGCGGGCGGGGCGGCGGGGCGGCGGGGGCGCTGGCGGAGCCGGTTGCGGGATGCACATACGCGCCTATATATTATAATGACTCTTTCAGTGCATGTCGTGGACACGCAAAAACATATCGGAATTTATAATAAATCAGAGCAAAGTTTAAAACTAATGGTCACTCTTTTGGCCCTGTGTTTGCGCAGTGGGATCGCACAATCGAGTTCGCCAGCTCGGAGCCCCGCGGCCGCACGTCCGCGCGCGACGTTCCGCCGGACTATTTATATGTACACTCAAGAGTCTGTACAGGGCGGCGTTATTTACAGGATATGTGTCGGTCAGTCGCGCGGAGCTCGCGCCAGCAGCGCCAGCGGTTGCAGCGCGGCGGCCTGCAGAGCCGCGTGCGCCGCCGCCGCGGGATCGTGAGCGTGCGCGTGCCCGTGCGCGCCGGCGTGCGCGTGAGCATGCGCGTGCAGGTGCGCGTGCGCCGGCAGTGCGTGCGCCAGCGGGTGCGACAGTGGCAGAAGCGAGCCTCCGCCGCCCGGCGACGACGCGCCTCCCACCTCGCCCGCCGGCGGGTTGATGCGTTTTTCCTAATTTGAAAAAAATATATTTAATATTACCTAGCAAATTTATATTTGACTGAATTAATTGAGAAAATGTAGATTAATGTATGTACTTTCTGTCTTCGGTTGCAAAACCAAACGCGAACGACCTCCTTTTCCATGCACAAGGAGTCGGCGAGAGCCGCGATCTCTTCGCTCGTGGGCTTCGGATTGTGAAGGAAAGCTTTCTCGAGCGCGACGCGGACGCCGGACTCTATGGAGGTGCGCTTCTTGCGGCGGCGGCCGACCGCCTCCGCGAGGCCGGCGCCGAGCGTGGCGCCGCCGCCGCCGCCGCTCATCGACGAGTCTGCGTCCTCGAGCCACTTTTGCAACAGCGGCTTCAACTTGCACATATTTTTGAAGCTGAGATTCAGTGCCTCAAATCGGGAAATTGTAGTTTGTGAGAAATCATTCCCGTACAGCTTGCCCATCGCCAGGCCGACGTCGCCTTGTGTAAAACCTTAAACAAGAGTAGGCATGAGGATAAGAGACGTTACGTTAGAATGAATGTTTGTTATCAGATTTGTGGAGTATTTATACTACCTAGTTTAATTCTACGTTGCTTGAAAGTTTTTGCGAAGTGTTCGAGCTCCTCCAGGTCTGCAGTATCGTCGGCAGGGTCGAGCGCGCGCGGCTTGTGCGCGTGCGCGTGCAACGGGGAGTGCCCGGCCTGCGCTTGCGACTGCGCGTGCGTGTGCGCGTGCGTGTGGGCGTGCAACGCGTGGTGGTGCGAGTGGGGGGAGCGCGCGCGGCCCGGCCCCGGCGTGTGCGGCGTCAGGAACGCCGCGGCGCCGGGCGGGGAGCCACGCGGGGACGGGGATCGCGCTTCTGAAAATTATACCAAATATATTAATTGAAATGAATAACAGTTATAAAAAAGATATATATTTTAAGATTTATAGCTACAACTAGATTATACTTATTCAAATGAAGAAGACTACTATGACGTTTCTGCCGGTACATTTTTAAGTATATCTAATATGACATGAATAAATTTTCTATATAATTTTCTCAAGTGTAATGTTCAATTAGAGACATTAACCCACTCGTAACGAATATTTTGTCACTTAGTAGCGTCTTGATAATGCATGTTTTCAGTATTTACATAGGAATAGATACTTTTTGGCAATATTTCGAGCTGGTTCAGATTTAATTAGACAAAACATGACCAGCATATACAATATATCTAAAGAAACTGTAAGAAAAGGAGAGTGAGAATATTAGTAACATCTGTATACTTTCTAAAATGCGAATGATACTTAAAAATGACATACCTGCCGCGGGCTGACCCGCGTTAGCTCGCGCTTGGAGCTGTTGCAACTGTTGCGCTGCGGCTTGCGCCACCGCTTGCTGCACCTGCACGTCATATTTTGTATATTTTAAAGCAAACCTTCAATTATAATATTTAATATGCAGACAAAGCTCAGCGTTGAGCTCCGCCTCCTAACAATCTTTTAAAATCGGTTGGAAAACAGAACAGAGTACCTTTACTGAGTACTATCTTAGTACCCTGCTGCACTTATTTTATTTATAATTTCATATTATAATTGTATAAACGTAAGCAAAACGTGTGTGTGTTATACTAACCTGTGTATGGAGGAGTAGTGAATGTGCACCGTGCTGCGTGAGCAGCAAGTGCTGCAACTGGGCCAAAGCATTTCCTGCGCCCGCCGCACTCTGAAACAGTAGAAAAAACGTCTACTTGATACCTTGTCTATCTCATTAATTCACACTTGAAAAAAGTATATACTTAATGATTTGTCATTCATATAGAACTTACTCTTCTTAAGTACTCTTATAAATAGATTTTGTTATAATTGTATATATTTTAAAGTTGATAAGTAGGTATATAGAGGTTAAGTGCATTCCATCATTACATTGTATGTTGAGGAGGAGGGCGGTGCGGAGGAGTGCGCGAGCAGACTCACCAGCACGGCGGCCGTGGCGGCGGAGGCGGCGGAGGCGGCGGACACGGCGTGCGGCGCGCGTGGCATCGGCAGCGCCAGCGCGCCCGGCGACGCGCGCTCATCCCCGCTGCCCTCGCCCTCGCCCTCGCCGCTCGCCGACCCGTCTGCAAACAAACACGACACGTTTTATTGTCGTCCTCAAAATCTGTAATATTTTTGTAAGCGAGAAAAGCCATCATTCGATTCTAGTCCGGCAGGATAATAATTGTAAAATTATTTTTGTATATATTTTCGTTGAACACGTTGGCACGTTGAAAACGGACACTCTGTTGAAAACACACACGGTTCTCTCTGAGTACTCCGCTATGGGAAAATAAATATGAAAATAAACGGTTACACTATACTATATATAGTGTTTTAAAAAATTAATTTAGTGAAATATACATTCACTAAAATTCCCTAAATATATTTTGAAATAGCAGGATTTGATCTCGCGCCTTTCAGTCTCCGTAATTCTTTCCAGTGCAGTTTTTGTGAGAGAATTTCATCTTTAGTATGCATTCAATGATAAACATCCATACAAGATATTTTTGTTATTAAATATCATATTTAAGAATTAAAAAAAAGTACAATACTAAAATATACAAAAATAATACAAGTAATTTTAAAGTACACCTCATTATATACAAATGTAACTATAAGCGATGCTAAGAATAACTTAAAATAACATATTCGCCTGAAGGGCAATAGGGTCTCTACAGTAGTAAATCAGGTGCACGTTCAATTTATAGCCTCAAAGTTGTAGTTTTCCTCTGAGACATGTTAAACAGATGGCCGGTCTCTTTCGGCCGCGCGACGCGATACTCTCTTATTATACTTATTACTACTACGTTTTAGCTTTCTACATACCTATGTGTGTGTGACGACAGTCTAACTATCTGAATACATTATTGGACTCAATTTTTTTTACTTGATTGCAACAAATAATTTTATTCAAAGTAAGAAGATACATGCTTCATTTTTGAACGTCACATAATTTACCACCAGTTTACTATAAGTTAATGCCTGAGATCTGAGAAGAACCGGAGCAAGAAACGCAGCGGGACTTTCTCTTTTTTTTAAAATGCCAAAAATGTACAAATTCATCATTTTTATTAAAGACAATGATATCTTTGAAATAGACTGGAGCGAGCATTTCATTCCCAAGGCGGATTATCAAGTAATCGTTAATTTAACACTCACACGTCTTTTCACAATTTTTTGAATTGTGATATAGAATAATCTCCAATGTTTGCTAAGATCCTATTGTAAAAGCACACAGACTGTCAAATGAAACAATTGCGGACTCGAGGCAATCGATTTACAGGCGCGGTAAGATTACGCCTGTTTCTGGTGTTCATATGATGATGTATTACGGATTTCAGTAAAATTTTCAATATTTTTCTTTACATATATGAAACAAGCAAAGATGTATTGAGATGCAACTATATTTTTATTTTTTTTTCTTAAACATATATATATATATTTCCTTAAATTTTTACCTCACGGGATCTTTAGTACATTAGTAAATATTTAGTTTTCAATAGAATAAATGAAGATATGCCGACATGAAGTAGAGGACAGAGAGTAGGAGACACTCGTTACTGAGTATAAATTTACTCACAATGAAAATCAGGACATTAAAAATAAAAATTTTCATAAAGTCAATTCCTTTATAAGGTGATTTACAATAGTAGATCAAATAAATCCATTAAAGTAAGTAAAAGCGGTAGGCTCGTGAGGGCGCGAGGGCGCGAGGACTCGAGGACGCGAGGGCGCGGACTTGGGTTGACCGGATATTGAATGTAAATGCCGCTCTCAGCTCATACATCACCTCCCCAACATGACGACGCACGTCGTGCTATTATTTTAGACCAACCAACCAACCAACCAACCAACCAACCAACCAACCAACCAACCAACCTTTTAATTACATATGTGAGCAAGTTACATTGTAGTATTCGAAATATTGTATCCTGTTAACTAATAACATCAACCCCTTAAGTGAATAAGAAAATAATATAGCATTTTTTGTCATGTCTAAACTGAACAAGACGTAGAAGAAGGGTGATAGTGCTTTTTTCGGCGAGTGCGTGCCTCGGCTAATCTGTGGCGGCGCGTGCGCAGGGGTCCAACCCGTTCACTTTCAATGACTTGACTCGCAACCCTCGCCTCGGGAACACCTTGCGACGTATTTCTTACTATCGTTTTGGCACGTACGAGATTAGGGAACGACGACTTTCTAATGTTGAGCAAATGAAACGCTCATTCGAGTTAGGATTAGAGAAAAGATGACACCCCTGCGACTAGACCTTATAGACAAATGTATTTTTAAATATGATTGAATTTAATTCAATATAGTACTTTAATACGTTACTATTTTTAAAGTGTTACTCCACAATTAGGATTAGAATTTTCAAAAATCATTTCTAATATTGTACTTATTAGCATACGCTGAGCTGAGCTGACATTGTTTATGAATAGACCTAATATGAATATACTTAGATTTTATTATTCCTTTTACAAAATGTCCATGTATAAAAACTAGCAGAACAATTAGAATATATAGTACGTATCGTAATTACGTACCATGACTCGGCGGCGGCGAAGGCGACTTGATAAGATCACCCGACTCTTCTGTAACAAATAGAAAAACAACAATTTATAAAATGTTTAAAAGAAATTACATACTTAATAGTCAAAATATATAAACAATAAAATACTGCCGTTTATATATTGATATTAGTTTCATGTAACATAAGCGTGTTAAATAACTACGTATCTAATAAGCTGTCCTCACAAGGAAGGGCAAGTGGTTTGGTAATCCGTCGCGTCTCGTCGTGCGTAATGCCTCATTGTACTTTGTCTTCGTTTTACGTCTTAGTATCAATTTACAGAACTTATACTTTCATTTGATTATTTAATGTATACGATTTAATGAATTGATAGAACTCTGTAGAAATCATAAATCGCGCTTTAACATATCGTACATATATACAATATTTGCAATGGCTGTTAGTTTTTATTGTCTTTAGCAAATGAAGTATAAAATAATAATATTGCTGTACGTAAATATTCCCTTTTGATGTTAACTAATGTGAATTTTGATGTCACTACTTTACACCTAGGTACTGGAATTTAAATACATCGAGGGAAATCAGTCAGGACCGTCAGCGTCAGCGGACACTAACGAGATTATCTAATTAAGCTAATTAATCGGATAACCGGAAGCAGTACTCGGCGACCACTGCCGTGGATAATCTCTTAGCCGCTGCTCACCTACATACACCTCCACTAACGTTACGCCTCGTGCGAGTAGTGTACTCCTGTGTTACATTGTACACGTACTAATAACAGTTATATTATATATATATATATATATATATATATATATATATATATATATATATATATATATATATATATATATATATATATATATATATATATATATAACATAGCGCACTTTTAGTTAATTTAAAATGTCGCTGAAAATTGTAATTGAAATATTATTATTTCTCGTTATATTGTTTTGTTTATTATTGTAAAACAATAATAAACATACATAAGTTTCGGCTTAATAACATTTTAATAACAACAAAAGTACGTACTTCTTGAAGAGCATATGCTACATTCTGAGCAAGATTAAATTTAAAAACAATTTAAGTTTAATACAAGTACATAGACTTCACCGTACAAGACGCACAAAATAGTTAAACTAATAATTGAGTAAAATATATAAAAAAATAATTCTAAATCGCCTGCCATAAATATTTAGTTGGTGTATAACAATGTTAAAGTGATAATAGAGAGGTAAATATTACGAGAACTTTGAACTAAAATAAGTCAAGTAGTAGTGATAACTTTCATAAAGTTTTATATATATTTGAATTTATCTAGTACTAATTAAGTCTTCAACTGGTACCTATATAAACATATGGTTGATACAATATGTACGTAGCAGAACTGAACAATGCAAGTGCACCAAGCAGGCGCTGCGCGGGCGCGCGGCCGTGGGAACTATACCTGCGGATGATCCGCTCCGAACACTGTCGCGAATAAAAAGGATTTACTTTGCGTTTATTCAAATATCTGCAAATTGTAAGAACGAAGACCGAAGGATCGACAGATAAAAACTAATCTACCGACAAAAAATACAAAAAACATCGAATTGTGACGTTCTCTTATTGAAACGTCATCAAGTTTTTTGTAAAGGGTGCAGTCGCAGAAATAGCGGGGGTGTATCGAATAGGAATATATTTTTTAATTGCAAAAAGCATGCAGTTGTCGGTTTTTTGCTGTTACGGATTGTGAAATCCTTTTACGTTACCTTTTAGTAATTCTTAGATTACCTCAAAGCAAAAAAAGATACCTTGTTTGTAGCGAACGACTGGCAGAGTGCACATTTATAGAATATATTATAGTAAAAAATATAAACTCAATGATTTGAAAATTTTAATAGGAAAAAAAAAGATTATTACTCCATAGTCGTAGCTGGGTAGGCGGAGGAAATGTGTAGTGATATGACACTCTGCTCTCCTTTCTGACCATTTTTTAAAAACTTTACACTTTGTGTGGCGGAATATAGTGTTGTGTTTCATACGGATTACAAGAACATTAACCAAGTTATAATGTAGTTTACAGCTCTTAAACACTTTACTAATAAAGTAAATAAAATCATTACAATTTTACAAAATTTTTGCGTCCTGGAAGTTTAATAAATAATTAAATATAAAAAAATATTTGTCAGTATTTTTCTAGTTAAAATTTCTAGTTAACGATGAATTTTTATATTGTTTTAAATTAGTATTAATATTCTAATATTACTTATTATTAAATAGTAAGAAATAACTCTTGAAGTATTTTGAATGTTTCTTTTTCATATACGAATTTAAATAATCATATTTTTGATATTGACATAACCATGAAAATTACTTTCAATGATACCGAGCAAGATGAGAAGTCATATTGTTTCCCCCTATAGGTCTAGGTATATACATACCGTAGGAGGCGCAGAAAGCGCGCGAGGAGGCGCGCACGCAGGCTGTCAGCACCATCGCGGCACGTCACGGACACGGTACGGACACGGCTCGGACACGGTCGGTCGGGAGAGGCGCCCGCTCAGTGCGGAGGCTGCGCGAGACTACGCCGGCGCCGCGCCGACACAGCGCTCGACGGCACCCCACCGACCCCCACCCCGCGCCACCCCGCACCACCCCGCACCGTGCGCAACGGCGAATTAAAAATTTCAACTTTTTGTATGAATCCGTTTCTTTTTCCGCCCTTAGTGAATTTTTTTCGCGTTCCTCGCTATTATTTCGATTACCTGAGATGATTTTTTTTCGTACGCGACGCGCGTTTAAAAGCTGTTTAATTTTTTAGTAAAGGGGAGCGACGGGTTCGGCTAACCGATGCGCGAATTCCGATATCGGGTTTGATTAAAAAAACCTCGTTAGAATCACATGCGGCCGAGAGCGAGGGCCGTTGTGGATTTGTTCGCTTTCCTCTTCATCAGTACATACGAGTACTTTGAAAAAGTGTGGTAAGAAAACATTTACATACCGTATCTGATAATGCGGAATCAAAATATTATAATAGATTTATTGTGGAATAAAGCGATATATCATTCTCATGGATGATAGCCGTCGCTTTGATGTTGGATATATGTTGTACGTTAGCTAATATACCTTAGTAACTATAGTGATAATGTGCATATCACAAAAGGATCATTTATTTTAAATAACTTTTAGTAACACTCGCTTTAAGGTTGAGATAAGCAATATGATAACGACTTTCAGATTAGGTGTGGTGAGAGTAAAGGCCCGCTCCGGAAGCACATCTTTGTGATGGTAATGTGCACAAACACGGCGACCGGACTGATCAAACGCTCAAGAGAGCTCTCCCTCCTTCGGCCACCTGCCAGAAGAGGGAGACGCGCTCCTCGAGACCGCTTGTGCCCACTTTGAACCTCTTTCCGTTCATGCATCGCTATTAAAATGCATTTACGTAATGTGGCCTTTGTTTGTTTAGGCGCCAACATATTGCTACTTTGAATAAGATATTAGACCTTTGTAACGCTCGATAACGGTTTCTCAAAAGCTGAACAAACTGTGTTTACGTAAACTTTGCGAATACAATGAATATTATTCCGACCTCAGCGGGATGAGGATTGCCACAGGAGACGAAGAATATTGCGACCTCATTACATGGAAATCATATACAGTAACGGATCGAATGGGAATAACACTTAAGTGCGCTAGTAAAACGGTTTTTTAATATCATTAAAATATTTACCTTCACATTATTCATAATAATTTATTTAATGGCATTAACTAAATATATGTTTATTTTCTTTTAGTAATGAGTTAATTATCTTTTAATAAAAAGTGTCGGAGTAACTGGACTAGCGAGTCGCGGCGACGTCCGGTGCTGCGCCTACGCGCGTAGCAGTGCTACGCGGCTTTTTGCGTCCATAAAACAACGCCGTCTCTTGTCTTTGCAGTAGTGACTACTGTTCTATTTCCCTGCAGATTGGCTGGCACAACGCAGTAGGAGCAGGTCGCTGTGCAAACATCTTACAATTTAATATTTATTATTTCATAATTTACATTATTTTTTAATAATTCACCTCAAGCAGCTTCTATAGTAAATGTGCTCTTTTATTCCTGCTACAATTTTGTTGTTATAAACAATAACGAGCGTGTAATAATATTTGAATTTGACAAAAATAATAAAACCCACCGCCACCAGCGTTTACACACCGCGGTGAGCATGTGTTAAACACTATAAAGCACATGACACGACCCTCGCGATGGTAACATGTTTTATCGGTCCAGTAGGCGCCGCCTGCAACGACGCTGATCTCCATTATGCGACGCACGCCTTGCTGGCGCTGACCCTTTACTTGTAGACCTGTTAGTACACCCGCCATTTATATGAACCGTCGAATAAAATGGTCAAATTGTTTTCTAAATGTAAATTAAAAGTAATCATACACAAATAAATCACTCATCGTATTTATTACTTGAAGTCGATATGACTCACATATTTAATTAATCAAACAAGACTATTATAAAGTAATTTAAAGTTTTTTACCAGTGATATCTTATAATAAGTACACTTTTATATTATCACGTGTAATAACGGCAAAAGCAGAATTTGAACGTTCAATTACAGTCGTATGATAAATAGATGAGCAACAGCGACCGGGACACGTCCCCGCCACAACGCGCCTCGTAAATAACCTGCAGTCCTCCATCTCAGACATCTCGGACACTTCGACTCGCTTCGAGACTCATTGCTGTTTAATATTAAGCAGCCTCATATTGCGATAGTAACTCGACGTTAATGTTTTCTGTAATGAATAGAGGACTGCCATATCTGGTGTGCTGAGTGGTGCGGGACGCCGTGAGGTAGTGAACGCTGGGCTCATTAGAACTATAATCATTTGTAATAAACTAAATATGAAGATATTTTGTGAAAAGTTTTATTGTTTATGCAACTTTTCATTGAAAATACACATTGTATCCAAATTTGACAAATATGCCAAACCGGGTGTTACGATTAACACCAGATTTCCTTTGCTTATAATGTGACAGCTGTAAAGACTATAAAACAAATAGAAATTACATTTTCCGTTATGCCGTTGACAGTGGTTACAAACAATATTAATATATGTACATATGTAGGCACTGCAATAAAATAACCAAAGTTCAACGAGAGGTGTGCCCGCACTCCGCACTCCGCACTCATAACGCCATAACGCGAGGAATCACCACCTCCCGCGGGACGACCACGATAATCATTTACAAATCTGCTATTTCGTACTATGTATACATCGTTATTGCAAATTGAACACGCATACGAAATAGCAAATAAAAATGGTCTATATGTATGAATAGTTAATTAAACAATATTTAAATATGATCATGAAACGCAAGGTAAGAAGAATCTTTCAGTAAAGTAGATATTTTGTTTTCGTGAGTATAACGAACGAGTGATTTAGTACACCTGTAATCCATTTGTGAGAGTGACCTAAGCGGTGAATGACTCGACCGTAAGGGTCGCTCGCGCCTTATTATTAAATTAGCGTGTATATCGTCTGTATCGTTAAGGATTCACGCATCTCTACATAGAGTATCTCAAAGTAAATAGCTAGAGTCAGATTTCTTTGTAGTGGTGCGTTTCTTTGTTGGATCTCATCAGAATGTATCGAGTGCAGCGACACTCGCTGGGGAGCGACAAAGGAGCGTTATCGGCGGAGTGCAATCGTAATCAATTGTAGAGTAAGTAGGCAGTGGGCAGCTATTGATTGCGGGAGCGCGGGGGTGCGGCAGGGTGGCCGGCGGGCCGAGGGGTGAGGCCGCGGGGGTGGCGCAACCCTGCCATTTTGGATTAGTAGTATATTTGCATTTTCAATTCGGCTCGAATCAGACGAGAAACATCGGGGCAAGGGTTGCGCGTGCCCGTCGCTAGTAATCCCGTTAACTAGTAGATGCCGTGTCAACACGCGCCGCGCGGGACCGGGACCCTCCGCTCAACCGTTTTAAACACGCCGAGCTTTTTAAAATTATTATTATTGCTGAGCAAGTTTTTAACTGCGTTCCGGGTTACAGAGTAAATAGATTTATGGGATATGTTCGTTAGTGTGATGCTAAAGGGATGTTTTTAAATTAAAATGCGAGCTACAGGCGACGTAATAACAGTTACTTGGAACTGTAACATTTTTGTCTTCAAACGTAATTAACTAAAAAGTAAATATCGTACACTACCATGTAAATACTGTAATTGCCCAACGATCTCTGTGATTTTATATAATCTATATTAATTTATTGTGTAATAAACATTTATGTGTTAATCTATTAATATTTAAGACAGCTCGAGACTCTCACGTTTGACTCACACCGATTTTATGAACTTGTAATGTCAATCAACGTCTTTATTCAAATCCTTATGAGGCTGTGTCATGGGTTTCATTTATTTATTAAAATTTGTAATACATTTTTAGATTTTAATATGCAAAATTAGTGTAATACATTATGCAAGCATTTTTTCCGTAGTTAATAGCTAGGTGAGTCATTAGCGGGCTGAGCTCGGTGGGGGTCGCGAGACGACGGGACGACACAGCAAGGGGGTATGCCGGAGCAGCAGTGGAAGGAGCAAGGAGGGGGGGAGTCTGTACGATGGCTGTGATCAATAGCTGATGCAGCTGCAGCGGAATGCTTCAATCATGCTAAATAATCACGGCACATTCGTGCCTAAAATGCTAATTGGCTTTGAAAACTATTTGAATATATTTCATATATTATTAAAATATAACTTTTATGTTGACGCGTGGCACTGCAAGTCATTCATGTAACATATGGTCATATACAAAGTGCGAATACGAGGGGCACTTTACATATTCAAATAACATATAAATAGCGACAAATCATCGCGCCAGGGCTTTAATTGTAGTAAAAAATATATGGTTAACCCTTTTAAAACGATTGCGAGCATCAGGTGGGTGCGCCGTAGGGCGCGGCCGCTGGCTTTACGTAGGTACATGTAAATTTATGTAAATACCCCATCTACATATAGGAGAGCGCGGCGACGCGGATTGGCCGGGGGATGGGAAGGGTTGCTCTGTCACGGCTTTCATTTAAAATGCGATGATGAATGACGCCGCGTCGCTGGCGCATTAGCGGCACGTGGCGCCCGGCGCTAAACGCTTTCGCTGTCATTACCGGAGCTCTAACCCGACCCAACCCGTCCCTTTTGACTCACTCTCCGACAGTCTGATCCGTCAAAACGATCGTTAAATACGAAATATAGCGCAATAAAATTAATTTAAAATTTAATCGATTATACTGTATCTTTTATTGTAATTTTATTCTAAATAAAATGGTATATGTTATATGTTACGTGGTGTGTGGTGTGTGGTGTGTGGCCCACATCCACTTCTTATACTATTTCCGTGAAGAACGTTTACTTATTCTTAACAGCAACAAACATATTTTACAAACGATTGTATTTTTAACTGAAAACATAAAAAAGAATCAAAGTTTATATTTTATTACAATAAATGTTTCCGTTGGAGAAGGTCGGGCCAGGTCGGCCGGGACTGAAGTAAACAAGGCCGGAGGCCAGCCCCGCGCGGCGGCGGAGTGGCTCGTTATGAATTTATGATTGTCAACAGCGGAGCACGGCAAATAGCAATATTAGGTAGCAGTCGTCAAACAGAGCAGCGGCAAACAGTGCGATTGTTTGGCGAGCACACACCCGCCGCACTCTGCCGCACTCCGCCGCCGCCTCTGGGGACGGCACAAATCAAATTCTTCAAACTTCATTCAACGTAAGTGTTCAACCTTTGCGTGGGAAAACTTGTACACTTTCTTTATAAAGTTATTGCTCCATATTCCACTTTTTCTAAATAAGTACTGTAAGCAATACATGCATGCCTACATGTATGAATCATAACAGGTCATGATGATCAATACTGTTTCTTTTAATAAAAGTCATTACTTTGCTTTCTAAATAAGATTGAGGGACACCTCAGAATGTAATTTTAATACTTTATTATTTTTTTAAAAAATAGGCAGAATAAGTATAACTTCTGTCTAAATTTACTTGTAATGACCAGCTAGGGGTTGAAATAAATATTATTAGTTGTAAATGAAAACGAAAGAAAAGAATGTTGAGATGAGACGCTATACTGTCATGCTGTGTACACGTCTGTTTACCTACATTTATTCTTATAGTAAGTGACAATATTTTATAGAAAATAGTAAATTCATAAAATAATTATCGAAATGATTTATTTGCTGAATCAGCACGTCCTGCGCGCGCGCAGATGTTGAGCAGTCGCGCATTGTTACGCATAAACTGTCGACAAATCGATTTTATCTGCCACAAATGCTTACTTCATGTAAACTTATTACATATTATCATAAATATAATTGTGAGCAAAGTTATAGTTCTTTATTCTACGATAAGCCTTTCAGTACTCTCGTCAAATTTAATTTAACCCTATCATCTATTTTTAATTAAAGGAAATTTATACCGGAAATTTCAATTGTCGTATAATATTTTCTTTTTTATCAATAATCCGCAAGCAGCTGTATTTGCTAGTATTTAAGCAAGGCGAAAGTGCATTGCATTTCTGAATCCTTTCACAGTTCCGTATTGAAAGTGCTCAAAAAGAAAACGAAATCGGAACTGCGCGTGCGTTTAGCAGAGGTGTCGGCAGCTGCGCACGCGCCGCACACGCGACAACCCTTTTGTAGTCCACCCCCGTGCGCGCGCGCAGATACCTCATATGCGAGTAACATCAATAACACATTAAGATTTACCTGCGATTCACAGAAAGCACAACGATTGAGCGATAACGACACTTTCAAGATAAAAACGTAACGGCTAAGGGATTAAAATGTCACATATTATGCATACAGATAATGTACCGTTATGTACTTACTAGATTTGTCCACATCTAATTCATTCCGTTTCTCATAGATAACAACACATATAAATGTAACATAATTGTTATTTCAATACGAAGCTATCGCCTACGCCTCTGGTTGCAGTAATTACAAGCAGTTTGCAAGTATTATTCTATTTAAATTCAGCGCCATATGCATGTGGCAGTTAGTTTGATCAAACAATCGTTTAATTTTATCAAAATGAGTGTGGGAGCTCGCACTCGCATGCGGGCGCTCGTCCTCGTCTATAGCAACTAGTAACCCGTTGATGCACGGACCTCACAAATTGGTTTAATCGCCTTAAACGAGTCTACCCAGTTATATATCAATACTAATGAATACTCTATAAATTACACTAAACATCACCAGCTACCTAGTTATCAATTTGATTTAATATGTCATAGAGGTCTGCTCGCCGCTCATTGGGCGCAGTGTTCACGAATCAATATGTCGACTAACTTTAACATTCAATGATAAAGTGTTGAAAGAAAAATTTCATACTTTACTACATTCTGCATTTCAAAAAAAATTAAGACTGCTATATCGACTTCTCTAAGTGATAAACATATAATATTGCAATAAGGAGCGGGATCCTCTAAACTCTTGTTTCATTACAATTCAGATATTCCTTTTCATCAATGTTAATTATAATTCGCATAATTTGTACAATATCAAAAAACACTCCGAATGAGTAACATTGTTTGTACATTTAAGGAATAAATAATGACTTACAACCCGTACACGTTGTACTCGAGTCCGTACATCCGCTCCCGCTTTACACAAATAAACAAATTGAAATCCTGTCGTCTCAAAGACTACCCCCGAATATTTCCCTTAACAATATTAGATCGGAATGTAAACAGAATACCCTTCTCCGTCTCCGGTCGTGCGCACGGAGGAGGCCGCGCGAGTGTGCCCGCGACAGCAAGAGATCAAAGCGCGGCCCCGGGCTTGCGGTGCAGGCCGGCGCGGCCGCCGTGTATTACGTTACATTTTAATCTGTGTTTCAAATGAAAAGTCACTTTATTTGATTACTTAGAAGACTTTCCATTTTTTAAGGAGGTGTGGTTATAAGTTTTTTTCATCACAGCTTTTGTGGTCATTTGTCATATTCGTCATTAGGATTCTTAAAATCATAAAGTATTTTTTTTCTATATATGATGTGAGCAGCTTTGTTTTCCGTAATGTGTCGTAGTGGAGACAATAAAGAAAGTAGAGTTAATTTTATATAAAGTAAGGAGCGTTTCGTAAAAACTGCACATAAATTAGAACCCCTCGGATATAAATTCCAGTTTCATTATGTACGAGCTAATCTCAAATGCACAACGATGCTTGAGTGACTTTCAACGAACGAATATTGATGAAGAGAAAGTACTTATTTAATACAAAACAACTGAATGTTTTAAATTCCTAATAACAACTAACTTAATTAAAATAAAGTAATACGGATAGTTTTTAGTGTGCGTCCAATGTTGTACAGGAGACGAATAGTTAATTCTGCATTACATTACGATTTACAAGGAATTTTACATTAGTCATTTTTATTGTTATACAAAGTAGTTGTTTAGAGGCCTACGTGGTGCGTTGGAGCAGCGACTGACCGTACACGCAACGGTGGTGGGTTCGAGCTCCAGTTGTTCTTCAGTAGTAAACTAATGTTTACTGTCATTTCTCCGGGTAATGAACTCGAAATATAGTAAAAAGTGTCGCCTGAGTGTCTTAACCCTAAGTCGCCTCTACGCGGGAATTGCGTGAAAGGTGTAAAGTTATGTATGTAAAAGCTATATTTTAGATTAAGTTGTTTATTTCTATATAAGTATCTTAGATTCCTAGTTATTGCAATGGTGGTACTCGAAGGCCACACTTAGCGGGAAAAGGTTGCATCTTCTAATCATGTCATTTCTCAAAGACAGGCACATCGCACTAATATGTAAGTATGTCTATTGACACCTTACATTGTCTAAATATGTTAGATGTATGCACGTATATTAATCAAATGCAAAGTGTATGTACGTAGAAACAATAATTAAATTACGACACTTTTTATAGATTATAAATGTTTATATGAGCGATACACACACACACACACACATATAACGACGTCGAAGAGGTAATAACAATAATGATTATTTTATACGAGTACATATGGAGTAGTGTGTAACGTAACATCACTGAAATGTAACTCTATACATTCATGTCGCTTGTAAATGAGAACAATGCTGTTTTTTGCGTCATGTTCAAGTGATTTAGTGTAAGTCGGTGTGTGTGCGCGCGTGTGTGTGTGCGTGAGCACGTGCACGCGTAGAGTACGCGAAGGGTTGAGACAAAGCAAGGGTGAAGGCACGAGAGGGGTACAAGGTAGGTTTTTTACATGTTTAGAGCGAGTCCCGGCGGCGGGAGGCGGGCGGCACGGGGGAAGGGCGCGGCGAGGCGCGGGGGGCGGCGCCCGGGGCGGGGCCTACACTACTTTGCATATCGCGCGCGGCTCACATCACATTTACATATCCACATACACATACACATACACGTCTTAGTACGACACACGAGTTCCGTGTCTGTCGTCTCCGATCGAGTTGATATCCAATGACAACTTGTGTATCATTAAGTATAAGCTTTACATGGTAACTAAAAACATCCGTCAAACAAGAGAAGTCATCAGTAACACCAGTAGCATCAGCTAAGTACAGTTGCAGATAGAGGTGTCGGTCGCGTCCGGGAGCGCACGAGCCGCGCGTTGCGTGTGAGTGCAAGCGCAGTCACGCGTGAAAATAATTCTGTTACTTTTGCCATCGTTTCTATAACAACAACAAACTGCTATTTTAAAAGTAATATACTTAGATAGCTTGAAGCATATATGCATAATGAAATTATAAAATAGAATAAATACACTGATCTAACTTAATAGCCAATTTTTTAACAACTGCCAAAATAAGGCAACTTAGCTTCGCGCTTCACCCTGCATAGGAGGGTAGCCGTAGATAACTTAGTATCAAGTTGCTCCGTTGACTGGTTTCCGACGGAATTCAAGACATTCGTGTTGAGTGGCGAAATCAACGCCACGCTTTGCCTGAAGTGTAATATTAAAAAACTAAAAAAAAAATCATGTACGATACGCCTGACGCTGGATTATCTAGGTAGGAACTCTTGTTTAAATGTTGACATTTCCTCACTTCTCGTTCACCGTATCGTAACGCACACTCTAAATCTGCACTTGTATTTGAGTACTGATTTTCTAATACCGTTTTTATATATTTTGTTAAAAATACAATTGTGCCAACATCTTTTCATTACTATAGTACTTACTTCAAACGACAAGTACTCACGAGGGTCACTTGTTACATTATTTATGAGATTTAAAAATACATGGAGCAGATTTGCAAATAATCTATATCTGAAGTGACCCGAAATATTTGTGTTAATTTGTTCTTGATCATAAATATATTTATTTGATTTTAAATTATTAATTAAAATGACCTCTCAGAACATATTAATAGAATTGAAAATAATTTAAACAACACCTATGATTTATATATTACAATATACATTGAATTCTTAGTAGCACCTTCAAAGTCAATAAATTATAATATCCAATTCACTAAATATTACGAATAAAAGCGAAATAACCCGTTTAAAATGGACAACTGACGTAACAGAGAAAAGAAACTAGAAGCAATGCCCGGCGTGAGTTTAATAATATTATAATCAAATGTTGATATTAACAAGCTTGCATTAAATATAATTCTGTATGTAATACGAACATGTAGACACGCAATTGTATAAATTACACAAAAAAAACATATATTTTTCTAAATTCTAATAAAAAACGGCTAATAATCATTATAATTAATAGGAATTCACAAGTCATGAAATTGTACAGGTTGTTATAACATAACCTTCATAGAAATATATAAATTTATATAACGGGCACATAATTAGCAAACGTGCTCGTATAAGTGTATACAGGAACATACTGAAGAAAACTATACTCTTAGTTTCACTAAATATGTAACAAATAGAATGGTACTTGGACGTTTTTATATTTATTTGGTAATTAAAGGCAATATGGCCCAGATATTGGTTGGCGAGTTTGACGATTTGTATGGCATTGTCGTTCGAGAAACTTGGTTTTAGCTTTAAGTACACCCGCTTGTACGCATACATAAGTAAACGAAGCATTAATCTGAATAAAAAAATACTTATAGAAATTATGAAATATATTCTCGTTTTGTTTTTGTACATTTAACAAGATAACTGAAATACATTTTTTGAGAAAAAAGTTAAAAGTTGAGACCGGTCGTGGCGCAGTGTGACAACGTCTGACTGTAAACGCGATCGGTTGTGGGTTCGATCCCCATTCGGGGGAGTGATTACCTATATTTAAATTATTTTACTTCCTCACTCCGGTAAAAGACAAAGAGCGGCGTTGAGTTCCACCACCCAACACGCAATGTCTCGAATTCGGTGGAAAGCAAAGTACGGAGTGTATTAACACTATGTACTTTCTGTCTACCTTGCTATGCGAGATAAAAGCGTGAAGCTAAAAACAAAAGTAAAAAATATCTCCAGAATGGACTGGAAATAAACAATCAAATATGTCACAACTGAATTACAATTAGAATAACACACACAATGGTATATTATTATACAATTATTAAATGTTAGTTAATGAGCTGTCAACGACATAAAGAGTTCAATTAAAATAAATATAAATCATATTTTAAGTCATCAAAGACAACTTGCGAGTGTTAAGTACAATGCACTACAATGGGACAAGTGCATTGTCGATGGTGTCGCGAGCCGCTAATGGTAGTGAGGCAACACGAGATAGGGTTAGAGCGCTGATGATCCCAACGCTAATGATGTGCGCCGTGTTCAGCGCAGTGGGTCAGTGGCGCAGGAAGGACCCCCGGTCCCGGACACAGGCGCGCAATGCTCCCGGCGACGGTAGTTTACTTGGCACGCAGCTGATTCCGTAACTTTTTTGCCAAAACCGTTATTTTGCACATAAATCTCACCCTTCCAAACTTTTCAAATTTCAATATCCCCTCTGAACAATGAATTCATTCGCATCACATTTTTTACACTCGACGATTTTTTAAAAAATGTGGGGTAATGCATTTTTTATTGCACAAATCGCGAGCTTTTAGCAAGAATCGTACGTTATTCCTTCCCACGGCCGGGAAATGGGTCACGCTTTGTTCCGCTCCTTCGGTTTTTTACTAAAAAAGAGATTTCGGCGGAGACGCGGGCCGCGACCTGTCGCCTCCCGCCGCTCCTCGCACCCCTGACACACTTTTTAGGGGTAAAAATATAAAAATTACATTGCAGCTTGCGTTGGAATTTTCTCAGGAATCGTTTGTTTTTTTCACAAATATTCTAGTTGCGGCATGTAGTACAGGAGGCGAAATCGAGTCGAGCAAGGGTTGGTGTTGCGACATCTGTAGCGGCTGCGTTCACCAGATTTCATATAAATTTGTAGAGAAATATTAAAGGGTCGAGACATTCGAAGGGCGCGGGAGCGCGGGAGGGCAGGGGGGTGAGAGGGCGGTAGGAGCAATAAAATGATTAGGTAAACAAAACGGAGGGCGCCGGGAGGGCAGAGGGCTTGGGTCGGTCGAGATTACCTACGTTTTAACGCGTGAAAGATTTCAAAGGCGGCCGGCCACTTCACAAATAATCCATCAACATCTCGTCGGCACTCGGCACTCGGCCGGCGGGTGGAGGGCGTAAATTCGATTCCGGCCCAGATTGGAGTGCATATTCAGCTAACAAGGTTTGCACGAGTGGCCCCGGAGCCAATATGACCCACCTCACCTGCCATACAAATGCGAGGATACTTCACATCTCTCACGTCGATGGCCCTACGACTACTTACTTGAATTTTACTAGCATAAAGCGTTTACTAACACATTAAAAATTTGAACATTTTGAATATTTTTTTCTGAAGTACTTCAAGCAGAAAAATATGTAAATTTACAACATTTGATTATTATAATTAGATATAATAATGTAATTCGAAGTATAGGGTTTTATAAATAGCGTTAGGTGAAACCAATAATTCAAAATGATTTTATAATACATTAGGCGTGCTTGAAACAATTAATGGAATTAATAAGGAGTGTATGATAATCAGATATATAATAAGTAGTATAAAACACACTCGACTTAGAAGCGACTTCCGCCCAGACTGCGGGACGCGCACCTGCGTACATTCAACTTATTTGACGCATTATTATAATCAATCACTTAAATTTCATTTAAAATAAAAATATCGCATTTCCAACATTATGCTTACGGTATTCTATTTCTTAATACGTTAGTAAGTGCTTTGAAAGGCCAGTACCATCCACTTTCCGTCTCAAAATATTACGTGGTAAGCAGCGGAGCTCAACACCGCGCTTTGTCTTTCCGACAAGGAGATGTGAATATATTTTTTAAAAATCATTCGTCCGAGTAAAAAACGATCGTTTAAAGTCAGACGTGGTCCCACTTCGCCGCTCTGGCACCCCGGTGTCAGTAAGTAATACCTCACATATTGTCAGTATCATTAAAAAATAATAATACAATTTAATTTGAAGTAAGCTCATGAAGGCAACTGATTCAAATTCCGTGTGCATAGAAAAAAGTTTTTTCTGTACTTACGTAATATTTGAACATGCAGCTGTAGAATAGGATCATGACCAGTACGTCGCTAAATCATAATACAATCACACTGAATACTTAAGCGTATTATACTATATGCCATAAAGTAGCCCTGAACTGCTACTTACATATTTATTATGAGAACTTAAAATGTTTTAACAACATTATAATGATTTTATCCCAAAAACAGCTTAACGCTTTCTCCCACGTAGTAGGATAGTCAGAGACAACCTAGTATCAAGTCACTCCGTTGACTGCTTTCCGCCTGTAATCGAGATATTGCGTATTGTGTGGCGAACACAAGAGGCTCGACTCACTCCCTGAGCCCAGCTCAGTAGCGACAGCACCACGTGCTCTGTGAACCTAGTCAAGGAAATATATGTGTATTTTTAAATATATTTTGTTATATAGGATTTAAGCCCACTAACATGTTATAATCAATATGACTGCACCACGCAACTGATGTTGTTATTATACAAGAAAGGTATACGTACCTTTAATAGCTAATTAATAAATATTTTATAATACATGGCTGCTACCGACGGGTCCGTACCTAACTACCTTCTCTAACCTACTGTAAATAATTATTTAGAAAGGTTTTAAAGTTTAACCAGAGATAAGATGTCAGGAAATGTATCATCTAAATTGAGTTGATGATCTCACAATTCATATGTTTTCTTGTATCCGAAGTGTTAGAGACATCGTACTACTAAATATTTACAAAGGTACTTCTTAACTTTCTGTTTAATTAAAAATAAATATCGACTTTGCCTGTCGATGACGCAGTCAGGACGCATCAGTACTGTATTGTGGTTGTACACATTTTTAGATCAAAGATAAAAATGAATATTTAATAATGGCTAATTATGAATAGTTATAATAAATAGCGAGTCTGCGCTGCGGCAGTGTGAGTGGCGCGGGCGGGTGCAGCGGACGGAACGGACGGTGACAACAATTTTACAATTACACTGTCGCCAGATCTTATCCACCTGTAATTGAGGCTCGCCGGACGATTCTCGCACACCATGCACATTTGCATCGCTCGCATACGGCGCGCTGTACTACACTGCATTGCGCCGTACGGCCTCGCCGCAGTCGCCTCCGGTATAACGCTTTCTCTCAGATGAATAAGTTAATCCTTTCATATCTCCGTGGTCCGTCACCCGTGGTCCGTCACCCGTGGTCCGTGGTCCGTGGTCTGTGCACACGAGCTCACTGCCTCGTAATTAATATGTTCCCATATTTCAAAAAGAACAAATCTGCTGCTCCACCATATATGTACTCTTACTCATGAACAGATCAATTTCACGAAACGTTAATATCATGTACGCTGGTGATGAGTAACCTACAAGTGTATGTAGGCAGTAAAGAATATGTTCTCACCACTCACTTACTTAGTCGTCGAAGGGCATTTAATACAATATAACCGTATTGTTTTTAATTTCAACATTTTATAATCTGAAAATGCTGCGCACAGATGTTATCTCCGCAAGTCGTCGCTGCATGTAGAGCCTGCGATGTAACCGTTAGATAAATTATATCGAGGATCTATTTATTAGATGCAAACAAAGAAATCTGAATACGTATCTGAGCGCTGCGCGAGCGCACAATACCTAGTCTTTATCAAATAAATAGTCAATACGGCGAGTCGCGATACTATCGGTAATATGACAAGTAATTTTATATTTCATCAATACAATGGTTTCTTTTACGCACTACGAATGAATCGATTACTGCATAGACGCATCACTAACGGAATCTATAACAGAAAGAAACGCCGGAGCGGTCTCCGCGCTGGACGGTGTCGCGGAGGGGCAAGTAGCGACACCTTCTCCACCTCCTGTTTCATTGCTCATTTGTATACTCCACTCGTGACGCTGGACTACGTGACTCAGTCTATTATACTATTCTTTATCATTTTAACTCAATTTGAATATGTTATATTGAGAAATTGCCTTGTTCAGCTTACTGAACCTATACTTGCAAAATAGAGCAAAGTGAACTCGAGTGTTGTGGACAATACTTTCCAGCGTATAATTATGAGATCACTATAGAGGTGATTTGTATAAAATATATGTTAACCTGGCATCAAAATATTACTATGTCAAGTCGTAATATACATATAATTTTGCCTATTATTTCGGCTACCACAAGTCATGACAATAGGTCTCTGATAGCACAGACCAGAGTGCCGTAGTGCCGGAGTGCCGGCGTGCGGGAGGAGTGCGGAGAGGAGCGCGTAATCGAATCATGATCGTTAATCGCACGAAGCGCATCGGCCGCGGCCGACGACCGCCGATATTAATGGAGCGCGGGCGCAAGCGCAGGCGTACGCGCACGCGCGCGGGGCCAGTCACGAGCGCGCCACGAATGCTCAGCATCCGAGATTTGAATACTAGATAATTAATATCGCTTTATTAGCGGTGGAAATATCGATTTATGAAGATATTGACCGCTTTGTGGTCGCCGCGCCGTGCGGATGCCGCGTCAATCAAGCGCCCGCCGGCGACGGCATGCGCGCTGCCCACGCCCGCGCCGTCCTGACCGTCCTGACAACCATTTGCATTTGCTAATCGAAAATCCTAGTAAGAGATTTAAAATCTGATCAGCCCACGTTGTTGTAGTGTTCAGCTGATAACTGCTGACAACGGCTCACTGTGTGTGCGGTGCACGGGCATTAGAGCGTTACTTCTCGCATGTTATTATACCATCGCTTAACAACGCTGCAAATTGTATGCGCAACTTAGATATAAATCTGTCGCTGACAGCGATATTATGAGTGAAAGAGCTGCAACGCTGCGCAGAGGTAAACGATAGGTATAACAGTTAATATTTACTATTTTTAAAGTGTCATTCCACACTTAGGATTAGAAAACATCTTTGAAAAAAACGTATTAAAATTTGAACGCAGTCCAAGAGGTTGGACTTGGACGGTATCCAAGAGGCGCGGGTTCAAATCCCGCTGCGTTCAAATTTTTATACGTTTTTTCAAAGAGGTATAACAGTTATTTTTCCCAATATAGTTATACAAACCTATAGAAAATTCGTTTAAAAGCTACCCAAATATAACTGTCAAACCACGCGTATATTAGTCGAGTGAATTAAACAAGCGTACGCCTACATCATAGTTTTATACTTATTTGAATAGACGTAATGGCCTCTCGTGTCGACGAGCTTGCACTAACCTACTATTTACAATTACTGGTGTTAATCTCATACACTCAGTAACGGTACTCTCTCGTCTTGCGTTACTTTAATTAAATTTGCGTCTACTTACTACGAAACAGTATTTTACATATTTAAAAGGATAATAAGCTTTGAGATTACTTTGTATACACCGATAAGTTGTCGTCAACAGGCACTTTTCTAAGAATGCACAATTTTAATGTTCACGTTTTAGTTTAAAAGTCAATGGCAACATTTGTGGTATTGATTAAGCGGAGTTTCATATCATCTCGATTTGATCCGGCGCTCTGCGAGTGCAAGTATTCGGTACGATTAGTGAGCGTGAGCGCTGAGCGGCGTTGCGCTTCCCAAAGACAAAGAGGTGCCGGCAGTTCATTTACTATCTCCAGCATCGCGCTGATCGCACTCTGCATACTACGACCACAAAAAATGCAAACATTCCTCATTTCTCAACAGCGTGAAGTAGATTATAGATATTAGTATTATTGTTATAGACAAGTACTTCTTTATATTTTAATATGCACACTCCGCGTGCTCGTGATGGGTATCTGCGAGTCTGCTCGAAAATAGCTTATGCGTTTTAATTATTTATACCAATGTGAGATGTTTCAATGTCAAGTTTTTATAGAGTTAAATAAATAGGAAATATGTAATACGTATTCAGTAAAGAAATGCTGTTCGTACTGACACTACCCCGTTGACGAATAGTAAGCTGTATTTCTTTTTAATAGAGTTCAATATAGAAAGCTGTTTTTAAACTTTACAATTATTTGTAACATTAAAAGGTAACTTACTAGGAATTAATTACATTAATAAAGAACGTCTTACAATTAAAACCTCGAATGCGCTGAAGAGATCAAATAAGACGTCTTCACTTGCGCCTCAGTCACAGCGCGCATGTGCGCATGCGCGGTGCGCGGTGCGCTCTGTCAGCGGCGAGGGCGCGGCGTTTGATTGAATCATATCTTTAAAGCCTGCATTCCAATTAGATAGTATTATGTAACCACAGAAAGGAGTCTATTCAGATGGTACCAAATATGTTAATGCACGCACATTAATCACCTTGCTGTATTGCATTTGTGTTTGTTTGTTTGTTTGTTTGTTTGTTTATCCAGTCACTATGTTTAATTAGTGACAGGTAGCGCGCGCTGGCGCTCAGTGGGCGCTCAGCTCCGCCGCACGTAATGCTACTATTACAAAACTGAGAACATAGATGTACACACAAGACTTGAAGATAATGGGTTAAAGCTACATACAGTTTTTGATAATAGGCTTCGTGCCTGCAAACTCATTACTAGGAGAAACAATGTAAATTGAATATATCGACTTATCCGTTGTACTCGGTTGTGATTGACAGACAGTGGGAGAGGGAAAAATAGCATTACTATATGAATATGAAATGTCATTGATCATTGAAAACATAACTAATGATGCTCAAAGAACTCAAAGCTCAAAGAATTAACATAAATACTTAAACTTATAATAATGAATGTAAAATATATTCGTGAAGTCTTCTAATGAAGTCCTAAGGTGTGCACACAGTTGGTGCCGATGCTGGAGCCGCAGTCGGCGGCGAAGACAGAACACAACGGCAAATGATTATCAGATATGAGATATAGAGGGCGTGAGAGCGCTCGCAGCGGGGAGCTGTCGCCGCCTCGCTGCCTGGCACGACGACTGGCCGGCCCGTCTGGCGGAGAGGACTACTTCACCCACACTATCTGCTATCGTGAAGGGTATGTTAAAGTGCTTTGGCAGTTTGTTAGAATCTCTCTTAAGGTGAGTATAAATATTAGATATATTCAAATATTTCATTATAATATAATATAAAACACGGAATTGGTGTCTGCCATACAGTTTTCCAATTAGACAAATTTGAAATTATACTGGTCTGTCTACAGAGGCCCGCGCTTATAGCGGTCGATAGGTACAGAAGTGAACAAATTTGTTTGTAAACAAACGTGTCGAAAACAGTTGGCATCTCATAAAATGTATGACGATGGTAAATATTAATAAATCCTAGATATAATTCAATGACAAAGAACCGAGACCTCATTGGAGTTCTCACTAATATAAAGGTTTCTCACTTATCCAGGTCCCGCTTAACCAGGTTTCACAGTAGTACTCGTATATAAGAAGATATTAAATTAATACGATTAATTTTCTATGTATGTACTGAACATTTTACTATATTTTTTGTAAAAAAATTAAAGATAGTTAGTCTGTTAGAAAATTACTTAGTTATTGGAATACATTTCTGACGTACGGTTGAGTTTTAATTTCAATGCTTGGAAAACAATTAAAATATATGTGATTGACAATATTTGGCAATTATAAAATGGTAACGCAAGTTTGTTGTTCCCGTGGGGCCGTGATATGTTTACGAAGATGATGTAACGAGTCGTCACGCACGCACTCGGGCCGTCGCTACCCGTATTATCAGAAGATGTCATTCGGTAGCGACGCGATGGTAATTTCCGCTCCTCTGTAACACCGACCGCGTGTGGTGAGTGTGTGACCGCACCGCACCGCGCCGCGCCGCGCTGTCCTATCCCACTGACATATGTTCTTTCACCTCAATGTTGCTCGTAATTGATTCAGAACACGCCATGCACGGTGCTTGTGAACCCACTAGCAGGAAGTCCGACGCGAACATGAGAGCACAAACAAATATTTAAACGGCGATATGATTGCATCGCAGATTCCGTGATGCATTCATTAGGCGCCGCTCCGGCCGCCCGCGGGAGAGCGCGGCGGCACGCACAAGTAGGCACGTTATGTTTTTATTAAATATTCATATATTAATATTGTAATCAAATTACTTTCCTGTCTTGTATGCTTGCTTGTAGCTCTGCCGCACTGCCTAGGTGGGAAGCGATTGCAAAATATGAATTACTTTTATTAAAGTGATATTATAAACACTCGTAGTGCCTATAAGCGTATAAAAGCGACGTGGCTGTTATTATTCTAGTTGGCTTGACGAGACAGTTTCGATAAATTCCAAGAGGTACGGCTTCAATACGCTGAGGTACGCTGTTCGATTTTTTATACATTTCTAAAGGGTAATTCCCTTTTGCTATAGAATAAAGTATAATACTGTAAACAGTAACACACGTATTGTAAAATATTATTATATTAGCTTTTTATTAAAATGTTGGTTTACTGAAACAATTGGAATTTTGAAATACGATTTATTTTATTTTATTATTTATTTATAACTGCTATATATCAGTAATAAATAATAAAATCTCGATTTTGAAAATTGGTATAAAATTATTATATATATTATTGATATTGATGTACGTACACACATCCAAACATATGTAGCGTGGATCACGTCTCCGCACAGTAAGTGCTACCGAGCTCAGCCGCTGAAGCACGGTGGTGCGACGTTCCCACGGAATATTAAATCACATGACGAACAAATTGCGGCGGCGGCGCCTGCGCCTGCGCCCGCTCCCGCGCAGAGCGCGCGTCGCGCCGCGTTCGCGTCCGCGCGACACCGAGTCGCGCGTCGTCACGCGGCGGCACTGTTTGAACCTCAATTCAAGTTGATTTTCCTCTTAAGGATAATTGACGCCGCCGCGCTAGACGCCTCGCCTGTTTCTCACTACGCTCGAAACGCTCGGGTTCGATGAAATTTTCTCGTAATTTATTATATGATTTGTAACATCGATTATTTGAACGAGTGAGCATTAGCTACTGCGACATCTTACGAGTAAAATATTTATATATTTTTTCAATGCCCACTTTCCATTTTCCTTCTGGACGTTTACTATATGCTTATCTACGAAGCTGAGTCCACAACATCACATTGTAGTCAGAAATTCAATGTAGTTAATTTAAGGGACCCCTCTTCAGTACGACAGGGCGAAATGTTGTCAGAAAATTGTTATACTTGAAGAGTTGAAAGTGAAATCGTGTGTCAAATGCTGGCATGTGGCACAAAAATAGGTAGTTGATTGGGTTTTTACGGATGGATTGACGGGACCGCTAGGAATTCGGTGCGGGCGGCGGCGGGGGCGACCAGGCAGGCCGTGGAGACGGGAGGGGGAGGTCCGTGCGGGCTCACGGAGACCCCAATTTAAAATTCAGATAAGCGGAATAAACGCTCGCCCCCGGAATGTGCGGAGATGAGACTTACTATCTTTGCCGTGCACTCCATCCTCACGTGTCAGGTGACCAGCCTCGGCGCAGTCGACTAATGCATCACATATCTATAACCTAGCCGAATACTCAGTTGTACTACATTTGGATAGTCGGCTGGGCTTTAGATCAGTTTAGCTAACCTCATTTAGTGAATGTTCTATCTAGAGATCTTCAAACCTAAGTGCGTTTGGTTTGATTACTTGATTTTTAAATTATCAGAAGAAAGTATTCAAAACAAGTTTGTACTTCGTGATTTGTAATAATTTCCTTTTTCTGCTTACTCTCTCTGTTTTTCTCTCAGACTCTAAAAACAGTTACTAACTAAGCAAGTTAAAAAACTCAAAGCTGTTTGCCGCTCTCGTGATAAAAATCTATATGCATATTACTTAATGGTGTGGTATACGGAGTACGGTAATGGTGCAATTATTCGATTACAGTCATTTATTAGTACAATGCTATTTGATAAAAAAACTCCCTACACGTTACCTACGTGCTTGAAGCTATTTGTTGAATAGTATTAAATATCTAATATTGCTAAAGTTTTGTTATAAAAATATTTTATTTTTTCAATTTTTAGTTAGTCTTATTTATAGAATATTAAGATGTGTGTATGCAAGGAGTAGGTACTGAGTGCAAATGAGCTGGTAACAAGTACTTGTACAGTATCGCGTCGCAGGCATTTGCGCCAATCAGGCGCTTGCGCGCGCGCATTCTAACGGTCTGACGACGCACGATGAATGGCGATGAGTGAATAATGTAGCTCTGTTAAGATAATATAGTATATGTCCAGTCTTGGATTAGTCTTCATGAGACTTACGTACATACCTACTTAGACAATAAAAGATTTTTTTTTCAATTTTTATTTGTATAAATGTCTGTATGCATGTAGAACATGCTTTACGGACGCGGTGAAGGTAATGAATCTCAACTGAATGTATTGTTTGTCTGTATAAGTATATTTCAGTTCTTTAATATGCACCACGTATTGTATGTTCCTAAAAGTATTTCATAGTAAATACAAACAGATATCGGTTCCGCACGGCGGCGGGCGGCGCGCGGCACGCGGCGTGCACTGGCGGTCATCGTGCATTACATTACACGCCCGATTAGGAGAGTCCTATTACCAAATTGTGAGACTTCATAAAAAAAGATATCTCTTCTCAAAAATCACATAGGAATTTACATTGTAATGCTCGAATGGGAAAGTTCAAGCAAATTGTAATTATAACAATTCCGCTAACACGCCAAAAATGTACATAATTCAAAACTTTACTTTAGTACCTAATAAAACTACTATTTAGACATTTAAATTTAAGTACATAGAGTGTATATATATAATTTGTATAATGTGTTTATATTTATTTTGTATTTTGTGTAGCTAATTTATATTTAACGTGTTCATGACTAAATGTCCTGTTTAATGCATCGCCTACCATCACTCTATACTACTACAACACCCAATGGCTCGGCAATATGGCTCGTTTCTGGTCATTTCTCGTATATTAGTGTGTAGTTATTTGTATTTTACTATTATTATAAACAATTCCAATTAATTCATATTTTTAAAATACCTCAATTCTTATTGGAATCACTGTGTATTCATGGTTTTGGTCTTACTCACCTATTTTTGAAATTATATAATTTCTGCCTGGAATATTCTTAGTAAGTTTAACATATTAATGTACACGATCAGTTCCACTTGTTCAAATTATGTTTAACATGTGTATGGCTACTAATTAAAATAATAAACGTAATAAAGTGACTACAAAGGAGTGCAATGCACGCACTTACCTACCTAACAGTATCACAGATCTGTTCTTCACACGTCTAGCTCGGCTGCAAGGTGTAATGAGGCAACTTTGTCACCGAGCTTTACGTTTTACTACCTAACGCTACTAAACTTTCATTTTATTAATGTAGCTGTAAAGTATTATGAAACATCGATGTACTAAAGAGTCCTGTGTCAGCCACATTCTTAAGTTTTTAGATTAATGCTCCAATTAGACTTTAAATTGATAGAAATTCATTGACGACAAACAAATTATTACACTTTTTAGAATACTAAATAGACATTTTTCTTAAATCATCCAAAGAAATTCTAGTAAGAAACAGAAACAAACGTGTACCATAACTTGCATAAATAGGCTGAACTATAGCCATGTGTTATATAAATGATTGCATACGTGATAAGCGTGATAAGCGTGATAAGCGTGACAAGCGTGACAAGCGCGCATATTTAAAGCGGAACTCAGCAGACGGAACAGACGCAGCGTCCGCTCTCATTACTGCGCTAAAGTTAATTGAAAACAGCGAGCTCATTATAATATTTGGGCAATTACTCATTGTAATTATCAGTTGGTGTTCCACACTCACACACGTACGTACGTACACACATACGCACGCCAACACACTACTAATTATAATTAGCTACGCTCAAGATTGAAGCCTTCACACGAATAAAAAATTGACAAAAGACTGTAATAAAATAAATTGAAAGAGTTAAAGACAATTGTCGAACCAAACGCCTCCGGATAAACGCACGTACATGACCAACCCGAGGAGCTGCAGGGGACTGGCGCAGCTGTTGCTGTAATTGATATACATTGTTGACTGCTCTGTTTCAATTTCGGCAAAAGTTGTGGAAAACGAGATTTTACAAGTGACGGGCAACCATTAATTAAAATAATAAATAGTGGTAGAGTTCAACCTGCTTACTAAATGCAACAAAGCTGACATTGCGGCCGAGACTATAAGGTAAAACCTTCTTAACTCAACAAGATGTATGTCTCTAGGTTTAGGAGAGATTGTAAACCAATTAGAAACTTTGAAGTTCTTACTTCATAATTCATATATAAAATAAGTATGATTTTATTATAAGTAGGAAGTACTGCCTATTGAAGATATTGTATTACTTAAGCAAAGAACTTTACCGCGTAAATACTCCTTTTGCTAGGTGGCGGCTGAAGCGTAATGTAATTTTCAAGCAAAGAAAAAACCATAGAAGGTTAAAGTGATGTGCGGAAGGGACGCGAATTGAAAACCAATTTGGAAGATCTTAAAACGCTTTTGCGTCCCTCCGCGTCCCTCTCCAGAGGGAGAGAGATACGTCGGTTCCTTGCTTACTATGAACAGCTTTTGAATTTGTTTAGTTGATATTGGCTCCTTTACTTTATATTGCAAGGCGCTGCGAACAATTTGCAGGGACTTGTTATTCATGGGCCGCACAAAGCTATTATTGTGCTCCAACACTGGAGTTTCATGGTTTCACGACGTTGCTTGAACAGCGGCCGACAATGCGATTACGCGATATGAATCGACTTTATGTGAATATTATAAAAACCATTATCTGGGTACATCTGTTTCGCGTCGTACGCTTTAAAGTTAATTGAGGCATCATGCTAGAACAAGTAGAACATTAGATATGTAGCAATATTTATAATTAAATGTATGTAAATGACGGCCGTGAATCATATCAAACCCGGCAACAATTACCTATTCAAATTTACATCGTAAATTTTATAAAGTACTACTATAAAATAATAATGAAACTACACGAGCGTCTCGCTACGCGGCCCGCGCCTCGCGGCCTGCGCCTCGCGGCCTGCGGCTTGCGGCTTGCGGCTTGCGGCTTGCGGCGGCTCGGCGCGGCCCAACGAGAGCAGGGAGCTCTGCTACAGTAGGTTAGTTAGACAGTCAGTCAGAGAGACGAGGACACTATTGCTAAACATAAATCTTTACGTTTTCTAAAACTATAAAACTCATAAAATAGAAACGCCAACTAGTTCACATAGTGTGTCGGGTTGAAGTAAACAAGCATGCACAAAACCGCATGCATCAAATGCAGTCAAGTGCACGCCGCGTGCACATTTTGACAGGCGACGTATTTGTCAAGTCCGAGCTCTGGATAAGGAAATAACTGGAGCGGCTTAGCGGCGCTCATTAACATACAAATACGTGTGTACACACGCCGTGGTGAGTGTGCGATGCACACAATGACTGGTAGGGGCTTAATCTATAGTAACAATAATTTTTATTGGTTTCATTATAATTGCTTTGTACAGGCAAGGAAAGGATATGGTGCATGGATATGGTAGTGCAGAAGTCGCTATGGTTTACCTCACGAGTCACACCACATAGTGAGTTAATTAATGCTTACTAGACCTAATGCAAGTATTAATGAAATATGTTTGAATTTAAATATATTTAGCACATCCATAACAACATGAAACATCGCGTGCAAATTTAAGAAAAAAAACTTAACAAATGTGAAGCTCAGCTTACTTTTTATTTGGCTCAATTAATATTCAAAAGCAAAAAACGTTTTAGGAATATGATTTATAAGAGGCGTCTAATGATTAGAGTTTATTTAAATTTATAATTATATGCGTTTATAAATTAGGAAACTTAATTGTATAACAAATTAAATATTCATTTTAGTGCGCGTACATACGTACATACGTACATACGTACCTATACGTACAAGCGTGGCATACATGCGTAACTTTAATTACCGGGTGGTGTGTGTTGTACGAGCGGCGTCGTGACGGGAACCGAAACATTTGACAACGACCGAAACTGACATAATGAATGTAATCTTATTTAATTAATGTTACATACCGCACGGCTACTTAGTAATTTATGTTTGATTCAAAATTACAGTGCTCCTACCGCGTACGTCATACGAGCGTCATACGCAGGTACTCCTATAACAAATGCTGCTTTTGGTGTTACGAGTATAACGGGATGTTAGAAACATAAACAAAACTTATCATTGTTTTAATCTAATATAAATAATTAAAACCATCACATCACAATGTCTCTAGAATGGGAGAGCTGTGGAGTGACATAAAACTTTATTCTTCTATAAACCATCTACCACGTGGTGGGGAAGAATTAAAGGACACTCGAAAAAATTGCTTTTCCATCTCTAGCTTTATTTAAAATTGAATATAAGTTAAAGCTATGTAGTTGTGGAAAGAATTATTCAGATACAACAAATTTGAAAATGTTGATTATGTTTACTTAAAGACTACTTCACGTTATAATTTACAAATAAAGGTTGCATACTTCGAAAGCGGGCGCGCGACGCGGCGGCACAATTCGCACTTTACTAAGTATATTGTTCGAAACAGCAGTTTTCACTCAATTTACAAACACCGAGGGAGCAAGTGCAAGTGCCGAGTGTACAACAAGGGTCATTAACGAGCGAGGAAGTTGCAAATTGTTCGGAGCACGCACGTCTCCCACTCGTCTCATAATCAACATACGTTTTATACGTTTAATTCATCGTTCATACTAATTTCTTGTACTTATTCGACATGATCAAAGCAAGAGACGCAGAAACTTCATGCAATTGTCTACACTTGTATAGGTACTGTTTTAACTAAATCATTGATTCAGTTAAAATAGATAATCTGAGCATCATAAGTCAAATTATGTTACCTATAAATGGAACATAATTTGACTTATGATGCTCAGATTATCCAAGTCTGCAATGATAGTACATTTGTTAAGTTAAATGCAATTATTGAAACACTGCAATCTGCAGGTATAGTAGGAATATCCAGTAGTTAAAGAATTTATAAACATGAAAAACTAATTAGCTAGAATGTGAAAGCGAATGGAAACTGAAAGGAGTGTGACTGCAAAACTTATCATCCGGGACTCTTGGCTTAAAGCACACGCTGCAAGACTGTAGGTATTAAAGCTTTTCATTTGAGCACTAATGACTGAGCGCATTGATTTAAAGCAGACGCGTGTGGGGCGACCGTACCATATATTTGCAGATACCGGTTGAATCCCAGCGATTAGGCGACCTTGACCCCGGCACCTGCGACTGCGATCGCGGGCGCAAGAGGGGCGGGTGCGGGCAGGTGGTGCGCACGCGCCGGCAAATATCAACAAATGTCACTCACCCACCTTCGTGTTCTATTCCGTTATTTTATGATAATTATGAATTCATTTATATATGGAATTACCTACATATCAGTAGTGAAGGTTACAAGGGTGTCTTCAATAGATATAAGATATTTAAGTAGTTAATCTTTAAAACTGGTTTGATACGCTCATTGTTGCACAAAAATACTTAGGTTGTCGTCAAAATATAGATATTATATATTTTATAAGAGGGAAAAATAATCAATAAAGTGTATAAATGTAGAGTCATCAAAGCGCCTGAATATGTTTCATGAATATAAGCGAGATGATGACGATACGAAGTGACGACGGCGAATAGTATAGCGGTCAGTAGAGGAGTTGCGGCGTGAGCGCGGGCGCGAGCGCGGGCGCGAGCGCGGGCGCGGAGCAGGAGAGCGGGAGCGCGAGCGTGGGAGCCGCGCGATGGTGTCGCACGTACCGGCTGCGGCGCGCGGCGGCCTCGCACCCAATCTCGCTAATGACACGCGCCGTCCCGCGCCCTGTAATATTACCTTATGAGATGCACGCTTGCATCATATTGTAATGTTTCCGAACTATTCCACATCAGCCTCATTACAGCGCGCTGTTATTGTGAAACGTCGCTTGGAATTGCCCGACCCGATCGAATAATACATATTCAATAAGCAAAGTACTCTACATTACGCAATGTTATTGGTGCATTGACGATCACTCATTATAGTAAACGATTTAAATGTAACCGCTTATTCGCAGCGCCGCGCACTCGCGCCGTACTGTGTGTATGTGCATTAGTTTCTTTAAAGTAATACGTAACGACATCAGTATCAGTGTAGTGTAGTTTGCTTAACACTAATAGTGTGGCTCGTTCGCACAACATAGCCGCAATTAGATAAGAGGCAGTTAGGCGAGCGTTCCGTTAAAGGCCACATCGCATCGCATCGCATGTAGCGACTGTAATTTAATGAATGCGAGCGTGTAGCGGGACCCCAACGTACGTCGCAGGTGTCCAACGGGACTCGCAAAGGTCATCCCAAGCTTGCATATGTTACCCTGATGAACTACTGCGTCCCTATACCGGACTCTCGTATCTCGCCAGCGACGTATTTACGACCCCTTGCAACTTATATATACATACATACATACATACATACTTACTTAGACACGTCAATGAGAGCGGTGCTCTAAAAGGCAATACGTGTTAAATTTAAAAAGTTAGGGTGATATTGTTAAAAGCACAAATTGCATTATTTAGTCCAATATACTGTATAATGTATAGTTTATGATCTCGAACAACAGTTACGTAATAAAACGAGACTAAGGAGAAAATAGATATTCAAATGTGCTTTCTTCCATTGTGTGCGGCGGAGGGCACCGCTCGAGTAACGGCCGGGGTTGTGCAATTTTATCTTTTTGACTGTTTTAGTTTTGTTGTTTTAAAAAGTCCGGAGCGGTAGAGCAATAAATTAGAAAGTCACGCGTCATTCGTTTCACGTCTCAATTCGTATATTTTTTTGTTAGGATCGCTTTCTTCGATACTAAACTGGGTAATTACTTTTAAGACATCCTTTGTTGAAATATACTTGAAAATATAATCTAATGGCTCAGTTAAGTAAGCATTATACCCGTGAAATATTTGGGTGATGGTTGGTTTGCTAGCGCACCATAAAAAGTAAAAAAATTAAAAAAAAAAACAAATCTGATTTACTACTACTACGAAGAGGACAATGAAACTCCACTTGCTGAAGGCGCGGGCGCAAGTGCTGCTGTCTACCAAAGCTTGAATAGCTGTAAGGAATCTAGACGTGTATTGCGGCAACTTATGAAACGGCTTCAGTATAGATGTTTTAGTTTTATAATTAATTAGATTAAACTCATCTTGGCGCAGTGCAGTATCTGTGGCCTGGATGTGAATGGGATTAATGTCTACTCGGACAAATATATAAATAACAAATTTGACATTCTACGGTATACAGGGTCGTGTATATCTTATATATATATATATATATATATATATATATATATATATATATATATATATATATATATTTTAATTTCTTTAGTGAATTTTAAAATGTTTTGTTCCAGATTGGATGTAGCACCCTTAAGCTAAATATGAAAATAAATCAAAAACTCACGCAAGTCCATGCAGAGGTGCGCACGCGCAGCGACCACTACTCGGTCGGCGCTACTGAAACCCTCCCCGAGTGTTACAGCATTATTCACCCTTCACACAAAAACTGAAATGTCAACAGGGGATCGTGTAACGGGACCTCACTCACATGTCCCACACAATTATCTTATATGGATAAAAAGGTCACGCTCTTTAATTATAGAATCAATTGATAATGTATGTTACTTACAAGAAAATATGTGTAACTGTAGTACTTTTACCATTAATAAATGGTTGTCTCGTATGTTTTTTCACCTTTCTCCTTAATGCAGTGCGATGGGGTGCAAGCCGTGGAGGGGTCAGACAACGTTTTTATTATGCGATGACGATTATTAGCATAAACATTCCCCATTGCGAAAATAGGATATCTACAATCAGAGACTCCACTCGACTATAATGATGAATTTGTCATATTAAATACAGATGCAAAGAAAAGTAAACCATGTAATCATATGTACTTAGTAATTATTAATGATGGAAGTAAACGGACAATATCTTGACGTGATTCCTAAAACTATTTTACAATATCTATTTACATTTACTAGATATTTTGTCGTCCCACAAAAAGAAATACAAAACAAACAGACAGGATGCTTTGTAACAATCGAATAAAATATTTTACTTTGTTTAATAACTTTTTACATGACTTATAAATAACTATAAGTTAAACAGTTTAGGAACACTTTCAAAATTTTTGATTTTCAACAGATTTAATTGTTAATATTTAGACAAAACGCAACGTTGCTGAAATATTGATATGTTTAAGTATTATCACTAACACTAGAGTCTCCGTTACAAGCAACTACACCTCTACGTAGTACTTTAGTATACTAAAAGAGTGTAATAAATCATCGCACAACTGTGACACTCTAGCGCCACTACTGAATGGAATCTCATTACCATTTACTATTGGCATAGAAGCTGGACGTGAGTACAGCTAATTGTAACAAGGAGATAAAGCATCAGAGACCATCTAACAATATCTAGCCTATCCTTCTTCTAATCCAGCTTTGCTAACATAATTAAAATAATAAAATAACATTTATTTACGACTTGAATAAACGATTCCGGCTACATATGTAGAGTGCAAAGCGTCCGAACACGGAACGCGGGAGCCTACCAGCGAGGCGCCTCGCCGCTCTCTGCGAAAGCGTGTGTTGTTATTTTCTCCTACAACTGTTCTGCCCATTTGCGTACGCACTGAACTATACATTATGCAAATAGTGTAAAACTCTAGAATCACTGTCAATTAACTTTTCTCAGAAAGCGTAATTATATTAGCAGTTGCTTTATAAATACGGGGCTTCTCGGTGTGTTTATGTTTTTATGTAAACAGTAATGTTGATGGAGTTCTCACCACCTGCATTGTATTTAGTAATGCCAGCCCGCGTGCGACCACGCTACTCGCGAGGCTTCCATTTGCTTCACTGTTGGTATTTATTGTATAACCTATGGCAGAATGCATATTTCTCTATTTGGAAACTTAATATTTGGCACACATCTTTGAAATAATTTATGGAGTACACCATTACATCAGAAAAAAGGTGCCTCGAGTTTCAAGCAATTCTTATAGTCAAAAATAAGAAGTAGTTTTGTAAAAGTAATAAAAAGTGCCACAAATTTTACCTGTGAATAAATTACTGGCCAATCTGTTAAGAAAGCATCGACAATAGGGGACGCACAATGTATCGGCGAACACTTCTAAAGGCTCTCATGATTGATTTTCGGATTCCGAAACGATAACAAAAAACCATTGGCAAAAAATGGTGCCTCGAACGTATGCAAATGGTTTTTAGGATGGGACGTAACGTGACTGGACGCTATAACGTGGCCTATTTCATGCTAGATAACGGCGAGTTTTGCGTAAGCGACTCGGTGACCACACGTTGCATGTACCTACAATGTACCACAACGTACCGTACATTTAACGTCAACAAGTTACAATAAATTCTGAGAAATCGACCAACGAATTAAGGCGTATGAGTTTAGGTAAATAATGTGTTAGATACTTATTGCAAAATTTCAAGTTTATAATTTAAATTATTTGTTCACTCAAATTTTAAATAACAATGCTTGTAATTGCGTGGCTTGTGGTTAATTTATTATTTTGCACTTAAAAGTAAACTAATTAGTGAAGGCTGCATACCGACCGGTGTGTTATTTTATTTAAGATGTTATATTTAACTAATTAAAATATACTCAATGTATTTTTTGTTGGCAAACCGCGACCGCCGCTCGAGACGCTCATTATACTTTGTTTCGCCGCTGATTACCATAATAGATTATTGTATATGTGTATAGTGTACCATCAAGATAATGCTGACACGAAACCTTTCAAATGAGACAAAACGGAAACAATCACATGGCTACTTTGTAAGATTTCAAACACGTATACAATATTATAAGCGAACAATTAGCAAGAAGTCGTGTTGTTTAGTCGACCAACATATAACGACCGCATATAACATGATGGCCACTGAAAGGTTAATAAGAGAAATTATGTATCTACGTTAATTGCAGGAGGCCAGTGCATTGGTAATAATACCTGGTGCCTATAGACAGCACAAAAGCATCTAGAACCGTCGCAAGTCACAATGTGCGCACATTAACAGCGCGGCCGGCCCGACGCCTCCACGCCGAGCTAAATGCACGGTTCGTAATAAATCTTCAAAAAAATACGTATTCACGTATACGAGGCAACAAAAACTAATGGATATGGAAGAAATATGCAAGCCGTGCTGATTGTTCGGCGCCCAGCGAAGGTGAGCTAGAAAAAACGGGCAGATGCGCGTGCGCCGAGTGCGACGCGCAGGTAGCGGGGACGCATGCAAATGTGACCGCTTTCTAGAGCTCCCGTACTAGTGCCTTTCATTTCTTGGCACTTTGCATACACGTATGGCCTACCGTTAGAGGTTCTGCAGAATTCCACGCAAAAAGTGTTTACACTACCGGTTGTAGGAGAAAATTTGTGATGTAAATATTATACATTTCAAATAACTTATTTACACACGACTTTACGACTATCGTAGAGTGTCGCAGCTTGACAAAACCGTGATCAATTTTATATTAAAAATTAATAGTATCTTTCAATTTTAGAATAAATTATATTTGAAAAAGAACAGAGCTGGTAGCTCTACATTGTATACTTCCCATAGGACGTAAACGTCACAAGGTGGTTTTTACTATTTGTCATGTAATTACACGTACAGCAAGTGTTTTGATTTTGCAAACATCATTATTATGATATTATCGATATTTATGAGGAAGACCGACCCGAGATCATTGACATGCGCGACTCGAGGTGTGGAGTGCTGAGTCAGGGCGCGCGCGGTGGCGGTGGTCGCGGTGGTCCGGACGGGCCCGCGTCACGTCGGCGTGACATCGGCCAGCCGTGCGGAACTAAAACTACTTTCCTGCTCTTCCACTCGCCTTGTTTAGAATTTGTATTAATTGCGTAATAAGCCAATAAAATTTTAGTGACAATTTGTAACATTTTTATTTGTTAATAAAAAATGATTTATTTTCTTTTCTTACGGAATCTCTTTTTTTGCAAAAAATCTTACCAAATATAAATCGTCTAAGAAATAAAAAGCAAGCCACGCTGCAGTTAGGAGACACGCTGAGCGATCATCGAATTTTGTTTTCATTTAAAATATCAAAGTGTATACTTTTTTAGCTTCACATTTTATCCCGCTAATAGTGATATTCATATAAAACCTAGTTTTAAGAAATCCACCTGAAAATCGAGATACTGGCAAAGTCTCAAAAGAGTAAAAAACTTAACGCCGCGCTTTGTCTCACCAGAGCAGAGAAATGAATTTAAGTTTTAAAAACAATCATTTCCCAGCTTGGGAATCAAATCCACAACCAATCGCGTTTATATGCAGACGCCGCAAACGCGATTGATGGTGAGCAAACTATTTATATATTTAATTACTGTCAAGCTTTTTATAGTGCACACATTCAGAATGAGAGTCGGGATCAAATCACGGCGGTGACAAGACACGCTACGAATTGCTAGTGAGAAATCTGACAACGACGTTTAAATTTGAAATGTTTAAATATATTTTCGGATGCGACAAAGTATTTAACGATCGAGTACTTCAGAGCGGTGTTATGATGTTTTTGAGCGGTAAGTCATGTATTCTATATTTGGTCTGTGAGATTCGGGAAGACTCGCCGCTCCGCTGCATCGTGGGAGCTCTTTTTGCGGGTCAATCTTTAAATATTTCGTTTAATTCGTCAACATTCGGACTTTAGGACATGCTTATACATATGTATTTGAAATTGTCTTTCAGTGTATAGCCACTGTGCGAGTAGTGACTCCATACGTTCTGATAATCTTATTTGTGTCATCAATATAACTATTGTTATACATAAATTGTCTGGTGACTGATTCTTACGCGCAGCGTCTCGCTAGTCGCGGCCGTGCGTGTCGCGGACAAGGCGCTCGGCTTGGCCTGTGACCGATGGACGTCCGCGCTGGAGTTTTTCGGTGACATTAATTTGAATACGGTACGGAGTGTTGCGGGTTGCTCACAATGACGCTAAGTTCCGTGAAGCACGCGCGTGACAAAAAGTGCGGCAAGCGCTCGTTCCCCCGGCACCCCCGCCGCCCGCCACGCCGCGTGGCCTCCGCTCCCCTCGCCCCGCACCGGACCCCGATGTCGCAGACCTCTTTTTCCCGATCGCCCCATTCATCCCGTAATTAACGCGAGCAAAAAACCAACCTAGACGAAAATTAGAAACGTCTCGGTGTCGCAGCAAATTAACAAAAACATCAGCCGTGGATTTGTATTAATTTAATTACGTAGTTGTTTTGTCTGCGCTCGGCACAAACGTGCTCCGAGCCGACAGCGTCCGCGTGCGCGCCCGCCTCGCGTCTCGGAGCGGACGGAGTGACGGTTTTTTGTCCGGCCGCCGTAACGGTGCTAAATAATTTGATTAGATTTCGAAGCTTTCCTTTTAAGTTAAACGTACAATTTGAATCATAATCTACTTTCAATTGTACTGGGAACGGTAGTAGACCCAGTGGTGTCGGCCCGCGGCCGCCGCGCCGGTGAATGAAACCAAAGCAGGAAGCGGTGAGCTCGAAGGTGGCGCGCACAAAAAGGTAATAAGATAATTTGGGTCCGACGCCGCGGCGAGGCGGCGCGGAGTTACTCGGGTATTCTAATGAGAAGTGTTCAACTGTGAGTTGTAAGTACGTACCGTTAAGGTCGAGCACCATCTGTGTGTTGAAGAAGCCGCTGACGTCACCGCGCCCCGACACTGTAACAACATTAAAACACTATTAGAAGCATGTCATCGGCGACGAGGTCAGCTGTGGTGGCTGACCGGCCGACCACCGCGTCGGGCACCGTACCTGTCACCGCACTACTAAACATTCTGGTCTAAATCAAGATTTTAAACTGATGTATCACTTTTGTATACCTACTAGCTAATGATGAACGAGAGTAGTACTGATTAGAATATAAAATTATACTAAATATATAAAAATACAACACAATGATCAAACATGTGATCGACGGCAATATGTATACGTATCCATGTCCTCGTGTGTATACATGGATGAGTACTTCTTATGGGCGTTATTAATAACAAAATATAAAGAACAATACAATGACGCTCAGAGGCTGAGTGATGCAAATTCATTAAAATAGCACGCGATGTGATGTATGTATGTATGTATGTGTGGCGGAGTGGCGGAGTGGCGAGATGAGAGGATTGCGCAAGTCATGTTGATTGTTTTTTGCGAGGTCTCGGCGACCTCACAGACGTAGATACAGATTCATTGCGAGATGCGTATCTATTATTCCGCTAAGCTTTGTTTATGAACGACTAAACGTCACATACAATTTACATTAAGTGCCTCCACATGACGCGAACACGCGCTTCAAGTATGGTTTTTTACTCAATTTTAATTGAGTATTTTTTTTCTTATACCATTTTTTTAATAATTACAATAGCATTAAAATTGGACATACAAATTCGAATATAATAAAATTAGAACGCGCACCTCATCTGAAGCACAGTTCCTAACAAAGCTTGGACCATATCGCGGGAGAGACTACTACTACCCCCAATACTTATAGCAGTGCATCTAGATTTTTCAAGGCTCAGGTAAATACAAATTTTGAAGTTTAAGAAAGATGGAAAGGGATTCGAACCCGCGTCTCCTGGAAACCGTCTAAAAGGAAAGCGCTGTGACCGCTAAGCCAGCCCAGCTGCGTTAAAATTCTTATACGTTTATTACAATTTATTTATGTTCCGCTAGTACACAAAAAATATTTCAACGAAATCGTTTGATAAGAGAGAATGCTATTTTATTAAATATTTTACTATTTTTAAACTTTTATGTCTCACTAGGGATTAGAAAACATATTTTAAAACAAGTATAAGAATATAGAACGCATGGCTTAGTGGTAAGAGCATTCAGACGGTTTCCAAGAGGCGCGGATTCCAATCTCGCTGAAATTATCATATGTCCTTTAAAAAAATAATGTGAAAAAACATTTTAAAAATAATATTGTATAAAAACATTTTAAAAATAATATGTAGTTATTGACCTGCTCCGGTCACCTCCGCATTCTCTTACGCTGAAGAAGCAGTTCTTATGATTTTTGAACACATTAATAGTAGTGTTATTATAATTATTTAAGGCCACAGTAAGTCACATGGTTCTCCCGCAAATATCAAAGGCATCTGAAGTGAATTAAATTAATTAGACATCTATTCAAATGTGTCTTTGAATCTTTTTAAGTAAAAAATACGTGAATGATTGATGTTTTTTGATTAACATATTACGTTTTTTTTTGTTTACAAATAAACACGCAGCATTACCAACACTGATATAACGTAAGTAGACTCGTCATAGTTACAATGATCTTTGTGATATTATACACACTTCACTTGAGTACACTCGCACTACACTCGCATACAACTATATACACAACTAAACCAAACCTGCTCTATTAACGATATTTTAATGTTACGATTTGATTATTTAAACAAAAGCATCAGAACCTAACTGTAGTTGTAATTAATTTTAATTAATATTCAAATGTGTTGTTCCACACGGGAAAAATCGCATTTTAAATTAAACTACGTAAACCGGATTGCCTACTCGCGTGTGTGTACTTTGGCATTCAAAATATTTTACTTTGAAAATAATACAATAATTGATTTGTATGTTTATGCTATTGTATATGAACTCGCTACCTTCATTCTAGGTCATTCGCTCCTAGTTCAACAGGCACCTATAATGAAACGTAATTTAAACTATGTAGATAACAGACCGAAGGGAATTTAATATATCAGTGATTATTTTAATACAATACGTCACAGTGGATTAACATCGATACATATAATTTCCCATCGTGCAATAGAATGAACTATTTAAGGATAAATGGTGATTTTTCTTAGAAGTGGCGTTTAACAGCGAATACGTATTTGCATAACACACTCATTAAACTTCTTATGCCGTGAATGGATCTTGCATTATAATATTTTAATATTTACGTTATTTATAAGGGGAAAACATTTAATCACATTTTTGCATTCACATTAAAATATCAATCTATTCAATATATTTCTGCGGTTAACAACTCAAGTTGCATATGTTTGTTACGCTTCAGTTCCATATAAAAAAACACGCTAAAATAAATTTGTCATTTTAATTTTTTTGTTTTAATACAATTGATATCTTGTTATTATATTTTTTTAGAAATAAAGGAGACATCTGTTTGTTTATACCTACTAGCAATTAGTGAATATGGACCGGCTCTACTGTATCAACCAGTACCAAAAGGTGGGGTGCTCTAAGATTTTCTAAATTTTATATTGAACACAAAATGTCCAAATTGTAGGCTGTACGATTTAAGCGGCTGTAATCCAAAGAAAATAAAGTAAATTCCTTCTCTCATACATTTCTTTTAAGTAAACTAAAAAAACAGGGGTCCGGCCTTCGAGCCGATACCTAATAGAATTGTTGCCTTCAACATCAAAGGAATAAGTAATCGCCGTTCGAGAAGAAACGGCGTAATCGCGCCGAAAGATAGCATCGTATTAAAAGATAGGGAAATAAACGGCATCGGGAGGGCTCTATTTAAAGTGAAGGAGGTCCGGGCTGTGGACGGTCTCGTAAATCGCACTGTGTGAAATACTGCCTCCGCCGCCTGAGCGACCTCCAGGGACTCGCGCCGCAGCCGACTCCGCTCCATCAATATCGCTTAACCCGTGAGAGATAATTCCTGACCCAAATGCGATTTGAAGGGGAGAAACTTTAAAACTGAGGCCAACATACTTATACATATAAAGCTAATTTAAAATGATTACAACCAAATGATTGGTTGGGGGAGGCAGTGCGTCGCGGTCTCGCCCCGAGAGCGATGTGCACGATTGACTCCTTTGCTTACAAATGAATTTAGAGTTCAATTACTGGAACACGTTTCAGTTAACAAATTGCATACTATTCTAAATTTTTGTGGTACAGTCAGTACAGTATGTTACATGTATATTGTTAGTATTGGACATACTCTATATGTTAAACACACACTCTTACACATAAGCACATATAAGTTATCTAAATCTGGTGAAGAATAATAATTAAAATTATTTTTGATAATGCCCAAAGTGTGACTCGATTTTGCCGAAACATTGTTAACGACCGTCTCTTGATAAGAGATCGCTCGACGTCGAAATGCGTTAGAAACACCGCACGCGCTCTCACGCCGACACAACACATTCCGTCGATCACATGCTAATACGGGATTATCCAGCGCTCGTTATTCACACGAATAGCACGCATATGGCATGCAGCGCTGCAGCGCTGCGTCGCCGCGCCGGCCGAATGCAAATGCGATGCGCTTCACCTAACGCGACTGATAGCTGTACATATTTAATGCTCATATTAAATATTAAATTACTCTACTTATATTAAAAATACTAATCTATAAATATTTCTATTGTGTTTTCCGAAGTATCATTGTATTGAAATTAATTATATTGGAAGTTACCAAGTAAATAATTTAATTAAACTTCCTACGTAAGTGGAAAGCAGACAGCTGAGGGCGCCGACTGGCATTCACGGGGCTTGAGTTAATGATAGATACTATTAATTAGTATTTAAATTAGATATCTTTGTATTACTCAAGTATATGTTACAGTGTTTAAAAAATTCATACGAAGCGTGTATAAAGAAATTGAGATTTTATGCGAACTTAATGCATCAGATGGAGATGACAGCGTTTGCAAAGTCCTACAAATACGTAAATAAATTAATAATAAATACGAAATGAGTTCCACGAAGTCGGGAGCCTCTCAATGTGTATATTTTTGTCCATTTAAAGTGGAGGCGTGCAGGTAATACTTTATCAAGTTTTTTACATGAATTTCGTCCTTAATTTTATTGTTTAACCGAAATTGTGCCTTTGACGAATGTGTTTTGTGTGTCACCGCTTGAATATTATGCGGGAGCGTCAAGTTCTCATGTATCATATATTCCAAATACGCGCGACGTCTGTCCGAGCACTATGTAAAGCGACTGCTAAATCTTCAAATGGCGTGTATTTCCTAATTCTGTATTTACCTACTCGATAAGTTAACCCTAGATTATATTTCTTCATATAAGAATCTACTAAAGTAAATTTCATGAATGTATCACATTTCAAAGCGCAATAAATTGGTCGCGTCGCGTCCTTTTAATGCAAATAACAAATGGCGCTACAAACAACAGTAGGTACTTACATGCTAATGCGAGCATCACCGTGCGCGGTGCATCACGCCGCTTAGCACCGTCATACTTTTTTCCGCGACAATAACTCACATATTTAGTTTTGTTTCACGACATTATCGCCACCAAGCTGGCGTCTAGTCGCTGGACAATGACTGTCAACAACATTCAGTAATCAGGTGCGTCGCGTACACCATCCGTGACATTTAAGTGTTTTAATAGAAATTAATAATTAATATCCTATTGTATAAAGTCAACGTTCAAAAGTATTTTATTTATTACACAGTACATACATGAACACAAAATCACCATAATATCCATTCACTAGTGTAGTGTACAACACGTCACGTCACGTCGACGAGGCTAGCAGACTATTAGATCAGGTGAGAGTGGAAGGAGCATGTAGTGTGTGTACACTTGACACAGGAAAACTACGATGTTGTCTCTGAGAGGCACGGGGTGATTGACCGCGGGTGGTTAATTGCGTCTCACCCCCGTCCCGCCGTACCCTGTGCCCCTTGTACCCCGCCCCGCTCCGCGCCGGGGTCACGCAGACCTTCACAGGAGTACGTAACATTCGCCCTATATACGAAAATCGATGCTCTACGTAACCGGAACAAGTTCAATTTTTCGACACATTGTCATATGACCGACAAGCAACGGGAAAAGCTCACACGCAGCAAATAGGCTATTAGTAGCTTATTATATTAATGCCGTCCGCCCATGCCCGTAAGGAGCATACGAAGTATTGAAAAAAATGCTGTAACGTTTTAATTGTATTTGTAGAAAATATTATAAATAATGTAATAGAAAAGTCAACGACCAGAAGTCGACACGTCGCTGACGCTGCAGTGCGAGGTATGCAGATTGCAGGCGCATCTAGACCTGTATCTCAGGTATTCTAATTTGAGAGCATTATAAGGAAAACTCAGCGATTGGTTGAAATCTAAATGGCATTCTTAATAGGGCTTGTTGAAGTGCAAACGCGTTGACAGTCTGGGAAGCTGCGCAGCAGGGGCGCTGAGAAAAACTGCAGTAGGGCCGCTCCGCGTTGCACTCTACTGACAACTGACTCGCGGTACATCAACTAATTGATTAGAAATATTCAGAATGTAAAGTGTGTGAGCGACGACGACGACGTAACCTTATTGTGTTAACGGCATTTTTATGATGTTGTAACGCTCGCCGACGCGCAATAACAATTCATTTGAGCAAATTACACACATATAAATCAATCAACAAAATGCTTAACACTTTTTATTATATTCCTATACCTATAGAGTGCGTCAGCTGGTAAGGAAAGCCTTTTACTGATGTTTTTAAAGACAAATTTTACCTTAAACACCACTATGTCACATATTGTAGAGTTGGAGTGTAAATAATCATGACCTACACGGTACATAATGCATTTTCTTAATTATAAAAGAGACATAAAAATCGTTTGAGCTTATTTCAAGCAAAAATATTAATAGTCATTTTATAATTTTCGAAACGAGGACATCTTGTCAAACATAGCAATTGCAACTGAAATCTGTAGCGAGTACGTAGGAGGCACTAAGTGGAGTTTCCTGCACTGTGCTTCCAAGAAACCGCCCGCGGCTATTCTAACCGACTCTAAGCAAATTTGTCACTCGCCACTAAATTAAAGGAATCTGCAAAAAATTGCAAGTCATTTTATTACAAATTATACATACTGAAGTCGGTACGTATATTTATATATATATATATATATATATATATATATATATATATATATATATATATATATATATCTATATATATATATATATATATATATATATATATATATATATATATATATATATATACATACAAATGGTTTAGATGGAATAGTTAAATATTTTTTTCTCTAGTAATAAACATTTTTAAGCAATTGTTGACATATAAATTATTCTATGTAGGCTATCTGCAGGTATATACATGTCTCTAGTAGTTCGTGGACTGAAACTGGAGCTTTTTTATATATAAATTAAACCAGCCAGATTAGCAATAACTACAAAAGTATTGAGACATAGCTGTATGTATTGCAAATGAAGTAAATTTCTTTATACAAAGTATTTTTCTTAGATTACTCCTCACGCTTTAAAAATATTAAAATGAAACAAAGAATGTAGAGTACACTATGCAACTATAGTGTAGCCACGAGTAGTAGAGCCTACATGTGACAATGCGACATAAATAGAACAGTACAAAAAACAGCCTGTTAAAATGTTGCTGAGTAATTTATTTGTATCAGAACCACTCAACCATCTCATTTCCAGGAATCAATTAGGAATACGAAAAAAAATGATGTTTTAGCTGAAAATCTTGCACCTAATATATATCTAGGCCTAAATAGCTGCTAAGTTAGTAGTCCCCTAAGACATGTGCCTGCACAACTCGTCGGCGGAGTATACCGCAAGCAAAACAGTATAATTATGCAATAGAGTATTATAAATCATTTGCAATTTAAATATTCATAGTTTTTGTCCCTCTACAACTATAATCAAATTAGCAAGTAAAATTAATTAAAGATCCCAACGTGACCTTCCATTAACATATTATAATAGTTACGAGGCGCTCTGATATGTCGGATGAGAATCAAACACAAATAAAAATTAACGCGTTCAGAAATATAACAAAAATTATACATACCGATGTAATTAATGGCGAGGTGGTATTTTAATGAGGAACAATGTGTATGCTAATGAAATCAAAGTAATTATTCAAAATACTTGGCACATGAAAGCGGTCATTTGTGTGGACTCATACATTTACACTAATAAATTATAAGACACGTCTCGACTACCTGCCGGCCTCTGCCGCCGCTAGACCACTGCACACTGCACAGCAGCGGGACTCGGAGACCCAGACACCCAGACACTCTTGTATTCCGAAAGATACTTTGTTTAGAACGCACAAGTTATATAATAATCATAAATTTTTTTATCTTAATACACCAACTAAATAAAAAACGTATATTATTTTATTTTATATTTGAAATAAAATAAAACATATTAATATTGACATTAATTATTACACATTTTTTTATGTGTACACAAGAAAAAAGTGTAAACCTGTCATAAAAACTCAAGCACCCTCCACGGCGCACATGTCATGAGTTTGTCGCGAGACACCTCGTATACACCATTCATATATGTTACAAACATAATTGAATATTGTATAAATGTTATTTATAAAACAAAAATATGAATACAGTATTGTTGTAATTAATTTAGAACTTTATTTGTTACAAATTTAAACAATATCAAAAAACGATTGAAGTACGTTTAGGCCTAAGCGCGGGGCTCTCAGCGCTCTGCATATCGGACGGAAAAATAATTAAATTAAATAGAAAAATAGTAACATTTTGAACTGACTCGTAAAAATTAACGAACGCTGAAATCAAATTCGCCACAGTGCTTTAATAGCCAGTGTTAGCAAAGTGTCTTAGAGTATTCAATTATACCAAATAATTACCTCTAAGCTGGCTACACTACACTTCAGTTTGCATCAAAACGTTGAATTAATACAAGTCATTTAACACGTTAACAACTCTATTTGGAGTTTGGAAATTAGAAGTGCGAACAATGATAGCACCAAGCTCTAGGTAGAGTTAATTATATTAATATGTATAATTCAAAACGAATACTTATCTAAATGTTTTTATATCTCAAACAATATGCCAATACTAAATTAATTTGGTAGTGTACGTGAGTGCGGTGCGTCTGTGCGGGGCGGCGCGCGGCGGTGGCGGTCTCGGTGGCTGACGGTGGCAAAGTTCACCGCGCTCCCACTGCCCACTGCACGCACTGCACGCAAGACCACCAAATAATCAAATGTCAAATATCATTGATGCTCCAACTATTATTGTTATTAAATGTAACAAGTACATCACTACTACACTGCATGCTTTATTTCATCATGTTCCTATTCGTATGAGGATTATCTCAACTTAAAAATATTTATATATATATGTATAAAAACTGAGCAAAGCGTACTTATAAAAACAAATGTAAGGGTTACAAGTGACAGCTCAATTATCATTTCATTATAGCCTATCCTTAGTGAGTGGCATTAAATTAAATATAGTTTATAAAACGTTTTTTTTATTAAATATAATTAGCTGTTTTTATTTCAGAACTTACTTTAAATATCAACGAACAGACTTTGAAGACGTTACGAGAAGCATTATACTAAGTGGTAACTTTTGCTCAAGGATTATATTGTCACGCACGGCAAAGAAAAATTAGGAGCAGGCTGAATATTGTATAAAGCCTGTCACCTTACACTAATCCGCGCTGTGCTTACAGTTGTACATTTTACAGTAAATTAATTACGCGGTAATCCAGGAATAATCCAATAATCTGACCGCGCTAAAATTACGCGTTGTTTGGGCATTTTAGCCTCCGTGTGAGTAATTGAAGACTTTGTAAACGTAGTCAAAATCGCGCCTACATCGCTAACGTGACGGGCTTCTTTACTTTGCTTTTGGCTGGCTGCAATCTTTTAGAGGATTATAGAAAATAAATAATAAATAACTTTATAAAATATTTATATAAAAAAATAAATCATCTGCGTGGAATTCTCAATTATTATTACATTTAAGGAAGCCTAGAGGGGAGCCAGTGCTGTTGAGATTACTTTTTTATGACACGTTATTCGTATGAATAGGGCACTTGTTAAGTATGTTATTCAAACAGAGAAGTCGAATTATGTCAAGTAAAACTTTACCATGATTTTTTAAATAATTTGCTTGTTCTCACCAGATAATTTATATACAATATTCATACCTATAGTGAAAAATTCATCGCATTTTTATATATGCTCGTTTTTTCCTATAGAACACTATAATATAAAAATAATGAATATGACAGTACAGTATAATTCGGCAGGTAAGTGCCGTAACCTCGTTACAGGCGGGACCGCAGTTGGGTAGCCGGCCACCGGCCACCGGCAACCGGCAACCGGCAACTGTGAATTATTTTATTATAATTTGATGGTATTTTGATTATCTCGTTACGACGCTATTGTTTCGGAAGTAATGACGGTGTGACACTTCACTACAACAAATGACTTATTACATCGTACGAGGCGCTTTCAAAGTTATCAAATTGTTATTTTTATTATTATCATTATTAGCCTATATTTCAATAAGTGAGAGGTTCAAACTCACGTTAAATGTAATATACGTTAACATACGTGTATAGGAGTAATGTTAACTAGATTATTACGAAAACCTATACATTGACTGGGTATCATAAACCAATGCAGTATCACATTTAATTCAATAATAAAAGCACTAAACATATTATTTGTCAAAGAAAAATATCTTAAAAACGTTATCAGACAATAGCGGCGCGTGCGAAGGGACGTGTGAAGGGGCGAGGGATGATAATATCGGTCGAGCGCGAGTCCATCACAGCCTCGGCTCATATTATTAGAGTAAATTGAATAGCGCCCCACGAGCCGCAATAAAGAGGTGAATGCTGGCTGGCCTCTCGGGGCGTGTCGGAACCCTTTCGACCTGCCAGCGGTGAGCGGTAAGCGGTAATCCTCTGCCGCCTTGTTGACATATCGGCGTGTCAACACAAGGTGAGGGAACGAATGTGAATATTATTGAAGGATAAACAACTAAATCTTCACCCTTTATTGGCCACTTTTTATCGGGCTTATGTTTGTGGACAAAAATGTACAGCGATCATGAGTGGTAATGTGATAGAGCTCCCGTTTCGCACCGGTGTGATACTATAGTAGTAATAAATCTCTACTTACTTGGCGGCGTCGTGACTGATAATGTTACAAACGTGATACATCAATTTTCAAATTTGAATAGTAAACCAACACTATGCACAAACGCACCGAGCAGGCCTACCACAGCGACACGTCGAATACGTTTTAGTGCGAGGAGCGCGAGTCGTAGTGCCAACTATATTAATACGTTGCGGTGGCGGTGTCTCCCGGAGGAGTACCAGCCGATGGTGACGAAGACGGTGGTCGGTCCTGGTCGTGTAGTGGTGGTGGTGGTGGCGACTGACCGTGTCGCTGGGCGCGCGGCGGCGGCCAGGCAGGAGGGTCGCGCAGGCGCATGGAGCAGTCGAGCGGCTGGTCGCGCAGGGCCAGCGCGGGCATGGCGCGGCCGCGGCCGCCGGTCGTGGGTCGCGCCGTCTCTCCGAGCGGCCGAGCGTCCGCCCACCGAGCGCGTCCGTGAGGCACTGCCGCGCGCTGCACGCTTTTTTCCGAGGTTTTTTTTGGGAGAGCGCGCGGGGGCGGTCCCTCCTCCGCCAATGAGCGGCTGCCCCTCCCGCCGCCGCCCCGCGCGCCCCGCCGTCGCCGCCGCCTGCCGACACCCGCACCTCCCGCCGCGCGAACTCCTATTTACGTGGCGTATATTAAAAGGGTTTTCCGCGGTCGTTATGGATTTTCCGAGACGTTTTACATACGACCTGAGCGCATCGCGATCCCTCGACAGTCGGACGCTTTGCAATTATTATGTTTTGAAATATTAAACAATTGTTCTGTAAAATATATTTTACCGGAATGTTATTCTATAATTTTTTTATATTACAAAAAAACTGTAACTAGCAGATCTTCCGAGTGCCACTATAAGCGTTTCATTGAAATATAAGAGGAAACAAGTATCACAGATTTAGGTGGAGAGCAAGTGTCCACAGGTCGTTGACCCGCTACTAGCGATAGAGTCAAATCGAACAAAAGCTCTCGGTAATCATTGTGCTGCTGTAATCTGTTCACGTGATCTCCTTGTGCGAGGCTGTCGAACTCTTTCAACTCTTTGAATGCATAGATCGGATCAAAACGCATTTCATTTTTAAACTTTAAATTCTAGAAATTTTCTAAATTTACTTTCTGTCAAAATTATTTATGCGAATGTAGTGTTCAATATTTTTAATTTATTTAAATTTTTTCAATAAAAAAACATCGAAAATTTTAACGTTTTTATAAGGTATGAAGAATCTTACTTTCGATTTTTTTTTCATATATATATATATTTTTTTTATGTAATTGAAGACGTTTTGTTAAATACGTCTCTACAAAAATATAAATTAGACACCCTTACGCCTTGTTATGATGTGTCATGACACCTGAATAACCGAGCCCTGCTCGGTATTTGATACATATGAAGAGGACTCGTTGACTGTTTCTGCTTATATTTGAGTTGAATATCAATAAAGATTTATTGTTTTGACTTTTGTTGTTATACCGTTTTATTATTTGTTAATGGCCAATAGATTAAAAATTATTTACATAATATTATTTTTTTAACTAATGTAATTATTATATTCTTTTTTAATAGTTTATCTTTAAAAAAGACTCGGGGAAAAATATCGAACTGCAGAAATGTTTCACTTTAAAATTAAAAGTAATCTAATACAAAGTTATTTTAAATGCATAGGGTGTGTTGAGCTCTTTCCTATAAAAACGTATACCTATAGGCAATGGTACATATTAATAAAGGTAAATATTGTCTCTATTGTGATTTATTGGAAAGTTGCTAATTGTTTATTTTGCATTTCATTGTGGCAGAACTACGTATCGAGTTTAGAAATAATAGTTTCATGGGCTCCAATTCGAAACATTGCAATAAACTTATTAACAAAAGAAATGAGGAAAAAAGTATAAACAATTTCAATCGCTAAACTAAGAGGGCTCACAAAGGGCTCACGTTTTTGATTTTATTTCTGTTAAGAATTCAAGAGACGTGATAGTTACGGTGACGTGATTTCCAAACATTTTTTTTTTAATTCTGCTAACAACGATTACATTTTTTACGTACTTGATTTGTCCCAAGTGACTGCTAACTATCATACGACCGACGTTAATCTACAATAAAATAATTTACTTTAGACAATAATTTTAAATAAATTATTAAAGTTTTTATACGTAATTAATATGAAAACAGTTTCACTTTTTACTTTTCATAGCTGTCAGGTAGTTTGAGACAACTTAGTATCAAGTTACGACGCGGTTTGAATTATCAGAGCGGAAAAAAAGTAAATATTTTTTAAATATACGTCAACAGTCCCGCGAGTGGGATTGGAACCCATATCCAATCGAGTTTACAGTGAGGCGCTGTTCCACTAGAAAAGAAAAGAATACACGAAGAAAAGGGACATAGATACCATAACATCTTTGATACCATCTTTGTTCAGATTGTTTAAATATCATCTTTACAATGCAATAATATCGCTAGCTAAATGTAGACAAAGACATTCTTCACTTAGTTGGAAATATTTGCATATAATACAATTATATTTGTCTTTTTTTTCAGCATCATGCTTTTTATCCTGCATACTAAGGTAGACAGGAAGTACTTAGTGTCAAGACATTCTTTCTCCGCCTTCCCCGGAATTCGAGAAAGAATGTCGAGTGCCGGAACACAACGCCGCGCTTTGTCTTACCAGAACCAATAAGTTAGTTACTGTCTCACTACACCACGACCGGCTTCATATAATAATATCGTAAATAATTACATCGCGATATTTTAAAATACTTGTAGAAGAAAAAGATTGATTAAAGAAATTTAGACGTTGGATAAGTTTGTTTACACAATGTACACTTGCAGAGAGGACGACATGTGGTTAGACGTTAACCCATTCAACCAAACAAAATGTAATATTATTCTTTGCGTGCCTCTTCACCAGTCTGAACGATGGACGCTGGCATAGCTCCGTTTTGTAAAGCGTCTTTCGGCTCGCATCACAACACTTGCATTATGATATTGCCACAATGAATTTTAAGATAACACAATAAACATTAATCAATTTTTATGATAATATAACTTTGTCTAGTTTTTTATTTTTTTAGTTTCACCCTTTATTCCTATCGGAGTAGCCACGGGGAACGGACTAATCGCTACGACGCCTGCATACTTCTTTCACCTTGTCCGCAGTCAATTACCTCTTCATACATGAGTATGTATGAAGAGGTAATTGACTGATTAAATCCGGGAAGTCTTCATGCTTCTTCGTATTCTTTCTCTAGCATCAATGATACTGTGTTTTCGAAGGTCAACCGAGGTCTCTCCCGCTCTCTTGTGCCAATTATTATATTAAATAAAAATAATTTGAATATTACTACACGACAAGACAAATAGAAATACGTACTCGCTATTTAATGTATTGTGTCATATCAAAAAGACTAAAGTAGACACTCTTGTCTCTTGTGGACGATCTAAAACTCAATAACATTTATTATATTACGGAGATAATTATAAATATAGTACAATTCATTTGTATAATATTAGTATTTTTCTATTTTTTATAAACCTCCAATAATGCTAATCCTAACTGAATGGAAAGTATTTATTCTAAAAGACAGTCACCTAGAGCAGCCCATATCGTAAACATTTCAATACAACGCGTCCGTGTAATTTATGAGATCGATTAAACCAACGACTCTACATCCAACAAAGGCTTTGTCAAGAGCAGATTGACCCGTGCCGGTGCACGCCGCGTGCTCTCATTAACGGTTACTTATGTGATTATTCTTATTTCCCGGTAATAAGGCTTGTTTTGTGGATGCTGGGATGAGATGTGGGTCAGGATCGGGTGACGTCACAACACGGCACGACATCTGCCACCCCCGCACCTGGGACACCCCCCTCCCCCTGCCCCCGCCAACCCTCGCGCCACACAAATACACCCCGTATGGCACGCTCCCGTGGCGCATGCAGATTTATAGCACAACCGAAATCAACACGGACATACAGACCGGTGAAGGGTCATTACAATTACTTGGAGTACATGGAAAAATCAAATATTTTCATTTAAGCATTTTCTAAATATTAAATTACTTAACAAAGATATAAATTTAAAGCATTTATTGAGTCAATTGAAGAACTATGTAAATTTAATTACAAAGTGATCTCAGAGTCATGCACAAGGAATTAACCGCGCACCAATTCAAACTTCATCTTCATTTGAGATGCTCTGATATATTGAGAGATGCAAGTTTAAGCCGTTGTTTAATAATATTATTTCAGTTTGAGAGTAAGTGTTTCATTTACAATTTCCTCCTAATTGTGTATAATTACAATTTACTTAGTTCTTACACTTTTATAATATCACTTTTGGTATTCACCAAAAATTCACCATATTATATGAAGGTAAATCGTTTCTATCTATCTAAACAATTTATCTAAAAACGGCGTAGAGTCCTGTCACTCAGGTCGTTGTGCCTCTAATACTTTAGAGACACAATGAATGATGTCTAAAAAAGTGAAAACCGAGTGCTTTAACACTAAGTGTTACCTACTTATTAAGAAATTATTCCAGTGGCCACTTCCAGTGTAGCTATATATACATTTCGATACATTATGTTTAGTCCAGTATTTGCGAGGCCGTGGTCACGCCGCGCCGGCCGCCGGGGGACGCCGGGGGACGCCGCACCCTTTCTAAAGGTGTCACTGTCACCCGTCAGTAATTAAACTATCTATTTTTGACAATACACTAATATCGTACACAAATGCGTAGATACTGGAAGATATCATCTATCAGAGTGATACAACATGAGGGCTCTTATTTTTTTATATTAGCATTATCTGCACATTTTTGTATTAATAAATAAATAATATACCCTAAGAAATAAACGTACATATTAAGATGGATAATATTCAACGTTTTAAACGTGTAGCAAATACTTTATGTAATTAATATTCAGTATTTACGTATTAGTCGCTTTTTTCGGTAAGTCTGGCCAACTAATATAATTAGACTATAGCAAAAGCAAGGCGAATTTGACCGGCTCTGACATTTGAGGGATTGCGCCGTTGCTACCGTCACCGTCACCACGGTCCGTAAAGACTTAATTGTATATCAATTTATTACTATGTTACGCTGTTACAAGTAAATTTATATTAATTTATAGCTGACCCGCCCCGACTCCGCGAGGATACGTGGCACATAGACACACCATTAATGTACGGCAATACGTAAACACAATTGTTTCTTACTCTAATATGCTTGTAACATCATTTGTTAATTATAATAATATATAAATGTTGTCATGTAATTCTGTCCACAACATGTATGTACATATGTATATTGTGAGTCCATATATGCAAATAATTTACATTCTGAAAGATGGAAAATTATAACCACTTAAGTAATTTTAAGTACCAATTCATTCTTAAATACTTACATTTTTTAACTTTTAAGAATATTAACGTTGATAACGTAATTACTTAACATCACTTCTCTTTTCAAGTTATCGTATTTTAAAAGAAACTTGATAAGCAATTCGACCCTGCTGTAAATTCATTTGATTGAAAATTTACTTAATATATGTGATTTGGTTGAAAAAAAGAGCGAATCGATTCAATTGTGACAACAGAAGGAGTGGTACAGATGTCTGGGCGTTGGCTTTTAAGGACTAATGACGTATTTATTGAGTGCTACAAGAGTCGCGTAAGGTTCGGAATGTGCATTTACATTATGAGGCGTCGCGCGACTCTCCTTTTCAGGGACTCTACCGAGCTTAGGAATTAATGCTTACTAGAACTCTGGTTGAAAGATAAATAACATTCACTTTTATTTCTACTATTTGAAAGAAACCTCGAAAATTGAGTTAGCAATAATTATATTAATAACAATACTTAATAAAACAACCGTTGGTGAACGACCAGCTCTTTTAAAGTAACTTCTACGACATGTCATTTTTTGTCCAAATAAATACATCTCTTTAGTATTAAATAAGATAATAAATAATCCAACTTTAAATGCCTTTATTATTTTAAAAATTGATTAGGCTAAAAGATATTTGTACTTAAATATGGTTTTTCAAACATTAGACATGAATGTTTAAACCATATCGGATATACTTGTGCCTCATTTTAAAAGCTATGAAACATATTGGTTTGATTTGTAACGACCATTATACTTTAAATGGCTATCTTAATATATCTCTGATAAAACTAATGCCGTTAAATATATAAGATAATACATTTATACATTTTCAAAAAAGAAACAAATAAACCAAATAGTCGTTGTAAATAATGAACAGTTCCTTACAAAAGTGACTATAATAAAATTTTCAGATACTAGAGTGACAATGATTTAAGTCTTATGGCTTTACATAGTTGTAATATTATGTATAATTTTCTACAGTTTTTCTATACGTAGGAATATTAAACAATGTTTAAATCTTTGTATATAGTTAAAAGTCAAATACCACATTAACAATAAACAAAAAGTAGCATAAGTATGTACATCACGTTTAGTACAAAGTAACATTGAGCCTCGTCCAAGCAGGATGTTGCCAAATAAATATCTCGTCTTTGACACCTGTGCTAGAGATTACAGATTCACCAACGCCTTATTTGTTTGCTGTGAGGTCGTTATATATTAAACATGCGTCGTACATATATTAGTTAATATTCAATGTTGTGAAAATTATAGCTCTACGCGCCATAAGCGGCTCAAATTTGAACTCATTTTTTCTACAATCATGTACTTTGAGCTGTCAAATGATACTTGTTTTATTTAAACCAGTCTCAACGTTGAGATATGCAATTACATATAAACTTACGTTAAATAAAATAAACAAATAAATAATATATAAATAAAATATAATGACGACGAAAGTAATTTAAAAATCTTTTACAATAGAATTTTCCACTTGTTTACACTATCTACGTACAAGGTTTATTTAAATCAATTGTAAGTAATTACATTACGTGAATAATAATTAGTAGAAAAACAAGAAATAGTTATGTAAAGCATTGTGTAACTCACGCGTGCGCAGGCGCAGCGCGGTGGGCGGGCACGCGCTGCGCAGGAGACGCTGCAGGCGCGACGCCGGGTACTGCAGCCACGACCTCGGCTCATTGCGCCGCTGCGAAATGTAAATATGCATATAATATACACTGGAGGGATGTTCAGTCAAGCATGGTAAGTAATTGATGCCATTGCATTTGTGCAAATCAGTATACGAAAGAAAATGCAAATAACGAGCAATTTGCAAAACATATGTACATAATATGATTTAGCTTAGTTACATGTCTTTCAATTCCTTTTTTTATTAACTTAATAATTAGAGACTTGCATTCGGATACTAAGATTTTCTCTTAGATATTTTCTCTTAAATACAACAAGTAGTATAACGTATAAACAGCATACGTGTCTTAGATATTTTTCGTTTCAAGTTAAAAGAAATAAGTATGCATTATCGTACAAACCGATTAATTTATTAACCAATGAAAGATGTGTGCGTAATAGGCTATAACTGTCAGGAATATTTCTCACTTTGACACGTTGGTTGTATTGTAACATGCTCGTATATTGTTTTTTATAGCGTTTGTTTTGTTATCTACAGAGAACACGTGTCTCAATAACAGACTGTGCCGTGCACACTGCACACAGTAACTCAGCGCTACGCAGGGAGCAGTGCCGGTGATACAGGCGCAACATTAGACGCAACAATCATTAGAAAACACAAGAACAGTCTTAAAAACTATTCTTTATGGAGCTGTGTTAGTTTTCGCTTTTTACCGCAATTACGCGTCGACCGCGACGCGCCGCCCTCCGGAACAAATTAACTATTAGATTCTCACGGCGATTATTGTATCTAATTTTGTATCTATTGTGCCCCGCATCATTATTTATCTAATTGGATTTGTAAAGGGTTAGTCATAATTAACGAGTCATTTGCGCGAGGCAAGGTCGCCGAGGCACCGGTGTTCCGCGGCGCGTTTAAACTCATTATCTCATTTAAATAACTCGTGTAATATTACTGGAATACATCCTCGCATCCGCGAGCGAGCGAACGAGTTTTATAGAGATGCTTTATAAAACTGTAAAACATATTTCAGAGGGTGGTTCCTGATTGCCCAGCTCCGCGGCGCACGGGGCGCGCCAGACACTTATTAAATAGTCCATCTCACACAGAGCCTCCCTTTTTCAGTCGGAATGGTAATACGGAGTGAAAAATACATAGGGAGTAGGCGGCGCCTCGCCTCGCCGCGACGCTCGCCGTCTCTCTCGGTAATGTATTCACGTTTCCCGAGCAAGTCATTTTTTATCGCAGTCGCGCGGCGCATTAGAATTTCCACGCGAGAAAATTTCACGCACACGGCCGTGCGATAGCGACGTCTGTGACAGGCGACCTCCACCTTTACGATTGTGAGGATTTGGGTGATATTGGCGTGTACTAGAGTGTCTACGGGAGAGTGCTCGGCGCTTAGTGTGAGGCGGGTTGGGAGCTACATTGTAAATTCCGGCGGAGCGCGGGAGGAGCGGCACTGCAAGGCGCGGGTGGCGGCGCGGCGGGCGGCGCTGCCGGCCGGAGGGTACGCGGGGCGCGGGCGGGGAGCTTGGGAGGCTCACGAACCACTATTGATATTTCACTGCATATCCCAGACTCCTCATAACAGGCCACAGGTCCTAACCCACAGATCCTAAAGTAGATGTAGAACTAAAATCCAAAATTTGATATTATTTAAAATTTTAAACCAACTTGCCCCACTGCTGAATGTCAGTGACATAGACTCATGCGGACAAAAGAAATACATAAGTTGACGGACAACGCAACGAAGAACCTTCAGTAAAAAATCTGCCTTTATATGGTAACTTGAAATTTTTGATAATTTTTCATTTCAACGACATTTTATGAAGTAACGGTAGTGATAGTAGCTTTTTATTATGGCAACTTCATTATACAAATGTTATAGTCAGGTTGGTAAGAGATTTGTGCACAGATTTTAATTTAAATAAATTGCCTAATAAAAAGCAGATAACAATAATCAAAAGATTATTGTCTCTTTTCAAGCACTCTCAAATAACTCAATATCTAAAGTCTTTTACAAGTTTTTTCGACGCTTATTGTAACAGTACAGTAAGTACAGTAACACTCATAGTAGGTAAAATGAAGTTACGATACTCTATGCGAGGACCATCGACATGTTGACGTACACCTATGTTGATAAAGATTAACAAACGCCATGAAAATGGCAATACACTCTTTTTGTAGTTATTTAAACATTACAGTTTAATTGTCAAACGAATTACAAGTATGTATGAAGTTGTCTATACGAAAATTTTAATTCACAATGTATAGAACATTATAATGGAAAAAAGCAATATAAGTTTTAAATTATCATTCTACGTGTCTATATAAATGTAAAGGCCTAGTTGATTATATTCAAATCAATAACGACATGTAACTTGCTATTAAAAACAATAAAAACCCCTTGAAATGTTAAGAGAGTTAGTTATCACACCAGCGCACTCGCACTCGCGGCGCGGGTCCGTCCCCCGTCCGTCCCCGCGTCCGTATAACACGCGAATAATCTGTACACCCCGCTTGCTAATCTTTTTTTGAAAAAAACGAACTAATTCGTTTAAAAATATTTTCCACTTTTATTGTCTAAAATACACTTATCAAGCTTAAAATCTTATAATATTATAACGTCCTCCCATAATCATCCTCCCGAGTGGGAATCGAACCCACAACCAATGGTCTTTACAGTCAGGTGCTAAAAGACGTGGCTAGAATTGGGTCAAAATAGAGTCTCAATATTCCATTATTATAGGGATATTATATAAGCCGGCAGTAGCTCAGGTGAAGTTAAAACAATCGCCTTAATATTTAATTTATTACTTAAGAATTATTACAATAACAATAACTATTATGCTGGTTTTACAATTAATTAATGAAGTAAATGAGTGATAATAATGTCAATATTAAAAAATATAATTATTAATAAATTGATATCTACCATAACTTTAATGTGTATAATACCAGTCGTAAAGAGCCGTTGTTATAATGAGTTTTTGCAAAATAAAATAAATAAGAAAAAAGGAAAGCGTCGCTCTTGGCTGTGCACTGTGCACTGTGCACTGCGCACTCGTCCGTCCGCCCGGCCGGCCGTTATCGCGTGGCAAAGGTGAAGGCCTGTGCAAAGGGCACATAACGGGATCCTTGCTTTCCCCTGACCTTGGATCAGTTCAACCCTTCCAGCCGACGTCGCCTTCGACATATTAAAATAGACCATACTTATCTACTTCAGTTATAATAATTGCGATATTTTATCATACTCGTATTCTGTAGATAATACTGTTTTGACTAATCGCACTTTACTATTACTTAACTCGTGTATTGTTTTTATGTCTTTAAATGTAACTAAAAACAGAGGCCGGAGCGGTTAGTGTCTTCTCATGTCGCTAGGTACTTGCTTTGGTTTTTTTATATACAAGAGACACTTAAAGCAAAACAAATTAAAATGTCTTGTAGATGTTATTTTCGTTACATTTCGCACGATATTTCATGATAATGAAGTCGGAACATTTTATTACTCAACGAAATCCGCTCTTTGACGTAATCAGGCACTTATCAAGCAATTATTCATGGCAGGTTGCACTTAAAATTATAAATTTATCTCAAGTTATACGAAGTGCATTGTTGATTATGCACTAACTTTTATTATTTTGATACATTTAATATGAAAACAAGGCGATTGACGACAGGCGGCGGCGCTATAAACCGCGCTCGTTAACTGCGCCGGCGCTCGGTGAATTAACTCTGTTCTATCAACATACTCAGCAACACTCGACACTTGTGACCCAACTTCTAAATAACAGACGTATACTTTCACATCTAGCTCAACTTTGTATTGCGCTAAAGCTAAATATAATTAATTATAGTATATTTAATAATATCGTCAACGTATTACAATAGACATTATGTTATAATGTTTAAAAGTACATTGCCTGACTTATAGAAATGGGCTAATTTCTAATTAAAAATTCACACAAAATCCATTTGATATTGAATTATAATAATTATTCGAAGCATTCTTACGTCATGTCATAATAGAAGATCGTTATAAATATTATTTATATTTGTATTACTTTGAATATAGTGCACAGTGCTAACGAATTATTCAACAGTCTACGTTGTAAACATACAAATGACCCCCGGAGGCTCATTTCTGATAATTGGTGAGTTATGACATATGGGTAAACAACAAAGTGTTAAGACGGTCGTCACGAAACGGGTTCCCGGAAATTAATATTATAATTCTATTTTACAACGCTTTTTTGATAATGAACTATCAAAATCTAAGAAGACATTATGGCGCAGTGACAGCATCTATTATGCAGTATTCAGGAAGGCAGTTTGTTTCCACTGGCGGGGAATATTTGTATCATAGTTGCTTTCAGTACTAATAGCACTTTGCACGTAATATCTTGCATGTCGTGGAATACAAGAGAATGAAACGTCTTGAGATGTCACTCTGACACTCCGCTCTTATTGCTTATATCGTTATTGCGGTTTAAGACATCAATTAGCGTTTAACTGATTTTATGTGATAATTGTTGTATGCACATTTGGATACCTAGTTTAATAGTACAAAATAAATGGCAATATTTTAATTATTAATATTAATAAAACTAATACGTTTATAATATTATTAATGCGCTTAAAATATTGTCAGTCTATTGTCTATTTTATAGTGATGTAATTTCCAATCCGTTACATCTCAAGGCTAACATGACAATAAAATGATCAAAAACAGTTCTTAGAACAAATAAATGTACATTACATACATACTGGATGCTCAATACATTGCAAATACACTAACTTACTTGTATACTGCGACTATACTTAGATAGAAATTCCCACTATGCCACAATTGCCTTTACTATTAGTTCTGTTCTTATTGATATTACTATTTGAGTGAATGTTACTGATAATTAAATATGTTTGTAAAAGAATAAATTTATTTATTTATTTTTTAACTTCACGCTTTTATCCTGCATAGCAGGGTAAAAGAAACAAAAAGTGCCTAGTGTCAAGATACTCCGTACGTCCACCGAATTTGAGATATTGCGTGTTGAGTGGTGGAACTCAACGCCGCACTTTGTCTTTTTACCAGAGCGTGGAAGTGAAAATATTTTAAATATAATCACTCCCTCGAGTGGGGATCGAGCCCACAGCCGATCGCGTTTACGGTCAGACGCTGTCACACTGCGCCACGACCGAATAATATTTTGTGATTTATTTTATGATTTAATTCGACAAAAAGAATTGTAATGTGATTAAAGACTCGCTTAGCAAAAATTGTTCAATATTATGTACAAAATAAAAATATTATTATTTCAATAACACAATACTTATTTTGTCATTGATTCACTGTAGCAACACACACACTTTATATTCAAAGAGCGACTGAAATCATTCAGCTATTAGTCACCGGAACGAAAAATCAGTCATAAATCAATAGCGGGCACAATAGCAGCGTAGCCCACAGTACGACGATGCGCGCGCGCACAGTTCGGGGAAGGAAGCGGCTCTCGGAACAACACCTGCGCCATTGCGATGCAACACCTCACCCCGGCTGCTGTCTGACCGTGTAATAGACGGGCATAGCCCCTAATCTAACGTAATCTTCATACATAATCGATACTAGTAAGCCACGTCGGACATCGGACATCGGACATCGGACGTCTGGATATTAAATCAGAATTAAACTGAATTGTTTCGCGTTTAAGTATTAATATAATACGTGGCTGTGTATTTGTACTATATTATACTGCAATGTTTTTAGTATCTATGTTTAGGATTATCAATCTAAACTTCAAACTAATTCTGCATTTAGAATTCATTCGGCATTGTTTTACTTTTTACAAAACGACACTCAAGAATAAAACGAAGTCTTAAGGAGAAAGTACGTATTAAAACATTAACAGTCTATTTTATAGTACTGACAAAATCAAAATGCACATACTAAATAAATATACTTCTAACATTTAGTTCATTTAAATAGATTAAATATTACAATTATTTAAATCGAATATGAAGCAAAGGAGCGCCGACACCGACTCTATCGAAAACACATAATAATATTTTCGAACCTAATAGTATCTCTTACACCCTGTGAACACTAGCCGATATCGTATAATTTAATTTTAATTCACCTTGTTACGCGCATATTCAGATGCATTTCCCAGATAGATATACTTCAAACGCGCCGACGATTGTTTCAGTCAATTCTTTATGTATCTAGAAATTGACCTTTAATAGGATTTAGTACGAAAGAATATTTTGTTCAATAATTATCAAATTTAACTAATTGAATTAGTTCCTCAACAACGTGACAAACGTATTACAAGTACGATTACCCTAAAGCATCGCGCTACAGAAAGCAAAAGGCCAAATTGTATAAACACGGTATTAGTACAAAATATGATTAATAGCGAGGAGCGAGTCGAAGGGCGATCAATCACGTTTGATGGATGGTTATCAGCGCAGTGTAGCATTTACATACATGTACATATGTCCTCGGCCGAGGAGGGCCAAGGCGCTAGTTGTTGTTTTTAAGCAGCTGGATAATAAGAAGATCTTAGTGCTGAGGCACTCCGTTCCCAGGTTTCCGTTTCTATACATTCCGAAGCCAAGCAAGTATGATAATTTATATCACGTCAACCGCCAGACATTTATTAACTGCCCCACGATAGTTTGCTATTATTAGCGTCTACTACTTTCCGTTGTTTCATTTGCGTGAATTTCACATTAAAATCAATTAGTTTTAAAGTTCAAATTGAACTCAATTGTCAATGATAGGCTACATATTTACTCAGGTCTAAAAGCTTGAAAAAATAATTTATAAATTAATTTCAGAAATAATCATATAAAATCAGAGAAAGTGGATTTAAAAAATCATACCCTCATATTCAGTTTTGATCGTTTAAGTTCCTTTTATGTTTAAGTAGACAAACGTACTCGTAAGTAAAGCACAAACACACTGTTGACTGCTTATTATAGTGTGCAGGTAGATACAGATTAACGGCTGTTTCCACGGTTTATTTACATGTAATTAATAGAGATAAAGATTAATGACACAATATAAAAGAACAATTGCCTTATAAAAACCTCACGACGCGCAACCGATGAACATTTATCATACACAACATGCATATTGAAAGCCTAACAAGGTGTCACTGTTGTTGGTAATTTGTCATTTTATTGAAAATAAATGTATTATATATTTACATAGAATATATTCACGCAGTTCTCGCATTTTGTACGGACCATTGCGACATTTCAGCAGAGTGAGATAATTTGATTTTTTTTAAATGACTAAATAACAGTTTTTTGGCTCCACGCTTTATCCTCGACCACAGTCTTCATACATGCTGTCGTCGTTGTGTGAGTCTTCCCTTTTACGTGTCCTTCCTCCAGTACTATTGATACTGCATTCTCAAATGTCCCGAAATCTCCCCTTACTTCTCTTCTTTAATTCTTGTTTTGACGCTTACTGTCGTATAACAATATCAACCAGTGCTGCTTTGTGTCTTACAATACGTGCAGCTACGCTGACGTTCCTTCATCTCATCAATGCAGACAGAATACCTTTAATTTTGCATCTCGGCAGCGATACGCCTTTAAATATCCATATCGTATTTGTTAATTTTTTATATAAATTATGAGGCTACTCACTTTGACGTAAGTTATCTATTTAAAAAACTAAATTCAATACATTATTAGTCAAAGAGCCTTTTTAAGTACTTTTGTATCCATGAAAGAACACAAATGAGAGGAGTGCTTACTACAGCGACCAGCCCTCGTGTGAACAATTCAAAGTCGATGACGTGGAAAGATGTCTGATAAGGATAAGCCTAAGTCAATCTTTGCCTGAAATCGCCTGCGCAGGTGTCATCGCTGGATGCGCGGGACCACGATACATGCATAGATCCACGATACATTTGCATTCACTGTGTGTCTACGTAGAAGATGTTGTGATAAAGGACAGTATATTTTAAATTTATATTATTTTATATGTAATATCCTATTTGAAACTTTAAAAATATCGAGTAAATAAAATATAGATATTTACTATTTTTAAAGTGTTATATAGTGTAGACACTTAGGATTAGAAATTTTTATACATTTTTTTCCAAAAAAAAAATAATATGTATATATATGTATATATCGTATCGTCAGCCAATTGCAGTCCACTGCTGGACATAGGCCTCCCCAAGTTTGCGCCAAACATCCCGGTCCTCCGCAACCCTCATCCAGCCCGCTCCGGCAACCTTGCGTATGTCGTCAGTCCAGCGGGCCAGAGGGCGTCCTACACTACGTTTGCCAAGACGCGGTCTCCACTCCAGGACTCGTCTGCTCCAACGGCCATCGGTCCTGCGACAGACGTGACCGGCCCATTGCCACTTCAGCTTACTGATTTTGCGAGCTACGTCGGTTACTTTAGTTCTCTCACGGATAACCTCATTCCTGATTTTATCCTTGAGAGAGACCCCGAGCATAGCTCGCTCCATAGCTCGCTGAGCGACTTTAAATCTGTGGACCAGCCCTACTGTCAGTGTCCACGTCTCGGCAGCGTATGTCATTACAGGTAGGACACATTGCTCAAAAACCTTCGTCTTTAAGGTTTGCGGAATTGTTGACGTAAGGACTCGACGGAGCTTGCCAAATGCCGCCCAACCCAACTGAATCCTCCTATCCGCTTCCTTCTCGAAGTTGTGTCGGCCAAGTTGTATTGTCTGGCCTAGGTAGGTGTAGTCCTGTACAACTTCAAGAAGAACGCCTTCGACCCGCACTGGTCTCGGCATGACGTTTCTGTTGAACATAACTTTTGTTTTGTCCAAGTTCATACCAAGACCAACACGTCGGGAGGACCCATTTAGGTCGTTCAGCATTTGATTTAGCTCTTCCAGTGTCTCTGCAAAGATGACTATATCGTCAGCAAAACGCAGATGAGAAATATACTCTCCATTGACGTTGACGCCTCGTCCAATCCAATTCAGGGTTTTAAAGACGTCCTCCATCGCGTTGGTGAACAGTTTCGGGGATATCACGTCCCCCTGTCGCACCCCACGATGGAGCCGAATAGGTCTTGTCCGCTGATCTTGGATTTGGACGGTCATCGTCGCAGCGCTGTAGAGACATCTCATCACCTCGATATATCGCCAGTCGATTTGACATCTCTGCAGGGACTCCAAAACAGCCCAGGTTTCGATGGCGTCGAACGCTTTCTCATAGTCCACAAATGCCATACACAGCGGCTGATTATACTCCTCGGTCTTCTGTATAATCTGCCGAACAGTATGTATGTGGTCTATGGTGCTGTAGCCTTTTCGAAACCCGGCTTGCTCCGGAGGTTGGTATTCGTCGAGCTTGATGGCGAGACGATTCGTGACGACTCTTGAAAACAACTTGTAAACGTGGCTCAGGAGTGTAATCGGCCTGTAGTTCTTTAGGAGGGTTTTATCACCCTTCTTGAAGAACAAGACGGCCACACCCCTGGACCACGTTTCTGGCGTCATGCCTTGGCGGATGACGGCATTAAAGAGTTCTGCTAAGGCCTTTTGGACCGGTAGTCCACCAGCCTTTAGGAGCTCAGTGGTAATGCCATCATCACCCGGGGCCTTCCCATTCCTGAGCTGTTTAAGAGCCGCACTAATCTCACTTACGTCAACGTCCGGGATGTCTTCCGAGTAATGGCGCGTCAGTGGTGCACGTGGATCTTCAGTGTCCTGAGCTATAGGCTTGTGTGTGCGCGATGAGTAGAGCAGCCCATAGAACTTCTCAACCTCATTCTGGATCTGGGGTCTTGACGTGACTATTGTGCCATCCGCTGTCTTAAGCTTTGCAAGGTGGCTTCTCCCTAGCGGTCTTTGGAAAACTTTGGACCCCCTATTTTGCTCAATGAGGGTTGTAATATTTCTCGTGTTTGAGCAACGGAGGTCCCGGCGCGTGAGTTTCCTTATCCGCCTAGAGAGAGCCCGTTGATTTGGAGAAGCTGCTTGAGCGCATGGCATTTCCCGTCTCTGCCTCATCAGATCCAGGGTTTCGGGAGCAAGTTTGGACTGCTTAGTGGTACTCGTCGGCGGAAAATGCTTACGGCCCAGTTTACACACTGTCTTCACCACGCTGTCGGTTATCTCGTCCACATCGTCAGTGGTTTCCAGCGAGTCGAATCGATTTTGCAGTTCCAATTGGAACTGCTTGGACACACGGTCTACTTGGGGCGGCGTAGGTCGGAGAGTAGATTTCAGCAGGCGTTTTCGTTCGACTTTGAAGCATATATTCAGAGTGCCTCGTACGAGTCGGTGATCGCTGCCGGTGTTAAACCTGTTGATCACAGAGACATCTTTGAATATATACTTTCTGTCCGCCATGATAAAATCTATCTCGTTCCTTGTCACAGTATCTGGACTTTGCCAGGTCCATCTCCTTTGGGGCTTCTTCTTGAAGAAGGAATTCATCAAGTAAAGCCCCTGCATCTCGAGGAAGTTGACCAGCATTTGCCCTCTGTGAGTTCTGCACCCCAACCCATGTGGTCCAATCTTCGATTCGTCGCATTCCTGTACTCCCACTTTAGCGTTGAAGTCTCCCATGACCACGTTGTAGAAGCATGAGGTCGTACCATGTATGGCTTTAGTAATGTCCTCATACATGGCTTCAACCTCTTCATCGGAGTGTGTCGAGGTCGGCGCATATACCTGCACTACCTTCAGAGAGTACCTGTCGGTAAGCTTGATTACGAGGTACGCTACCCGGGTCGACACACTACTAACTTCCACAACGTTGCCAACAAGAGCTCTGTGGACCAGAAAACCGACACCACCTTGGGAGGCCCTATCACCTTCCCGGAAGTAGAGCAAGTGACCAGAGTCAAGGGTTATTGTATCCTCTCCCTCTCTTCGGACTTCCGATAACCCCAGAATATTCCACTTTATATGACTTAACTCTACTTCCAGTTCTGTGAGGTGATGGTCCAGCCGAATCGTACGTCCGTTGTACGTTGCCAAATATATATGTTGTTTTCGGCAGCCTTTACTCCGGGGATTCTTAGCACCCTCTGCCCCGCCGTGACCACGACCGCTGCCTTGGCCGGGAATAGCGGGGCTGCCGGGCACTGAGGGCCGTATTTTTGGCGCTGTTTCCATGGGGGATCTTGCCATTGTCACCACGCTTGGCAGGCGGGTTGGTGACCGCAGTAGGTGTTTATGTTAGACAGGGCCACGCTGCTGCCCATGCCCTGATTTTTCCCTTAGTCGCTTCTTACGACACCCGCGGGAGGATATGGGGTGATGCTATTCTAAGCCGGCATCACACAGCAAATATATATATATACAAACAAATATATATATATATATATATATATAATATTTTTAAATGTGCGCGAACCGTACTCAACGTGATGTTGTGGGCTTGGAACTTACTTCTTAATAACACGGACCGCCACCAGAATGAACTACACACATATCTACAAATGGAGGATGAGTGGATTGTGAAGAAGTGCTTAATCACATATCGCTATGTGAAAATTACTGACAAATATGGAGACTACGTGAAGGTGAAACATACAAATATACGGAAGTAAAACACACTTTGTATGTAAATAAAACCAATAAATTATCATAAAACAATACAGTGTTAGCGATCTACGGGAAGATGTATTTTAGTGAGTATATTCAAATGAGACTTCCTTTACTGAATGAATGGATATTTTAAATGAACCGATAATGAATAGTAATAGTGAAGAACCAAATAACCCAAAGCGCTCAATACGCACTTGCAGCGTTATGCCGGTCACGAACGACGCAGGTGCGCGACGAGCGGCGTACGGCCGGCATCGCAAGTGCTGCTTGCTCTGCCTACACTCTACATACACTCTACCTACCTGACCGACCAATAATAGCCACCAAATTCGGCTCTGTCACTTGGTTCAAAGGACTACATTGGGCAATAAAATCAATGACAATGTATTCGCTAATATATACAAACTGCAAAATTCAAATAACTTATGAATATTTATAAAGGATATGTTTTTTCGTTAAATATCTTGCACGTTATATACAACGCTTTATTGCGTATTGTGACAGCGCTTTGCGCATAATACAATGATGTATTAAGTCAAGTACCTAAACGAAAAACATTGATTGATTGACGCGAGTGTTCGAACACTCTTTAAATATTTAAACTCGTCTTCATATATTTCTTGTGTTTTAACAATTGTCGATTAAAATTTTAGCCTCTTCAATATAAGTAATTTATTTTATTTCAGAACTCTTGCTTCACTAAATAGTTATCGATCGAATAGAATAAATAAATCCTTAAACAATAATAGTCATAAAAACGTCTCATTATCACTCACGGAGATCGCGCCGCGCCGCCTGAGACCGCGCACTGCACCCACTGCACTCGAGGTACTCTACTATATGCTTTGATATGTGTGTATGTCTTGACGTTAGTTCACAAAGCTGACTCGTTAGTAAATCAGGGTTCACTGAATACTGAAGCCTCCTTTATCTTTCCTAATTACTAAATATATTATCAAAAATTGTAGTGAAGATTATTTTTTGTTACAGTTTGCAAAAAAAGCTATAACTAGACGTATCTTAATGTAACTTTGTGGAGCGCGCGTCTACAATATAAAAATATACCATAAAGCATAACAAATAAGAATAAAAAGTCCATTATCAAAAGGTCAACAGTATAAAATAAAGAGTAGATACAGCGGGGTGTATAACAGTCGTGTATTGTGAGACTCGGCTCATACACTCGTATGCAAAACTGGTTCCAGCTGTGTAATAAAGTAAAATTGAAGCTTGTTAATTTGAAAGAGCACGGAATATCATGCGTGACCTGCGCCGAGCGTTGAGCGCCGAGCGTCGAGCGTCGAGCGCTGCGCCGGCGCGGGGCCGATGCGGCGATACGCGGGATGGCGTATGGTAATATTTTGCGCTCGTGCTTGCCAAGTGGCCAGCTTAATTATATCATATCGGCCCATCGGGAGATAAATCACACGGAACGCCATAACTCACCACCGACATCGACACTGTCCTTACAACTGATCTGGCCGCGATTATGCAAGCTTCTGCTTTGTTGGGACCCACCAGCCTATTAGCTTACCGGTTTGCTACAGAATTTTATATATTATTGCTTAAATTATACTTTATTTACGTTCTTACTATTACATTAAGTTTTAAAAAAGTCGAAAGAGTGACATCAACAAAACCTAGTTGTAATTGAATACATGCAACTTCACGCTTTACTTGCCAAGCAGGGGTAGTCACAGGAAACCTAGCATTAAGACAATCCTATCGCCGATTACTTCTGAATATATATTGCTACCTTAAACATCCGTTGCTAACTTAGTTAATTGTAAATACATAGTAGAAAATACGATAATCATTAAGCTCTTTAATACGTGGACTTATAATGTACTGCGACCAAAGTGAACTGTAAACAAAACACAACTTAAGATATAAAATATCGGGCTAAGTTGTAGCTCGCAAGACGCGGGAAACCGTGTGTGGCGTCGATATCTCACGGCGATCAGACAAGCCGCCGTCGCCGAAATATGCGGTGCGATTTAAGATACAATGCTAAGTGCTAAGCCTCTGTTGAAATCGACAGGGCTACCCGCAAGGAAGAGAGACGAGCTTAATACAACTTTGTTATAGTTTAATTAAGAATATCAACGGCCTTATTGGACGATGTTTTTATTGTTGTTATCGTACTCTGTTTCTGTATACTTGGCAGATTTTTGCACTTTTCTATGTTATATTGTTTTAGTTGTAGTTATCCACTATACATATTTTTACTGATAAATTCGCTCGCGTTGATATATAAATGTAAGTTCACATTTCACTGTTATAATGAGCGGTGAGAACATCAGCCCTGCCTTTCTCCGCCGGACGAGACGCGCGGCCTCGCGCAGATAGCTACATCTACATACTTCCCACGCGATAGAGACTTTCCCCGCATTATAATCAGATGCACATGTGACGAGTTGCCGACGCGAAGAGTCTCGGCGGTAATCGTGTTAAAATCAAATAATCAAATGAAGCATCGTGTTATGAGGAATGGGTTCGACGAAAAGGTCGCGTCATATCACGCGATGGCTCATAACTCCAGTAATTGCATATACATGTTGAATAAAAATTAGAACTTTTATTCCTTTTCTGTTTATTGTTTTCTAATTTGTTTTTATTATTAATATTTTAGTTAACGATTGGTAATAGTCTGTACGCCCTATTAAATGTATATAATAGACTTGAGGCCAGTTGTGGTGTAGTGGGACAGCGTCTGACTGTAAACGCGACCAGTAGTGGGTTCGATCCCCACTCGGGGGAGTGATTATATTTACATTATTTTCACTTCCTCGCTCTGGTAAAGACAAAGTGCGGTGCTGAGTTCCACCAGTCAACACGCAGTGTCTCGAATGCAATATTGCATATAATTCTAATATATCATAAAGCCCAATCCATGTACCGACTCTGATCACCAGTACGAGATTGTAAGTGAATCCCGGTCCAATCGCACTGAATTTGATTGACGTCAATACTTTTGAATTTAATAAAAATAAATATTCAAAAATAGTTTAATTTATAAATATACACCCATACGTAGTAAAATATTATTAGTTTATATTGTTCCAAGTTTGTAAGTGATCTTAGGTGAAGAGCTAGGCATCCCAATACAGGTTTAGTGATTATCTCACAAAAGAAATCTAAGTTAAGTATTTTTTTAATAACTTAATAGGGAAGCAGTACGTTCCCCTCATTTCAAATATGACGGAAAATTTAAGTTACTTTGATACTCAAAATTAATAGTAGGTAAATAATGTAGCATATTTATTTTATATTTTTTATCGAATTCAGGACATTATGTGTCCAGTAGCGGAACTCAACGCCGCGATTAGTCATTTTATAGAGGACTTATTACTGAGAACTGATTATGATATTCTATAGACTTGACTATTGGCTTGTTAATTAGAATATAGATATTTGAAATGTTCTGGTTATTCCTCCGTTCTCTATCATATCGCCATAAGAGAATAAAAAAAATGGCTCAAATTGTGTTGACACGTTTTCGACATATAGCTTTTCAAGCAGAGAGAAAAGCAGAGAGAATTTGTGTGTGACATTGTACTCAATTTTCAAGGTATAGTATATTAGTTGGCGGAACACAACGCCGTGCTCTTTCCTAAAAAGACAATGTTCTTCCCACGTGGCGATCGTATTTACAAGCACAACGCTTACAATCAGTCACTGTCCCACTGCATCATGAAACCATATGTCTTTATACATATATACATATGTACATAGGTATATGATATATATGATAACCTTACCGGACGGCGGCTCCGCTGCGTTCCGCTTCACGATTTTATAACTTTTTAAATAATCCCACATTAATGGCCCGCTCCGACATTATGATGCATTTATTAACCCAAAATTGCAATCATATTGTAAAATTTACATCAAAATAATTTACTCGCATGTGAATATATCCACTTGGAAGTGAATGATCGTTGCGTGGAAGTTTTAAAGATGTAATAAGCATTACTGAGTGACTGCGCTCTGCGATGCAAGCCGTTGTAAAATTAATTTGGTGAACAAAGCTCCACGTAACTGTACTTGTAAAATAAAACCACACAAATCTGATAACAATTAAGTATTATAAGTATTTTTTTTAGCTTCACGCTTTTATCCAACACAGCAGGGTAGACAAAAATTGCCTAGTGTCAAGACACTCCGTACTTCGCTTTCCACCGAATTCGAGACATTGCGTGTTTAACAGTGAATCTCAACGCCGTTCTTTGTTCTTACCAGAGCGAGGAAGTGAAAATAATTTAAATATAATCACTCCCCCGAGTGGGGATCGAACCCACAACCGATCGCGTTTACCGTCAGACGCTATCACATTGCTCCACGACCGGCCTCATAAGTAAATTCATAAGTATTGAAAAAAAATTAATAACACTATTAAAAATTAATAACACTATTGAGAATATCAAAAACATATCTATAATATTTACACACTGACGTACACTTGATAATGAAATTACTTAAACCGGATTTTTCACATACAAATATTGAGATATTCGAACTCGGATGTTTTAAATGTATTTTCATCTATTCATATCAATTTGGTTAAAAATTTAATTTAAAATGTGTAAAAGTCGCGAAAGCTGAAGTCTAAAATCTTGTATAAATATATATCGATCTGAATCTGTTATAGTGCAGTTGGTTTCTTACAGCGAGTAAATGTAAGCGCGTTAGTTGTGAGTTCAAAGTGAGCATTTGGGGAAAACATACCTTTTTTTATTGTTTCCATAAAATGTGTTCACTAGTTATAGCACATAGACGGACTAAGATAAGGAAAAACATAAATATATAATTGCGACTTTTCAGAAAAGAAAATTTACTTAAACATTCGTGCTACTAATGACAACACCAGTAACATACCAGTACATAATATGAATTCTGCGTACTGATTGTTACACATCGTTAAATAACATGGAAATTCAGTTCCGGGCGTGTAAAATGTATGTACATATGCTTATGTGTGGTATTCGTATACCAATAGATTATTGATTTACGCAGCTAATTAACGTTATGTAAGCTGCAATTGTGTTTTCTGTTATTGGTAATATAATTATGATCTATAAGTAAATGGAAATAGTGTTCTAAAACAAAAACTACTGGAGAGTGTTCCTTAGTATATTCTGCGCAGTCACAGTTTCCATATGAATTTTGATACTAAATTACTGTATACCTATTAATACCAAAATGATCACCTTTCTTCAAGTGCGCGTGCGCCGGCCCGATAGCGGCGCCGGAGCGCAGGTGCGCGGGAGTGGCATCGCCCGCGGCCGCTCCACCGGCCGCCAGCCTCCGTTTGACTAAGCTCCTTTTATTTAAATTACGCGTTTATCTCAAGCTACCTTTTAATATTACTAATATCATGATGCCCTTAATGCTATCACATTAAACAATCTAATTACTGCTATTAAATTTAATGATGTAGAAAAACATGCAGGCTCTAGAACAAAATGATAACGCGACGGTATTAACTTAATCGTTAATATTTAGTTGTAATCATTATAATACGAGTAATTACATCTGTTAATTCTTGTATCTTACTGTCTTACTGTCGCATGTCACGGGGTGTCTTTGCTCTAGCTAGGTCGCAGCATGCGTGTGGTGCATGATCCTAAGGCAGATGAGATGGATATAGAGACACGTAAGTGGGTCAGGAGCGATGCTAAGCGAGATAAACGAGGTCCACGTGTCGGTGTTCTCACGCGAGGCGGTACTCATTGATATTCGCAGGACAATTGGCGGTGCCTTTTTTAATTCCCACTATGCTCAGACTAATTACAAACGCCATATTTCCGACATCCGCTTGATTCAAATGGCTTTAGACAATGATTTTTGTTTATTAACTGAGACAGCAGAGCTAATGAACACGATTGTACATTATGTGTATGTTAATTCGGGGCCAAGGTCTTGGAATGTGGTCGGCCTGAATATTGCTCGTGTTTCATGTTCTGTGTGCTCAATGCTTGTATATTTTGAATGCAGTTTCTGCTACACGTATATACCAAAGAATCTTACTGTCATTGTAGAACAGAGCATAAACAATAAATAGAGAAAATAATTATAATAGGGTGTGGTGTGCCCACTAATATGAACATAGAAACACTCTGTTTCAAGTATGTTGCAACAAGTAAAGCGAGTTTCGATCAATTAGAAGGCAGCAGTCAGAAGCGCGAACACAACTCTCATTGTATGCAAATACCGCGACACCTCGCGCTATTAACGCGCCTCATCCCTTATACGTCACGGAGTAGGATAGCATCGCACAATGCAGGACAGCTTAACAAATGCATTTGTAAATACTTTTAATAATATACCCTGCCTTCGAGCATCTGACTTTGCAGCATATAATTGTTTTCCAAATATCGGGCAGGTCATTCCTCCATTTAAATTATTTATTACATATATATAAGCATCATCACGTGAGTAATTACAAATATATGTTTACATGAGAGACCTGTCGCGCCCGCACACGTCCAAGCTGCACGTCCTACATCACTTGTAAACGTACAATTGGTAGAAATGTTCGAGTACATATACGAGTAGATAAGGTAATTTAAATATTTGCAGTATTAAATTTGATCCTTATAGAATATTTAAAATTGATAAAGCATTTATTCATAGTGTATGAAAGCTGTGGCGGCGGCGCGCACGTTCCGTGCCAATTACAGCAACGACCATCAGATATCGCTAACAAGACGATGCGTATCTGTCCAGCGCCCGCGCACTACCGCCGCTCTGCTCCGCGCATCCCCCGCCGCGTTGCACATTCAAATTCCGATAGCAAATACTGTACACCCCGCGACGTAACTCCAAAAGTTCACGACCGATTTACAATCTTAAGCATTTCCGCTTGAGTCTGTTTTGCTGCTCCTTTCTAAATGCAGTCACTTTGCATGATGAACGCAGTGGCGTGAATTACGTGGCCGCAGGTCGTTATTGTTCCACTGAGATTTGCCTTCGCCCGGATCGTACCAATCTGATTCCTATTACATGGGAGTAAGCAAACGTGCTCGTAATAATGAAGCTTGCGAACAAACGGAGCATTGTGCTGGAGGTGGAATATTTCACGCAGATGGCGCGATAGGGCGGCCGGCGATTGTGCGCGTGCGACGATACCACTATCACCTGACAGAGAGCAGGAAGGACACGCGGACGCTATGAATCAACGTTCGACAATAACTAGTTCCGCTTGTGCCCGCGCTCGCGCTCGCGCCCGCTACGGACAAAGAGACGCGCTGCGCCGATTGTATTCTGTGTCCTAACATTTGTTTAGAAGATGAATAGAGGCTGAGTGTGGGCCGAGACGCGGCGCCTTTGAATAATTCGCGGATGATTCCTATAGATTTATGGCCCCTAAGTATAGAGCGGGCGGCGAGCGACAATTAAATAATTTGCGTACGGAGCCGGTGCCGGACGGCCGGCGCTACGGGTTTTTAATTTTGATTTGTGGGTTTAGTTCTGCTCTATTAATCATAGTCCCTACGATTTACAAAATTAAACGCAGCAACCCAATTATTTAAAAGCATTTTGAAAGTTACGTTAACTGGTGTTTTTTGCGGTACATCTTTCAATGCCGGTAGAAGCCACAAGAAGTAAGCTTAGTGTTTTATAGTAAGCATAGAAACTAAAGATGAATCATTTCGTTAAAGATTTAGAAAACGGATAAGGATGGTAATTATTTGACAGCACTTGAGCAGTAGACGCGACACAATTAGCAGTTCCCATGGCGAGAGTCGAGATGAAGACGAGTGTTGTGTAAAGTGGCGTACAGCGGACAATTGTCTAATTGGAGGACGATAAATTGACGGCGAGTCCCGCTCGGCTCCGGACGTCGTGAGAATCCAAACTATATATGCGCTTCTCGGAATCTGCAGCAAATGATTTTCTTTTGCTTGTTCTTCATTTCATACTTGTTCCCACATCAGAGAAATCATCCTATTTTATTTTATATAATATTATACTTACTAACTGGAAACAGCTTGTGTGTATATATCATTATTAAACCTCTTAACCGTCTTTATCATTAAATATTAGATTATATTTTCATTCATAGAAAATTTCTTTGATTGTAAAATAAATTAAAACACACAAACATACAAATTGTACTAATTGCAGTCTTGTCATTATAATAATTATGTAATAACTCGTTCAAATCAATTTCATCTTCTTCATTTTCCATATTAAAGCGTATTGTGTAATAATAGTGGGCATCTCAACTTTGTTTTCTTTGTTTTGTAATACCGATTTCAATTCTTAAAATTGGTGGGAGACACAAAAGGACAAAAAAATGGTCGAAACGAATTAAAACGAAAATAGTGTTAATATTTATGTTATTCGAGGCCGGTCGTGGCGCAGTGGAACAGCGTCTGACTGTAAACGCAATCGGTTGTGGGTTCGATCCTCACTTGGGGGGGAGTGATTATATTTAAATTATATTCACTTCCTCGCTCTGGAAAAAGACAAAACGCGGCGTTGAGTCCCACCACTCAACACGCAATGTTTCTAATTCGGTGGGAAGCGAAGTACGTATTGTCTTTACTCTAGGTACTTCCTATATACCCTTCTGTGCCGGATAAAAGTGTGAAGCTAAAAAACGAATGTGTGTCGATTTACATGTAGTCTGTCCCGCGGCTATAATGTGTTCATTACTTTTGACTCTCTTTCTCGTAATTATTTTGTATATTTCTTATCATTTTTAGGTATTTCCTGTATTTGTTGACGCAGTAGAAAAATGATTATTTTTAAAGTGTTATTCCACACTTAGGGTTAGAAAACTTTTTTCAAAAGCGTCCAAGTATCCAGTTCAATGTGGACGTCTTCCAGGAGGCGCGGGTTCGAATTCCGTTGAAAAATTTTAAACGTCTATTCAAAAATGTTCTAAAATAGTGTTGTTTGCATTTTTCCAGTAAAACATCTTGTTATAATTAATCTTATTGCAGTATGGTTTTATTCATACTAACACAACATATATACTTCAATTTTTAGCTTTACATAGTTATTACAATTTGGTAAAAGTAAACTAAAATAGGCATGTGAACTTTTCACAAGAAACAAAATGATGACCGCTTATATAGAGTGACGCGGCTGGTTCCCACAGGCCTCTGCTGGAAGTCCGTTAATGCGTTAAACCTCGTTATATCACAAGTCCACCGAACAGATATGCGCCTCGCATTCCGATACTAATTTCTCATAAATGGAACTTGCGCTTATTGGCTTGCTTTCCAATTGATACTTATTTTTTGTGTAAATTTATTGGACTAAAATGTACCTCATGTATAATCATTAAATATGATGATTATGACTTAGTTTCGTAAAGTTGCAAATATATAAAAATCAAGTCATTTCGGCAATCACCAAGAGATATGGATGCACGGTGCAGAGTTGCAGCGGTCAGTGACCGTCCGAGCATCGATATTATTTAAAACGATCTAGGTTCGTTATTATGGCACGAGCAGTTTGGCCATCGATAACCGCCGCGTCCGCGCCCGCCACGCCGCGACCAGCCGCCCGCCGCCCGCCATGCCGTAATACTACGCTTATCTCAGATGAGTTACGATTAGTAAATTGGCGAGCGGAGAAGGGCGCGATCGGCTTTCTAATAAATTTAACTCCGTGCGGAATTACTTGCCTATAGCTCGGCGGGACCGTATTCTAGATACCCGGAAGGAATATTATATCGGATATGACGTTTTTGATATTTTTTTAGTGACAACAGTGCTCAATATAATATTTTGTATGGTCATTGTAAGATAAATTGTAGGAAATATGTGAATAAACACGTTGTTAAATGTTTACTAAGCATTTTATTAAGCCTTTAAATTTTGTTAGCGTATAACTAAATCGAAATGGGCAGTTATTTTAAAGATATTATCCTTTTTCGACGATTTCGCTTCGTACAGCAATCGGTTCACACAACGATTATGCCTTTACAAGGCGTCTATGAATCGAGAACCGTGACATATAACATTTTTTAACCGAGTGAATTCCGTGCACCAATATGGACAAAATATGCATTTATATAGAATATACAGTGGGAATATTTAGTGGTATCGTGTGTGCTCGGAATAGGGCGCTTCGACTGTACCGAGATGCTATCGTCGGGCAAAGTAAAATTATGTTAGGACACGGGGCCGCGCGCCGCACGCCGCGGTGGTGGCAAGCGCGCTCTCGCCAAGCATCCTCCGTGATTGATGCGCACTGTGCTCTCCAATACACTTAATTCTCAAGTACCGAGGTAGAGTACCGAGGTCCCGCAGTTAACAATCTCATTACACTCATCTTATAAACTTCCCTGGATCCTATGATTGAGATGTAGCATTTAAAATATTGACCAACTATACTTAGTGGTATCAGCTATATGTACATACATATAACTGTAATGCTGCTGACTATTACCTTATGAAAATGTGAATAATTGAAATTTTGATATGTATCATGTTGATATTTTTTTTAATACGTACCGGAGAATGTAATGTTCCTAAAATATATATTCATTGCGATTTATTCTTCACAGCTTTAAGCATAAGAGCGTCTGTAATACAATTTAAAGATAGCCATAAAAGATAAGAACCAGGCAGTGACATCTTTTACCAAAACGGCCATGCCCTTTTCCCGTCAAATCCCTCACACGTAAACCTAGTTTAAAACTTCATTGTTTTAAGATATGTTATAGAAAAATATTTTATATAAATGTGTCAAGAAAGAATTAGCTTAAATTTAAATACAGATCTTTAGTTCTAAGTAGCCTCACGTTTTATCCTCAGTACTTAGCTTTCCACCGAATTCGAGACATTGCGTGTTGAGTGGTGGAACACAACGCCGCACTTTGTCTTTACCAGAGCGAAAAGGTGAAAATAATTTAAATATAATCACTCCCTCGTGAGGTGAACCCATAATCGATCGCGTTTATAGTCAGATACTGTCAAATAAATAATAATAAGGAAAAAAAGGTACGGACGCGGTATAGTGCGTTAATAAACAAGAGCGTTTAAGAGACATTTGTACAATGAGGGGGATAATAGGTAGATTCTATATGTCTATACTCACAATACAAGTTAAGTGTCTAAAATGTATTTTCGAATACCAAAATATACGCGATTAATCCGGTCAAAATAGTTTCATTTAAAATGTATAAAAATCGCAAAAACAAAGATCTTATTATACAAGTTAATATATAAAAAATATGGCTGATATTATGTTTATCGTTTTAAATATACCTACCGGTACCTACCTTCAATAGAGGCTATTTAACTCTTAGTATACTACCGTGCATATTATAATGCAACTCCAAACTTCTACCTCCAAAGATTACATTAAAATATATTTATGTGTTAAATTGGTACTGAGTTTAGACAAAGAAACAACAAAACATTATAATATTCATTACAACGTTACAAATAAAAGTGATATAAAAGTGAGTATTACAAAGAGATGATGCAAAATGAGAAATAAACAAAGTGACGACATTCCATAATGTAGTGGCAATATTAAGATTACAGTCGAGCACAGTACAGCGGAGGACAGGTAGTGCATCGGCGAGCGCTCACACGCGTCGCGCCGCGCGTCGCCTCATGTAAATTATTCAAACGTCCGTAAACAATTGTCCGCGCAAATGGCTTTATAATGACCCGCGAATGTGCCGAGTGCCGAGTGCCGAGTGCAGGGCTGCCAGCGCTGCGGTTTATTATAACAAACATTTTCCCTGAAAAACGATGAACAATTCATTTAAAAAGATGATAACTTTTGTCCATTTTGTAATTTAAACAAATATATCGAAATTCTTATACGTTTTGTTACAACTTATTTATGTTGATAGCATCTCTGTAGAGAGATTTTTACAAATTTCTACTACTTAAAGATTATTAAGAAATAATCGTTTAACAAGAGAGATTGCTATTTTATTTTAATATTTACTATTTTTAAAGTGTTATTCCACACTTATGATTAGAAAACATCTTTGAAAAAACCCGCGCTCTTGGATACCGTCCAAGAGGCGCGGTATCCAAGAGGCGCGGTTTTGAATCCCGCTGCGTTCAAAAATTTTTATACGTTTTTTCAAAGATGTTTTCTAATCATAGGTGTGGAATAACACTTTAAAAATAGTAAATTTTAATATATATCGATGTATGTTTTTTTTTCAAATTTGGATACTTCTCAAATGTAGAGTTTATCTAATGCACTATATATACGCTCTATCCCGCATAGTAGGGTAGTCAGAAAGAATATAGTGTCAAGACACTCGGTTAACTCTTTGCGCTCGAAATCGAGACATTGCGTGTCGAGTGGCGAACTTAAAGCCGCGCTGTGGAGAAATGAAAATAAAGTTCACCAAGGAGAAATCAAATCACAGCAATCGCGTTATGACGTTGTTCTCCTGTGTCACGGTGGTCTCTAAGGCACTATATTCATTTTAAATTCCTGTTTAACCGTATTAGTTGCAATTAAAAATGAATATATTATTTTAAAGAGATTCGTTGTACAGCTAGTAATGTAACTTTGTATAAAAACAACCATTCTGCGTAAGTTTAAGGTCAGCCCTGCTTCCGAGTGGTCATTAGCGATTTCACAGACAAGCGTGCGCCCGCGCCGCGCCGCGTCGCGCCGCGCCCGCCGTGACATTTCAATCAGCCGGCCGACAACTGCGACTACCGCCACGCTCGCTCGCCACGCCACACCGTCTATCATATTATATATACTATTATAAAACTACCCGTCGTCATTGACTTCATCAGCACGCTCTACGTGAGTAATATCATTTTTTCTGTAAACATTAATCTAATTTGTTGAGATTGGATCTCGGAGGTCTGATGTGACACTTGAGAGAGCGCTACGAGCTTTCATTACCCTGTAATAGTGGTTACAATATATATCAATATGTTGTACACAAATAATATCTAGAAAGCATTTGACTCCATACAAACACTATAGATCTTAGGATAAGTACGATTCCATTTCGGCAAAATTTGAATATTTAAAAAAATCATATGCCTGTCTTGTTCCAAATCTTTCAAGCTGGACATTGAAAATTGTCATCACAGTCTTTTTTTTAGTTTCAGACTTATGTCTTGCATAGCAGGGTAGATAGGAAGTACCTAGTGTCAAGACTCCCCGTACTCCACTTCAGTGGAAAGTGGAGTCCGTACTCCACTAGTCTCTTTATTAAATATATAAAAATATAATATTACATGTTAAACAGTCGTGTTTTCAACTTACTTTTATCTTCATAAATTTCAAAATAATACTGTTATATACTTAGCAAAGACTTACTGTAACTCACGGCGTAGAAAACATAGAGCATAGAAAACATAGCGTCCATATGCGGGGAGCAATGTGCCGTGACAGAGTACTACAAATTGTATCATAATTAATGTAATTTATATGGATATACTTTATGTAAAGCGAGGCAAAAACAACGTGGCTGGGCAAAATGATAGCACAGATAACCAATACGCATGAGAACGAGATACATAATCAATCAGAACACTTATCTGTATTTGTTTTTTTAAACGATAATGAAAACTAAATAGTTGTTTTCAAACAAGTCGTTTTGAAAACTGAAGTTCGCACATTTTAACATACTTTAAAATAATTTACATTAGATGGTTAATATTTTTTGCAATGCAATGAGTCCATCTAATCTAATTAAGTGTCTTATTTAGAAGATCTACTAACTACAAACAGAATAGTTGCATAAATATATTTACACTAAGCTCACTTACAATAACAGCTATGCGTCGCGGAAATACGTAAATGGAGAGTTCTGATATTTTTAAATCAGTTGGTTCTTTCCGCTGCCCTGCATGTTAAACGTTCAAAAATACTTGAAAATATAATATTTAAACGGAAAGCATGCAGACGACGCTAGGTCCATGAATTCCAGTTAATACCACTGGTAGTATGTGAGGAATGTATTGTGGAGATTTTAATCGATAAATATGGCGTTAAGAGTAGTCGCCCTTACGTATAAGGCTATGTTTTCATCGCCCCGCTGCGTTTCAGAGCAGATTGAGCGATTTCTCAATTTCTAGTACTACATTTTATGTTATAAAAACAACTAATAATACACTAAAGAGGCCGGACTACCAACATCACGCGACACATCTGTCTTTTTTAGTCATTCAGCTTTTACAAGGGACATTGTAATAGATTTTAAGATTGCAGCAGTTTTGAAAAACGTATAACTGTCCTAATTTGTACTATAAAATGTCACGTGTCCCTTTTAAAACATAATAACAATATATATAATAACTAAAGTGGTTCGTTCTAGAATTATAACAACTCTAGAAAAAACACAAGCAAAAGTAATCTGAGTACTATATAAGTTTAACTTGTTGTTACAAACAAAGTTTGCTTCTAATAACTTTCTAATGCGTGGATGCAGATTTTTTTTAGCTTCAAACTAAATCGCTTTATCCACCCTGCTATCCTGCATACATACACACAAAGTGCCTTGTGCCAACACGAGTACGGAGTCGTACTTCGCTTTCCATCGAATTCGAGACATTGCGTGTTGGGCGTTGGAACTCAACGGCGCACTTTATCTTACCAGAGCGAGGAACTCAAAATAATTTACATATAATCACGTCCCCGAGTGGGGATTGAACCCACAACCGATTGCGTTTACAGTCAGACGCTGTCGCACTGCGCCACGACCGGTTCAAGGCAGAAATTTAAACTTAAAATATAGTCATTTAGAAGTTTGTTTCAATTATTTGCATAATGTTATTTTTGATTTTATATATTGGTTTATTTATTATTTCTTTTTATTTTCTGTATATATTAAAGTTGTTTAAGTAGTTTAAATAGATATGTGATGTAAAGTTAATTAATGTTTAAGTAATTTGTGTAAACTCGATTGTTTTTAGGATTACACAATATGTTATAAATATTTTATATCTTAAGATGTTGTATGTAAAGGAAACGCTCTTAAAAATAAATAAGTTTAGAATATGATAAACTTGAGGCAAGTTCCGTATCTGTAATTTGGGATCTATCAAAGTGAGTTGTTTGAGTAAGACGTTTATTAGCGCAAACGCGCCTAGTTTTGAGTTGAGTTGGATTCCCACTCAGGGGAATGATTATATTTAATTGTTTTTCTTTTCTTCGCTCTGGTAAGACAAAACGTGACGTTGAGTTTCGCCACTCAACACATTGTCGAATTGAGAAGAAAGCGGAGTATGGGGTGTCTTAACACTAGGTACACTCTGTTTACCCTGCTATGCAGGATAAAAGCGTAAAGCTAAAAAATATACTAAATAAGTAACTATGCGAATTTAAATTGAATCGTACAGTATAGGTGAGGCACGCCGCGCCGCGCACGTCGCACACGTCGCTTGACGAATGCGCCGCGCGGAACTAATGTTCACATTACACTCCCTTCACACTTCATTATCACAGGTTCGTTTTGTTTTGTTACTGCTCAACCCGCGTGTGAGCTTCAGATCAACCAGCCTGCACATCACTCTTATTGACATTTTAATTCTCTTATAAATTATTTAAAAACTATTACTATTGAACTAGCAAAGTAGACAGAAAGTACTTGAGTCAAGACACTCCGTACTTCGCTTTCTACAGAATTGGAGACATTGCGTGTTAAGTGGTGGAACTCAAAGCCATAATTTGTCTTACCAAAGCGAGGAGTTGAAAATATTTTAAATGTAATCACTCCCCTGAGTGGGGATCGCGAACTCACAACCGATCGCGTTTAGACTAATTTTCTAATATCACTCAAATACAAGTTTCATGAGTATAAGAGTCACATGGTTACCCAATTAGTTATGTAAGTACCAAATCCTAAGCGAAGCAGCGCCACAACAACTAGCTTAAAGTAGCTCATATATTCAATTAAATTACTGTCAATTGAATGTTTGCACGTTTTTCAGTTTTAGATTCGATTTAGATCTGTAATATATTAATAAAAAAGCGATATGGTGCGGGTGATGAGTATGAGGGGACGCCGGGCACCGGGTGCCGGGCGCCGGGTACCGGGACCGGGGGGCGGTCAATTAGGAAACGTTTAGGCTATTTATGTTGTTAACGGTATAATATAGGGCTGTACATTTTTTTAGCTTCATGCATTTAGCTTCATTTATCCCGCGTAGCAGGGTAGACAGATAATACCTAGTGACAAGATACTACGTACTTCGCTTTCCATCGAATTCGAGATATTGCATATAAAGTGGTGGAACTCGTCGCCGCACTCTGTCTTACCAGAGCAAGGAAGTGAATGATTTTAAATATAATCCCTCCCCCGAATGGGGATCGAACCCACAACCGATCGCTTTTACAGTCAAACGCTGTCCTACTGGTAAATGTAAATTAAATGATTGAAATAAATTCGTTTAATATTATATAAAATGTTTTCTATGTAATAGTGTTATAAATGATCTTGCAATTCATATAATTTAGTAGTAAATCAACAACGCACGAAGTACATAGAAAAGAGAAAAATATATAGCTACGTTTGGAGGCAAACATAGCAATAAAGTGAGAATACGTTTATAAGGAATGAATAAAATAATTACTTCAGTAACAAATACCCACCTCTTCTAGCCACAGCCCTGAACCCGGCGCGACCCGCATGTCCACTGAATAGGTACGCAGTTTAATTTCTGTCAACGGTAAAGCACGCGACTACTTCAATAAAAAAACGTCAACAAATACGCCATATTGCGTTCACTGTAAGGGATGAGATTGTAAACGAAACTACCCCTTCTAGTGAAATATGAGAAGGCAAGGGGTTGAATGTCATACAATATGTTTATGAGGCGTCTCTAGGTGATGCTAGATAACGTGATGGATGAGGGTCTTCACTGCTTACTTCGTAAAGGGCTGACCTTCTTATGAAGGGAACAGTGAATAATATTTACATGATATTGTGTATAGAGGTAAGTAATTATTCAGACATTAAGTTACGGCACTTTCTCTTCTGAGCGGAGTCAATGGATGTGCAGATGACGTTAATTTCGTTTTATTATTTACGAAATATGATCACAATTCCCAGTGTGCTAAAGCTATACCATTACCTCATTAATTTATTTTCCACTTCCAAGTAGAGCTCATCTAACGATGAATAATTTAAGTATTGCACTAGTTATATATTTGTGTCTAAAACATGTGAATGTGTGTCGTTCAAACATCAGACTGAAGACTGTGTTGGATACTTATTTATTATAGTCACTGATTCTTAAAGTTATTTATATGAACCTCTGAAATTCCTTTAAAACGAAAATAATTTAAAGACGAAAGGAACGAAATTAATTCGAAATCAAAACGAATTACGAGGAAATATAAATTTTCATTCAATTGTTTGTCCAATTTGCGTCACTGTGCCTTCGATTTATATGTATTGTGGGAGAGGACTTGTTTTCTTACTTTAAGAAAACAGGCGGAACCTAGTGTTAAGACTCTCCGCTTTCCAAACAAGTGTGAGGCTGCCCCACTACGTCACTATGGTGACATCAAGATAATGATAGATATTGTATGTAAATAATATGAAAACGACGATGTCAAAATATTTGGTAAGTTCAATTTGGGCATACAACAAAGTATTATATAAATACTTAAAATATTTTATAGACAGAGTGTCCGCTCGCTGTCTATTATTGAAAGTATACTTAGTGATGTCATATGTAAATTAGATTTATTTATGATCCTCATTAAAAGACTAAGAAAAAAGGCCTGCTTTGAATTAGCTTTTAGAGCACGTCTCGACGCGCACCGGCTGGCCGACCGTAGAGACGCACAGCGCTTGCAGCATCAGGACATGATGCATGCGATAGAGCTGAGTAGAACAATGGCTCGAGTTGTCATCGCACCGAGTGTAACGAAGAGGAGGAGAGTGAGGCGTGGCCGCGAGCCGATTGGCCGCCGCATGCAAATACGTCTGCGCCCGCGCAATCACTATCGCGACCATTGTCCGGTAAAAACCCGCCACGCTGAGACAAAACTACCCACAAAAACCCATGGTAACAAGAAATGGCAAAAAATTAGCTTTTTACCGAAGATTTATGTCCCTCCCGCCGCACGCGTCTCTCGCTGGTAATTTTTTCAACGGCGCAAAAACTCGACGCGCGGCTCCTGAACCCGTCACCGCGAAATGAATAAATGTATCGTCGCGAAGCGCGGACTTGTTAGTCACGCTGCCGCTGGAGCTTTTATGTAAACGATGCCCTATCCGATCATTTTTTGTCCTAGTGCAAATATTTATACAATATTCTTTTAAATTTCTATTCGCTACGTATACAGAATCCTCTATAAACAAGAATCATCAGTATTTCACTTAACTCAGGTTTCGTGCAAGTCATACGTAAATCATTCCGGTGGTTCGGTAACTCATGTTAGAAATGCCAATTAGTGAGTCTTTCATCACGCAGTAAGTATATAAATATGCCGAATTAGCATTAATTGGTGGTACTGTAGCGTCACGCCGCAACATGACCAGAGAAGGGTGGGGGGAAGGTCGAGGAGGCAGTGGGAGGAGGGCGGTGGATGCGCAGGCGCCGACGCAATTGCCGCAGAAGCCATTACTCGTAAGCCGCATTTACATTGAATGCGCTGACACCGCCGCGCCGAATGTCTGGACTTACTCTATTAAAATACGCCGATAAATTAGCAGATATACGCTGTACACTCGTGCAATACAACAAATTGAGTACTATATATGCGATCCCGGCTGGAGCGCGTTAATATTGTATGGCGACAGACGAAAAGGTCTAACTAATGTAATGTGGGAAAACCTGCACATTATACATCATAGCAATATAAATGGCGGAAGGGAAATGCTGATTTGAATATACTCTCTAAGCGTCTCTTTGTCTTGGCTAGCAGAGCCGCACAGCAGGGTAGACAGAAAGTACCTAGTGTCAAGATACTAACTACTATAATAGGCGAAAATAGAGAACTACCCTGGAAAATATGAAAGATTAGTTCAATTATAAAAAAAATTATAACATTACTATAATATCAATACTTCCTGCGACACATTGATATATAAACGATTAAGTGAACTTTTTACTTGTACACAGCGGCAAACTCTCTAGCAACTAAATTGCTAGTTAATATAATTAAAATAACAATACACACAGACTGCCAATGCGGCTTCAAAGCGAGCACGACTATCAAGCGTGCCATTGTCAATTCGAGTTCGTGAGCGTATGACAGTAAGACCTGATACTATTTTACAGTCGGCCTTCCCACGCCCCTTTCTTCCATCGTCAGACCAAAAGTACTCTATTCTCTTTTAAATAGTAACAAATACTTCGCGAAACACTCATTATATTTGCATATATTTTAGCTAGCATTGTTACTAGTTCATTATTATTATTATTTTACAGGTTAGCTAGTGTCAAGGCACTATGTACTTCGCTTTTCACCGAATCCGAGACATTCCGTGTAGAGGTGAAACTCAACGCCGCAATTTGTCGTACCACAACGAAGAAGTGAAAATAATTGAAATAAAATCACTCCCCTGAGTGGAAATCGAACCCACAATCGCTCGCATCTACAGTCCCACTGCGTCACGACCGACCTTTAAGTCTTGTAGTTTCTTTAAGTAATGTATTTTTACTTTCTGGTCTAATTTCGGTATTTTTTAACTTTCATCGATTGTTATCTGCAAAGTTAGCGTGACAAACGACGCTTCGCAGCCATGAAGCGGAGAAGCATCACGTCTGTGCACATTTGGACTGTAACGAGGTAGATAAGCTCGCTGCAAGCTCTAATGCGTACAGGAGCTATCGGAACGGTGCGATCACATCGTCTAGACCTCAGGCAAATTGCTTTCGTCGTATATGATAACTACGTACTCTACATCTGCTTTACATGGCGTTTTGCCAATTAAAGTTTGTAATTTTATCATTTTATATGCATTAAGGTTTGTATGGATGTACTTATTTAAATATTACTTTGTACATTATAACAAAATTTTAGTTATTAGATGCTATAAATTACGCAAATTTTGAGTCTAGAATTGTCCTATATCTTACATTACTTGCTTGATTATTCATTTCAAATAGAATATATTAGTGTAATATATCAGTATATCTACTCCTAAATGTGAATTATAAATACGAACACAGAGTGTTGTCTTATCAGAAATGGGATATAGAAATAATTTCTTTGATATGTTTATAATAATTTTCAAATAATACGTTTACAAAAGTACATTTTATATCTAAATCATATACATAAAATGTCACAACTATACCTAGATACATATCGAAAAGACGCTCTTAGCAGAGTAATCAAGTAGAAAAACTCCGTACTCCTTTACTTCCGACTATACACGCCTTTAGGTGTGCTTCTATTTCCACTTTAGTAGAATTATTATATTTAAAATTTATATTCGTTCTTCCGCTCTAGTAAGACAAGACACACACAATAACGCTGAGTCCACCACTCAACACTCAACTCGATTTCGGGCGGAAAGCATGCAGAGGAGTGTTACAGTACTAGGCTGTCGCTGACTGCCGTGCTATACGGATAAAAGTGTTGCTTTTCATATCATAATTATACAAGTATTATATATTATATATTATAGTAGATTTTCAAAAAACACGCATTTACTCTGTTTGAGGCAAAAATGTGAAATCTTTTGTTATTTTTCTCATAACTATCGCAAAATATATTTATAAAAAATATACCCGTAATTTATAAAGAATATTAATTATATGCTGACTTTTATAACAAAACAGTGTAACTTTCCCAAAATATATTATAAATTTTACTTAATAGTTTCTCAATTAACGACGCAGACCTTCTTTTCGTCAGCGGACAGCTGCAACATTTCCAAGATGCCAGCAAAAACCATTGGCCCCGGTCCAGGAGAGAAACGACTTCACACTTACACTGAAATCTCTTGTCGCGCAATAACTCAGTTACACTACTAGTTCCATACGAATTATTATGTAATAGACTGCGACTGTCTAACAATTGCAACTGAAATAGAAATTAAATATATAGACTTTTACTGACATTATAAACTCATATAGTAAGAAGTCTAATTATAAAGTTTAATTAGTCTCCAGGCACAATTAATCCTAGCGGCCGGCGCGTCGCGTCGTCCGTCTTCACGGAGCTTTATGTGTGCGAGATAAGAGCAGCGCTCATTACAGTCATGAGGGCGCATTAGATCCGAGCCCGCCATTCCTATTCAATTATGCCACTGCACAAAAAGTGGTCGCGCATCTGAATGAGGGCCGAGCGCCCGCGGCCTCTCGCGCCCAATTTACAAATAAAACGCGGGGAACGTCCGGCCGCGCAAAAACTAACCACACTCCTCCCTGTGCATATGAATGGGACACTTTTTGTACGCGGATAGTAATATGCTGCTACATCACGAGCCAACTCACTTTGCTCCTTAGTTCCTTCTCTGATTTTATCCAATTATACTTTTATTTAATATATAATAAGAGAATTCACACCGGCAACTTTTTTATGTTGTATTTTATTTAAGTATCGAGCACGTAGATCAGTGTTTTTAAAAGACAAAGTAAACTGGAGTCCGGACAAATAAAACACGCAGTATAAAATGTAATTATTTGATAAAAAAAACCGAAATTAAACAAAAGTTCTACAAAAAAGTACAAGCTGAGAGAAAAGCGCCATATTAGGGCCGTGAGAGCGTCTGATTATATAACGAAGAAGGGATTCGCCGCCGGCCGCTTTTTGCCCGCGACGACGTCCGCGGAGATGTGGAATGGAAAATTCAACAGATTATCTGAGATGCGTCTGCCGCAGCCTCCGCTCGCCCGCCAGGCTCAATAGTGCCGCGAGGCCACGCCGTGCCCTGACCGCTGCGCTGCGTGGGCCGTCTCGCCACTAACACGCCGTGCAGAGCGCACTCACATCATCCAAATTATCCCTTTGTCGTTGTTATGACTCGAACGATCAGCGCAAAAACTTGCTCAATGCGATGCGTTTCCCGAACTGAACGTGTCACTTTCTTCCCCCTTGCGACTCGGATCATATCTGTTAGTACCGCGGCCTGACGCTGATGCGTTCTTAAATGGCCTCTTTAATAGGCCTTTATATAATTAGATGTGAACAGCTATTACATTCTGTGTTGGTAGGGCTGTGTACATAAAGTTTTAATGTAATTAAACATTGGCATATTAATTAAACATTCATATTCATATTATCGCCAGTATTAAAATGTCACCACGCAGATGCTAAGACATAGCTCGCTTCAATTTTTTTTTAGCTTCACGCTTTTTATCCCCCATAGCAGGGTAGACAAAAAGTATCTAATGTAGTCAACATTAGATACTTTTTGTCTAGCCGTGGGGACACTCCGTACTTAAACCAAATTCGAGACTTTACGTGTTCAACGTTTGGCTCAACGTCGGCCTTTGTCTTACCAGAGCGAGAAAGTGAAAATAATTTTATCCCTTAACTCACCCAAGAGGGAATCGAATCCACAATCGGTCGCCTCTACAGTCAGACTCTATCCCACTGCGCCACGACGTGCTATAAAATTGTACAATTTTCAACATTTTGTAGATTAAAAATATTTTAATTGTCTATCTTTATCATATCTTAAGTAGTACTCGTACCAGTGTGAGAGCCCTAGCGCGTTGGATGGTGTACTAAACGGGCACTTAGCCTAATCAAACTCGAATAGTATTAAAATTTTAAACTTTTTCACCAACAGAAATTAAACCCATTACCTTTTTGGAAAATCAAAATCAAAAGCTCGCATTTTGTGAAAACCTAAAATACGATAAGCTACTGTTATAAACTCTGAGTACTTTCTGAGTCCTCTATAATAAGAAATAGGGCTTAGGAACCTCCAATTACTAATCTCATGATAGATATAAATAATATCATAATTAAATAAAAATATGTATATAGTTGCGTCACGACTCGGCCGGCGATGCCGCGATACCCTAACTTATGAACCGAGCGCCGAGCGCCGAGCGCCTTGCAAAGCAGGCGCGGGGGATTATTGCGGCGGTCATTAAATTAAAATTGATCAAATATGTGATAAAACATTATAGAGCACCTTTAAAGTATGAACATCATGGCGCAGGTATTATTCAGGGAATTACATTTGTGTTAACAAGTATACTAATACGTTACACTAGGCTGTTATCAATGCGATAGTTATAAGTAGATGATCACTGAAATATTTTTCTGTTTGCCTTAAACAATTGAAAGGAGAATATATTTTAAGTTTCTCTTTGTAGTGTAGAGTTAGAAATGTTACATATTTTATTTTACCATTCCTATGGCAATATTTTAAATTTCATATAATTTTTTCCCAATCATTCATATGGCAATATTTTAAATTTCATATCATTTTGTCCCAAATGAGATCCGAACCTGCGTGCAATTATAATATCACGCCAAACTACACTAAAATTCATTTTGCATCTTTTCAAATGTCTTTGACAAAACTTTATTAATTAAAAGTTAAATATAATTAATACGTTTTTATTAATAGCATATCGTCGTCCGTCTGTACGTCTGCGTCGACGCAGTGACACGCACTTTCAACAATTACAGATAAGCAAAACGACACCTAAATTAATTCGAGTTATTTACACCGTTTTGTTTCGCGAGTGAATCAAGCGTGGTATCTCGATATCGCTAATCGAATCGACGATACATCGACGTCTAATTGACCGTGCGGAGTCTCCCTGGTGCCTTCAAAATAAAGTCGAAAATTAAAAAATGCGGTAACAGCTGGACGCCACGTGGTGGTCGAGGATAAAGGACACGAGTCAGTCACGCAACACGATTAGGCTCATTTATTTGTCATTAACACAAATTAGTATTAATGGGACAAATATAAAGGGCGCTAAACTGATAGCACTGGACGTGGCGACATTTTATTTAAACAAAGCAATAAAATAATTCGAAATCGTCCAAAATTTATCGAGACTTGTATGACTTTAAATCAACACAAAAACAAACGTTTATCATTTCTAGAATAATTACAACGCTTAGTTTTTTTTATTTTTAATCAATTTAACGATCAAGCAAAAAAATCTAATAACAATGCAACTTTCTAAGAATACCAAAACAACATCGTTGCGATGCGTTTACATTTTATAACCTTTCTATTTATATATCTGTAAGCGCATTTTTTTTGTGCGTGTATTTGGGTCGATACGAGGGAAGTGCGCCGTGAACCGTCACTAACTGTGTGTGTGTTTGTTTTTGCGGCTATACAGGGCATTCCCCGCAACTTTCACCGTTGACCGCTTGATAGAGCGTGGCTAAATATTATTTTTATGTTTATTTCGTAATATTTACCAAAGAAACTAATTGTTTACCCGCGAAGGATAACGGGACCTTTACTAATAACGTTAGTAAGCAATATTAATACGTGTTAGTTTAATAGTTAAGACTTGAATTGAATAAAAAACTAAATTTATGTATATATTTTTATAAAATAGCAAGTACTTTATTGCGTTACCTTATCTCCATCCACATTAATATTAAACAAAACACACATTAGATCCAAGTGCAGTAACCGTGCCGAATGTGCCTCCAATAGATTTATTATCTGTATGAAATAAAAATAAATTTAATAAAATTCGTAGCAGAAAGCTAACAATTTATATGTTAAAATGTCGGTTTGCAGGAACAATGTAACCAGCAACAATCTTAGTTTATCATTATAATAGAAATAATATCTATAAATTACAGCTTAAATATTATATTTTGTGAATGTTTAAAAGAAATTATAAAGATTTTTATACTATATTAACTATATTAGAAAAAAATTCACAAAATATAAAAAACAATCATAAATTATAAATAACACGCTATACAGTCCGTCTTTTGCAAAATATAAATACACACGAATCGGCAAAATTAGTAAGCAAATATGAGTAAAGTGTGAAAAGGAAGCGTATGCGTGCGCGCAGCGGCCGGAACCGCGAGGCATGCGCCGCAGCGACTTACGTACCTCCATATCGATAAACTACTTTAAATTTGCGTTTTGCTTAAATAATATTTTGAATATTCAGTTAATTTTCAAATATGTATATTTAAAAGGATATTTTTAGGTACATAATAATAGCAGTAGTTAAAGAATCTTTTAATATAAAAACTAATTCAAAAAATCTATGTAAATTTTTATTTTCTATCAATAACTATAATGTACTATTAGGTTTTTTGGATGTATTTTTAAAATATTGCTAAGCAATAAAGCATGTGAATGTGTATCGATACGTCCTCGTACGCTTGACGAGCGCATTAACGTCTATTGTAAACACGTAGCGTATAACAAAAACGCCACGCCTGCCAATTACAGTAGCATCAACGTTTTTCAACCGAGAGAACTTTCTTCTATCTCCATATTCATAGAAAGAAAGGGTGAAATTATAGACATGAATATGCTAACGGTTGGGTAAATGTTAAAGTTGAACAACATCGCGTGCTGCGGCTCGGGCGCGGTCACCTACTCGCAGCCGTACGCGCGCCGCTGCCTGCGCTTTTGACAATCTATTCATACATTATAATTACATGTCTTTCATATCATATTAATTTGTAATCTGTACTTGTGGTGTAGGTAGTCATTTGTATGATACAATTGAATATTAAACTGTAATTTCAATAACAGTAGTTTTTTTTTATATTCAGAAACTCAAAAAGGTATTGAGTATCAGGTATAATATTTTTTCAAGAGAAAAAGGTATAGGCAAAGTACGTGGATATAGCAACTCAACAGCCGCCAGCGCGCCCGCACCGCACCATCGGAGTCGGACCTCATGGATAAAATTACTGCGAGCAACTCGGGAGAACAGCCTCCGCGAGCGCTGCATCTACAAATATCTACATAATGACGGCGACATTTCTACTATTTCTATGTGACGTCTAACGAAGGCGTATTGTAGTCGGGTCGCGGGGGGCGGCCCGGTCGACTAATGATACATTCTCACGGACCGAGGCTGAGGTGCGAGGTAATAATGAGTTATGTACGTGATCCAATTATTTGGGCGCGCGCTCATTACGCGCTAAGTGTGAAATATTGCCGGCTTTATTACTACCATCGCTGACTTACACCCCCTTGCTGCGGACGCCCCCGACACCCCGAGACTCCGCCGCGCCCGCCCTCTCCCACCTGCAGCCTCCCGGGGGGATCTGCAGTCCTGCAACTCTACTAAATCATAATAATGTAAGGTGCAGAGCGCAAACGAATCGTGAGAAAACTTGCTCCATTTAACTAAAGTATGTGCATACTGTGTACGTACTCGTATAATAAGCTCGCTTGTAAATTCAAACGCAAAAAGCGCACCAATGCGTGTAACTTCAACCGAACATGTTTCGAGAGAAAAAGCTATATTCTAAGAATCCGCTGGAAAAATATTTAATTACATCTGTGACTGAGTGTTTTGTTTGAATTATTTATTATAATAATTCGCTGTAGCGAGTAGGCGGCGTGTACTCTGTTGCTGTGCCACGATGCAGCTGTCAGTAAGGGCTAATAAATAATCCAATGCATTTTATATCACTAGCTAATTAATTAATTAGCTGAACAATACATGAACTGATCGTCTTCCGCACACGTTGCGGCCCTCGTGCTTTACGAGGGATCTCCAAGATGCTGGCATAACTTCACACCTCGGAACACTTTAAAAGATATATTTGCAATAAAAGCGTTCCATTTATATTATTTTACATTGAACGTTTAATTTAACGCTTATTCTGTACAGAAAAATTAAATATTTTGTAATTATTGCAGGTGTTACATTTACACTTTATAAAATTCAAAAAGCTACTCAACTAAAAGGGAGTTTATCTCGGTAAAATACATATATTTATATCGACATTTCATAAACAATGTTAAACGTTTCTGCGTAGTGTGTCCATATGATAGTGCAGACGGGCGTCGTGGTCGCGGGGGGTCACAGGGGTTGGCGGGGGGTCCGGGGATGGAGGCTGAATACCGGGCACAGTGTTTCAGTTATTCCATTAATTAAACTGTGTCCCGCGACACCCCTCCGACCGCCCACACTCCGCCCTAGCGGGCTATAGGCATGCCATTTCTATTGAACATGCTAATTTATCAATTTAAACGTAATAAAATGTAGTAAAGTCACAAAAATCATATTGTACGGAGTATTTTTTTTTATTTTAAGCGTTTATTATTCGATAAATATAAATAACATAATAATAAGTCATTAAGTTTTCTACTACACAGAGAGCGCTCAGCAACGCACCAATAGCTCTAAATATTCTTTTAATGACAAGTGTCTTTGTCGGAGCCACTTCTACATCTAAAACATTGATAGAGACCTTCATATGGCTGCGAGTCAACTTAGCAACACAAATTAACATACTCTCATATTTTGATTTGCATTCTGACGATGTGTATTTAGAGCTTAAGTCTCTGAACTCTTTTCTTTTTGTTCTCATTATTAAATGTGAAGCCAATGCAATATATCGACTATACTTATCAAATTACTTTTACTATGAATTTTATATACATTTAGCTGACTTACTGGCACTCTCTACGCTGTGGAACAAAAACAAAGCGAGGTCCGCCGTCCGCTCCGTGCAGGGCTGTCGGAGAATGCGGATTTATGAAAAGAGTTACCCCTGAGCGGCGAAAGTTGCCCGATAACGTATCCGCTCTCCGCCCCGCGACGCAATTACAACTCCTGCGGAAACTATAAGTCATTTTTTATCAAACGTGATCAATGCTGTGACACGAGTTTGTATGGTTTTCAAATAAAATCGTTAAGGCAATATAGAATGTATGTACGTTATGAATTAGCAAGCTGATTTGTAATATCTGTACTTCATACGAATATTGCTGCTGGAAAATATTTTAACTGTTCGATATAATTTTATGCAAATAATATAGTTATAAAGTTCACCCCTAGCGTAGGCGCTGGGCGAGGGCGGGCGGCCGGAGGGTGAGAGGTAGTCGACGAGATCGCACGCTGTTAGAATAAAACATTATTCATAAATAGGATATTGCGGCAGGTACACCCCGACTCCCCCGCCCGCCCCTTCCCCCCTCCGCCTTCTCCTCTCTGAAGCCGCCCGCGCCCATCCCTGAGCCACAATGCAATTTTAACAAATAACAAACCTTAAAACAAAATTTAAGAAAAGCTAAGCCTTCGCAACGCCGGATATTTACAGCTATTGAAAATGTATGCGGAAATTGAATGTGTAAGGCTGTGTGCTGAGCCTAAGGGCAGGATTCCTTTATCAAATGTTTAGAGCCTAGTGTAAACAAATATTATAAAATCAAACATATATGCTTATATTGGCTATATACATTTTCATAATTTATATTATTTTTTTTTTTAGATAAAAAAAAGACAATGATGCGTTTCTGTCTGAAGAAAAAGTTTTATTTACAATAAGTTGGTATAACGTTTATACATTTAAAGCTTTTAAAGTATATAAAAAAATTAAATATTATTGTATAAAAATATTATAGAATTAATAAAAAAAATTGGTAACATTATTATTAGAGTGAAGTACGGAGTGTCTTGACACTAAGTACTTTCTGCCTACCCTGCTATGCGGGATAACAGCATAATGGTACAAAAATATTCCGCAGAGTAAAGAAAAAAAGGTATTTGTTTTCAGCGTAAGTCATTATACATTACGAACACAATGTACGTAGTTGCATGTTAAGGCGTCGTTTATTATTCTCTTATTAATTAACAAACTTGCATCTCTGAGTTACTTTAGTTTACATTAACGTCAATAACCGTTGTAATTTAGTGTAGAAACATTGAATTAATTTTATTTGCTTAACATTATTAAGGAAATTTTAAAATTAAACAAAAAATAATAATACACTGCTTCTGTTTCTTTTGTAATTTACTATTATTTTAATCACGAATATAATATGATTGATTGATATTCTTAGTTATTTTGATGCAAATTAATTGATAATTATAATAAAGATTTAAGATGTTATTATTTATGGAATTAGTAAAAAAACCATGCTAATTTCCATGAAAATACAAATAAATCTAAAAACTCTGATACTATGGAAACAGAATTACCAGCTCGAGGTGGTTATAGATTCAATTCTTATATGCAAAGGACAAATTCACAAAATGTCAAAAAAGGGTGACTTCTACGCCTTATAAAATGTAAACGATGAACAAAGATAATAAATAAGTAAATATATTATTAGTGAGTAAAGATATATATAACAATTTGAAATGTGCTAAATAATTAATTATTCCCTGCTCTGCTCGTATGTCCGAGGGCAATTACGCGCACGCACTCCCGTAGCGGGTATTGGACATGTATCAACATCGCGCTGTAGATCAAATATTGGTAACTTGCAAATGCGCTTCGCAACACTTGCAAAATATTATTTTTAATTTAATTTTTAACAACAATAAATAAACAGTAAAACAAACAGTACAAATTATACATAGGGAATCTCTCTTCTTTTAGTAAAGAGAAATTTTGACAATTAATGTTTTTAAATAACTATTGAGGCCGGTCGTGGCGCAGTTCGACAGCGTCTGTCTGAAACGTGATCGGTTGCGGGTTTGATCCCCACTCGAGGCAGTGCTTATATTTAAACTATTTTCACTTCCTCGCTCTGGTAAATGACAAAGTGCGGCGATAAGATCCACCACTCAACGCGCAATGTCTCGAATTCGGTGGAAAGCGAAATATGCAGTGTACACTAGGTACTTTCTGTCTATCCTGCTACGCGGGATAAAAAGCGTGAAGCTAAAAGAAATAAAAATAAGTATATGTTTTGGTTTAATTAAAAACAATTAGGACAGATAGAGATTACAAGTGTCATTCTGTATGTTTTTCTTATTATCTTTAAAGAAAATGTCTTTATAAATAAAAAACATTCGATTACTTCATAAGAAACTGATGTATATTTGTTTAATTAAAAAGAAGGCAAACAAGCATAAGGGCCACCTGATGGGTGAATGGTGGTCACCTTCGCCCATGGACATCTAAAACATTAGAGTTGGGATAGAAGTGAAAGGAGATACTGCAGTAGCCTTGGGAACCAGAACCACTACTACTCTGATGGCAAGGATGAGCCCTGATGATGATGTTAGCCAGCTTTCCTTACTCCCAGTAAGGAAAGTTGGCTCACATCTAACCAGAACTTATCATCAGTTATTTGGCGATATTAGTCGTGAGCCTGTCGGATGATTAACCTCCTACCACCAAATTACTAGGATTCCCGCCCCTTACGAGACGCTACCCAGCAGCGGAGGGGAATTGTATACCACGTCCCCTCACAAGGAACAGTGACTACTACAAAGCTTTCTTTTTGCTGTGACTGGGCAGTCACACATGTACTCTCTTTTCTCTGTGTCCACGTCGTTAAACTCTGCTAGCCAGTGTTGCATTCCGCCACTACACTTTCAATGTCTTTAAAGGGGTAAGAAGAGAAAAGTAACATAAAGCTACTTAAATGGAAGCAGGCGAGTTATGCAAATTGGTCGTTAGTACACTAAGTGTAACCTTTTTGTTATCGAATATGAAAAATATAAAGAATCTAATTATTTGCAGCGTTAAGTATTCAACTGACAATTTATCAACGTAGAAATAGACAGCGACGTCTTCCGGCTCCATAATAGCGAGAGGAGCGGTTTTTATAAGCACTTATACCAATGTATAGAGTCAAACTGTCAATCTATCAACGTGCCCCGTTGACGGATAAATATAGGCATAACTTACTACAAGTACTGCACTACTGGTTACAACTGTACTCTGTCAATTACTTATTATAACTATATACACGTTACGATTAAGGTACGCTTGTTTAATACGTTCATTTATAATTCATACGAATACTGCGGCCTAAATATGTAGGTAAATAAATACATTAGTCATATTCAGTCACTCGTGGAAATTTACATTACGAAAATCACTATATATATTCCTTATAAGATAATGCAATACGTAAGGCCGAGTGTCTATAAAGTATAAATGAATGCCAGTCTTGTTCCCTTTGTCTTTGACACTGTTTTGTCATACCGTTGTGTTCCAAAGCTTAATTAATAAACAAATACACATGCTTCAGCCGCGCTCTTCTAAATATGGTAGATAAAGGTGCATTTAGAATATTTATTGGGTGGTGTTGCATAATCTGAGCTCATTACAGCGCGGATTACTTACACGAGGCCCGCGGTAAGGACAACTGTGCCGTGGGAACCGAACGGACCCGCTGCCTCACCACACCACTCACTTGCTTCACAACGCTCGCTTGTTGTGTAAAATCCATAAAAGCTCGTGTGTGTAACGAGCAATGTATATATGAAAAATGGAATCAACGGCGACTATAAGGTCACTCTACCATTTGCGTGACAATTATGTAAATGTCTAATGCAAGCGGCGACACTGCCTTATGAGGCGTTTGATATGAATGCAACTCGATTACCATACGTCTGGTTTTTGTCCGGCTCGCTCTCTGAACCCGCAAACGCGCTACCAGTATCAGTGCGCTACGAATATGCAGTAGATACGTGTTTCCGAATCATGCATTTCATTGCAAAAAGGCAATTCTAACATGGCTCTTAATTGCCCGAGTGAAAGGCTGTTATAAATAAAGGAACACGTTTTATAAACGATTTATTAGTCGAATGTTGATTGTAGCATACTTCGTAATAGTCCCCGTAGCGTGCTCTATACTGCGTATGCGTGTAGGTACGTCGTGTCTGTGCAGGCGCAGATGTATCTAATATTAAAACTAATAAGCAGAATTCTTTAGAAATTATATTGAATGACAATATTATCTCATGACATATTTTTGCAGAAAAAAATAGGAACACTTCCATGTAGAGTTGTCCTGTACAAGTAACTGCGCGTCGCCACTCACGTGTAATAGTCCAGAGTTCGGAGTCCTTACAGGGAGCGCATAGAATGAGTGATAGAATGCGCAAACTGTAGGAAGTATCATGGAGAGGTTCTCACCGCGAGGCGCCATCGCCACCGCAACGGTGTCGTCGATCCCGTTCGGAGCAGGCCGGCACCGAGCCCGGAGCAGCGCGGCGCCACCTCCCTACATAATACATATGATTGACAGACGCTAAAAAACCAGCGAATGCAGCCAGCTAGCTAGGCGGGTTGTACAATCGGAATGAGATCGCGGTAAAAAGCGCTATTTATTATTTTATTACTTCTAATTTATATGAAAATGAACGTACGCACCTACTCGTGGTACTCACGCGGTGTACTCCTTACATATATTATGTTTGTTTTTACGATAAATATCACAATCTGCGTTTTCAAGTAACAGCAAAATGAATTGTAAATGTTTTGAAGTTATCATATGGAATAATAAATTATAACGTTTTAATAAACTGACATACACTCACATTTACATGTTTCTATGTCAGTTTTTTTGTAATCTATTTTATCTGCTCGTATCCATTTTCTGTTTATATATTGCGTGTTGAATTGTAAAATCCAATGTAAATTTTGTAATGTGACAATTCTTCTGCGTGGAAATTAACATAACAGTTATCACTTGCAGATATAAAGTTACAAATCTTCTACGTAAAATAAATATTTATCAAAAATATTAGTTAAATCGCAGTACATTCTTCATGTATTTTAAAATAATGATATTTTTTAGTATTCACACACTCACAGGTATTAGTTACATAATATTATATCAATGTTTCTTATTTACTGCCGTAGTCTGGTGTGTATATTGGCTTATTAAATAGTTATAATAGATAACTTAATTTTGGGCTATTTAACGATACAAGTTAGCGAGGTCGAAGGCGCTGTGCTCTAGAGCACGCCACTCGTTGTGTCACCCGTACGAGCATACGCATGTACATTTACAAGACCAGCGACACTTACACAAACGGTCATTCTCACGTAATGTATATTAATATATTGTAAAACACTTATAGAGGGCTTGCATTCTTAGACGTGGTTTATTACTTGACTCTCAATGGACGTATAAAAATGTCATTGATGCAGTTTCTATGAAGCATCTCGAGGAGAGTGGGAAAGGCAGCAATTATAAGTGCGGCGTCGCCGAGTTTTTCATACCCGGTAACGATGAGAATTATGAAAATGCATGAATGTGACGGTCGCCGTTGCAAGTGGCGAGTGGCGAGTAGCGAGTGGCGAGTAGCGATACGTGTCCTCCTGAGCTTAGCTTGATGCTTAGCGCTAACTTTTTGTAAACATCTAGCCAGAAATGGAACTTGCCTCACAAACCTTTCCTCACCTCTTTAAAATCATGTCCATTTGAAGGATGACGAGACCGTTAATAAAATATAAGTCTAAATGTTTCGTAATCTTGTAATTCCAGTCATGTAGTCACAGGGCACACACGCACACACAAAATGCATTTAGCACGAACACCGTTCTTTATCTAATGACTACATCATGATAAAGTTCGTTCTTCATTAGTTTTATTACACTTATTTAATTATTGAGCAGTCTCCGGTGTTTGTAATGCGTTTTTAATTATACAAATGTTAGAAAACGTCCAAAACGTCTTCATCAGGTATCTTACAGAGTAACATTAGACACGCCCTGCTTCCCGCTCTGCACCCCGCTCTGCTCCACGCTCTGCTCCACGCTCTGCTCCACGCTCTGCTCCACGCTCTGCTCCACGCTCTGCTCCCCGCTCCACGCGCTTTAGTTCGTAAATTAAATGTGCATTTATTTTTAATGCTAAGTTACTCTGTTACACTTAACAAGTATCCCTATCATACCAAGTGTACTGTTACATATAAACCGTGAATTAATGTATTTTTAGTATAATAACTATCTATTTTTCTTAATAAAACATATAAACATAATCTAATGTCAATGGTCCACTCCTCAGAACAAACATATCTTAAATCGGAAAATTGGCTTAGAATAAAATTTCAATTATTAAAACAAATTTTAAGAAATATGTTTTAAAAAATGTTATTTATATTTAAACATACAACAAAATAAACAAATAAAAACGTATGTAAAGTCTCAAATAAGTGACAAACTGTGTGGTATTCATAAAGGTAGAGACTACAGTGTTAATGAAGGTGTTTAAGAGGCGTTATGTTTACAGATAATTGTTATAAACGGAGCGCCGCCGCGGGTCGCGCAGTGCCGAGGGGCACTCATCAAAAACAGCCTGCAATCGCCTCTACGCTTTTTGTTGCGCGCAGCGAGCTTTCGTGCCCGTTCAAATTATTATTGAATACGCTTACAAACAAATTTCATATTTACATTGTATACAATATTGATATATATATATTTAATCATTTATTAGGTGAGTTTATAATTTGGTAGGTATTCTTTTTTGTCTGCGTATCTTAAATTAAAAAATATATATATTATTTTACCTTATCGCTTGCCTCTGTTTAGATGACCCTTAAAATTTACTACTATTTATATCTTTTGTATATTTGAGTGTAAAATTCCTATTGACGTCATCATTTCAATAAATTCTCTTTTAATGCTCTCCTCAAGGAACATGTACATACCAAATTTTTTGCCCTCTACGTCAACGCTAAGTAGTTTCATTCGTGTGTTGTCGGTCATTCAGTCACTAACGGAAGAGTAGTATATTAAACGATTTAAAACATATATTGTAAAAGAATCTCTGTATTCTTCAGGGAAATGTCGCACAACACCAAGATAGGCTGTGGAGCAGAGCAGGGGGTAGATCGCCGTGGATGATTGATGAGGAAAGTGTCCGAGCGGGTAAAACGCGCGCTTTGCCCGCGAGGCGCCACGGGCGGGACCTTCCCTATAGATTTACCCATAATTGCTCTAACAAAGTTATCAAATAAAAATATGAATAAAGAACCTTTGAGAGACACTTGATATTTTGAATTCCTTAAAATTAAAATAATGTTTTAAGTGTCTTCTTGCTCTTCGCTTGATTAAAAAAAATATTATGTTAGTGTGCCACTGTCGGAAAAAATAATTGAAATATGTTTAATAGATCCATTAGACGCGTCTTCTTCGTCTTCCACATTAGTAACTAGCCAAAAGAAAGGAACTCGAGACACTTGCCCGGACACTCGACACGTAAACGAAAGCGTCAAAGAAACGATCAAATGAATACTCAGTTCGATAATCGTCCGCAAGTAAGTGTCGATCACCGCCCGACACGTGTTCCGCATCCAAAACGAGCCACGAATTATGTACTAAAGAAATATCACATTGTGTTTAGGCTCTAATGTACGAATAAGATAACAGGAATGGGTTTTTGCAACGCTCTTATGACGGTCGGCCTTATGCAAAGCTATGCTCTGCGGCCGGACGAAGATGGCGCGATGCCGATTTGGATGAATAGCGGCAAACATTGCTCGCAAGCGAGATGCAGAGATATGGAAATCATTCGGACGCAGATCACTTTTTATCAACCTTTATTTGACGTTTAAAAATTGTTAAGGATATCATTAAATCGAGACCAAAAACTTTGTTTCAAAATATTATCGTTACATCTCATAAGGCTTAGAATACTAATACAAAACAACTTTTATAGATAAGACAATAAGAAGCGCTGTTTCCACGTTGAAAGTCACTTTGCCGAAAGGGTATTTGGAATATGAAAAAGGATATTTAAATGATCTGTTGTTGGCAGAGCGGGCACCGCGCCGCGCGCGCCCGCAGCATGCCATTCCTCCGCCTTCTATTTATGTTGGACTAAGTTAGACTAACCTTAGCGAGAAATGTTTGTTTTTAGTAAATCGTCTCTTTTATTAGAGGTCCTTAGACACATCATATCCGTATCAGATAATACTTTCCTACAACAGTGATAAGAAAAATTACGAGTATAAAATTGTTATATTTTTAAAATTAAAAATAAACATATTTTCTAACCGTTCATCACTGGAAATTGATTTAACATTTCACTTTAGTGGAATCGTTAAGTTATTTAAGTATTTGTTTACTTAATTACTATTTCTATTTTATAGGCACAGATATATATAATTTAAGTTAAAATAAAGTCTTAAAAGTAAAAAAATGAACAATTAATATAGAAAACTGTAAATTAAAATATTCAATATCTATATCACGTAAGAACAATTTGATTGTCAAGACTTTTTAGATTTTTTGCTTAAAGGACTAAAATATGAAGTAAGAGAGATGAATCCACGAAACAGCATTAGAGTCAAAGTACCTGAAAAAATAGAAAAATATACATGAATTAGGTACATTAATCTGAGATATAATATATATATATATATATATAAATAAATAAAATTATATTTATAAATTAAATTTACCAAACGTGGAATTTAAAAAACCATCATGGCGAAATACGTCAGCCACTGTAAGTAGCTAATACCCAAATAAGTAAACAATTTTATGTTGAAATTGTGTTATTGTGTTCTATTAAAATCCGCCACTGAAGTGGCAATTTGGGAAGAATATACTTCCTTCTTCTGCTATGCGAGAATTAGACTGAAGCTGTATATTAATTAAACTACTCTTTTGAAGTATTTGCATTAATTGTTTTTTACACGGAATCGGAATGAGTTTAAGCAATATTCAAAGAACAACGATTTCCATAATAACATAACTCCGAGGGGCCCGCAATAATTACAAAGGAATGCGATAACGACTGTAAATTCGTCAGCCGCAAAACCCAGAGAATAAAACTTTACGATGCTTGCGCGCTTCTAACGATCGGTATTGTTTCTCAAAGAAAAAATCAAATGTATCGGATAAGGTTTAATTGCAAATTTCATTTTGGATGGGTCCAGGTGTGTGAATGAAGCTCGTTCGAGGACAACGCGCAAACCTGGGTCGACAAGGAGTGGGGCGGGTCGCGGGGGGTCGCGGGGCATTCAAACGATCCGGGCTTGTCAGAGTTTTTGAGTGCGCGGGCGCAGCAGCGGACGCGGGCGACGCGGCGGATGCAAACACGTCCGCACCCGAATCGCTCGCCAATTTTTTTACGTTTTGAATAAATGAAATATTCATCACGACACAGACCTAAGATACCTCGATGCGCCCAAATATATTCATTATCTAAATTTTTCATCACTTTTTATTTAGCAAATGTAAGCAGAGCCTTTGAATATGTGTATATGGAACGGACGCGAACCAAAGAATGTCTCTAATTTCCATATATTCGAAAGCATATTATGTTCAAGAAAGTCAACAGACGTGAACAAAAAAAATTGTAGGCAAAAATCGAACAGGCGTCCAAAAATGTACACTTCGAGTGATCGTTTTAATGTTACCCACAGTGTATGAGATGACAGTATTCTAATCAATTACGTTATAAGACATAATGAGTCTGCGCGTAACAGGATCCCGTTCGTATCCCGGTTTCAAGAAATACTTTACATGTCCAGCTAATGAGAGGAAAATATTCAAGCATCAACCAGCGTCTAAGCAACGAGGCTCCCACGGCCCGACGCAGGAGTGCGACAAAAACGTCGGCGCGGGTGTGCGCGGGGGCTGGGCGGCGGGGGAGGGGGGAGGGCGAGGGGAGTGCAGGATTGCGCGCGCGTCTGCCGCATGCATACAGATGCCGCGTAATTGTCGCGCGCAAAAACTGACCGCATGATAATCGAGGAAATGCCGCGCCTGCTCCGGACACTGCTTCATTCTGATTGTTATCGTTCTATTCGTGTGCGTTTATGCTGAAGTACCTACACACTGCCACTGCACGTTACACGCTACCTACGCAGCACTTAATTGTTGCAACACGTTTAATTTCGTTGAATATATTTTTATCTTTACATATAATTACCATTATCCCCATCTGGAAAGGGAGAGAACAGAATCAGAGTATCGCCAAATAATTTCGTCACGTCATATTTTTTTCATACATATACATTGCAGGTATAGCATACACAGATGTACTGTATGTATATGCTCTACTATAGATCAATCTGTCTGTATCTCTTACTACATTCGCATACACACATTCATACATATATTCGAGTCATATATAGCTATCTAGTCCACTAACCTATCCTATATCCCTTAAGTACATACACACAATAATTAATTCAAGTATTATGAAAAACAGAAAGTGAGGCTTTGTTAGACCTTTCTAAAATAATACTGAGCTTTAATAAATAGTTGCATTCAGATAATATTCAGAAAGCAATAACAACGAGAAACCCTTTAGATATTGAATTAATAACGGCCGTAATAATTTCTGTATGTTTCTAATAATATTTGTAAATGTTCCACGATTTAGTGCCGCAGATTAGCCTCACCGGTTGTGCTCTTTCTAGAGAGGAATAAGGTGTATTTTGTGATGGTTTTAGTATTCAATAGTTCCCGGGCAGGAAACCGCGCATCTTCTCACGCGGGGTCCCGGCTGAAGTATTGTAATTGCGTGCGGCGCGAGTGCCATAAACTAAGTATGCATTGAATATCGCTCGCCGCCCGCAGACTGCAGGTATGCAAGCGTCTCTCGGAAATTACACATTTTATAATATTTTTGATGTATTTGATTTAGTTACTTACATGTCAGGCCACCTTTTTTATGATAACCAATTTGAAACAATACGAGTATGCTGTTTCACAATTACATGTAAATAAAATCTTTTTTTTCAAAAGATTTCAAAAAATAGTTTGAACTAAGTTAAAATTTCTTAAAGGTTTTAAATATCTAAAAAGTCTATTACTATGTTAATAAAATTTTAAATTTTACAATACAAAAGCAGTGTACCTAAGGTCTTACCGTTCAGATGATCTAGCCAAATTTATTTATGACGGGCGCATGGGCCGCGCGCCGGCACACACCGGCCACACATCGGCCACACACCGGCCATACACCGGCCATACACCGGCCATACACCGGCTATCGCAAATTGAACAAACTTACAAACAAAACTACACTTCACTAAGTAATCGTTAATTACTTACTGAATATTCAAACTAGATGACCTCAGAGTGTCGGAAGATAAGCCCGTGAGCAAAGTCGTACCACGATTTGTTATCTTTGCAACGAGAATCGCGCAATGGTTATTTTAATTTTTTCTTGGTCCAAAATACTGGTATATTTATGGATGTAAACAATAACTACAAGTTAAACTGAATGTGTAAAATAAGTAAAATAATGTATTGTTTGCAGATTTTTGTATTTAATTTTTATTAAAAAACGGTTTAACAAAGAAAAACCAACTCTATATGTTTTTTAATAAATGAATTAAAAATTAAATAGAGTTGGTTATTTGGTTGGCTATGCAACTATAGTAATATTAAAGATATTATTTTAGCTGAAAATAGAGTAATACGATATGACGATAGTGGATGGAATTATGTAGATGAATAAAGTGTCTTAAAATATATACGATCCTAAGAAAAAATATGTGCGGTCGACCACCGCTTACTATTATTATGTAACACATACACAGCACATACTTTTCACCTTTGCTGTAAAACTAGCTGAGCCCGCGACTTTATATACAAGGAACTTAACGTCACCGGATCTTTGTTATTATTTTGTTTAATTTTTTGGAGTGAACAAACAGTATCGCATTGCATATTAAATAATAAAAATAGCATTAAAAAAACAATAAATCCAACACCCCTACCGTTTACCACTGCTTACTCTTAATATACACATATATGGGTACATTTACTTTGTATTTCCAAAATGAAAGTAACCTAAGTTACAGAAACCGGAACAAACAGATAGACAAAAAAATATATATTTGAATGTATGTACCATATATACAAATATAGGCATTTAGCAAAAAGCAATTGTTTTAATATTACAAACAAACGCTCCAATTTTATTTATTTGTATAGATATATCAATTTTTCGTTTAAAACTTATTCTTAAGCCGAGATATATATTTTTTCAAATGTAGATACGACCTGATATTCTCGTAGATATGAGACCAGTAATTTATAACATTAAAGTATTACATGATGTAACGCTGTTATGAAACATTAAATGTTTATAAAATATGATCGCGTAAAAGGAAATCGACTCACTTCCTTTCAGAATAAATAACTTTTATGTACTATATCTTTTCTCCAAAAACTTTTATGTCTGTTACTTTTATTATGTTGAAAGTATAGATTATAAATTTAAAAAATCTTAATATGAAGAATTAACGTTTATTTTTAAATGTTCGAGTTTAACACCTAATAACCAAGCAAGTATATATTATAAATGTATAATATAAACAATAATAATAACAAACATGAAAATGCTTAAACTGCAAAGGAGTTATGTTTCTACAATCGTCTTTGTTAGTGCAAGACAATAGAGTAAGTCTTTGAACAAAAGCCACAGGTCTGCGTCACCGAGCGCGCGGTGGCCGTGGAGGCCGGCCCGATAATATTTAATAACCAATAGTACATTAAATTAATTAAAATATGCGCAAATGCGTTAATAGCTAGGAATTGTTCTGAAGCTCCTCAAAAGGAAACTCGTTAGTTATGAATCTAAGTATTTCAATACTAATTACTTACAGCGCTCGCCTCGCGCCGTCTCGCGGCCAGCTTCCCGCGTCGCGTCGCGGCTTCGATACTACTATCAACTACAATAGGCTAATGCGTTTGTTTGTTTATTTTTCTTTCAGACATTTAGTTAAACATGGGATTTTGTCACAAATTCACCAAAGCTTTATACTCAATACGCATCGAAAATGATATTTACAAAACATATTCAGTTGTGTTGTTCTGAATGATAATGCAATAGATATTTTTTCAATTATTTTTTATATTTTAATAGAGAGACGACGACATGTGACACAACTAGTAACATGTAATTGTTCTTTTCAATATTCAAGAGGCTAGAGGTAAAATTTTCCATTCTAGGTAAATACTAAGGTAATATTATTCTACGAATGTCGCATAAGTAAACTGAATTACTCATATTGATATATCGAACAATAACTACTGGTTTGTGACAGATTTACTTTTAGTATTTTCATGTATAGGTGTTTCATGATTTACCCAAATTCTAACTTTTAAGAGAATATTTATAAAGGTTTGAGACGTGTATTGGCGTTCTTAGTTTTTTGATATACTATAATATATGAAACGGTCACAAAGACCAACAAACACACTATTTATTTTTCACTATATTACAATGATGATATAAAGGTTTTTGTTTTTTGAATTATAAACGCATACTTTTTGAACTCGACTTTTCAAACACTTAATCTCAAGTAAGAAAAGTGACGGTTAAGTTTAGTTCGACACCTTGGGTACCTTCAATCGCGAGAAACAAAGACAGTAGAACAAAGAGTTACATACTCGTATATACGTAACTTGGCATGACGGCTTTAATTTTAATGAAAGATTAGCAGGTTCAACAGGTACGATTTTCGGTACAGGCTCTCAATATAAGCCATATTATATTTATATAAGTATGTAGTTATATATAATATACACAATTTTGTAATGTTTCTTATTCTACTAAAGTTTATTTTTTTATTTCACCTATCGGGACCGTATGATTTCACCCAGCGGAACTCAACGCCGCGCTAGGTCGAATCAGCCCAGGAATAACTTATATATGATTATATTTCACCGAACGATGATCGTATCAACAACCATTACGCGTTCCGTTAGCATCTGGCCCAGTATACCACTTTAAAATATTGTGATTAATTTTATATTATTCAGGTATATCACAGTAAACCACAAGATGTCACACACGCTCTAATCTGCAAAACGATAGGAACAATGAAATCTCTGTAGGTAGTTGTGGAGTTATTTCTAAATATTCAGTGCAAAAACTTTTTTTAGCTTCACACGAGGCCGGTTGTAACGCAGTGTGATAACGTCTGACTGTAAACGCGATCGGTTGGGGGTTCGATCCTCACTTTGGGGAGTGATTATATTTAAATTGTTTTCACTTCTTTGCTCTGGTAAGACAAATACGATGATTTCCACCACTTAATAAGCAATATCTTGAATTTAGTGTAAATCGATGTACGGAGGAGTGTCTTGACGCTAAGTACTTTCTGTCTACCCTGCTATGCGGGATAAAAAACGTGAAGCTAAAAAAATGTCATTTCGTCTCTACTTGTATAGAAAATGTGATATTTTTTTATTTAATATAGATTAAAACAATTTGTAGGATACATAATTTCCACAGTCGCCGGCCAATATGCAAATCACTCAGATCTCAATTACGAGGCTTTGTCCGCTCGCGTAATGCGGCGCGCCCACACATCGTAACTGCCATTAAGTTTTACATTATACTAAATTGGCTGTTCGTTGCCGGTTCTTGAAGCAACCTGGAACATGTTATCTTAACCAACTTATTAGGAAATATAGAGTATTACAATATAAGTACTATTTTTCGTAAAATTAAAACTTAACTGTGCAGAAACCACTCTTTTGGGTTTATTTTAAATTCTATTACGCGCGTTTACCAAATTGATAGTGCACCCTATTCTTTATTACGTCATAATATTATAAAACTGAATAAGGTTCTAATGATTTATTAAACAGTTATCTCTTTTTTTTAACTTCGACCATATGTTAAATTTCTTTAAAAAATAGATATCAAAAATTAAAACGCTACTAAAAGTCGACTATATTTTCTAAATTCATATGTGTGTTTTCATTAAACTACAACTTGTTACACTCCGAGCATCCACTGCAGCATAATAAACGTGACCGAGACCACATTCTCGAGTCGCTGCGCTCATATTGTACCAAAATAACCGTGAATTAGTATTGCACAACTAATACTACATATTCTGCATCGGCTTTATCCCTCGTGAAAGCATTGATTAATATTGTAATGAGCTCCATACTGACCAGCGACTCTACCATACAACGACAAGCATTACCACCTCAGCCTACATTGAAGCTTCTCAAGGTGCTCAGCTTAAAAGTTCTCTTCGGAGTGTTCAATGAAAACGCACTACATCATTACAATCCTTAGAAAGTCATAGAGTAGCGTTCAAAATGAGGACCAGTAATTGTGTATAGTTTGAGATAATATCGGCTGTAGAGTCGCGGGTGCAATTATTTTTATCCGGGCGGTGATTTGCGTACGCTTACATCGCGTAATAACACGATACGACTCCACCGCCGCGCTGTCCCAAAGTGTGCGTCATCACAATAATGCATGCCACGGCCTGTCATGAGAGTAACGAGCGAGCGCAATACTCTAGTTTAACAATGTAATTTAGCGCACGTACATGTATATTAGCTTTTGAATTTGACTATTAAATACAGATTTATAATAGTAATAGTGATGCAACCTACGTCAGTTATTATGAAGTAAGAAGGTTGTTTTGTTTGAAAGATTTTTAATGTCAGTCATTTTGCAGATAAGTTTTTCTATAAAATTATAGTATGTTGTGATATCATTCGATTAATAGTGGAATAATTATTACCGGAGAGAGACAATAAAGTACAAATGTCCCAACAAGCAAATATAGACTCAGCAGTAATTACGCAATCGACGGGGCGCAGGCGCAAGCGCGGGCGCACGCCGCACCGCACTATTAAAAGGAGCCGCGCCATAACCAGTGTCGTCTTCATTTCTTATCGATATACAAGTTAGGGAAATGTTACTATTTACATCTCATCATGAGCTATGACAACAATTGCAATTAAATACTACCATGGCACATGACACGGTTGGGACCCGATATCGTTGTGTTAATATATATTATATTAGATAATAACTAACTAACTATAATATAATAGACAATAACTCAAGATCTTTTAGAGATTTAGAGGCAACAGTGTCAAGATATTTTAATACGTACCTATTATCTTGTAGTATGTCAGATATTCCGTTGTAATCACCTCCAACTTTTCCGATTAAAAGCCAAAGATACGTCTTATTTAACCCTCTGTCATAAGTATCCTTTACTGATAACAGAAGGGAAAGTAGCTTAATGGCCCCTCCCTGCCATATGCCGTGAATTCCGACCGATCGGCGGACCCGACCGGCCAAAGAGTGAACTCTCCGAGCCGCAACGGAACATCGAACGTGTATATTACTTACAATGCCTTTGCAAACGAACAATTATTAGTTATTTGTTCCGTCCGTGTAAGGATCCCTCAATGAGGTTTATACTTAATACGCTTATTGAACTTATCTCGATACTTAAAATTATTTACGATATTTCTTTACGTACTTTTTACGTTTATTATATTAAGAATACTTTATAATTATATTTTTGAATTGGTTTGTGAAACCGATATAAATCGTTTATGCGTATATAAGTTTGTATCGGACGTATCGGGCGCACAGAGCGGCCTAATACGTTATATAAACGTAGAGCATTTGTTCAACAATATTATATTAATATTACATTTTAGAAAAAACGTATAAAAATTTGAACGCAACGGGATTCGAACCTGCGCCTCTTGGATACCGTCCAAGCGCTCTAACCGCTAAGCCATGCATTCTACTACCAGCTGCGTTGAAATTCTTATACGTTTTGTTACAACTTATTTATGTTGTTAGCATCTCTGTAGAGAGATTTTTACAAATTTCTACTACTTAAAGATTATTAAGAAATAAACGTTTAACAAGAGAGATTGCTATTTTATATATTATAGAAAATTAGAAAATTTTTATACGTTTTTTCTAAAATGTTTTCTAATCCTAAGTGTGGAATAACACTTTAAAAATAGTAAATATATGAATATTAGTTTCGTAATTTATGATGTTTATTGACTTGTGAGACCAATGTAACCCGTTGATTGGTTTGTGAGATCATTACATAGCGTAGATTGTTTCGTTACACCATTGCATGTTGTAGATTGGTTCTTTAGACCATTATATGTTGTAGATTAGTTTGTGAGACCAACATATTTCGTCCATTGGTTTGTGAGACCAATATAAGTTGATAATACGTCGTTTGGTCTGCAAGACCAATATGTCGTGCCGGTTCACATATCGGTTTAGACGCTCATCCGCTAGATGGCCGATTGTTTTATAATAACGCACACCATATACGTAGCAGTGGTTACTCATAACCAACAATAAAATTAGGTCAGGTGCCACCGACATCAGGTATCAGCATTAGATTTGCCGAACACTAACAGTCTTGTTTCACATTATGCCTTCTATCTATCACCAAACAAAGAGCGCTAGAAAAACAGTCGAGTCGTGACATTATAGTATAGCACTCCTCGCAAGGACGCCACTAAAACATACTTAGAAACGCACACTAGGGGTGTAAACGACATATAAATAGTTGAATGTATGTCAGTCGCCGTACAGGTCGCATCGTATGTGCAACGCAAGACAACATCAGAGAATATACAAGACGCGGCTCTGACATCAGTTATCAGTAAGGGATGAAGCTCACCGAACCCCGATTATATAAATAAGCTCATACGATCATCACAATAAAAATCTTTATTCGTTCAATACCTCATATTATATTGATTATGATTAATTAGTTGTAGTTCGTAATGGTTTGTATAATGTTCAAATATTTTATAACATTCAGTAAATGCATATAACCATTTGTTCATACAACACTATTCAAAGATGGCGCTTTAGTATATGTGTATTACATGCGCTTTAGTATATGTGTATTACAAATTTCATATATCTCTCTAGAATGCACATTCTAAACCTTTAATATAATTATTTTATTTTATTAATATAAATTAATTATTAATTTAATGTTACTTTTTTATCAATAACAGAAAAAGAACTTACCAACAAATGTTTCATATTATACAAAAGCAAATCTTACCGACCAGGAATACCACAAAAACAAAAATAATCATATTTAAATGTATTTCGGATATTAAATATTGTTGTCACATTTACTTCTAACTTATTATATTACTATTATTCGAAATTAAATAGTAATAATCTTCTAAAGCGTACTTTTACGCTCATGACCCTGACGCCAATCCCCTTTCTTTTTTTTAAAAGTCTCATTGCATCATTGTAGACTGCCAGTAGTATTTCATTCAGCCAACACTATATTTAATAAAAATAAAATTATTAATTATGTTATTACTAACTAAAAAATATAATATAAATTAATATTTGACGTTTGTGAAAAAAACGTAGAAGAAAAAAATTGAACACAGCCGCGCCTCTTGGATACCGTTCGAGTAGTCTGGTAGCGCTCTGACCGCTAAATCATGCATTCTTCTGTCAGCTGAGTCGAAATTCAAATACGTTTGCTACAATATTTATACGTTTTTTTCAAAAATATTTTCTACTCCTAAGTGTGGAATAACACTTTAAAAATAGTAAATATTAATATTTAACGTTATTATTAAATTATTTGTATAAAATGTATTATACATGTAAATTCATATATATGTATAGTATGTATCGTTACACCTTGCTACTCAAACACTTAAGAGTACATATTTATACATAAGCAATATAACTGACAATTTTTTTTCTCATAAGACTTTTAAAATTGAGTTTGTGAGATATTTCCACTCGAATGAGACGTTTCAAAGATGAGCAAGTTTGTTATAAATCTACGCGGATGTCATTTTTTTTTAATTTGGACGCCAACGGGCTTTGTGTGATAATTTAATAATAACATAATGTTAGTAAGTACATTTATATTGCCTCTTTGCTAACCTTTGAAAGTATGCCTATTCACAACTATTCCACAAGATTCGCTCAAGATTTTTTTTTTAGCTTCATGCTTTTATCCCGCGTAGCAGGATAGACAGAAAGTACCTACTACGTTTTCCGCCGAATTTGAGACATTGCGTGTTGAATTGCGGAATTCAACACCACTCTTTGTCTTACCAGAGCGATAATATGAAAATAATTTAAATATAAATACTCCCCGATTAGGAATCGAACCCACAACCGATCGCGTTTACAGTCCGCAATCCCATTGCGCCACGTCGGGCTTCAACCTTATCCTTCTTGAATATCTAAATATATTTTTCGACAAACAAATCGACAATAGGCGCTCGTGCCTAGTTCAAAGTAGCGCAACTGATTGGATTTAGTTTAATAACAATAAAACAGAGCGCTCGCTATGGAAATTGCTTACACTCGCTTATAGGTAGGTACTGTACCCTACCATGGAGGTGCTCACGCATACTGCAGTATGCATACTGGATGGGTATAATTCACATTTATTACATGATTGCCTTTAGTAGATAGTCTTTTAAGAATCTTAAGTAATTTTTATGAAAATGTGACAGATTAAATTATTATGGTATACGTTTTAACACCTCTGAGTAAAACTTTCAGCTGATAGGCATGTGTCAGGCTCAAATAGATTTTTAAGAAAACACTTAAAAATGAGAATATTAACAAAAAAATCCAAACCATATTAAAGAGTATAAAGAAATAAAGTTAGTAAAAGAATAGTTTTGATGTTATATAGATGACATTAAGTTAAGTAACAAACTATACTACCCATCATTTTTAGGGGAGAAGTTCACATGTAAATGTTGCTTGGGTATAATAAATATATTGATATTGTTTTATTCGAACGATGTAAAATATTAAGTGTACAATAATGTATTAGCATTTCGATTTATTGCTCGATATATCTCATAATATATTAAGCATCGATTTAAATGAAACATGACATTGACACATTCTTGTAAGCGATAACGTCAAACTCAATTGTCATGGTGAGTTAACAATAAATTGTTAGAAAATATTAGCTTATAATTGAAGTAATAATTGTGCCTTATAATTTGCAAAATTCTTTAATAATTAATAGTTATATAAATGTTGATATACTCACTATTCAACGTTATATATTTTAATGTGGTTTACATACACCATGGTCACCGACAGTGACGCGAGACACGCACGTGAGGTGTGTGCTGGAACATGTGACGTCCTCACTCAGAGAAACGATAATGATTAAAATGATTTTGATTTTAATTAGTATAAATCAGTTATAAAGAGACGCGGCATTAAATTCCGCTATTGGAAATTTATAATTCGTAAAAACAAGCGCAAAGTAAAATAGAGACTTCTTTAGTGCTAATTTCTTTTATTTAACTTTACACTTTTATCCCGCATTGCTATGGGTAGACAGAAATTATCTAGTGTCATGACACTCCGTACTTCGCTTTCTACTGAATTTGAAACGTTGCGTGTTAAGTGGTGGAACTCAACGCGGCACTTTGACCTACCAGAGCGCGGAAGTCGAAATAATTTAAATATAATCACTCCCCCGAGTGGGTATCAAACCCACAACTGATCGCGTTTACAGTCACGCTGTCACACTACGACACGATCGGCCTCACTAATTTGTTAATGGCTTTGATAAATGCTGGTAATGCGTAGAGTTAAAAAAATATTAGAAATAATTTATAGCCTCTTATATCTCTATTTTTCATTCACAGTAAAATATTTAATTATTAAAACCTTCAGCATTTCTTGTGGCATTTACTTAAGATAATATCATCGATTTAGTTCCGCATAGCGCATATGGTGCAGATGTGGAGTCAGTATTTACAGGAAGCCATTTCAAGTTTCATAACAATATTTGGAGAAAGGCACATAATGATAGGTAGCGGCGTGCTCATAACAGTCGCGGCGCAGCGCAGGGCAGCTCTCACTTCCGAGATCCTCAGCCATGGGCAGGTAATGCTCGCAATCACGCTGATCGCGCCCGCGATTAGTGTGATTATTTGATTGGTTAATCATACTTCGGTATTGAAGTCGTCTGCGCTCTATCATTTTGTTGAGCGTTTGTTTTAAATAAAATAATCTACGAGAGTATAGTGTTTCGTTCGGAAGTATCGTTTCTATACATACATACTAGTCTTATAATGTTACCTCGTGCTTACAAGATTAGTGGAAATCAAATGATATTGAGGTGCAGTAGGACCTTTAGACTGTGTGCATGATGAGTTAGGGTTCTATTCTCATTCGTTTTTATTTATTTTGTACGTCTTTAGAAGGCTTTAAAGTGTCAACAGACGAAATGTTGCAATAAAAACTTTGCGGTGGCAAATGGTAAACAGACACAAGACATAAAAAGTCCCACCAAGCTGAACTTAAATTCTACGCCAGGCTTTATCTTATCAGAGCGACGAAATGAAAATAATTTATATATAACCGAGTGGGAATCGAACCGATAACCGATCGCACTTAAAATAAGACGCTGTATCACTGCGACACAACCGGCCTCAATTTCTTTTTAATATATGTATATTTTATAACATTATATAAGTAATATTTAGTACCTAGTAAAGTACGGACATATAATTTGAAATCATAACTGAGCATGGTGTGCAAGGTGGTCCGCGCTGGCCGCAGTCACGTCACCATGGTGTCAGCGCATTTATCCAATAACATAAACTCTACATCGAGATCTGTATAAAAACAGATCGATTAAACTTAATAACACGTACATTCAGAATGAAACTTATAATTCTGCAAAGCTCTAATGAGAGCTGCCAATTAGATATAATAATTTAAGTATTTCAATGTACATTAATGACAAGATTTGGTTTTTAAATATGACCGTAGCTGTCGCAACTGGCCCCCGCCACTAATGAACGACTTCGCTTATGAAATATGAAATAAGCATGTATATTACTTAGAATAATCTTAAATGTACATATTTTCCATTTTAACTATTTGCCTTACTTACAAAAATGCCCTTTTATCTTTACATAAAACTAGTAAACATAGGTATATTTGAAATGTATATACAATAATTATGATATTATACGTATGTACTTTAGCGGAGGTCCTCGTGGCGCAGTGGGACACCATCTGACTGCAAACGTGATTAGTTGCGGAGTTGATTGATTGATTATATTTAAAATTTATTTTTATTTCTCCGCTCTGGTTGTAAAAACTCACGATGTCTTGATTTTAGGTGGAAAATAGTCAGCGGAGTGTTTTAACACTAGGTTCTTCCTGAATACTCTAGCATGCTGGATAAAGCTTAAAGCTGTAAAAATATTCTCTAAAAAAGATTAATTACAACTTATTAGCATTATTATTATTAAAATGCAAGCAAAATAATATATATTGTACATACTTACACTTTTCAAAGCTATTTACCTTAATAACTAACTCAAGTACCTACTTACTAAATTTAAAGAACAATGATAATTTTAGTCGATTGCATATACCCACGGAGGCCGCTCGTGGCGCTCGTGGCGCGATTGGTTATGGGTTCAATTCCCACTCGGAGGAGTGATTGTATTTAAATTATTTCCACTTCCTCGCTCTGGTAAAACAAAGTGCGGCGTTGAGCTCCGCCACTGAACGCACAATGTCTCGAATTCGGCGGAAAGCGAAGTATGAAGTGTCCTGACACTAGGTACTTTCTGTCTACCCTTTTATAAAAGGGTGAAACTAAAAAAAATTAGGTTTACCTACGGTGTAGCCCGGTTTATTTGCTTTTTGCATACGTTTTATTGAGACTTAATTATTTGTATTGGTACAAAAATCTTGAAAGTCCGTCCACAAGATACGCTCTCTTGTCACTCAGATGGGTATCGGAGTATAATTTCGCGGTGTTCGTGTGTTACATATTGAAAATATTAACAGCCTCATTACGTTAATAGTGAACTTTCCCGTGAGACTGCGCCTGCCCGCACCGCGAGTGCACGGACGCGACAAGTTTGACTCATTTTTAACTGAAATATATATTGTCTTCATAAAGCACCTATGCTTTTGCGGAGCGGAGTGTCTTGACTCTATAGTCAAGATACTTCGCTCTCTGTTTCTTTTATTTCGATACAAGTGATCTATATAAAATTTATTAATTTTATCATAATTTTATAAATTTAAATGGATATTTGTATTTGGTATGAAGCAATATAAAAGTTTCTGTAACAGTTTAATGTTTATATTTTGTTACTTTTTATATTTTACAAAAGTGATTTCATAAAGTAGCTAAATAGAGAAAAAAATTGGCTCTAAGCTTTAGACCGCCTGCGCTTTGTTACTACCTCCCATATACAAATATTAGAGGATTGTGTAACACGCAGGCTATTTGCTAAACAAAATGCAAACGTTTTAGAATGTGAGGACGATATCGGCGGTCTAAGTTCAGCGTCTCGGCGGAAACTCGCCAGATATTCGCAGGGGGTCCAAGTACTGTGTGGCGCTTCTCGGTAGCGAGACGGGTGGCCGGGAGATCATTCCTAGAGGTTTTTTCATGTTGACGGAATTGAATGTCTTAATCTAAACATATAAAAGGCCTAAATATACACACATAAACGATATTACAAGATATTTATTCTTAAAAGAATACCAAAACGTTTATTATATCAAATACTTACAGGTCTATATTAGATATGGTAAAATTACACAGTAGTGAAATGTTTTCCACATGTACTACAGTGAGTGTACTCACAGTGAAACTATAGGAAAAACGTACACAATTTATTTCCGTCTTCCCTAAGCTTAAATCAATATTTTCCATCATAAAGTTTGCAATGACAATGAATAGAACAATATAACATATGAAGTGATACTTGTCAGCATATTAACTCCTGAAGTAACATTTAATGACCCATCAATAAGCTAAACTCGAAATCATTAATTGTTAATAAATTTGGACAATTAACATATAATCGTGTAAAACGCATATTAATGTATGTGTTTTTTTTCGCTACGCCGCTCAGTAGGTGGCGGTCGGAGGCGGTCGGGCCCGCCGGGCAAAAAGCCGCATTGCCGGTGCATGAGATCTTTGTATTAATCAACTATACCGCGCCCGGGAAACTCTGCTCCCACCCACTACGTAAAGACAATGCTCCAACACGCCTTCACTAACTAAATTATTGTTAAACACAAGAAGACTTAAACTAGGTTCTCTTAGTCTACCCAGGACAGATCCATATGCACAGGATATGAGAAGCTAAATAAAAAAAATTAAATAACGCTTAAGAAGATGACCATCTCCTTGGCTGAATTAGAAATGCCTAAGTGATTTTTAAATAAAAGTAAATCAGTATTCGGGTACTACCGATCTGAACCACTATTTCCAAACAAATCTTGTAAAAGTTTGTTACATTTCATCCCAACACATTCATAACACATAAAATTAATCATCATAGCATACTGGTCCACGACCTGGCTTTAACATTGTTTCACTATGGGTTCTTTTTCTAAAAAACATATTTGAATTAATTCAATTTCCTCGCTCTGGTAACGCAAATCGCGTCATCTTCCCTACTGATAACGCAATATCTGCAATATTTATACATCGTTTAGCTTTACCCCGATTAATTTACTATGCGGGATAATAGGAAATACAGGGTAGGTAATACATAACAGGGTAGTCAGAGACAACCTAGTGTCAAGACACTCCGTTAGCTACTTTCCGCCCGAAATCGGCTAAATCAGATAAGACAAAGGAATTTGAAAACACAAAACTGTAAAAGTTAACTAAGTATAGCTTTGTAGTATCAGGTGTCCCAAATACATTTCAGTGGAGGCGCAACCTTAACGGCTCAATTTCAACATGACAGGAATGCAACAACACGTTACGAATACAAATTCTAGTTATATATGAAATTATTAGATACAAATGTAAATGTCGCTTTTTACTCCGCGCATGATACTCGTTCATACTAAATAATAATTGCACTTTATACATACATGTATTGATTATAATTTTAAACGAACAAGAACCAATCAGACGACACGTATAATATGTTTAAATACATTATTTTAGCCATTACTTGCTCGCCATTTATAATTCTACAATAAAACTGAGGATGCTCCGCCGACATCTAATAATGTTATGAGAGAATGCCGTTTTTAATGAGAAGATATCTCAAGATGCGACAGTGACCGTACACAAGTGGCCGCTTATTAATACTGTAAGCTCATTATACTTTCAAACGTGTAACTGTTACGTGACTCTTATGTATTCCCAACGACTATTCTGCTGCCTGTAATTATGTATAAGTACGTAAGCACATCCATATTGGTGAAATGGTCATCATTCAATAAATATACATAATAATATTTCTAGGAAAAAAATGAAGTTATAAACACTTGAAAAATGCATTGTTATGTTCTTTCATTTCGTAAAGGATATATTATCCTTATGTGTTTATAGTAAAATGTGACACAAGTGAGTGTGAGTGATGTGTGAGCATCTTGCTATGGCCACAATCGTAATAATTAAAATATTCAAATTTGAAAGGCTTCAAATAAAAGAAAAATCCAGTAAATTTATTTGTACGAAAAAAAGCCTTTGATAATTAGAAAAAAAGCCTTTGATAATTTCTGTTATCTTTTATCAATTATCAATACTTTTTTAATGTATGGCAGAAACAAATCCACTCGTTAGTAAATTTTGAATGGCTTATATTCTATATATATATAGTAAGCGTATCCCCTAGGTATACATGTATATAAATTCCTCGAGTTTGACGACAAATAATTTGAGCCCAACTACACAGAACTGGTTCCGTTTGGAGGACAACAGCGCAGGCGAGCTCGTCGGCTTTGAATGACTCCATTCATTACTTCATTCGCCGACCACTTTGACACCTGTGTTCGCGACAAATTTCGACTAATCACCTATTTTATTATACATATTCGCTTTATTATCCAGATAGTGAGCTAGAACGATTAGATAGATTTTTTACGTTGAAACACTGTACTAATATATTAACTATTTATTACAAATGTATGACAAACGTTATTTAAAAGTATTTTAAGTCAGATTATGAATGTCCATTACATGTAACAGGAGATGGGTTTTTTTTTCAGGTTATTTTTTGATAATATTTGCAAATTAAAATAATTGAGTAATTAATCTATATTCAAATTAGCATTTTTTATAAGAATTGCGTCCCAACACTTTACTTTGGTAAATTTATCATATCTTTAGAAATGCAGACAATAAAGATTTTAGTGATGATGTTTGAACGAATATTTTCACTGGTTAAAGCGCTTGACTCCGTTGAACACGGGTTCTAATTCAATTACGTTCAAAAATTCATGTAAAATTTTCAAATTTGTAAATGTCATTATTTTTGAATAAACAGTCCTTCTAAATATAATACGGTGAATAGAGCTGCAAAATAACATTGCGTGTATGTTTATTAGCATGCTTCCACTGTAATTACGCGTGGCTGCGTACTGCGTCCTGCCGGGGCTGCCGGGACTGTCGGTGGCCTCTTTTTAAATAAAATTAACTAATTTGTGCCTAATTTCCTGTAGTATTTAAATGTGCAATTGCCAACAATGTATCACAATGACTTAGCGATAAGAACGCCGGCTGCAAGTTGCAAGTAGGTGCACTGATGAAGATATATAAGAATAGTTTATTATAGCGAATACTTTGCCTAATTATAATATAGCCTTGTCTGGAGATATTTTATAAAATATAATTTAAAGTTACTTATATATGCAAGTTTTTAATTGTAAAAAATATTAAAAGAATGACATTTATAATTATATTGACGCCGGTCCTGGCGCAGTGAGACAGCATCTGTAACTACTGTAAACGCGATCGGTTGTGGGTTCAATTCCACTCCGAGGAGTGATTATATTAAATTATTTTTACTTCCTCGCTCTGGTGAGACAAAGTGCAGCGCTAAGTTCCACCACACAACACACAATGCCTCGAATTCGGTGGAAAGCGAAGTACGGAGTGTCTTGACACTAGATACTTTCTGTCTACCTTGCTATGCGGGATTAAACTTAAGCTAAAAAAAATTATAATAAAGTAGTAAAATTCAATAAACTTTGTAGCAACACTCAGAAACTATACTCAAAAACCATGTTAATTAGTATAAATATTTCTAGAATTTCTAGAAATTCTAACAAAGACACACATCACAATTTTTCTATATACGTACTAAATAGGGATATAAAATTATAACTTCATATGCCTACAGTGAGTTCTTAGATAGTAAGAAAATTTACAATTCAATTAAAATGAGTTTAGTAAAAGTATGAAGCAATTAACTACTGATGTCTTGCAATATTTTACATACAAAGTAAACATTCAGAGGTCTTTTCGAATTTACGGTATGTATGTTACAAATGTGACTTTGTTATTAAGCTTACGTTTAAATATTTGATATATTTTGTATAAAAGGGCAAAAATAACTTGCTTATTGATATTTGTAATGTACTTCAATAAGAATCATTTGTAAATTTAGAAAACAAAACATAATATATGTAAACATTTTTTTTTTGAAAAAACGTATAAAAATTTGAACGCAGCTGGATTCGAAACCGCGCTTCTTGCATACCGCCCAAGCGCTCTGACCACTAAGCCATGGCTGGCATGGCGTTCAAATTTTTATACGTTTTTTCAAAAAAAATATTTTCTAACCCTAAGTGTGGAATAACACTTTAAAAATAGTAAATATAATATATGTGACCAATATAATATAAACATTCCATTAATCGTGCCCGCACTGCCGAGCCAGGGCCCCACCAGGGCCACGTCAGGGCCGCGCCAGGGCAGGTCGGGTACAGTCGTGGGTATTCAGATGCCCCCCGCATTAGTATCAATAGATCATCAATTACGGGGAGCGATGCCGTCGCGACAGATGCGCTACATCTGATAACGCTTATCATAAAACGTTTTTATATCAATTAAATTATGAGAAGGCTATCGTGGCGCAGTGGAACAGCGATTGACTGATAATAAGTTTGGTTGTGAGTTCCCACTCTGTGCTATCTTTTCCAGGTTATTTTTGATTTGTTCTAAATGTTACTTTATATAATAAGTTTTTATTTGTCGCCATTGTACACAGTGGTATAAAGTCTGACTGGACTGGACTGTGGGTTTGATCCTCAAATTGGAGCATGACCATATAAAAAATGTTTTTCATTTCCCGGTAGTTCAGTGTCTTCAAAACCAGAAAGTAAAGATATTCTTGATTTTTAAAAGATAACTGCTAGGCCTTCCGTGCTAAACGCAGTAGAAACAGAGAAGAAGCAATATACTTTTAGGTTATAACTAAACTCCTTCGTGACGCAGCGATTGACTGTGAACACAATTGGTTGTGGGTTTGATTCCCACTCGAGTAAAATATTTTATTAAATATTTATTTCATTTCTCTGCTCTACTAACGACTAAACAGGACGTTGAGTTCGCTGCTCAACACACAATGTGTTGATTTCTGATGGATAAATATTATAAACATAGTCTGAACCCACGAAATCTTATGTTAAATGTATAATATAAGTGTAATACATTTAAAACAAATACTGAAGTAACGGAAAATATATACTTGAAAATAAAAACCTACTGCAAGTTCACAGATCTAGGCAATGAATTATGACCAGTAAGCACTAGGTATATCTAAGTCTCATGGACTCTAAATTATATAAAAAAGAATTTATTATTCATTAATAATAAATATATTTCGTTTATAGCTTTTTAATCATGTATAAATGAATAGCCTCTAAGTATCAGTTAGCCATATCAACATCTGTCAAGCTTCACAAAACTAAATGAGATGCAAAATTAGCAACTAGAATTTTCAACTAGTAATAAAGTTACCATAATTGCTTAGTAATGAGCATCGTAAAAACAATTTAAAAGCTAATTAAATATAACTGTACATTTTAATTGCTCCATTCAGCGATCAGCAATGAAACCGGCCGGTGTCTATGAATAGCAATGATATAAAGGAAGGAGATAGCTATGTTGTATTTGCATTGAATGAGGTGACGGTGGCTGCGCCGGCGCAGCGCGCCAATGCCGGCGCGACTAGAAAGTAGACGCGGCTAGCAGACCACGCCCCCGCGCGGCTCTCCTCTCCCTCTCGCCGACTCGACTAGTTTTAAGATCTATGACAAATACTTAACGGTCCGCTACATACGAGATCAGCTCACTCGTTTTAATCGTCTAATCTCGAGATAGATCCAAGCATAATAAGCAGTCCTCGCCATACAGTGTGAGCTCAGTCGGAAGCCGCAGGCGCCGCTGCCTTATTCGGCGACAGTACCTACTTCAATACCATACATAAATCTTAAATAAGTTTCATATTCATTTGCCATATTTCTTGTACTTTATAGAGCCGTCACGTACCTCGCTGGAGACTAACGTGTGGTCGAAGACTTACTTGTGACTCACTTCACAAGATATAAGTTGCGCCGATAAGATAGAATGATAGACATATTATATTTTACGTAATCAAATTATTTGCATTTTCAGATTGATACAAAGTTGAAACTAATCATATATATAATAACATAAATCTTTCCTCCGCATTTTGTCAAACTCTAATGAATGCAGAGGGCACTCGTAAAAAGCAAATCCCATACATCCTTTACGCTATAATGAAAACACAATTATTTACATATTAAAACGTTCCCTCTGCTCAAAATTTAAGTCATTTCCTGTTTTTCGTTGCGATTGAAAGCAAAAACAGTTCAATCAGTCACGTAAAGTAGATCTGATATACAACAGCAAGCGGGTGAGGTGTAAATTGATAGCCCCCAATTAGCGTGAGCCTCCCGCTTTACATTTACATGTAAATGACACGTGATCAAAACTGAGATAACATAACTGAAGGCGATTTCACGGCATTTTAAATCGACGAAGTGCACAGTAAAGCAACCCCTGTAGCTTTGTATGACAAAAAATATAAAAGGGTCCTTGTAGTACCTGTCATTGGAATGAGTTTAATTTTAACCAATTATCTTATAATGCGTGAATATTACCCCTTTATACTTTGTAAGGAGTTAAAAGGCACATATTAATATGGTATGTCATATAAAAATATTTATTAAATAATTATTTACAATTGTATTGAAGATATTTTGATAAATTTGTTTTAAAGAAAGCTTCGTACATTTTGTTATTGGTATGTATACATGATATACATACTTGTACATACGTACGGACGTTGTATAAAACAAACGGCAGATGTTGCCAAAAGTTTTCCGTTCCAACGTAACATTAACAAAGCGATGTAGTTTATATTTTAAATTGTTTTATTTGTTTTTTTTTGATTTTGAAAACCTGTAAAATGTAATCAGCAGATTACAGAGCAATTAGTGTATTTATAACGTCATTGTTCTTTTATAAGTATATATAAATTTGAATATCTGAAAGTTTTGAAAAAATATTAAGTAGATGTACTTTAATTTATATTGGTTTTTTGTTCAATTCAGAGGAAAGATTATATATTTTTAATTATTTTCACTTCCCTTTTCTGATAAGATAATGTCTCGATTTCGAATAAAAGTAGAGTATAAAGTATTTTATCTTGCTAGACGCATGAAAGCCTTAAGCAGAATAATACAATAATTCACTTAACGTGACGACTAGTCGGTACATTGCTGTACTATTTCCACGTAATAAAGAGTTGCGTCTCTATCACACCTAATATAATTACTTAATTACTATTTTTTATTAATATTGTGACATTATCTTTGTCATAGTACTGTTAAGGCTAAGCCATTACAATATTATTGTGTATGTATGAATAAATATTATAGGGATATGAAAATTTAATCAAATCTCCATTTGTAAAAGCTATTTTTTTGAAAAGTTGTATAAAATTATGTACTTAAATTACTAGATTGGCCCAGTGGGACCGCACCTGATAGTAAACACGATCGATTGTGGGTTTGAATCCCACTCGGGCGAATGATCATATTTAAAATTATTTTCATTTACTCACCCCGATAGGATAAAGTGCGGCGTTGAGCTACGCCACTCAACTCAGTGGAATTTGGCGGAAAGCAAAGTATGAAATGTCTTGACACTAGGTACTTCCTGTCTACCCGGCTAAGCGGGATATAAAAGAGCATGCAGACATTGTAGGAAAGCCTAAACTAAGCCATAAACTATTAACTAATATTATAAATATTAAAAATATTTCTCGAGTTATAATAACGGCAGGCAGAACCACCGAGCCTATCGGAGTTCTGTTGTATGGAGATGAAAACCAGCTAACATGTATAGAGCGTATTAGCGCGCTTATAGGTTATATTTGGGCAGCAGTGCGCTTATACAACAACTTTGAAATGTTCTCACAAATCTTTTGAATCAAGCTTCGATCAAAAAGTTGCTTACGTCCTACAATATATATATATATATATATATATATATATATATATATATATATATATATATATATATATATATATATATATATATATACTCGAATATACTCTCTGAAAAATGCTGTACACTCTATTTTGTTTCTATTAAAAATAGTAAAGTATTTTCAAAATTCTTGTAGAACGCCTTATTTTATTCGGGAGGAATCTGTCGTGATAGGGGAAGAGTAGAGAGGTACGATGGTAATGGTAGTCCAGACAAGGTGCACTTGTTACGTTAAACTGCAGCTGCATGCTTAGTATCGCACGCTGTTAATACAGTCTTAAGATGGCCGAAAAACACAAGAACGAATCGATCACGTCATACCAGTACGGAGCTCCTCATACCCAGATATAGATTTAGATTTTATACACAAGTACATACAATAAGCTTTAAAGGACTATTCATATTATTATAAAATTGAAGATATAAAATATACGAGTAATAATAATAAGACAAAAGTGTAGTAAATCTGTCTGTCTGTCTATCATGTTTAAATAACAAAATGTTCTTATCTGGCTTCCTGAGCCAAGTAACGACTGATAAACGTAATCTATGTGGCAAATAAAATCGTCTTCATCATTAACAATGAAAATATATGTTCATTAATAAAGCAATGAGACGCGATAAAATGCTATCAGATACGTAGTCTGATACGAACATTAGAATAAACAGAAAACCTTTAATTAGGCATCAAAATGATTGATTAATCCTCCCATTGACTGTGGGCCTTACGTGTATGACTAATTTAAATATTTACAAATTTCATTCAATTTTTAGAGGGAACAGACATGCTGATAGTCGGTTCAGGTTCAGCAAACGCAAAGACTTACGGAGACGTATCACAACACAAATTAAAGCATTTTCTTATTTTCTTCATTGAGAACGGAATGCATTGAGTATGAGTCACGTGAAGCTGTTATCGACAGAGTGACTGACAAACGACGTATGTAAATAAGGAACTACAGTTTAGAATGTAACTTTCTTGTGTCGTGTTACAACTTATAAATTTTCCTATAGTTAATTTTTTCTGATATATTTCTGAGTTCCTTTCAGTTTATATATATATATATATATATATATATATATATATATATATATATATATGTATATATATATATATATATATATATATATATATATATATATATGTATATATATATAAGCCATCCGATCAATATATAAACGTATGAAAAAGATCAATAACTATCCACATAAATTAAAATACTTAAAATCATATGACACGAAGTACTTATTTACATGTATTTAATCAGCAGACGCTAATTAATGATTAATTTGATGCAATCCTTGACATGGCGACGACTACTACGCAGATAACGCATGTTTAAGTCACATCGGTTTTTAAATAAGTCGTAAATGGTGTTTGAGCATGTATGTAGCTGATGGGAATCTAAAGTCTATGTTAACTAGAAATCGCTTCTGTTTTCATTAAAACAACATAATATTTGAGATTTATTCTAATATCGAGGTCATATTTTTACATGTTATTTTAATTAAGTATCATATTTATTGTTGTTTGTTTGTAGCTTCTCGCTTTTTATCCCGTATAGTTGGGTACACAGAAAGTACCTAGTGTCAGGACACTCCGTACTGCACTTTCCGTCGCATTCGACACATTGCGTGTTTAGTGGCACAACTCAATGCCGCGTTTTGTTTTACCAGAGTGAGAAAATGATAATACATTAAATTTGATCACTCTCTCGAGTGGGAATCAAACCCACGACCGATTCTGTGGACAGTTAGACGCCGTCACACTGCACCACGACCGGCCTCAATCATATTTACCAACTTTTTTATATTAACTGTTCATGTGAAAGGAATAATTCGTCATACGAATAAAAATACTTAGGTTATAATTTGTAAAAAATAAAATATTATGCATAATAACTTTGATATTATACTGTTAAGGTTCTAATATTTTTTATATCGACCCTTTCCTCACGTCACTACCATATCAATATACCATTGCACGTGTATAGATCGTAATTATATTATATAATTATCATTCTTGCCGATGTCATCCTGATATGCTCCTAATTTGCTTAATAAGCGCAGCGTTGAGTTCCACCACTCAACACGCAACGTCTCGAATCTAGTGGAAAGCGGAGTGCTAATCGAAGTTAAGCAGAGTAAGCTAAATATGCTCTTAATTTTTATTTTGTAATGCATAATTCCTTTTTGTATTTGTGAGTCTGTCTGTGCATTATATATAGGTGTCTGGTAAAGTTTGTATGACGAAGATGAAATTTGATGGAATAATTTCAGCTGATTCCTCTGTACTATACAGTAAATTCTCACTTATTTTACAAGTGTAGTACTTTTCACGGCGTCTGGCGCAGTGGACTGGAATGCAAACATAGATTTCACGCTTTTATCACGCATAGCAGAGTACACAGAAGTGTACCTAGAGACAAGACACTTCGTACTTCGCTTTCCGCCAAATTCGACACATTGCGTGTTGAATGGCGGAACTCTATATCACTTTTTTCTTACCAGAACGAGATAGTGAATGCAATTTTAATTATAATCACTCCCTCGAGTTGAACCGAACCTACAACCGATCGCGCTTACATTGTGACGCTGTCCCACTGCGCCACCTCAGAAAATGTAAAATTTAATATCCTGAACTGAACTATTTTTTTTAGAAAAAGGGGAAGTAACGTAGCTTTAAAAACTTGTCTTTATAGCTTTAGCTAACATATATAAGTATTTTAGCTAGAGCTATGTAGATGAGTTGTTTTGTATATCTCATTCCCTATAGACTACTGTAGTAGCTATTTATTAGATTTTGTTATCTGTGGATAGAGTCTACTTATGACCACAGACTACTGTAAAGTGTTCGAAAGGTCGAGTTAATTCATCAATTTAATAGTTTTATTTAAAATATGTGAAAATCGCGTAAAGTGGCAAATATATGAATCAGTATATAATATTACTTTATTAAGAAAACACATTTTTAGATCCTGTATCACTTTTACAATATATTGATTATAATTTTATTTATCTAGCTCAATGTTTTCACTGATAAAAAAGTAAGTGCTTGTATTAGTTTTGAATATGTATTTGATAATACATATAGGTATATAATGTTAACGTAATTTATTTATTAATATTTAGTTATTAATTATTATCTGTTATTGGTAAACTAAAGGGACGTTACTTGATCTTGATAGTTATAATTTAAAGGAAGTCATTTGGATATTATAAAAAAATGCCTTTTTAAGTATGATTTACCTTCATTTGTTCGACGCCTACATATCTGCAATTAAAGCTATAGTGGTCTTTTTCACTCGTTGACTTTCGAATGGTATATTGTGTTTTTGTTACGTTATACTGTTATTTAATATATTTAATTTGTGTATTCAAACAAAAATATACTTAATATACTTACAATATAGTTATTGAATTAAACCAAAATGGGGCGAATGGCCAGTATAAGTAATATATATAGTAATTCGTAACACTTGACAAAGTGACCCACATCAATGACGTTTTCGACGCGGCTACAACTTCGTTATCATAAACAAATAACTTTCGCGTATCGCAAAAAATTCTATGGAAATTCTGATGGGTCGTCTATATTCTATATATTGTTATCGGTTGAGCAAACACCTCGATAAAGTCAGGTGTCAGTATGTGGGTCAGAGGCGCACCTGCCCGTCTTCGGCGGCGCTGACGCGCTACAGCGACCAACTAGTTTTTAAATATTCTACTTGATACTTAATCGTATTAGATATAATAATTGGACATTGTTTCCTTTTCAGGCATAAAGCGCCGCCCATGGAGATGCTACACGGCCGGTGACACGTATTAGCAAATACCAACCTAATATATTGGTATGACATTATGAATCTCCTTATAGTTGAAACTATCATATAGTTACTGGAGTTCGATACATATGTTGTATGTAATAAGGAGAGAAAATGGAGAGCAGAGTGATTAACATTCACGTTCTTGCTGCTCTGTTTTGTAGGGAAAAACGTGTATTTCATTGTTAAATTAAGCCACTATTCTAGGTACGTACGAAACGAGTTCTATGTACAAATTCTTATAAATGCGCTTTTTTTTTAATTTATATATTTAAGAGAAGTACCAAAATCACGTAGCTAAATGAAACTTGTAATCATTTCCAATCGCAATTCCATACGAAAATAAAATATATATTGAAATTTAATGTTTAAAAAGTTTTGCGAATAGTACGACCTTATGTGTCTAGTGTCTAGTGTCTAGTGTTTAGTATGTGGTGTGCAGTGTCTAGTGTCTGCGCCACTCTCGCACTCCGTGGCTTGTTGTCGGGTCGTCTAATAACATTATTATTGATAGGCTATCCTCATTCACACGTCACGCCGCCGTCCAAGTCACTCTGGACTCCACGCCGCGGACACCTTGTCGGCCAACACTGTAAACATCCCCTACCCTACTTAACCAATTAAGCTACATAGACGAGTAAACTAACTGTCTAATGGTTTTTTTTCTAACATACCTTTTATAATAATAAAGTCTCTTCTAATGTTTTTAGTTCTAATAAAAAGATAAATTCACGCATTCCGACGTCCATTTTGAACTCTCAACAACTGATTTCAGTTTTTGTCATGTTAAGTAGCAGAACCTAACGCCGCGTTTTATATCGGCAGTGAGGGGAAATGATTTATCAAATAAAATGTAAGGAAATAGTGTGATGTAAATAAGGTGAGAAAAAAATATACAATTAGGTATGTGTTACTCAATAACGAAAAATTAAAAACAAATTATGATAAAATTAATAAATATATCAATATGATGTTTAATTAAAATATTAGCTATTCTCTTTGTTTAAGCTTAAATTTTGTAGTGATCAATAACCTACTTTTGAAGTAATGTAAATAAAAATCTAAAATTTAAAAACGTAAATTGTAAAGTTTAATATAGTTTACTATTTTTAAGTGTTATAAATAAGTTGTAAGAAACATATAAAAATTTCGACACAGCCGGTAGCAGAACGCATGGCTTGGCGGTTAGAGCGCTTGGACGGTTTCCAAGAGGCGCCGGTTCGAATATGTCTGCGTTCAAGTTTTTATACGTTTTTGCAAAAATGCAAAGTTAAATATATTTTTTCAAACTCTTTAAAGGTTTTAAATTGAAATAAATATCTAATATTTACATATTTGATTTTGATCAACAATATCTCCTAAGAACATACGACGTTGCATTATTTGTATTATTAATTCGTACAGGATTATAGTTTTACAGAAAAATAAAGAAAATCTATTAGTCACCCCTTTGACATAATAACAGATTAAATAATTACGATTTTATGTAACGATATCTTAAATTTGTTATGTCTACAATTGTGTTCTGCGAATTTGCGATTTATCTGAAGGAAGTATCGACGTTATCGCCTAAATAAGTATTCAGTGTTTGTACGAATAATATGACGTAGCATCGGACTATGAGCGCGTCAGGAGACCGAAGACGGCAAATTGAACTACTGAATACCAAATCGGTGGTGACGGGTTCGACTCCCATTAGATGCATTCAATGTTGAGTTGATTTTAGCAAAAATAGTCGTATTTATTTTTTCAACTCGAGAATACGCCCCAAAATAAATATACTCGGATAACTATAGGGTCGTGCCACCTAAGTACAAAATGGGATGGAATAAATTATAATTAGTGTATTTCCATATGTCTTATATACCACATTCATATGTAATAAAAACATTACTTGTCCCTGTGTTACACATAGGTGTACTGAACTAACCGATATATTAGTTTGTTCAGTTCAAAACCGATTGAGGTCGCGGTGACTCATTTAAAAATATACTTTATAATATTGATTATATTATATTAAGTAGAGAAGATAAAACACCGGATGTCACAAAATAATTTTTAATAGCGCTAACCAAGTGTATTGATAAATTATTTACATATTTCATAGTTATTGAATTATTTTTCCTGTTCATTGACCTAAAAAAAAATTGCTCTAAACAATTTAAGTAGGTAAAAATCTACGAAGTTATATAAAAAGAATTACAGATTAATGTTTATTTTTAATTATAATTATTAATTTATTAACATATTCAATGACAAAAAAATCTTTTGAAATTTTCTTTAAATAGCATATAAATAGCATCGAAGACACTAAAACTATAGAAATGTAACTAGCTTATATTAAAAAAATGTCATATGATAAGCTCACTTAATATTAAATAATTTTAAAGAAAAATAATAATAATATTTGGTTTAAGTTAAAAAAACATTAAAATACCATGACTTAAAATAAGTTAAACGAAGAGGGAAACTGACCTGACTAAGATCCATCTTCCACACTGCGTGTTTCAATATCAATCACCAAACACTACACTGAAGAAAGTCAAAGAATATTACAAAAATCCCTTAAAAACAATCCTGTTTCTATATATGTATATTGTATACAGTAAAATATTAACTAAAGTTTTTTTAGAATATTTCCTTACGTATTTTGACTTATATCTTTTTACAAAATGGATAAACTTGTATTTCCTGGCATATTTAGCAAATCGCGGTACCACATTGAAGGTGAGCGAGTGCGCGGGCGCAGCTCACATCCCGCCCACTTATTTTCCAACGTGTACTCGATACGTTACTGATAATATTACTTATTTTAATCACAATCACCGTCTCTACGTGAATCATACTAATATACATCAATAGATGAAATTACTTAATTATAAGAATACACCAATATTGTAAATATTTTTTATATGGAGGCCTGTCGTGGCGCAGTGTGACAACGTCTGACTGTAAACGCGATCGGTTGTGGGTTCGATCCCCACTCGGGGGAGTGTTTATAATTAAATTATTTTCACTTCCTCGCTCTGGTAAAGACAAAGTGCGGCGTTGAGTTCCACCATCCAACACGCAATGTCTCGAATTCGGTGGAAAGCGAAGTACGGAGTGTCTTGACACTAGGTACTTTCTGTGTACCCTACTATGCAGGATAAAAGCGTGAAGCTAAAAAAATTTTTTATATGATATTAAAATAATTCTATTACAAGGAAATTGTGAAGGTAATATATTCTACAATAATTACTTGAAACAAATCATTATTTTACATTTTTTCTGAAGCGAACATCAATCTGTTAAATGCAAGAATAAAATGTAAAGTGACAAACATGGCGAAGATATCCGCTTGTTATTATATCAATGTTAAAATATATTTTAAACAATGTTCGAGTCTTGTCAGTGTTCGTCCAAAAACGCTCTTCTATACATACATATACTTTAAATTTACATATTAAAACGATAAATTATAAAAATTATAATCACAATGTATCTTTTAACAAAATAGGTAAAGCCGGTGTGGTTGTTACCTGCACACGTTGATAGCCGTGTTTGCTCTGCGATAGTGCGATAGTGATACGTGAAAGTTATCGTAAACAAATATGATAGAAAGTGTAGTATTTGTATATTTTATACCATCGACTGTACACTATTGAATTTAAATCGTTTTCATAAGAGCTTGTATCCGCTGTACTAATTAATTGAAGAAATGTTCCACACGAAGCTGTCTGACACTTGCAGAATAACCAGTTTTAGATGTATTCTAATAATAATAGTATAGTTATTAAATATATATTTATTTTAAATGTTTTATGTGTTTTTATTGATATTAAATATTTCTATCTATGTTTTTATTTTTTAATTCAAATTCAAAATTCAAAAAATGTTTATTACCGTTTTAACTTAATCTAATATTTTAATTATAAAATATACAAAAACGAACATTTCTAAATAAGTATAATAAAAATATAACGAACATTACAAAAAAAAACAAAACAACAACAAAAACTATAAAAAAGCGCTGTTTTTCCTTGCCCTTGTTCTTATATTATAACTCCATCAATATTAAGAAAAATATAAAAAAAAACATATTCGAATACTATTAAAACAAATGCAAAGGAAGGCCGAAATAACATAACCTAAAATAATACATTGCTATAATTTTTTAATTTACATATTAATGTAAATTAACAAGAAACAATTAATGTACATAAAAATCGTGTGGCGTTAAAATATTTCGTTATAATTTGTATTGTATGAACCTGATATCCGTTTTAGAGTGAATAGGACACGAAGGAAATAGTTTAATAGTAATTCTTTGAGGTATATTTTATATTGTATTTATTATTGCTGTTATCCACACTGTTGGTAGTGTGCGTCCTTATAATAAGGACGCCTTGTTTTTCTTTTTTACATTATAGGCGATCATATATTTTCAATCATATTTATAATTCATTTATTGAATATCCTGTAAGAAAATCCATATAGTTTTGTGTAAAAAATTATTATCTACTTAGATGTTAAAACTTCAAAATGTAAATACTAATATAAACTACACATCGTACCGTCGTTGCGCAGTGGGACAATGCGTCTGACTGTAAACGAGATTGGTTTTGGGTTCATTTGTTACTTATATCTTCTTGTAAGACATCACCACTCAGCGTGTAAAATTTTGATTTTCAGCGGAGTGCTGTGAACAGAGTGTCTTGACACTAGGTTGATTCTAGCTACTCTGGTGTACAGGCTAAAGCACGAAGCTTTGTTTGTTTTTTATTTACATTAATTTATAATAAACAAACATTACGAAAATTTTCTAATCCAATCCAAGCAGACTTATGCAGGAAAGATTCTATTGTAAAAGACAAATAAGGTATTTAATCTCTGGTCACAAAAATTGTTATAAGAATACGTACGTACGTACAGAAGTAGGGAAAGATAACAAAAAATCTTGCCCCTCATTCTACCTGGTGGCGATCTGTGGAAAGAGAATTAGCTAGAACTGGTCTGGGCAAGAACGTAAGTGCCTGTGAACGAGCCTGATGAAATAATAAGCGAAGCTAAGCAGTATATTTCATTAAAATATACTTAAGTATATTGTATAGTATACTTGAGTATATTCTAACGGTATAGGATGATGACCTTGTCATTCCTTAATTTGTGAATGAATGAATGAATGAATGAATGAATGAATGAATGAATTCTAATTTAAGGTTTTATTTGAAATTGATATAAACAAGCTTGAATTTCTTTTAATCATGTCAATTGTGAGTCACTGTGAGAGTGTTATGTCTAATACGAATAAGATCACTCCGTTACCCAATTTCATCTTTTAGCTTAACTCAAAAAGTTGTATGTTAAAATAGATAGCAATAAATATATTTAATTTATTAATCATAACTATTAGTATTTGACTAATATTTAACTAACAGAGGCGACTGAAGTATGCCAATGAGCACGAGTGGAGGTATTGTCCTCAGGGCCGCGGAGTGATAGCTCTTACAAATATTTGCTTTCACTTCAATAATCAATTATACGCTACTTATATAATATAATCATTATTTTATCAAAAACAAAGCAATTTTATTACAAAAATTCCCTTACGACGCCATTGCTACAATGGCTTTTTAAAAAAAAAAGGTATATGGCTAGCGCAACCCGATGGTTGAATTTGCATTTCTACTCTTAAACAACTTATATAAAATATATTTATTTAAAAATATACATATGAAAACCCGTATTATTTATTTAATTTAGAGGACGGCACAAGTTATAAAGTAGTTGCTTATTATAATGCCAACACTACGTGCTCTACAATAATATTAGCAGCTTCACGCTTTACTCAAAAACCGATGACCGAGTATCAAGATTATCTTGACACTAGGTTGTTTTTGACTATCCTAATATGTAATCCTGATTAATAAATATTAAACTTTTAATATAATCATTCTCCTGAATTAGAATCGAACCCACATTACAATACAGGAAATACCTAGAAAAGATCAGAAATATACAAAATAAGAACGAGAAAGAGAGTCAATAACACATTATATACGCGGGACAGACTATATGTAAATTGACATATAAAGTTTTTTTTAGCTCGCTTTTATCCCGCTTAGGAAAATCTAAGTGCTGTAATTTGGGATTTATTTATTATAATATTATATTATTATTTTATTATTATTTTTTTAATTACATGATAATTCATTGTACACAATTTGTCGCCCACAACTTTGTTGGTGTGGGCTTTACGACCATTAAAACACAAAGGATGGCAAGAATCATTAAACTACAAGTAATTAAATAACAAATATACAAAAAATATGTAATGGCATTGAGAAATTCATCATCTTGAAGTAATTTTAATTTTGGTAATATTTTTTTTACATAAAAAAATAACTAGGGATATAAAATTAAAAATATTTATCGTTACATTAACATAAAATTAATGCTTTAAAAGAAAATAAATATTTATAACTATACGCAATAAAACATATTCATAAAATTTTGAAAAAATAAAATAAAAAGCCACTTGGCGTTCTACAGGCCCCGGCGAGATTCGAACTCGCGATCTCCTGTTTACTAGACAGGCGCTTTAACCAACTAAGCCACGGCGCCGACGACGTCGATACTAAATTTTTCTATCCGTATATGATTATTTTAAAATTACTTACACTATGTTATTTTTAATTCAACTCTTTTTATATTGTTATAACAGAAGAAGACATTATCGATATTTACATAAACAATTTTAGTATGAAATCGAAGTATATTAGGCAGATACTCGAGCAAGTCGAAAATAGCTGGTAGGTATAAAGACAAATTATTATATGTACAAGAAAAGAGAGCAATCGTAGCGTACTTAGATAGGATCTGCCTGTAAACACGATTGGTTATGGGTTCGATTCCCACTTAAAGAAATTTATTTTCGCTTTGGTCTCGATTTTGACACTAGGTCGTCTCCGATAAACTACTGTGCGGGTTATATACAGTTATTGTATAAATTATTAAATTGACATACAATCGTTTCTACGATCTAGTTAAATAAATCGTGATGCTAGGTTTCGTAGCTCCTATATATATTTGAAAAGAGAACAGTGATTATCTCTATAAAACACCAAAAATAGGTAAGTATTACTCAAGCTGAGGCCGGTCGTGGCGCAATACGACAGCGTCTGACTGTAATCCCAATCGGTTGTGGGTTCGATTCCCAACCGGGAGAATGGTCATATTTAAATTATTTTTATATCCTCGCTTTGGTAAGACAAGGCGCGGCGTTGAGTTACGCTTCGTAATACGCTACGTCTCAAATTTAGCGATAAGCGGAGTATGGAGTGTCTTTACATTTCAAATTATTACGTATATTATTCATTCAAATGTTACTGTTCCTTTTACTATCAATATTATATCATTTTGTACAGAACAAGCTAAGAGTAAACCAATCAATTTATCTATCTTGTGGGATAAATATTAAATGGCTGCTAATCGATTATTTTTTTAGAATTATTTTAATTTATTAATAAATGAATGATTAGATAAATAATAATAATTAATTAACGCGAATATTTTTTTTTATTTTCTTCATTTTTTTATTCCCATTTTCTTATCTTAAAAATATTTTTATCTATTAAATAATGACAGTCGTATTCATTTCAATAAATTAAAATATACTATTTACTTTCTTTAAGTGTTATTCCACTTTGAATTGAATTTGAACCCGCGTTTCTTGGATACCGTCCAAGCGCTCTGACCGCGTGCGCTAAGTGTTCTCGAATATGTGGGTTCGAATCCCGCTGCGTTTAAATTTTTATATGTTTTTTCAAAAATATTTTCTAAATTAACATCTGTTTATTTACTAATAGGATTACTGACATCAAAAGTGAGGTTAACATAAAAATATTAATAAAATCACAACCATTTGGGATGATTTTACAAAAAAGATTTTTTTTTAATTTTTATAAGATAAAGAAGATATATATCGATAAAGAAGTTTCTATTTAAAAGTACTGGCTTTGTGTACTTCATCTTCGTGTAAACATTAACTACGCCAAAAATTTCTACTCATAACTACGCATTACCTTAGAATATTCTAACATCTTGTACAGTCAACATTTTTTGTATACAATAGAACCACCATCGTCTTGCTTAAATTAGAATTATTAATAAAAATTAGATAAAAATTCTTTGTGAAATATTCAATTTTAACATTTCTTTAGTTATTTTATTGCTAGTTTCAGATGATATTATAAGTGACTATGTACTGTAGGCAAATTCCGTGCGTACGGTAGGTACACACTTAAGACAAAACTTCATATTAGTCTATTGCCATGACCATTAACCTCATCAGAGCAACGTGCGGTGTGCAGATAAATGGAGTACTTATTAATTTTTTGCCCTCTTAATAGAGGCTACACCTAACCTCCCTCTCTCCTCTCTCGCACTCCCCTCATCCCCGTGTCGTGTCTCGCATCATAATGTAGAGACTAATGCTCTCCTGACGCCTATTATTGTATGAAACATATTTGTGTTTTCAAATATTTACGTCATGTACTTTTTTGTATCGTCACGCTTTTATCCCGCATAGCAGGGTAGAGAGCAAAGACTTGGTGTCTAAACACTCTATACTCTGCTTTCCGCCGAATTGGAGACATTGCTTGTTGACTGACGGAAGTCAACGCCTCGCTTTGTCTTACCAGAGGTAGGTAATGAAACTAACTTGAATATATTATAATTCCACCGCGTAGGAATTGAACCCACAACCGATCGTGTTTACAATCAGACACTGTAACACTGCGCCACGACCGGCCTCATGTACTTAATTTTCATGGATCTTAAAATCGCATGAGTATTTTAATAGTGTCGGAAACACTCCAACTGCACGCCTACAACGGTATGATCTCAAAGGATCTCAAATGTACGATACTATTACATTGCGATTACGTTTTTCAAGTATTCAATTACATTAGAAATATAATATATAAATAATTGACATATAATATAACTAACACACTTACACACACAGGCATAGTGTGTTGAACTCACAACTAAGCGAGTTATGTGTACAATCTACTCGTGGCTTAATATTCATATTTCAACAATTTCATACATAGCTCTGGTAAGAGAAACTGCGGCGTTGAGTTCCGCCGAGAGTGGCGTAAAGATGTTTATTTTTCAAAAATAATACAGATTAAAAAATATGACGTCTTGTGTACAAAATATACGCCTATAATCCGTTTAAAATAGTTGGCGGTAGATTGATGTAATTAATTTTGTATCAACTGACAGACGAAAGCCACCTCAGTCTACCTGTGACCACGGACTACTGTAAAGTGTTCGAAACGTCAGATTTTCAAAAATGAACCTTCGAATACCAAAATTTACGCGATAAATCTATTAAAAATAGTTTAATTAATAAGTTAATAGATAAGAAATAATATAAATATATATATATATATATATATATATATATATATATATATATATATATATATACCGACGAGCAAATAAATGAATCAACATGCGTATCGCGTGTAAGTTTTCTCAGGCGTTTCTCGGAGGTATGCGCTAGAGGAGGAAAAAGGGTGGAATATTAAAAGCAGTCGCATTTCCAATGGGGGATTAAAAGTAATTTTATAGCTACATCTGAGCGCCGCGGGGCGCCGTCGCCGCCGCCGTCGTCGCTGATCAGTCAATCCCGATAGCGGCGCGGTGCCGCGGGCGGGCGGGCAGCGGGCAGCGGGCAGGCGGCCTAACCACCGCTAAGTAGATTTAGCATTTCTATTTTTTACACATTGTACCGAGAAAACTAAGACGATCGACTGACTAATTAAACTGTTATATGTTGTTTATTTTATATTGTGTGTTCTGTCAATACTTAATCATTAAGAAAATATAACTGAATATTTTTTGCAAAGCAAATTGCGATGTCAAAATTAAACGGGAACAGCATGAAGTGTCTTACGTTTACGGCGTAAATGATATATTCGTACATTACGCTTTTTGTTAGCTCCACGCTTTTATACCGCATGGCAGAGTATACCAGAGCACCTAGTGTACCTACACTTCGTACTCCGCTTTCCGCCGAATTCGAGACATCGCGTGGCGGAACTCGCAGCATCGCACTCTGTCTTACCAGAGCGAACCCCCTCCCCCTATTTTACATTGTGATTATATTATGTTGAATGCTGCTTAGAAACTTATAAATTACTTTCGTTACTTGTTTTAAGTGCCGAATAAATAGTCATTTAAAATACACAAACAGAAAAAGGTTTCCTATTGATGTTAACTTTCGTGATATAATTTATATTATTATTATATTATTTATAGTATTTCACTTCCATACATTTTTTACACAATATCAAGCACTTTTAATAACGCACATTAATTCATTAAATCATGATTGACCTGAAACGTACCCAATGATAATGATAATGATAATGATATATTATATAATAATGACAAAAAGCAATCTTGTTAAAATATTTGCGTCGCGCTCTCGTTAGCCGCAGCGCCGCGCGCCGTCCGCGTATCCACCGCTCAATCTCCCACCGTTTTCTTGTTATCAATGTTTTCATTCATGAGCTATTAATGACGTACATATATATTTTATTATATAGTTTTTTTTTATTTGAACCAGTGAACGAACGTATAAGGAGCTGTGATAGCGCCTACCGTTGGAAACACACGTTTTTCTACAATAAATCCGCCTGTAAAATGAGTGTGTATTAGCTAACTAGTGTAGTCAGTGTACAGCAATTAGTTAATTATTAGATTTTTTAAATTAAATATTACATTTTTAATCTTTCTGTTTTTTTATATAAAATGAATAATAATATTTTATTTTATTATTTCAAAGTTACGTTTTTGTTTGTTTTTTATTTATGCTGCGATCAACTATTTTACATACTTTTTATAAAGTTTCTACCACGATCAAATTCATTTTTAATTAAAACATTTCTAAGTGAAAATCATAGTTCAAAGTTATCTATGTATCTTTATTTATTTGCGATAATTTTACTAGACTTATATTCCCATCGCTTAATTATAATAATAAGCGCATTTAAGATTTGAAGTTTTGCAACTTGTAGTTTAAAGGCATTAAATAAAAATAATATCAAAGCAAAGTTGCTTTTTAAAGATTTTTCAAATGACGATAATATGGTTTATTATCTACAATTAGTACATGTGTAATAGACAAAGAGATAATTTGAAGAAAAGCACATAAAAACATTTGAAGGCAACGGGATTTGTACGGCAACAATACGTTGTTTTGAATAAAAAGAGTGTGATCGTTAACATCATTCAATTTTTTATTGCTTTTTTTAATTTGTTAGTTCGCTTAGATATTAATGTCGTATTTTAAAAAAATGTTTAAAAATATCTTATGTTTGCATAATGAATTAAGTCTTAAGTCATAAAGAATTAAGTAAAAAAATATTAACGATTATATGCTTTAAATCAAAATTTAACCTCGTTTCGACACTACTAGTTGGGTACTCGGGACCTTGCCTTACCAGACCGAAGAAAATAAACAATAATTTAATTATTAAATCACTGCGTATGGGGAACAGAACCCACCCCTACCGCGTGTGCAGTCAGACAATGTTCCACTGCACTAAGACGTGGTTTCCTAAGTTAGTACTAAGCTTATTATAGTGTTATTTTTTGTTACGATGGTCTGCCTATAATGAATATTGGAGTATATCCTGGAAGCTGTTTGTTACACACACAAATATTTTACTTTACTTCTTTTGAATGCTGTAATACAACATTTTTGTATTAAATTTAAAGTCAAAAATTTTGATAAATTCAATTAAAAGTTTCATTTCATTCAATTAAAGTTCTTTAAATGTTCCACAAACGTCGCGTGTACTTCGGACTTGTTAACAAAAACAATATAAGCGGTATTCAATCGTGTATTATCAATTGTGATCAACTTTACAATATCTCAATATGACAAATATCAAAATTACACAATTTTAAACTAAACATAAGTAGGTATAATTAAAAAAACTTATAAAATTTTTAATAAACTTTTTGGATGGATTAGTCGCGTATATTTTGTTTTTAATCTAGAAATAAACAAATGACGGTAGATTGATATAATTATTTTTTGTATCAACCAACAGACAAATGCCACCTCAGTGTACCCGCAAGTGTGACCACGGACTACTGTAAAATGTTCTAAACGTCAGGTTATCAAAAATATATTTTTGAATACTAAAATATACGCGATTAATTTGTTTGAAATTATTTCATTTAAAATGTGTAAAAATCGCGAAAATCAAAGATCTTATTAAATATATAATAAATTTGAAATTATCGGGACTCGATCCCGCGTCTCTTTGAAACCGTTTTCAGCGCACTGGTCTAAGCCATACGATCTGTCTAGCTTCGTCTAAATTATTATACATTGTTTTCTTTTGCTTCACGCTTCAGAAAGTAAGTATCTAGTGTCAACACACTCGGTACATCGCTTTCCACCGAATTCGAGCCATTCGGGACTTTGACTTTTACTAATTCCAAAATTCTAAACATATTATAAACGACTACCCGAAGAAATATATTATATTATATTTGTGTGGCTCAGTTGTCATGAATGCTCGGAGGGTCGTTAAGAGATGCGAGTTCGAGACCCGGTGCTATAAAGTTTATGGTTTACAAAAGGTTTATTTTGTCTTTAGTGTATGGATAATAATTTGAAACTATTAACTATAACTCGGTTAAATTTGAACACATTTCTTAACATGCACTTAAATTTAAGACACAAGTGTCTTAACTACAAATAAAATTATTTATAAAATAATCTTATATTAATTATGTTCATATAAATTATACATTCATATAAAAATATAATATTATTTATTATAACATATATTATACTTTAAAAAAATACATACCAATACGCGTTACTCATTCCTATCTCAAGATAACACAATACATTTTTTTCAGTTGGAACTACCTATGAAGCTTCTTTTGATCTTCAAACCAGGACTCGTCATCTCGGAACCTCCATCTGGAATTTATGGAAGAAAGATTATAAACGTGGGAACTGCTGCGTCACGTGTGACTGGAAACGAGGAAACAGGCGTAAGCGGGGTTCTCTGCTGTAGAGACGTGACTCATGATTTTTTGCCACCATTAATAAATATTTTGACTTTTATATGTTCCCCATGTTCCCCATACAGAGAGAACCTCTTCTCTTCTCTCTATTATCTGTAACAGACGGAACTCACCGCTGTGCTTATCAGACCAATAGAAATATGTAGAAAACTTGTAACATGCATAATGTAGAGACAATGGCCCACTAGTTTACGCGTGTCTGGAAAAATTATACTTGAGAATTATATCTTACATTTTCTTTTCTACCATTTTCCACTTTTTACTAAGCTAAGAACTGCGTCAAACAGAACCAAATGCCGCGTTTAATCTAAACAAATCGTGGAAATGTAAATGCTTTTTAACGTCCCTCTTGTTGGATAAACCATAATAAGTTATAACATTACAATGTTTCTTTTCCTTATAAATTAAATATAACTTTATATTATATTCATTGAGATTATATATGATATTAATTATTAGTAAAAATTTTAATTTCTTCACCATTATGCACACCAATTTAGTATTCATGTAACTTTAATATATAAATTTGATCTTATTGTGAGCTTTTTAATAAGTTTTAATTATTTTTTTTATAGTTCTTCCGAGTCGGCTCAGAATACACATTTTTTTTCTTTTAGCTACACGCTTTATTCTTGGCGGGGTAGTCAGAGAGCACGGAGCGCCAGACGCTACGGTCCCTGCATACCTCTTTCGCCTCGTCCACAGTCATTATCCTCTTCGTACTTTTGGGAGGTCCTCATGCTTTTTCCGTGACCTTCCTCCAGTATCTCGGATACTGTGTTTTCGGAGGTCAACCGAGGTCTCCCCCGACCTCTCATACTACTCACCTTGGCTTCATAAATCTTTCTTACCATTCTTTCATCGATCATTCTTTCAACGTGCCCAAACCACCTGAGCACGTTCTTCTTCATTCTTACTGTGCCATTCACGCTTACACCTGCCATTCTGTATATCTTCTCGCTGCATATACGGCCAGCTAAGCTGACTCCGCATATCCGACGAAGAGATCTCATCTCTACTGTATTCATCTTTCTTTCATTCTTCTTTTGACACACCCACGTTTCACTGCCGTATAACAACGTCGGTATCAGTACAGCATTGTGAACAGCAACACGTGCAGGTACGCTGACGTTTTGCCGTCGCATCAATGCAGCAAGAGCACCGTCAACCCTGTTACCGGCAGCAATACGGCTTTCCGCATCCATTTCGTATCTTCCATCTCTACTAAACATACTTCCCTGATATACCACCTCATTCACTTGTTCTAATATCTTTCTATTTACCATAATCTTGCATTATATACACAATATATTATACACACAATATAATACATACACAGAATATAACAGAGTACACAATATAACAAAAGAAACCATTATTGTACCGCAATGGTGTCTTTTTTTGAACTAAAATATTTTATTTAAAATTTTATTATAGGAAATAATCTAAACCACGGTCAAGTTGAGCTAATGACTTATTTTTTTAGCTTCACGCTTTAATCTCACATTGCCTACACAGAAAGTACCTACCGTCAAGACACTGTACTTCGCCTTCCACCGAATTCGAGACGTTGCGTATTGAGTGGTGGAACTCGACGGTGCGCCTTTTCTTACTAGATCGAGGAAGTGAAGTTAATTTAAATATTAACACTCCCCTGAGTGGGGATTGAACCCACAATTGATCGCGTTTACAGTCAGACGCTGTTCCACTGCGCCACGACCGGCCTCTAATAATTTCTGTTCATATATAATTGTCCTGATCCATAAGTTGTTATTTTTTTAGTTCTTCCTTAATATATACGCTTATATTACGATATGGTATAATTGAGTAATAAAATGAATTCTTTATTGTGTAGATATTTGCTAACAAATTGTTACCATTTCAAAGCTCGAATTGTTAACTACAGTCCGGACGTACTCATAGTCTCCCACGATCCATTTAATTGGTATTAAATATTTTTAGAGTAAAAACGATATCATTAGACGAAATAAGGTTTTATCTGCTTTTATGTTTAATCTAATATAGTTGTTGAATTAAACAGCTTAAATAAAATAATGTTAAATTTAATAATATAAAGTGTTTACATGTTGTGTGTAAATTGTTTATATTTAAAAATCACAAGTCACTTAACAAATAACAGTTTTAGTTATCGTTAATAAATTGCGCTTTTAAAAATAATATTAGTTAAATGAGATCATCATGGCACAGTGAAGGTATCCGAATGTTAACACGATAGTTGTGACTTCAAATCTCACTCGGGTAACGATTATATTTAAATTAATTAACATGTATCTACATACATCACTCAAGTGAAAACTTAATTATTCAGTCATACTTATATTATATTATACGGCTGTATCTGAATAATTAATCTCACGTTAAACAAGCTACTGCATATCTCTTTATACGTACGACGGTGTAGTTTGGTAAACATGCACAGTAAGAAACAGCAGACGCTCGCGACAGTCCGACCTCACTGGGCGATGACAAATTTATCGCGCGCGGGCAATAAAACTCGCTCGTAAAAATATTACTAACCCGCCATCCCACTTAGGCCCTCCCCCCAGTACCCGCCAGTGGCCCTGTTCGCCCTCCCGCGCCTCCTCCCGATCCCGCGAGAAATAACACACTTTGTCTTAGAGAGAATCGCGTTCAATCGCGATACATTCAGCTATGAAAACTACCCCTAGGTGGTGTGCGGTGGATGCGGCTAACTTAGTATCAAACGATTGGTCTTGTATTTTAAGCTTTTTGATAACGTAGAGTTAAGGGCAAGGTAATAAATTTCATCCTTTACATATCAATCACTATGAAGCGAGCGAGCAGACAAAGTTTTATGTATAACACTAGCCATCGCCTGCGATTTCATCCTCGTATAAAAAAATATAAAAAAATTATGACGAATTTCATTCACAATACTTTCACTATTTTAAATTTCAATGAACTGAATATTAGACTCCATAAACAAACGTCACACAAAAAAACCTTTTTAAGGGAATATAAAAGAAATTGCTTGTAATATTTTTTTATAGTATTCGATACTACCGCGAAACCCGTTCTTAGCGGGTGTCTACAATGTATAAGTTCAAATACGTTAGTCCAAACCTTATAAATATTTTTAATATTAGGTGATAAATGACCTTTTGCTTTTACATTGATATATCTATATCAAGGTAAAATCGAAAGGAACGTATTTGAACTCATACACAGTAGACACCCGCTAAGAACGGGTAATATTATCTAATTAAGCTCTTTTTTCGATCGACTATAGCAGATCGAAGTCTGTATGTCTTTGAAAACCGTAATCGACGGTGAAACGTCAGCTAGCTATAACTGTATGTATGACTGTCCATAATGCAATTTCAAATTAATTATTTAAAAAGCAAATATATTTTATATAAACTTTTGAAAGACATCTTTAATGTGGGTTTTTAGGAGATGTATTCGGACTATAAACTATCGCTCTGCCAAATATCGTTTTAGTACTTTCATCGCCTTAGTATTATTTTCCTCATGATTCAAATCATTATTGTATTTTTAAATCCCGCACTTAAATCCGTTGAGTACTTTAGCAGATCCGTTGCACATGCAACGGAAGGCCGCTTAGTTCTGCGCTATGTAACATTGATGAAATACCGCATCCACAATGATATGAGCGTTAAGCAAAATACTTTCAGAATTCTTTGTTAAAATATAGTTTGGGAGTTACGATATTGGAGCTAAAGCGGGATCTGCTTCTTTTTGCGTTTACGATACGCTTACATACATACATACATACATACATACATACATCCATATACATAGCCGTACATCGATTGTATCCATACTAAGGAATGTACAGGAGGGACACTTGCGTGTGTCAAATCCCTGTCTTACTACTACACTATACAATTTGTTTTAGATATCATGTATGTTCTCTTTAGCTTGCAGACGTATTGCACAGATAATATTTGTATCTTATCCTTTACATTCTACGAAGAAGTTTAAATCTTCAAGTTACATATGTAAACATATATAAATATATTTTCTATATGTATTAAATCACGTGAAATAAAATACATCTAAAAATTATGAGCGTTTCCGTTACAATAACATTAATAGCCTTGTATTTAGCCGGTGATCATATATGTATCTATATAAGTAAGTAAGTAGGAGTAGTAGGATAAGCAGATGGAGTACGGTATAAAGACACCCAGAGCGTGACCTGAAGTAGCTAAACGCAATTCCATGTTTTTCCATAGACATATATATATATACAATGTACAAGTTACAAAGAAATTGAATACCAGTAATATAATTATTTCCACTGATTTCATATACAGGAATTATTTGCATTTTCTTCTTCTAAAGTTGATCTCACTCGCCGCCCTCAATCGTCCTCTGAAATAGAATAAACCTCGTTTAAATATCTGTGCTTGCTTCTAATTAAAATTATAATAATAAATCATGAAATATATTTTTTATATTATATTATGTTATATTTTTGACATAAAATGACATTTGTTTTTTTTTTGAAAATTAAAGTTGAAAATTTTAAGTAAAATAGGTAAATTTGCTATCCCGTCAATTTATATGTAAAAATTTAGAATCTCACAGCTCACATCATTCGAAAACTTTACAGATACACATATATGTATATATATATATATATATATATATATATATATATATATATATATTTATATATATTAAAACAATTGAGTAGTAGATACTTATATACTATAAATATAAGTAAAATAATTAAATTCAAAAGGCATCTTTCAATATATCAATAAGCGAAGTCGCAGCTCACAGTCACGCTTTTCATATTCGTCTTTTATAGGGACAGTGAAACTTTTATGGGCGAGTTTTATTACCGCTCGCATCAAACATCATAATATCAGACGAAAAATAATAATGGAAACAAAAGCAGAGGCCCCGCACTCGTAAAGCCCCGAGGAAACAATAAATAGCTACTGAGGAGAGCTGAGCATGCAAAACGGCGGACGCGGACGTACGCAGTGGCAGCGCCCCGCACTCCGCCGGACTCGCTGAATACTAAGTTGCGATCGATGCGCGTCAACACGGACTTGTATATTGACGACTTTGAACATTATACTTGATTGAAAAATTACATTGGGCCCATTTATATTAACCGTTTTATCTTAATTATAGATGTATTATGAATTTTTGAGCATGATTTTAATATTTATCTAATATTTTGAATATTTTAATAAAACTTAGTAATTGGAGTACCAATAAAAAAATGAAATTCATGAAAAATTATGTTATATTTCCTCAATATTCCAATATTTTTCTACTTGCGGAACAAAATGAGTCGCAGGAGAGCGCGTTGCGGCGGCTCGACCGCGGCACGTTCTTTACGACCATATTTATAGCTCACTCGGACACTTCTCCGTTTTTTACGATAAACATAAAAGCTGCCGTGAAAGATTTACGCCAAATATATTCGGACTAATGCTGATTGCTCCCAGGCCTCGGGCAGACCCCGCCAGGCCCCGCCAGGCCCGGCCAGGCCCGCTCGGCCGCGCACTGCCCCACTCGGCCCCGTCCTACAATGATGTTATTGCACGTCGCGTCGCACCGATGTAGTAAACTTTTATGTAGATTAAATTGAATGTATTATTTTCATAATATTTATGATGTTTTCGACTTTTGTTTGTTTTTATTAATAAAATATGGCTCTTAGTGGATACATAAACATATTTAATATGTCTTTTTTGTTATAATTAATAATTTGGTTGAAATTTTTGAAATATTACTGACAGTACTAATTACACAACGAATATAATATATAGTGCGCGTGTAGGCGTGGCACACACACGTTCATGGACTCGTAAGTACACGAGACCGATGATCAATTTTCTGATAGTGTCAGTCATCGGAGACAAGTCATTCCGTCGCACAACATTTGATTGGAGCCCAACAAATTCAATTTGTAGCACAATGCCAGCAAGTCGCGCTCCAAGCTCATATTGGTGGGTAACGTACTACGTACAACGGGAGAGCCGAAATGGAAAGCAAACTCGAGCCCAAATAAATATTCGCTTTAGCAACAATCGAGCTCGCAACTCACACAATTACGACGGGATGGAAAACCTTAGATAAATAAAATCGGAAGCGCCCGAGGGGGCAGGGCGAGGGGGGAAGGGGGGGGCGGTCGGCTCCGAAAAAAGCGAAGCCAGCAAACGCAAACAAGGAATGTTGCGAATTTTCCGACTCGAAAGTCCATTCGGTTTATTGACGTTCGGAGAGGAGCGGCGCACCCCGATTCAAATCCCCGCCTGCCGCGATTTACAATAAATTTACAGTGGAGAATATGTTTGCAATATGTCCTAGGGTTTCGCCTGCTCGAGACCAATTACTTTGCCCTTTCGCCCCGAGCGCCCCGCGGCGCTGTCGAGGGAACCATTTTAAACACTTGCTACGGAATGCTATAAGTTGTTTACAACGTAATCGAAAACACGGAGGGGGATGCGCGACGTTTGTGCTTTCAAATGGGATTTTGAATAAAGCTCAGGATTTCATATCACATTTACGTGGGAGGGTTTATATTTAAATTAAGTCACTTATGCGCGTGTAAGCAATGTAAATAGGTGTAGTGCCATCGTGTCCTTTTTTGAGATAGAGATGACAAGATTCAATTGATAATGGATTCTTTTACGATAAGTTTGATATCTATATATGTATATTTGTATATGTGTATATGTGTACATTGCTATGAGAGTAGTGCTGTTACACGATGACCTTCTCTGTTTAATGTAAAACTTTTAAAGCTCAAAAATGAGACTTTATTATCTATTATTACAATGATCCTTAAACATTAAGTATTGTATTGACACCTCAATACATTCACGGACCCGACGTCACTGTGGACTTAGTGATAATGCATATATCACACAATTTACAGCGTGAATAAAAATAAAAATGTTATAAAACGAGTGTTCCCCGGAGGGAGCGTCGGATGTATTCATGAGACTCGCAATAAAGCGCACCCCACGCTCCGCAGGCAAATGGTCTGGCTCGGAGGACCGCATCACCCGCGTCCTCTGTATGAAATTTACTACGTTTGTGCGAATGAATACATTTCTTACGCTCGTTTTATGTTTATTCTGGTGCCGTTCAGAGGGGATGCTTTTATAATGTAAATATTTAAATGATATTTTTATTTAAAATGTATGTTGCATTGTGGAGGGTTAATACATACATTATTAATGTATTATAACAACTTCTTTTAATTTAATTTAATAATTGAGGCCGGTCGTGGCGCAGTGTGACAGTGTCTGACTGTCAACGCGACTGGTTGTGGGTTCGATCTCCACTCAGGGAGTGATTATATTTAATTTATTTTCACTTCCTCGCTCTGGTAAAGACAAAGTGCAGCTTTGAGTTCCACCACTCAACACGCAGTGTCTCGACTTCGGTGGAAAGCGAAGTACGGAGTGTCTTGACACTAGGTACTTCCTGTCTATCCTGCTAAGCGGGATAAAAAAAAATTTCGTCGCTAACATTCATAATTTAATTCTCACAGTTAATATTTCGTTACTTTAATAACTTATTATTTTTATTTAATTTGAAAAATCTATTGAATAAGAAAATATATTCTCACTGTACTCCCATAAAAACAAGCTTAAAGAGCGAGTCTTTCCCACTCTAATTAGACACTTTAATTAGAGAGATTCTAGTAGTAATCAGGATAGTCCGTTCTTGATCTTTCTAATTTTTGACAGTGTGCATAGTTACGGAACTCAACACCGCGCTCTTAAAAGCAATAGGACATTAGTCTAAGTAAAATCATTCACATCGAATAGTCAAATATGTCATAGATACGTTATCATAACATAATATAACATTTTCTATTACAATTCTCCATTAAAACGCTTATTTTAACATATAGTTATAATAATGAGATCGAAATAGCCATTTTAAACGCCATAACCGCACGCCTGGAGGTAGGTGAATTATATAATGTCGCAAGTACCCCCTTTGAAGAGGGTCGCAGGAGGACCGCGGGGGAGGGACGCGGGATGGCGGGAGGAGGGGGGAGGCGGTTGAGGCTATTCGTCAGCGCTCCACAGAAATGTTTTCATTTTTATTTCATAAATAAAGAGTGGAATCTCGTCGTAATGAGGGCCGCAACAATATATACTATTTTACTGCGATCTTTTTTACAATACAACCGAATTGCTACTTTAGATTTTATGATTTTATGTTTGTTTGGCTTTTTCATGTCTATTAGGCACTAGCATTTAGTACTGTAAGAATCATTATGGACTCTACATGCTCTTATAATATATTTTATTTTTACTACTGTTTATTAAAAAATAATTAAACTCAAAGTATTATTTAATAATATAATTTTAAAGCATAGAAAATCAAAATTGCGCATATTTGTTTATATAAAAATGTACATACGTGTATAATACGTCACGGTTTGTCTTGAGAAGAAACTAGTGTAGGTTTTTTACACCTTTATACATCAGTTTCCGCCTCCCATCCGTTTAGAGACACCGCCGCACTAAAAAAAAAATATGCAAGAGTAAGTATAATTAGAATAATAGGAAAAGCTTTAATAAGAGTTAAGCAGTGACGATATATGTATGTACTGAGACATGTATATACGAGTATGTCGCGTACAGCGTGAGGGAGGATGGGGAGGTATTGTAAAGTAATATGTAGGACTGTAGCAAGTTTAATTCGAGCGGGTGAGGAAGCGGGCGCGGGAGCGGGAGCGGGAACTGCAAAGATTTTTCAATTACCAACTTTGTGCCGCGCTCCAATCTCAGCCCACAGATTATATACTCTAGAGCTTACAAAAAGCTTTAAAATGTGCTTTTATGTAAGTTTACTTGTTTTCAAAAATAGTAATTCATAATTAAGATATTCTATGTCAATGTCTGTTAACATATGGATTGCTTATATATATACACACCTTATAAAGCTGATATAAATGCTAATTTTAATTTCAAAAATATATAAATATTGATAAATCCCTATATATCAATAACTCTAGCCAAAATCACCAACTTACAAGAAACTTAACAATACTTTATGTGTATTAACAGGACAATCGAAATCATGCTACCAAAGTAGGTCGTAAGAGATTAACCATTTTTATTTTCATTACATCTCAAGCTCCGTTCTTCCTGTAAAATAACAAATGGAACAAAACTACTCTATGCAATGAGGAATTCTTAATATCAGTGCGCGCTAACTAGGAGCGTATAATATTGGCTGGGCGGAATGCACCCCGGCCGCGAGTCCGGCCGCCCGCCCTCCCACCGGGGCGCATTCCTCATGCTGCATCTACAATAACATGAGATGCCATTGTCAACGAGCCGCGATTACTGGCATTCATGTTGTGATACGAAGTTTGGATTATATAATTTATGACATTAACTTTAAGCATTGGATACCTAATATCGTTAAAACAATTTAAAAGCTTCGACCCTGAGCTCATTTCCAATAAAATGTGATATCTAACTTTAGAACTCAAAAAGAGAAGGTGTGACTTTTTACTAAGTTTAGTCATTTTATTATACAAGAAAGAAAAATTGTGTGCCGACTGATTTTATAATGCGATCCAAAATTATAAAACCATAGATAAAATAAATATTTTACGTTAACTCAAATTTGTAATAAAACATAGTTTAAAGTTTTTTTTAATGAATTCATCATTAAAAAAATTATTTAAAAAAATGAATTGCATATGAATTTAAAAATTACATAAATATCATTAACGTGAAGACAAAAAAATTAACAATAAAGTATGTAAAAAGTAATAAAACATGAAAATGTCATATTATATCTTAAAATAAAAAAGCCACACACAGTTTTATTTGTTTACTGTGTACTGAAATATAAGGAATTTAATAAGAACAAGAAAACCTGAAACACCGTAGAACCAATAACACCTGAAGGCGATACATTTGTCGCTTTCCACTAATGTCTACGTAGTACGTGGTAGCGCCACGCCTCGCTAGTCTACACGCACGCAACTAAACACAAAGCATGGAATGTTTCTTTTGAGTAAAGAATTTAATCAAGAGATGTTCCGCGCCAACGCTTATTATCAGTAATAAATTTTAGAACTACGTATATATTTACTATTTTTAAAGTGTTATTCCACACTTAGGATTAGAAAACATTTTTGAAAAAACGTATAAAATTTTTTTAACGCAGCGGGATTCGAACCCGCGCCTCTGGGACGGTATCCAAGAGGCGCGAGTTTGAATCTCGCTGCGTTCAAATCTTTATACGTTTTTTCAACTACGTATATATTTATAAGGATCTATGATTATCGCGATATTTATACGTTTGAAATGAAACTATTTTAAACTGATTAATTATTAATTGTGTATATTTTGGTATTTGAAAATATATTTCTGGAAGCTTGACGTTTCAAACACTTTACCTAAGTCTACTTGTGACTACTGTAGTGTTCGAAACGTAGTTTCTAAAAATGTATTGTCAAATACCAAAATATACGCCATTAATCCGTCTAAAATAGTTTTATTTAACTATTCAGTTAATAGTCGAAAATAAAGAAGAATCAAAAATTAAAGAATTGCAAATATAAAATGATAATATTTCAGGTAATTTAACTAAAATATCTCACTAAATAGCACGTAAAGTGGAGTGATTTATCACTTAATGGATTATATCAACTCTATTTCCGTCTCAAAATGGCTAACCATCTTTAATTTAAGATTAACTTAAAAACATAAACAGTGTTATTGTTTCATTAAAGCGCGAGTCGCGGAGACGTCGCGTTAAAGTGCTCTACAATTTAATATCGGTTAAAGTGTAAAATCGCTCGTAACGCGTACTCTGCTGTATCCGGTCATTAAACACTTAATGAAATGTTGTTTATGTTCTAATATGACTCTAGATATCGTCTCTATATGTTTAATTGAAGTGACCTTAATAAAAAAAATAACTTCCTATAATGTATTAGTAACTTCCTTTCCAGTTAAGCTAAAAAAGCCATTTCTTAAACTCTATATTGATATTTATTATGGGAAAAATTATTTTTATAATTCATTTTACATAAGATATAACGAGGCAAATAAGTTTTAACTTAGACATGTTTGTTTAGTGGAGCACAGTACTTATATCTTAACATTATGTTCCCTTTCCCTAAGTTATATTTAACCTCAATTGTATTGATTGTTAAAATAAATGTGCAATACATGCTTTAATATATAAATATTTAAGAATTCATTCAACTTCATTTCGTGTCATCCGAATATTAGAAATTAGAAAGTTTGTGTGATACAAATTGGAAACAAATATACATAATATTTGTTACTCTTTCGCGCAAAAACTACTAAACGGATTCGGATGTAACTTTAGAATAATGTAGTGTATACATCAAAGTAATATACAAACCAAAATTTATAGAGATTATACGATATATCAGTGTAAATAAACGAAAACTGTTGTATAAGAGAAATTAGGTAAATTTAATGTAATTACTTAAAAAATTCAATATATATACATGTTTATTCAAGCTGATGACTACCAACAATATTGATGTATCCAATTCCATGTCCCGAGCGCAGTTCTCAAAACAAACAAGAGACGAGAGGCAACACATTCATTATGCATGCGGATCGATCGCTTCTCCCCTTCTACTTGCACCCTTATACTTTGCACACGTTCTATTTGCATAAGCTGATGCGTTCATTATAGGGAGAGATAATTGAAGCTGTGTGGACCGGACTCGGCCGGAGCTTTCATCTTACCACAGCTATGTTATACATAAGCTTTTGTACGGTGTGTTGTTTAGCTTCACATTATGTAGACAGAGAGGAACTAGTGCCAATCTAGAATAAAATTAAATTTGAAATATTTAATATAATAGTAGAATTTTTTTATTTTCTCTTCTGTTATTCTCACTTCTTTTGTGAGGTAGATAGAGAGCTTGGTATTGAATCAGCGTTTACGGCAGTTATGGGAACATTAAGAACTCGGTGGCTTAAGTCAATGTCGTATTGTGTCTAATAAGACCGGTGTATAGCAAGTGCGTTTTAATATGATACCATAGAGTTTAATCCGGCATGCATTTTGCTTTAAAATAGAGTCGAGAATTCAACTAAAATTTTAAATATAAAGACAAAGCCAACATAATTTTCCCTATTTATTGCTATGACGCTAATTTGCTATCGCAATCTTAATTTTAAAACATATAACGAACGAATCTAAGTGAAATCCCTTAGTTCATCTTACAAATCAACGCTCAAACGAAACTAATCAAGGCACACAAAAGAGTAACACGTAACTGGACGTACGTTAAGCTTATAGCTGCATACATCCCTTCCTTCCCCCTTCTGCTCCTCCTCTCCCTTCTTACTTCCGCACCCCCAAGCCGGAGGGTCGTAATTAAGCCTCCCGCGACACTTCGCTCCTCGTTGCCGTAGGTCCGGACGAACCTTATCAATAAAACGGATAACTTCGTACTAAATAGTGATGTTTCTTTTAATATGATGTTCGATCTGAACCTTAAAATTGGACGTACAAATTTATATTCATAGATTTAAAATAAACTTATTATGTATTTAATATGGAGTCAACGTAGCGCGGTGGGAGAGCCGACATCTGACTGTCGATGCTATGGTTGTAGAGTCGATGGCAACTCAGCCGAATATCTATATTTAAATAATTTTCATTTATTTTTATAAGCGTGATAAAGCTTTGTATTCCGCCACAAAATTGTCTCGAAATATATTGGAAAATGTAAACCTTGATACTATGCTTACCTCATTACGAAAAAAATTTAAAACAATTTTTTTATTTACTTTAAAGTTAAAAGACAAATAGTATACATTTAATTTAATCAATTGTCAGTTTGTCACAAAATTAAAAAAGTACTGAAACTACTAAAGTATGATGAATAATGAATAAGTACTACAAACAAACCGACGTTAGTTGCCAAAACCCACAGAAAAGTTGTCTCAATCTAATAACGAATCAAAGAACTCAAAAGAGTATTTTTAAATCCTTAATTATACCAGCTAATCACGTAGACCTCGTTATAAGGAATCAATTTGCCCCCGCGAGGTGGTCGGTGGTAGGCGACGGTGGGGCGGAGGTAGGGGGTTCACGAGACAGGGGTGCAATAATTAGGCGCGCGGATTAGCTCCAGCGAGCAAATTAACTTGAAACTCGATGGCTTCCTGGAGACAATCGGCACCACCAATTGTCGGATGCCAATAAAACAATTCAGGTATATTGCGTGGATTGAAAATATCCGCACAGAGCCTCTTGCCCTCCGCGGCGTAAAGAAACGACGACGTTACGATATTTTATTGCATTCTAGGCGAAAGTATCAAAGTTGTCGATATTGCTGAAACAGGTATTGTTGCCTCTCGTTGGGCACGTACGGGTATGTATGTACGAATGTGTGAGGCGCTATAAACATTTGTGCCCAAACTATTTGACTTATTACCTGTTTGTTCCTGTAACTTTAGTTAATTAATTATAAATGCATGTAAGTAATGGATGTCAAGTAGTCCATTGTCAATATTCTTACTGTAACAGAAACAAACAATAAAATATTAATATTTACTATTTTTAAAGTGTTATTCCACACTTAGGATTAGAAAACATTTTTGAAAAAACGTATAAAAATTTTGAACGCAGCGGGATTCGAGCGGAACTCTTGGACGGTATCCAAGAGGCACGGGTTCGAATCCCGCTGCGTTCAAAATTTTTATACGTTTTTTTCAAAAATGTTTAATAAAATATAAAATTTTATAAAATGTTAAATCTTTCTTGGTATAAAATGGTACTATCGTTACAATAATTATTAATTTAATATTCAATTTATATATATCCGTTCTGTTCCCTCCGCCATATATCGGTTTAAAAGATTTTTTTTTATATTTATTATTTAAATGCAACACTCAGTGAACTCTACACGTACATAACCGTTAACTTAGTAAATCATTTAATTGGACGCACATCACAAAATTTATATTATAAAAGTAAATCTATTAATAAAATGACATTCCAGTATGTAAATAACATTAAAACTTATGAAGACGTGAAGTCTCTTTGGATAATAAAATGAAAAATTAATGTAAATATACAATTTCTCAGTATTACATACAAGTAGGTATCATCGTCAATAATTATACTCAGTATGAAAGATGTCTCGTGAAGGGGCTTGCAATATGACCGTCCGCGGGTGCTGTACAATGACTCGAGATGGCGAGGGCGGGGTGGGGCGGGGGCGCAGGGAGCGGGAGAGCGGTGGTGCAGCCCGTCGCCATGGCAACCGCCCCCGCCTAATCAATTGCAGAAATATGTAAGAACGATTGCCGACTTAAGTAGAGTTACACTGAATATCTACATGTAATGTTGTTAAGGTTGATTGTAAGTTATGTCAGTTAATAGTTGTTTCTACGTTAATAGTTAATGTAGTTTCCGATTGTATTTAAATAATTTCATACTTTTCTGGTGCAAGAGAGTGCATTCTGTTTCTTACTTATTTAGCGATACTCACTTAAGTAAATCCCAAATGAGGTAAATCTACGGTGTTTACTGATAAATATTTTTTAAATAACAATTTAGGTTACCCAATTTTAAAGGCTTATAGTCAAATATTTGCGTAGAAAAATAAATAATTTTTATTAAATTTTAAAAGATCTATTTAATATAAAGGATTCACTATTAACACAATCAGTGACAAGGGGACAATGCAATACTGTACGCCACACAATGGACGGCGTGGCTTGTTACGGCGCAATACTGACATTTGATTGTTTAAGAAGAAAACTTTGTCAATAAGACTACTAATGTGAATTAGAATATTACTTCAATATTAAGAAATAGATACCCACTATTGACACACGTTTAACCGTTCGCGATGGGTGTAAGTTTGATTCTCAATAGAAAATGTTATAATTTTAATTATTTTTTTTATTAATTTTGTGTCAAAAATTGAATTATCAAAATATGACATGTATGAGAGTAAGTTCTCAGTCTTTTAATAATTGCAAATTAAACTTGAAGATTTTGTCTTCGTTATCTTATTGACATCCTTTCATTCCTTCCTTCGAAAAAAATATTTACAAATTCTTATAAAGCGTCCTCTAATATATCAAAAGCTGATCCCACCACACCACCTACCACTGGATCTTTACATAACGGCAGGAATAGCTTGAATATTTATATATAGGTATATATATATATATATATATATATATATATATATATATATATATATATATATATAGGTTTTATAAAAATATATATAATCATTGTAACATACATACAACATACTCAATCAACCCACACACTATCAACAAGTTTGTTACTATTACTAGCGTGTAGTACTGCCCACTAATCCTGACTAACCTTAATGTAAGTGACTGTATTGTGTCTTTTTTGAGAAATAAACGTCTATAAACCTAGATATACCTTCTTGTGTCAATAAAGTCCAATGAACTAACAAACTAATTTCATAAATTAAAATTCTGAATTATAAAATTCTTAAAATTGAAGAAAAACTTATATTATCAAAATATGTATATAACAAAGAGGCAATCGTGACGCACGGTCACTGTAAACGCAACGATTGCGAGTTGAGTTCCGGGCTTCATTTAATTTGATGTGCCCCAAGAGACAAATCGCGGCGTTGTTCTTTACCATATCCAAGAACGCAGTGTCTTGACACTACGTTCTCTCCTGTGTTCTGTCTAATCTCATAAACTAATAAATTAGTGAAGACGAACATAAAATTTATTTGGGCCAAACTTATTTTTACATAACATTTTTTTCAGGCTGAAAAAGATAATCGTTTATTTATTTTTAAGAATAAATGAAATAGTTACCCTTGGAACGAATTGAGTCGCCTGATGGCGGGGCCAGCAGACGGTCGCATCTCGAATTATTGTGCTGAAACATTCAAATTAATTTATATATTTCATTTATATATTTTTAAACATATAAAACTTATCGTAACAAATATATAAAGAGTTTAGGTCTTACATTTATAAATATATTTATATTGTAATATGTTTTGCCAAATTATTATAAATATTATGTAAGATATTTAAAAAAAACAACTTTAAAGTGATAATCTAATCCACAAGTATCACGTCCTCACACAGACTCTGTCATTCACCGCGACAGCCTCATATATTATACAAAACCGTTTACTTTTATCGTTTGCAATAAATAATAATTCAAATTAAAATTCTAAACTGTATGTTACTGAGATTTTTCCCACACATTAATTAAATGTTACGTTCACTTCTACAACTTATAAATTAAACATAACTTCATGTAAATTGCTGCTTAAGTAAGTTACTTAATTCATACTTTAAACGCTTTGCCGTGAAATCCCAGATTATTTAAGAATTATTTTCTCATAACCTGAAATAAATGGTTTTGTTTTATAACAAGTAAATGAACCAAAAATTTTGTGGTTAATTGGTATGGTAATAAACAGCATAATAAACTACTTTTAATTTATTATTTTTGAAAAAACGTACTAAAATTTGAACGTTATTCAAACCTGCGTCTCTTGGAAACCGTCCAAGCGCTCTGACCACTAAGCCATACGTTCTACTACCGGCTGCGTCGAAATTATTATACGTTTGTTACAACTTATTTATATTGTTAACGTCTTTGTAAAGAGATTTTTACAAATTTCTGTTACCAAAGATTATTTATTATATGTTTAAAATTTTTATACGTTTTTTCGAAAATATTTTCTAATCCTAAGTGTGGAGTAACACTTTAAAATATAGTAAAATATATTTTTTCTTTTCTTGTAAATATTATTGCATTAACTAGAATATATTATACAAATATTTAATTTTTTAAAATGTCAAAGTCATGTGGCTATTAGCAAAAATTTACCCGAATTAATACATTTTGAGGTATTTCTAATATATTTCACATGATTTTTTGCTATACAATCTATGAAATTATTTTATTTATTTATCTAAAAATTAATTTTTAAAACCACATTAAGGAGCATTATTTAATGTTAACAATTTTTCTATAATACTTAAAGAATAATTGTTATCATTGCTAACTGGTATGCCACACACTACACACACATGTACACGAGACACTTTGAGGCTATCTCGTAACTTGCTTGCTTCATACTTCACTTCTCTACTTAGAATAGAGAACACTATGCATTACAGAATCTTCAAATAGACGAATATCGCAATTTTTATGTACCGCTTTTGACACTGAGTATTATAACAGAGGTTGGCAGAATTAACCTATAAATGTAACCAGTTAAATCTATGAGTATTAGGAAACCATTTCTGTTAAAAACAGATGTAGTTTCCATGTCGCTATTCTTATAATATAGTATTTAAAAAGAATGATCATAAATTAAGTAGATTCATTATAAAGAACGAAATAACGTACATAAGGAGATAATTTCAACTTTCTCCTTTAAAATTCTTCGAGATAAAAAGCAACTCTTTATCCTCATATTAATATACAGTAGGTTCACGTTAATTTTGGCATTTGCTCGTTTAGATACGATCCCGTGGTCCTACGGGGGAAGCGCGCAGCGCCCGCACCTGCCGCTGAAGCCTGCCATTAACATTGTTTATAGCCGCACTATTAATCGCTGCGCGCACCAAATGGCGCGTAAAACTAATTATAACCTAGCTCCATCTAATATTCGGCAAGCATTCACCGTTATGTACCCGCAACCCCTCTACTAAAATAACTCGAGAAGCTCATACACTCCATTATGCGATTTAAAAATCATATTCAAAAACGCCGCTAGAATCAAACAAGCGTGTCGGCTATTCTATTACCGACCCTTGCCGGAATAAATTCCATCGAAGCGCAATAATAATAAAAAAATGTCGAGAGCTTGTCGCGTGCAAAAGACGTGCGGTCACGCGGACCCTCCCCCCTGTCCTCTTCTCACCTCCCCCCACAGCCCTCCGTGGCCCCCGGTCGCTCTCCGGCCTCCCCTCACCCCGCCGACGACCCTCCAAACCTCCCTGTAAGAATATAATATGCATTATGCGAAATCCGTAACTCTTATGTTGAGTCTAGCGAATACCTTAACCATGTGTTTTAGTCATTCAATTTTTACCTTTACTACGTGGAACATACGGTTTGAAATGATTTAACAGCTGCAGCTTTTAGGACGTTATGGATATGAAGGTTGGTGCGGTTTTCTTAGGGCGGGCGAGGCCTGCACTCTCGAGATAACGCCGGGTATTAATCATAGTATTATCGGCCGGTGGCGCGTCTTTGTTATGACACCGCGCTATTGCAGTTTTTTCTCTATCTACCCTCGAGCACGCGATAAACCTTTCGAGAGTGAATTTTCCGGGACAGATGTTTTAGTAATCCGAGCAGATATCACCGCCACTGTCGGAGCGCCAATAAAACTTTCCATATTATTATTATACCACGACGGCCGCGATGGGGTCGCTATCTGACCCGGCTCCTATTGAGACATTACGTGCAGTATATATTTACATAGATATGTTTACATTTTACACTGTAAAGTGAGGAGAAGATTTTATCATAACTATATTTATAAGTGTGATATAAAACGTGAACTAGTTACAAAGCCGAACTTAGTGATTTGCAATGAATGATGAGCTGTCCCCATACTATTACTCTCTTTGGCTGACTATCATTAAGTCATGTCATATTTTACTCGCTAAAAGCATTGAATGGTGTATTTTCCGGTGAGTTTTTCCAAAGGGCTGAGATGACTGGCTCTATTGAAGCTTACATATCTTTGAAGCGGGTCCGACGGGACGCGGCACGCCCGGCGGGACCGGCGGGACCGGGGGAGCGACGCAACAATTTGTGTATGATTAATGTGAGCGAGCGGCGTCGGCGAAATGGCCGGAAATCTCAGCGCCTCCTGAGACCGCTTCAGACTATAAAACTTGAACACTGCTAAATAAAGTTGGCAACGTAACAACTTTAACGATACCGCCACGTTGCGTCTCGCTGGTGCGGTCGAGTCACGGGCCTCGTCGACAAATTGTTATACTCTACTACATTAAGTATCTTTTAACGCATAAGAGACAAAGAATTAGAAATCAAAAAAATTTAGGTAATTTCTAATCTTTTTGGAAATCTACAAACATTATATTGCTATTGATATGAATGTGATGTCGATGTAAGTCGCAGTTCCGGCACATACGGCGAGCTCTCGATCCTCAGCATTCCAGCCAGTCTGAGGAGGGCAATAAGAGGCGAGAGATCGTTTGAGGTCATTTATTACCGATAGCTGGCTGCGAAATGTTCGTTTCTTCGTACTTAGCGACAATGGAAACGGCTAAAACTTCCCAATCCAATCTTAGACGCACACTAAGGTGAGGGCAGTTAACTTCTACTAGCGAGGTATAGGAGAGCTCGTATGTGTGTGTGTGAGATCATTTTTCACGTTTCATGAAGCGCTCTGGTGCGGGGCAGTGGATTAAAATACATTTCGCTTGTCGCCCGTGATGGATGGCGGTGTGCCCCTCGGGGACGCGGAAAGGGTTGGTGCTGCCCCTAACCCCCGCCCGTCCCCTTGCAGACCATTCGGGCGTAATATCTAAGACATTGAGAATGAGAAGAATATATGAATATCGAAATTTAAAAATTTTAAGATATTTTTGTAATTTAACCTTATATCTAATATATATTACAAATAATACTGTCTTTGTCATAATGAAGCTTTGATCTGGCCGGTTTGATTTATGTAAGACTTGCGTTCAGTAACTGGAAGCTGATCGAGGAAAACATTTGAACAGGGCTAAGTGAAAGTCAATATGACAAAAAACTTTCCTATTATTTGCGTTGTATGGTGTTTTCTTAAAAAGCGGCGCTCTCCTTGTTTATCCGAGTTACGTTGCGATGTTTTGCCAAGTTGTCAGATATCAGACTGCTAGCGAGGGCTGCCTACTCAAATATATTTATTCTTATTCTGATATCAATTAGGTAAATATTTACTAATTTCATTAACAGAAATATATATATTTTAAATGAAACTATTTAACCGGATTAATTGCGTATATTTTGGTATTCGAAAATACATTTTTGGACACCTGACGTTTCGAACACTTTACAGTAGTCCGTGGTCACAGGAAAATGTATTTTCGAATACCAAAATACACGCGATTAATCCGGTTAAATAGTTTCATTTAAAATGTATAAAAATCGCGAAAATCAAAGATCTTATTAGAAATATATATAATATGACATAGTACAGACAGTCAGATTGTAACTGGAGAATTTTAAGTTTATAGCAAGTATATATTACCGCTCTGGTAAGACAATGTCAATTAACACAATACCTCCAAATTGTTCAAATTCATTGAGGAACTGAATTGAACTAATGATTAATTCTCCGAGCTCGATTTGGAGATACGAAAATCTGAAAAAATTGTCATTATATTTTTAAACAAAAAAAAATCTTTAAAATCATCAATCTTATCTATAGTCTTAAAAAATTCAGTATTATTAGTTAATACTACTTGTAAAACACTTTTCGACTTATTCAGCTCGTAGCTCATACATTATAGGTTTGTTAGCCGTATTCGCAGGTCACCTATCCGGTAAAATTAAATGTTATAAAATATTCTAAGACTTTTCGAATCCATTTTCCTTATATAGGTGTAACACCGCCTACGTACATACGAGTGCGCCGACAGTGTCAGCGTGTAACAAGTAGCGGCGTGGCGCGTCACGCGTCGCTACTGACGTGACGTCGCCGTGACGCCGGATATTTCATTTCCGACGAGTGCATTAGCGACGTTTAATACCGCCATTGTGGGACGCATTTCTGATAGCCGTTAATAAATTAACTTATCGAATTGACTTTTCTATTTATTTGTTATATACATATGAATATTATCTTATGAAATTTAAATGAAAAGTAAATATAAATGTATGATTACTTTATGAGTTAAAATTCTTTTTTGTACTAAAACTACTAAAAATAATGAACCGCTTTTGATAGGTAGAAACAACCTAGTGAAAAAATTCCCGCTTCAATATGAGACATCCAATATTGATACACGGCGTTTTGAAAAACGTAACTCAACGCTGCCCTTTGTCTTAGCCGAATTTATGAACATAATTGTTATACTTAATCATTTACTTTATTTAAGTTAGGATTGAACCAGCAGCCAGTCGCGACAGTCAGGCGTTACCTAAAAATACCTCAACGGCCCTACTAAATGTAAAATAGTAACATATATTGATATGCATATATTAAAGAAAGAATAATTAAACAGAATGGTAAGGAAGATTTAAGAAGCCAAAGTGTACGCCAAAGGCTACGAGAAGTCGGGGGAGACCTCGGTTGATCTTCGAAAACACAGTATGATACGAAGATACTGAAGGAAGGTCACGTAAAAAGCATGAAGACCCTCCGGAGGGCATGTATGAAAAGGATAATAACTTTGGACGAGGCGAAAGAGGTATGCAGGGACCGTAGCGTTTGGTGCTCCGAACTCTCTGACTACCCCACAAGGGATAAAGCGTGAAGTTTAAAAAAATTCAACAAATATTTCAATATCTTAGTATGTACTGATACAACATTATGACAGTAGGTACAATGTTCGTGCTCTAGTAGTGGTACAGTGTACAATGTAACGTGAGCCGGTCCCACATTAGCTGATTGCGCAAACACCGCTGTTTGCTGGCCGCGCCCGCGGACCGGCACCGCCCCGACCTCACCACTTACTTTACATTGATATTATCTTATCATATTATACTTAATAAACCTTATAAATGTTCTAAATATTAAATTACAAAGTGAAACATTATCTGTGTAAGTAAAGTGCGGGTTTGATCATCCTCTTATTTTCGTTACCGCGCTCTGATGTTGTCAATATGCAGTGTTGAGTTCCTAATTCGGATATTCAACAAGTAATATCTCAGAAATGGGTGGAAAGTTGAAAAAAGAGTGTAATATGTATATATATATATATATATATATATATATATATATATATATATATATATATATATATATATATATATATATATATATATATATATATATATATATATCAACATATATGCCTGTCATTCTTATACAATTATATCTAATGAATACTTTATATAAAAGTCCTATTATAAAAACATAAGTAAAGTAGAATCGTAAGCTTACAACAAGTAGTCAAGTGTTAAATTAAAATATTACAATACAAACAAAAAGCTTTTAAACTGTTATTTCAATCATTTACATTATTTACTCATTTAATTTTTATATTTGCCTCTAAACTTGCCTCGTTTACTTTTGTACCAATATTTGTGTATTGCAATTTAAATTAATTAATACAGTTCTATTAAAAACAATAAAATAACGTTAAATTCATCATGAAATTTCTTCTTCTTAAAGGAACACGCACAATGTCAAAAATGGCATTAACCATTAGAAACAAATTTTAAAAGAAATACATTTAGAAATAAACTATAAAATAAATAATAAAAGAAAACAAATAAATTATAAAAATGTTCAAAACCGTGTATAACTTTACCAATTCAAAACAGTGTGTATATAAATACTACATCTGAATTTGTTATAACTGTTTGCAATTTTAAAATAACGGAATTCGAACTTGCGCCTTCTCCGATCTAGAATCCGTCGCGCTAACCAACCAACCTGAGTTCCTTACGCGTAATATTTATAATTCTCTCACAAATTATGAGCTACTAGTTTGGAGGTATCCATAAGATGTCATGGGGTATAGTTTCTTTGGCGTCTGCTAACGTTGTTGCTATGCTTTCTGTCGCCGAGTTCACAGAAACTAATACATTTTTGAAATTTGTCAACCTGTTATCTAACACAAACATCACATCCCATTACATGTAAAGCATCACACACTATCACAAGCCGATACCATAAAAAAAGCGTATAAAACACCCAAACACGACTCGCGTCAACATTATAAAGATCAGTAAAAACGCGTCAAATGCGTCGCGTGCTGCGACTGCGTGCTTAACTAAAAAGCAGCCGCATTCAAAAAAAAAGGGTTAGAAGGGTTGCGACCCCCGTGCCACAGAGGCACAAGTCACCCTTTTTTGCAAGCGCCAATAAAAAACAGTGGCTCGTGCATGCGCGGTGAGATTTTAAAGTGATTTGAATATAACATTTACATAGAGGAAGGTGGGTCGCTCGCTATTGGCTCATTTGCGTAGAGCTGCGCAATGCGCGAACTGATTCGTCGACGTCTGCCAACTTACCTTGCACGCGTATGTAAATGAGCCGGCGGTCATATTTGCATACTTATATGAACGGGACATATACGTATAGATATAGATGGGGGTATTTGAAACAGCTATGGGTATTTAAAACTGATTTAATTATCATTTTTGGTTTGGGAATTTTTTGTGCTATGTCTATTTTCTGCAAGAGTCAATAAGTAATTAAACTTTTAGGAAGTAAAAATTATCTCAAGTATAAATAAATAATATGTTTCAGAGCACAAGAGTTTCAGACGGGTACGTAGACAGCTCGGCCGACGGCAAGTATCTCTACAATCTTTATTTTAGAAATTGAAGAGAAAATGTGATTAGGGGAGCGTCCCTTAGCTTTGGTACAATCAGTGTAGCGGGCCGTGTAGCGATGTAGCGAGGCCTCATTATCGAATTGTTTAAAATAACGAGGGTTTGTCCTGCCAGTTAGCGGAGCTCATCAGGCGTGCGCCGTGCTCTAAAATAACATCTCGTTAGTAGTTCCATGTTACATTTAGTTGTAAAACTAACAACGGTCACCGTAATTACGCGAAACGGTCCTTTGTTATTCCTAATTCTTATTTCCGCAACGCTGATAAGTCTTACAAGTCGACGTGAACCTTATAAATTGCAAATATTATATCACTACATCAAAATGAAAAAATTATGAAATCTTTCACAGCTAAAGTTTAAATATATCTATATATATATATATATATATATATATATATATATATATATATATATATATATATATATATATATATATATGTTTTAAAAAAACTTGCTAAGGCATTAGGTACAACATGCATAATGCTGGACATTGACTTTGGTTTGCAAATCTCATACAGTTCTATGAAGAAACGAACGCAGACGGAACACTGAGCCCATAAATATCGATGTTTATATCAATTAGCGATAAAAACAATGCGGTGGAATCTAATTGGTGCAAGCGCAAGAACTAACGACGTTTTGAGCTCAAGCAACAGAAGCAACATGATGGCGCGGCGTGAATAGTGATAAGGGCGTAATGACTTCATCACAATGCAATATTCACTCATCAATATTTAATCGCGAGAGACTATCTAAGACCTCTTTCTTATGAAAACTAAGAGACGAAGAACGTGGCTGACTGCTAAGTGTGTGGTTGTAGGATTCAACTCCACTCGGGTTAGTGTTTATATTTAGGCTGTTAGATTATATGTTTCCATTCTGGTAATGTCATCTAAGAACGTATCAGGGTCCTTGGACTGGCGGATTTAAGATCCAATTGGAAAGTAAAAGAAATTACAAGAGATTATCATGTGTATTTACTATTTTTAAAGTTTTATTCTACACTTCGGTTCAGAAAACATTTAAGAAAAACATGTAAATTTTTTATACGTGTTATCAAATATGTTTTCTAATTCTAAATGTTGAATAACACTTTAAAAATAGTAAATATTAAAATAAAATAGCAATCTCTCTTGTTAAACGATTATTTCTTAATAATCTTTAAGTAGTAGAAATTTGCTTTGAGATGCTAACAACATAAATAAGTTGTAACAAACGTATAAGAATTTCGACGCAGCTGGTAGTAGAACGCATGGTTTACCGGTCAGAGAGCTTGGACGGTATCCGAGAGGCGCGGGACGAATCCCGCTGCGTTCAAATTTTTATACATTTTTTCAAAAGATTACCTTGTATTTGTAAATAGGTAAATCTCGAATCGACTTCATGAAATGTTTCTTTTTCATGAAGCTTTTCACATGGCTACGCTTGGAAAAAAATGTTTGAGCTTCATCACCCAACACGCTTTATCTATAAAATGGACAAAAAGTCAGTCATGTTGGTTTCATTCTATCTACTTTGCTGTATGTAAGAATAAAAATATAAAAAACTATGGATGTTTATGTAAAGGCGTACGTCGTTAGCAGGCGTGTTTACACGGTAGAAAGCTCGCGACAAACGCACCATTTGGTAATTAAATTGCTATAGGGGGCTCTTAGCGTCGAGGGAGGCAAGCAAACTTACACCGCAAACAGCCACCGCCAACAACCAACTTTTCAGAGTTGCTCTCTCAAATTGATTGTCAATTAAATAAAGTTTCGACAATAAATATATTGTATTTTCCTATTTGTATTGAAGAAGCTTTTGTTAAGTTTACTTTTGTTTATATATAATAAGTCAGTAAGAGAGGAAAACTAATGCTAAGACACTATATTCCGCTTTCAACCTACTTCAAGACATTGTGAATTGATTGGGGAAACTCAACGCAGCGCTTTTGCTTACCAGACTAAGTACACAAGATAAGTATTATCATTTCCTCAAGTGAGAATCGAATCCACGTCCTCCCCATGTATGGTCAGACACAGTCCCACTAAGTCACGTCGGCGAGTATATACAATATTATATTAGCATAAAATTATGTGGTAAAAACATTATCTCTACTGTTTACAAGTTATCAGCCTTGAGTGAAGCGGACAGGTGATGAATTGTACTAACACACGCCTCGCTTGTAACTCACGCGATTAATCCGTTTAACTATAAATAGGATATTATAATAATATCGTTTAATATTAATTTTTTAATTTTATAATATTTTAATTAGTATAAAAAAAGTTCTAGTATTTATTTCCATATTTTACTAAAAAAATTACATTAGACATTTTTAGTCAATCGATCGTTTCGTTGTTTATTGTTGGTTATAATTTTGTTTTAATTATAAGATTGTTAAATAAAATTTTAATTATTATAAAACTTTTAAATCTAAATGTATAATATCATAGATCTATGATACTAATTTACTGCCTTCAATATATTAACAATAAAGACGAGATCGTGACGAAAAACGACTGTGAGTGTTCACGCCATTATTGTTGGTTCGATTCTCACTTGAGTATTTTTTTAGACAGAAAGTATCTAGTGTCAAGACACTCTGTACTTCGCTTTCCATCGAATGCAAGACATTTCGCGTTGAGTGATGGAATCTAACGCCGTACTTTGTCTTACCAGAGTGAGGAAATGAAAATAATTTAAATATAATCACTCTTCCGAGTGGGGATCGAAGCCACAACCGATTCCCACGGCGTCATGGTAATCCTCATTATTATAAATACCTAAAACATGGAAGTCAGAACCAACGTTTAATGAGAAATTTTAATAATTTCATTAATCTCTTTTGGATTGAAGTCACAATAACTCTACAATTAAATAAAATCAAAAAAATCAACATTACAAAAAGCCCTGACTATCTGCTAATGTAACAATGTAACAAGCGTTCTAAAGGACACCGTCAGCAGACGCTCGTCGTACCTCGTCGTACCTGCACAGCGCACGTCTAAGCGCACAGGGTCGAACAATAGCCAGTGGGGTCGCCCTCCCCACACCGCACGCATCTGATGCAATTTCCCAAATTCAAAATGTAAACATGCTATGAATGTAAATCCCAACTTAAAATAATATTAAGACTGTATTGAGAACTACTAAAAATATTACTTTAGATGTGTCTTTGGAAAATATGAGGCCATTTTTATATTAAGTGTTAATAAAGACGTTATTATAATTTATTACATATTTGGACTTGTAAGTAAACTTAAATAGAAAGTATTTACTGATAAATGACTTTGATAACAGCTTTCTAATATGTTTTTATATTGCAATATGTGACCCTCGTAACGGTATTTAAACTTTATTTTAAAAAGATGATACAGATACACGCAATGTCTTGAATTGCGCGAAAAGCGGAGTACGGAGTGTCTTGACACTAGGTACTTCCTGTCTATCCTGCTATGCGAGACAAAAGCGTGAAGCTAAAAAAAACAAAATCAACCATAAAGTGCTAAAATTGAAACTACCGTAATGCATCGTCACTGTGTCTGACTGTAAACGCGGCTTTAATTGCTTTTTTCTCCGCTTTAGTAAACTAAAGCGGCGTTAACTTACGAATTACCATACAATGTCTAGATTTCAGGCGAAAAGTAAATACCTTAACATTGGATCATTCTGATTTACAGAGAAAAACAGCTATAAAGCCTTAAGATTGAATCCATTATATATCTATAAACTCTTAATTGTTAAAACTTTAAGTTTGTTTTTAAGGAAACATGGAAACATGAAATTTAATATTAATATATTTTACGAAAAAATATAATGGAAAAATAATTATATGACAGTATCTTGCAATATATGCATAATTATTAATTTGTATAAATTTTGTGATTTATCGTGTATTGTTTTTTTTTAACTTCACGCTTTAATCTCGCATAGCAGGGTAGACAGAAAGTACCTAGTGTCAAGACACTCCGTACTTCGCTTTCCACCGAATTCGAGACATTGCGTGTTGAGTGATGGAATTCAACGCTGCTCTTTGTCTTTACCAGAGCGAGGAAGTGAAAATAATTTCAAGTATAATCACTCCCTAGAGTGGGGATCGAACCCACAACCGATCGCGTTTACAGTCAGACGCTGTCACACTGCGCCACGACCGGCCTCTATTAGACGTCAATAATTTTGTTTTTTTTAGTTTCACACTTTTATCCCGCATATCAGGATAGACAGAAAGCACCTAGTGTCAAGACACTCCGTATTTCGGTTTTTTACTGAATTTGAGACATTGCGTGTTGCGTGGTGGAACTCAACGCCGCATGTCACGTCAATAATTTAATAACGTAATACATTCGTTCCATCTGGTTTTAGGTTTTACGTAAAAAAATATGATGTTTTATTATTGAAATTGAACTTAAAAAAATATCATGTCTTATTTTTTTTTTTGAATTTAGTTATTTGTTCAACAGTGAATAAAACACACTTCGTGCTTATTATGATGAAAAAATTGTAAATCACGCCAAATGCAAGCATAAATCATTGTCTTGTAACGTTTGCCGCTCTATTAAAGACTATAAAATAGATTTGTTAACGTCTTTGTTGTGAGTGGGGCAAGAGACGACTGTCTGAGTACTCACGAGAGGTGAGAGTTCGAATCTGATTGAAGTTATGTTTATATTTAAAATATTTTTATTTTTAACTTGTCATTAGATAATCAACGTTTTTATTAATTATATCTGTTATTTATAATTAGTTTACATTTTTTATATATTTAATTACCAATTTTAAAATTAATATAGATCTAAGTTGGCGTAATTATATCTAAAATATCATCCCATATAATTGAGATGTTGTAAATATCAAATGAAAACTGTAAAAAACATAATTGAGTGTATATTAATATTTATAGAGAAAAAGGAGAAAGTAGGGTTAACGATTGTTAGCAAAAAGTGAAGTTCAAGCCCTCGCTGGCCTTAAGTGGTGTTGTACGAAACATAAATACAGTACAGTTTTGTATGTAATACCTACAAGTACGTACGTACAAGTGTACGACGATCGGTGAGAAAATTTCACTTTACACGGAGAACAGAACGCTAAAAGGGTACATCAATCATTTTAGTGTACTCTTCATGAGTACAATCCTCGTTGCCTTAGCAACGCGTGACAAACACTTTAAGCAAAATTGTATGTAAAAGTATGATAATATTATATGTAATTTGTTAATTTTATCTATTTCTAATGCATTATTATAAAAAAAAGCGTTTGCTCTTTGCTACTTTACTCTTAAAATATATACTTTTTAATTCGAAATCTACTTATTTGATAACAGATAATTCACGTACAAACGTATGCAATGTGGCTCCTACACGCGCGCATTGGCACAATATCACAACTCACGCTATAAGACGCGAGACGTGAGATACACTCCACTTTGGTAAAATGGTTTAAATTATAATTTATAAATAAATACTTTTAATAGCTTTTTCAAACATTCATATTCAAAATCCGGGCAAATATTATCAGCTAATTGATTAATGGCATCGTGATATGGTTGGCTAACATGCTACTGTACATACGTAGTTAGTGGCCCGACTCACGCTCGAGGGAGTTATCATTTTTACTAGATCTCTCATCTAAGATTTTATGTCATTATAAAACATTTTCATATTATCTTGTCAAGCAAAGTATGGGGGGCTTAGACACTCAGTGTTTAATTGCTTGGGGCAGAGAGAGACCTGAAAAAAAATGTAATTTTTGATAGCGGATTTTGTTCAGCTATTTCTATAAAAATATATTAATTAATAACAATGCTTCGTTCGAATGAATAATAAGATAAATTAAAAATAAAATTGTATTAAGGCAATCAAAAAACAATCTTTCCTCCATAAATGATTAACCAGTAATTTATTTATTATCATCTTAAATTATAATGTAAATATGTACTTATACATCCCATTTTATGATGAGTTGTAAGTAGATAAGGCCTAGTACTAAAAACAGTTTTAAAGGCAAAAAATGAACATCTAATTATAACTATCACCTCTAGTCGATGTCGAACTCAAAACTATTCCAAGTACAATCAGACTCTATCCGAATACACCACTATGGTCTATATATTTTTTTAGATAATATTTGCATATGCACATTTATTTGCAACAAAGTGCAGTCGGTATGCATAAATTAAACACTTACCCTCCATTACACTCAATAACAAGCGTCGACTGAGTGTGTAGCGATCTGCAATGCACTACCGGCGGGATCAAAGTAAAAGCACCGGATAATTACTATATAGAATGAAGTAATGTTGCATAATCGTCTAAAAGTATTTAGTAAAAAATTATAGCTTTTCAAAACATCGACGGCGGTAGTGGAGAGGCATGTATGAGCTAGCTCGTTAAACAAAAGATTTATTATTGCACTATAAATAGTTCTTAAATAAAGTTTACATCGTTCCAATTTACATTTTTTATCAATACATAACGTGTTAAACTTTGAAAGTCAAGGTCTTAAGTTCATTGCAATCCTCTTCAAGTGACATTCTTTCTTGTAAGCGTCATGTGTGAAGAAAGTTTGTAATTTTGGCGCAAGCCTTGTGTGTACTTATCGAATATTGTAAATATCAACACAATTAAGAAAAACTTAACGAAACATCAATAACCTTTATATAATGAAGATATTATTTGTATTATTATAATGAAGTCATTATATAAATACCTGACAATTATCGCGTCAACGACACCCTGAGGTACACCTTTCCCGCCGCCCGCAGGTACACGACAATACGAGCAGTAGCGCAGCGTAGCGTAGCCTTGTACTATTAAAACTACTTTACTACATAAAGGTCAATAATTTGCGTTATCACCTGTAAATTAAAAAACCCATTATTTGCTATTTAACAGAAAGCACCGGTGAAAGTTCAACAAACTATAACTAACTAGTTGAAAGTTTACAGAAAGCGTTAAGTTACGAACACAAGTAATGAGCTTTTTTTATATAACTTAAAACTTTTTACAGTAACATATGTAAAGTTATTCAAAATTATTCCATCGCACATATTGTAACGGTTTCGAATGTTTCTAGTCGGTGTTCACAAAGAGCGCCGGCGCCGGCGCCTCCTTATGCTAATTCAGGCAATTAAGACCGGCGTTGTGGTGTTTATGTGGATTAATTGCGAGCTATAGAGCCGCCAAGGACAACTTGTAAATCATACTCTCATCGAGTGGAACAATTAAAATGAGTTTAGATTGGTGTGTAAAAGTCAGCTGTGTTTCAAGATTTCAATTTACATTTAATTGGTATTAATTGTTGTCTTTTTTATTACTAATATAGAAATTAATTGAATGTGCTTTGAAAAAATTAATAAAATAAAATAAACAAATAGTTAAATGATAGTGTGAATATAAGAAAATATATCAAGTCTTCGTGATGCAGTACAGACGCTGTCCAACGGGAAGCCTATTAGGTGAAATTTTTAATATATATTTAAAATTATTTTCCTATCTCCGACCTAGTAACATGGAGCGTGGCGTTCACCATACAAAACATAATGTATTGATTTAGGAACAGTGGAGAGCGGCCATTACGCTAGACACTTCTAGATGCTAGTTTCTATCCGAAAGCGTGTGTGATTTGAATATATATTTTTAAACATAACTATTAAAAAGAATTGTGTTATTTAAACAGCATTTCCGAACGTCGTCGATCTCTTACATTTCTGAAAATTTGGTATCAAACGATAGACTATTTTTGTCTTAATAATAATTAATTAAAAATTTATATAATATTATTAAACAAAGTTATTCATACATTAAAAATGTTAGTCCAATATTTTAACTAGTTATTTAAAACTTTTAAGTGTTATTTACTTATATAAAATATTATTTTTCTATAATCAATGTGTTATTAATTAAATTTGCATATAATTATCACAAAATATGTAAAAAAGTCCGATTATCCTAGTCGTAGTTATTAAGATTATCCTTGCCAGATTTGCTTACATTCGTAAATAAATAGACACCGTAGATAAATACAGAAGATGCTAATAAAAGCAATCGAACAGTAAGTAATCGAAAAGCAATCATAAACAGTTATTACGTATGTATCACATAATAAACAACCCCCATACTATGCAACGGCAAAAAATACGTATAATGTAGGAATTCCATTCAAATGCACTTTTTCAGTCACTAACTAGTTCGCCGGCGAAATGCTAAGTGTTTTATTGCATTCCACTCTGATACCGTTAAATTTAAATTTAAATGCTTACACTGAGGACTTGTGAGTGTGTGCGTCTATTGTGTGTTTGTGTGCGTGCTATGCGCATGCGCGTTGTCTCCGACTGATGGATGACAGGTGACGTCGGCGCCGCAAAGAGCCAGGGGCGCGGAGCCAAGAGCTGCCTCTCAGGTAGCAAGTGATCAATAAATATACTCGCAAATAACTGATCATAGGATTTTGCTTTTTTATTAAGAAAGTGACTTATATCGAAATTAAAGAATTTGCACGTGCCCTTAATAACCAGTCTAATTCTTGTTTTTTATTTTATTGGATATCTTATTGGACTCGTCATTAAATCAATTGTAGTGTATGATATAAAATATACATCAACCTATTTTTTTCTACAGCTCTTTGTATAAATAACATATTAAGCAAACCAAATAACACTAAAATTATAATACTATTTTTTTTATAACTAACAAAAACAGAGACAAATTTATAAGTAAGTGTTTTTAAAACAATTCAAATGAAATTAAGTATATACATTTTTTTTTCTAATGTGTGCTGTACAAAAGGTTGCCAGCTCCTGCACATCCTCAACTCATTAGACATTCGCCTGTCCGAGCCGGCTTGGAATCTGCGACCGAAACAAAGCGCGCCGCCGCACCGCATCTAAATACTACTGATATTAGCTGAGGTACATGTATATGTAAAACAAATATATTTTATTGAATATATTAAATTGAAGTAATAATAAATGCGTTAAAAGAATTTGGCAGAAATTCTCAGCATCAATGGACAGTGTTACTTGTGAATTTGATATCCATTTGAACATGTATGATTTACTTGACATAATTTCTTTCATGTCTCTGCTCTGGTAAACACAACGCAGCGTTGAGTTCCGCCAATCAATACTCCTTATTTATAATTAAGGCAAAATTATGTCTTATAATTTACGTTAATATTTTAAAATACTATTATATTTAAAATATTGAAATATAATGCCATCAATATTTCGAAATATATTTATACGTTGATGTTTAATCCCAATATTTTATAGAGAACAGTCTCTGTAGGCGGACTTATTATAATAATTAAACTAACAACATTTTCCCTATAAAGTAACTAAGCTACATGATAATTAATTATTTTCAGGAAAAGGCGAACACAATCATTACTCAAATATTTCAAAAGCTCTTTACATTACTTACACCTATTTGAATGTTTAACAGCACGTATACCATATTGTTCACTAATAAGCTCTCTAAAACAGAAAAAGCTCAGCGAACACAATAACTATCCTTATTGCTAATACAGGAAAGCTCACATTCATATATAATGTTTAATTTCTACAACTTTGAGAAGCTCCGAAGAGCTCTTCGTAAATAAAGAACGAGTGAAAGTCGATAATGAAATAAAGGAGGGATATTTTTAACGGCCACGTGCACTGAGGCATCTCGAGAGTCCGCTCATATTATTTTGTATTATATATAAGAGAATACAATTTTATAAATGAAATAATTATTAAGGTAGTCTCGGCGCAGTGGCACAGCGTCCGGCCGTAGATGCAATTGGTTGTGGGTTCGATTTCCACTAGGGATATTGTTTCGGAGTTCGGGCTTTTAAAAGTGGCAAACGTAGTGTCTTTTCAATACGCTCTCTCTGCCTACTAAAAAGGGTAATTAAATTAAAAAATAATTGTATACGTAGAAGCTACACGCTATTTAAGAGCGCGCATAAAACTGTAGGACGTAAAGTGTCGTAGGTATAATAAGCCGGTGGCCGTCGCCGGTATTGGACTTGCTTTTACGATGCTATTATATAATGTTAGAAGGTACACATGTCTTTTATAATTATGAATTTACTCTTTATTACGATTTATGCCGCAAAGCAAAGTAGTCAGAAACAACCAATTGTCTAAACACTTCATGGACTGGTGTTGACTTAAACGCTGCGCTTTGTCTTAACAGAGAGGAGAAAGTGACAATCGAACCCACAACCAGTTGCGTTTAGATTCAGTTGCTGTCTCACTTAGCCACGAGCGCCCCTTTTTCTTGATGTCATTGATTGTTACTTTATACTTCTACGCAACAAAACGCCGTGATTTCTCTAAACAACTCACAAAATTCCTTTCTAAAACTTTGAGGCCGGTCGTGGCGCAGTAAATGCGACCGGTTGTGGGTTCAATCACTACTCGGGAGAGTGATATTTAGATTATTTTCACTTCATCGCTCTAGTAAAGACAAAGTGCAGCGTTGAGTTCCAACACTTAACACGCAATGTCTCGCCTTTGGTGGAATGCAAAATAAGGAGTGTCTTGACACTAGGTACTTTCTGTCTATCCTGCTATGCGAGACTAAATCGTAAAGCTAAAAAAACTCGCGAAACTCTTTCGCTAAACGGAATTCTTTGAATCTGAAATATATTCAGTAGTTTAATGAATTACGATGCGAGTAGATTATTAATTATTAATCATTCGCCCGAGTGGATCGAACCCACAACCAATCGCACTTACTGTAGGACAATATTCCACTGCACCACGCTGGACTCGAAAGTAAATATCATAATTTATAACTTTCTACATATGTACTTATCTTTCGTCCGGGTACTGACATACGGATATTGACATATAAAGCTTAATTTAATGAATTTTAAATTATATAAAAAATGATTAAATATAAAAGAATACGTTCATCTAGTACCTGGCTCTAAATCAGATGGAAAAAGGAGAGCTAAGTGGCTTATCTCAAAATTTACTTATAAAGCGGAAATAAATAAAAAAATATTTAAGTATATAATATATGCATTAACGTAGCACTGTAGTGGGTTCGGGGACAGCCGCTGGACATACATAAAACATTCCTCGGCTAAGCCAGCGTTGATAAAAGTCGCATCATATATTTGGACGCCGCACAAAATCCCCCGACGACGTCTAAAGCATTCCCTTCTTTATACCCGGAATAATAATAACTCCAAAACTACTTGAATAATTTTTGTCATCTCTAGGAAATATTACGATACCTTCATAATGCTTGCGAGTCGTGACGTGTGAAGTGTAATGTACGTGAATAATAAAATATTTGATGAATTTATCTTGTTAAAGTATTCAATATATATTTAAATTATTGTATATAGTTAAGGCCGGTCGTGGCGCAGAGAGATAGAGAGATATTGTGTGCAAAGTTGCACGCGTTCAACAGAGAAAACCAAGTAGTCACTCCTTTCGGTGACCGGCGGAGCTCAACTTTTCACCTATCCAAAGAGGGACAAGACCAATGTTATAAAAATAAACAAATACACTTGCGCTACTGTGGAGTTTATAAGTATGTACTTTGTACCTACTTATTATTTGCAAAGCATATCAAGACGGCTCTCTCACCGCGTAATACCATGTATTATATTTGTAAGTAAACTTCAAGAATAACAAGGGAGCAGAAAAAACGCACTAAAGTTGTATAAAAAATAGCACGCTCTTAGTGTCGCCAGCAAAAACAACGCGATGTTTATTGTATGAGTCGCTGAAACTCGAGCGGCCGCTTAATGGATTGCGCGAAGGATTGACTTCAGCCTATAACAAGCCAAATATGGATGCGTATGTAGTTACATTAAAAATGTTAATGTTACAAAAGAGCCGATGTGTCAGCCGTTTCATATACTAAATCCTGCTACGTGTATGCGCTATAATGAAAGTCATATAATGCAGAGGTATAATAATTCTAACCTAGAAATAGATTGAGGTACAATTAGGTACAATTTGTACGCAGAAGAAGTAGGCGCGACAGGTATAAGAGCATAGATTTTTTTAACTTCCCGCTTTTTATGCCGCGTGGCAGGATAGACAGAAAGTAAGTAGTGTCAAGACCCTGCGCTTTGTACTTCGCTTTCCGCCGAATTCGAGACATTGCGTGTTAAATAGCGGAACTCAACTCTGCACTTTGTCTTACCAGAGTGAGGAAGTGATAATAATTAAATATACTAATAACAAAATATACTCCCCTGAGTGAAAATGGAACCCACTACCGATCGCGTTTACGATCAGACCCTGTCCCACTGCGGCACGACCGGCAATCATTGTTTTATATCATATATAATCTATTATCAACATAAGCTTTAAAAATAAAATAATAATAAAATGTAATACTTAGAGATTCATATAATATGTATACTTGTAGGTACGTACAACATAATATGAAGTCGAGCAGAAAACCGATAGACAGTCAGCCGCTGCAAGTCATCGCTGAAATATAAATCACGAAGGCTTCAGGGGAACATTCCATAAAACGGTTTTATGATAATGGAATCGATTAATTGTTCCGATGCCGAATCACTGCCTTTTCACTTGCTGACTTTGACTTGGCAGTTAAAAAATAAAATGGGATGGTAGGAATTCATATATATATATATATATATATATATATATATATATATATATATATATATATATATATTCCCTTTCCACCGAATTTGATAAATTGCGTGTTGAGTGGTGTTTACTTCAGACGGCTAGTCTTGTCATAATATATTAAAACGCAACTTTCTCTATACAATAAAAAAATCTATCAAAAACAGCGAAAGTAACATAAATAAACATAAAGATAAAAAACGCGTATGCTTCAAAATCGGTTTCATTAGATACATCAAAATTTTATAATACAACTAACATACATATAGTATATGACCTGTACCTAACAGGTATTTTAAATGAAACTATTTTAACCGGATTAATCGCGTATATTTTGGTATTCGAAAATACATTTTGTACACCTGACGTTTCGAACACTTTACAGTAGTCCGTGGTCACAGGTAGACTCCTACCTAGGAAGTCTAAATATACGCGATTAATCCGGTTAAAATAGTTTCATTTAAAAGGTATTTTATTAATCTTGATATAAATATTGTTTCCCGTGATCCTTACCAAAAATGATTGGGCAACATATCCTATATCACATCTAGAGTTAAGTTAGTTTAAGTGACAATATCATTAGCGAGACCAAACGCGTTAATGGCCATATCTCGTAAAGACAAAAGAGCCATCGATCACTATGTAGTGCGTAGTACCAGTAAGTAGGGACACGCAACCCCTTCGGAGCGGCGGCGTCTGCTTGCGGCCTGTCAACTGCGCTATCTATCATTCATACATCTACTTAGTTAACAAAATGTATTCTTATAACAATGATAAATATATAGTTAAAAATATATTACATTAACAGATAAACGCCCGCTTCGCACAAATTATTAAACGTTTTTAGAGGACGTACAATAATTTGGTACTCGCCCACCGATCTCACGATTCGCCTCGTTATTAACTTTAACGTGTTAATTCTCAATAATAAACTAAAAGTAGCTTTAACAAATAAGTAGAAAAGAATATAAAGCTCGAATAAAATGTGTAAATAAAAACGTAGAATTTATATCGCCCCCATTTTAAGTGTATTGTATTATAACAGGTCGGCGACGTCGCAGCAAAACGAAAAATACGACAATTTCTGTAACTAAACCAATTTTTCCGGAGAATGGCAGATTATTATCGCATTTCCCGCTTATTACTAGGTAGAATTACGTAGCAATGTAGATGCAGTCGTGAAAGCTCTATAAAGCTTCACGCGACACGCCTCGCGGACATTCCGCGACACATAACGTCTTGCGGAAGATACTCGTATTCTGCGATTTATAATGTATCTCTTTTATTACCATAGGGCGAGGTGGGAGACGGATGGACGGATGGACATACACGTATATCTAATTTATGTAATTAATTATATCACTTATTTTTTTATTGTTACGTACAATAAAATAATTAATAAAAGCTTCATGGTGTAATAGTGTATGGATAAATTTAAAAAAATGAACGACAAAAAAGATATGTAATTATTATATGAAAAAATGTCTAGTTATAATATATATTTTGCGTGTTAACACATGTACATTAATTTATTTAATCACCTTCAGCTTTTAAAATCCTTGTAACCTTACGCTCGTATCCTGATGACGCGGCGTGATAGCTAAGACGGGTTCAGATTCCCTGAGATGAAATAATACTTAACTTGTAGTAAAAGCAATTTATACATTTTATAATAAACATTATGTTTTAAATTCCTCGCATTGAATGAACAATCGATACAACATGAATCGATACGCTCACTCGGACGTCGTAAACGGTTTATTACGATTTGGCACGTCGCGCCGCGCTGCGCTGTACGTTGCAATACAAAAAAAACATACTTAGTTTCTGACATTAAATTACTCATTAAAGTATCGCTATAAAACCGATAATTATACCTGCATGGGAACATTTTCAAATACATATTTATTCCGACCTCACATTGCAACCTTAGTAATCCTGTCATATTATAGAATCGTCTTTGACCTAGCGATGTACTCGACTCGTATATAGGTATGTAGGTATCGATAAAAACCTTCACTTGTCGATAAAATATAGAGACGCGTGTAGTTGGAAGCATTCCGAGTAATGACCATCTCGTTACAAATACTTTACGAGCCCTGGAATGTAGTCGTAACAGTAATAGTAAAATGATATATTAAAAGTTTACCTTCACGACTGTCACATTGATGATAATACTGGAATCACTAAGTTTGTCTCGCGACCACGTTTGCTTTGAAATTCTAAATGCGCCGGATATTATAACGTCATCTTATAATCATATTATATTTTAGTGGTGTGATTATATTTTAATTATATTCATTTCTTCCGCCACTCAACACGCTGTTTCGCAAGGCGGAGAAAAGTGTCTATGCGGGACATAGCCTGAAACTGCATTATTATCTTGTCGTAAGTAGGTAGTTGTGTATACTTATAACGACTTACTTTAAGGTTAGACGTCATTAAACCTCAAATAAAGACAACATAATATTTGACATCTCTTTCAAAAACTTTTAGCCGATAATATGGAATAATCAAAAAAAATTGCCTTGCAATACAAATTATTTAGGAATAATATTTCACATCTCTTGGATTATGTATAAATTTCTAAGTTCCGTTACTCGACACCGATAATATCTCAAGGGCGAGTCGCCGTTTACCTAATCATGAAGACCGTGCGGACTTCCATTCAATTGCACTTTTTGCATCCAAATAGCTTATTGTCACGGCAATCCATAAAATTATGTTGACTTAATTGACATTTCCGCCGTTTTTGTCGAAGCTACGTAAATTTTATATTTTATACTCAGTGGCCACCTGTCGCCGCGCGTTAGAGCGCGCATTGTGTAGCTAGCCGCTGGCACAATACACGCGCATCAACACTCCCGACTCCTGGGGATTATACCTTAAATCAGTGTCCACCCCTGTATTACTTTTTCTCAAATAACTTAATTTACATGAATAATTTAAAAAAGATTTAGATAGGTATATTATTGTAAATGATCTAATCTATGTGAGAATTTTAAAAAAATTGTAATTATTGTAATCAGTTTTTATCTACGTTAAAATATGTATTAATGTTATAAACATTTAGACATACTTAAATATTACCTTATTGACATTAATTTATTTACGTAGGTTAGACTAAGTAAATAAATTAATATGTAAGGTACAAAATTAAATATGGTCTTGATATTCAAATTGTCAAAGATAGAATTCGACTTTTTCTATATAGGTGCGTCTATATAAGTAGTCCACAAAGATGTCATAAAGAACAATCATAGAAAATATTCAGGGTGCACGACATTCCTATTAAGAATGTATCAAGTAAATAAGATATATTTTTAGAGTTTATTATGCACTAAGAAAAAATATGAGTAGAATTGGAAATTTAACATTTACACATACACATCATATTGGAGGTCATTGTTAAATCCAGCAAACTGCACAATACACAAGGGTCACATGGATAAATAAAAATTTAAATCCAAAGAGCTGACCCAGCTCAAATGACCAATTTACAATAACGTCCAATTTTAAAATAACTTAAACTAGGAAAGTAATCTCTATGGTCTTTAAATAGAAGGGATTTTCCCGTAAATAATGTACATTAAATGTAGCAACAATTATTTCTTTGGGCGCTCCGAGGGCTTTGTGTCGCTCTCTCCCAGTACCTAATGGCTATTGCCAAATTTCAATTGTTAGTCTAATAAAGGCCCTTCTCATTTTTTCCATTCCGTATTAAAGCTTCGTGGGAGTATGTCAAGCATAATATTTTGCGTAATATTGTAATATGCTTTTGTAAGTTTTTCAACAATTACTTATCATTTTTTAATAGAAAATGAAACCGGTCGTGGCGCAGTGGGACAGCGTCTGACTGTAAACGCGATTGGTTGTGGGTTCGATCCCCACTCGGGAAAGCGCTTATATTCAATTTATTTTCACTTTCTCGCTCTGGTAAGACAAAGTGCGGCGTTGAGTTCAAGCACACAACACACAATGTCTCTAATTCAGTGGAAAACGAATTACGGAGTGTCTTGACACTAGGTACTTTCTGTCTACCCTGCTATGCGGAATTAAAATCATGAAGCTAAAAAACAAATACGAAGAATCTTTTTTAAATTTGGAGGATTTATACTTTTTCACAAGCGTGACATTTGATGTGTCAGAGATTTCTTTGTTATATTACCATACATGCTAACCAGAATACATTTTAAATAAGCAATAAAATTATTAAATTGTAAAATTAGCAACAATTTAAATAGGAACATTTTACTACAATTCATAATATTGCAAGTGAGTGTATGCAGTGAAACTCTTGTCCCAGCTAGCGAAGGGTGAGCGCTTGTACGTCTGTATGTACGTTTAACACAAACAAGTAGCTATTCAACAACGCGATCCCTTATCCAATGGCTCAAATCGTAGCGCACCTCCGCAAATCGTAATCCTCTTAGAAAACATTTCCAATTTAAAAAGAATTCCACCTTTTATCCTTGAAGGAGGGCGCGTAAAAAATAAAAGGAAAAACTGTGACACGCGTCGGAGGCGTATGTGCGAGTACCTACACAGTATAGATAACAGGGTTTTTCGGGTCCCTCCACTCGATTCTTTACAGGTCGCTTCTTCCATCGAGAAAGCATCTATTGAAACTCCACTCAGGCCGTGTTAGCTGCCTATTTAGTATAAAAAGGGTCGAATTTCCCCGCGATCCTTTTTTATCCCGAGGTGGGGTGGGCCCACCTCCGCCGGACTCGCACTACCAGACCTAACGCTACGTAACGATCACCGCTCGTACGCCGCGCGGCCTTCACTCCCATCAATGCGCTATTAAATTTACTTACCCTTGTTTCTGTTAAACTTATACCGATAAAACCTATAACAACAGTGGAATCTTGATCATTTTATCTATATAGTACCTATAGGCGAGCTATTTGGGATAGTTTTCTTTAAGTTAGAATGCATCGTGTCAAAGTACAATACATAAAGGCAATTGATATACGTACTTAGCTATATGTACTTTGTAATTGATAATTGTACTGGTAAACGCAGTTACAGCCTTCATATCTATTTATAAAATAAAAATCATTATTTCTCATGCATTTATCAGATTTATGTGTATCCATTTGCGGGCCTCAGTAGTAGGTAGTAACATCAGTTCAAATATTTAAAGGGCGGCTGAGTTTGATCGGCGGGCGGCCGCGAGTGCCGCAATTGGATCACACGAGCGGTTACGGACCCGAAGTTATTTCACTGAAATTAGTTTATCCAAGCAAATTCGATTTCGATGGCCTTAAGTAAACTTAAATTTGTATCGTCTCCCCGTTCGTACCAATTGCGATAGCTTCAAGCGATTTTGTTACAGCTTTAATGTTTTTTTTATATTTGTTAAAATGTTTACTTCAAATGAAAATGTTACTTAAAATAACGATACATCCTAAAATTAATACAAATGTAAATATGTAAAAATCATTAGTGAGCCATTATTCGCACATTTAGAATTTATAAAAATGGTTACATTAAAAGAAATTTCAAACCGTTTACTTTAATTTAAAATCAATATAATAATTTCTAATACCCATAATTAGTTTTGAGAGAAAATTACTTATTATTTACTTACTTATTCATTTTATTTAATAATATATATTTTCTAATTTCGGTCCAACCATCGTCCTAAAATAAGGTAAGTCTATTTATTGACCAATTCGAGGAAAATGCATTCAAATACATTTCCTCGTATTTTAGCATAATTAAATGAATAATAATAGTTTACGAACCTACTTTTTTTTAGCTTCATGCTTTCATCCCGCATATCAGGGTAGACAGAAAGTACCTAGTGTCAAGACACTCGGTACTTCGCTTTCCACCGAATTCGAGACATTGCGTGTTTGGTGGTGGAACTCAACGGCGCTCTTTGTCTTTTACCGGAGCGAGGAAGTGACATAATTTAAATATCCCTCGAGTGGGGATCGAACCCACAACCGATCACGTTTACAGTCAGACGTTGTCACACTGCGCCACGACCGGCCTCATATTATAATTAATAATACTTAACTTAATGTCATTTCCTACGAACCAGCAAATGAAATTATTTGTGAAAATCTTAAAATAAAAGAAACATTCTAACAAAAAATTTACCGCATCGTCGCAGAAAAGGCTGAAACATAAGAATTGTAAAACAGAGCAATTCGCATAAGAAGACAGTGGCGGCTCAGGTCGCCTGGGATCGGTTAACCCATGTTACGGGACGCGCCTCTCCCTGAGGACTTCGACTTTCCACAAAGAAAATAGCAATCAAAATTTGATTTACCGCCACCCGCGGCCATACACCACATCTCTCTAATCCGCGAACAGAAAAAGCCTAAAATCTAAGGGGATCCACGTCGAGGTCGAATTGAAAATCCCACTGACACGATCTGCCTTTAATATTTATGAGAACGTTAAAATATCACTAGTTCTTGAGAAAAGCAATATTCGAAGTGGAGAAATTCGCAAAAAATAAAGACTGTTTAGGACTTATTAGTATGTAGGTACATACTTATAGACTGATATAAGATTAGCTTACGAATATATTTTTACTTTTTGAATTATGAAAGGTATATAATGAAATGCATACAAAAATTCAGCTTAATAAGATCTTTGATTTTCACGATTTTATAAATAATATATTTTTGGAATAAAATACATTTTTGGACACCTGACGTTTCGAACACTTTACAATAGTCCAATACAGCAGACTGTGGTCACAGGTAGACCTGTATTTTCGAATACCAAAATATACGCGATTAATCCGGTTAAAATAGTTTCATTTAAAATGCAGTTTAATATTTTATCTTATACTGACACTGTATTAAGTAGAACCTTACTTATTGTAAGTAACTAAAAAAAAACAGTATTTATGTTGTATAAAAAAAAACGTTACATTTTTTATTGTTCTCATGGATATAAGTATGACATATATGTTATATAGATAGGTTTGTTTGCAAAATATTTTGATGTTTGATGCACATAGGTAGGTAGGCAAGCGGTAAGCCCCTCTCCTCAGAGTGCGCACAACTCAGTATTCAGTGGCATATAAAACCGAATTGGACTTTTTGATCAGCCACCAAATATTCTATGCGCCGCCCGACGATAGCTTATACATAAAGAATGAATTCCGACCTTGCCTCGACATGTTATGTTTAAATAAATAATCTTATTCATTGATACCAATGAAATACCTAAATCAGTGGTTTTTCATAGTACCTACCTACATATTTATATTTAAATTATAAATAACGATATTCATAAATAACGATATAGTTTCAAATATATACCTAATTTTAACATTTTATGGTTTTTTTTTCCGAAAATATTTAATCAAAGGTCCAAGACAAAGGAAGAATCTAGACCCTACAAATATTTGAATCCACAGCCAACATGTATGCACCGCCATTATGTCAGTATGAAGCATAAATGGATGGATGAATTATAAATATTTTAGGTGCAACTTCGTATAGTAAATTAATTTGTATGAAGTTATTTCAAACGGATCAATTGAATAGACAGCTATATTTTACTAACACTGTTATTGTCGTCTTGGTTATTTGTAATAGGTAAACTTTCTGACGATCGTTTGTGGACTAATCGAACACCGTAGGCTGGAGTGATAAAAATGTCACGTTAGGTAAAATATATATACAAATACGAAAATATACAAGATTAGCCTGGTTAACATAGTTTTTTTGAAATGTCTAAGAAGCCCGTAAACCAATATAAAATTATTAAAATGAATCCGACTAATTTTACATTAAATCCCTAAAGAATAAAGCAATATCTACTTATAGACTACACCGACACGGTAATAAAACAAAATTATTAGTGGGAAACAAAACTAGCATCCCCATAGCGGATTCGGAGTTTGCATTGAGATCGATCGGAGGGTAACAGAGGGTAGATGAGGAATGTCGCGTTAGGGAGTTTGCATGGGGTCACCTAAGCCGTTTCCGATAAGGCCCCCGGCACTCTCGGACTTTCGGCATTTTGGTACATGCTTATCTCCCGCATTCGCCTGCAACGTGCGTGACTTGAATAATGCACTCGCTCCCCAAATTGAAATCATTTTTCTATAATTTCACAGCAATGATGGCTTGCAACACGTAGCACAAGGTCGTTCATTATTTTGGAAGATGTTGACGAAGAGATACGATTTGCATATAATTATGTAGTAGGAACAAATTATTCTTATTAGTGTAGACTAATAAGAATCGTGAAATCGCTAAAATATACATACTAATAATTCTGCCAACTTTCAAATTGATATAGGATTTAATATTAACGTCATAATTATAATTAGTAAAACTTACACCAAAACAAATGGTTTAAAATCATTTTATGATTTAGTATAAATATGAATTAATTCTGAGCGAATCAACTCCGAATTTGACTGTATTAAATTTTATAGCAAAAATCCTTCAAAAAGACGAAGAATTTAAACTATTCATTAAAATATATATAAATAAACAAATCAAATAACTTTAAAATATGTAAGAATAAGAAAAACACCTAAAGGTAAGTGTTAAGGCCCAAGAGTGAAGTAGCGATTACGCTATTCACAAAAAGCTCACGGCGCAAGATTGAGATCTCGGCATCACTCCGGCCACTCCACGTCCCGACATGATAAATAACAGTTTCCCCACTTTTTACGCCGAGGGTGTCACGCAAAAAAATGAATAAGAAAATTTACCTAATGGCCGCGATTCTTTATACTCTATCTCTATTGTCAGAGGACAATGCTGTAATGGAGGGATAACGTGAGTGAACTGCGTCGACCGTTTTATTTTATTTGCTTTTTTGTAGGAAACTAAGAATGTATACGTCAGCTTGAGAATTTCAGATTTGTTTAAATGTGATGGTACTCATTTTAATACTCTATGGTGGTTTTGGTGTTTTAAAGTTAATTTGATTTGTTGAAAATTAAATTATTATTATTTAAAAAGTAAACAATTTACAAAAGTATACATTTCATTTAATTTTGGATAATGGAATTATTTCATAAATTTAGTCTAGTAATGTCAAATTAATATAATAAATATTGTTTTTTTTTTTACTTTTCCTGCAAACTTGTGATTACTTAAAAAAATGTTTAACTATTTAGTTTTGTTTTTTCTTCTTTTTTCAATAAAAAAGGGATAAATTATAAATGATCTTACTTTTTGAGAAATTTTATACAAAAATAATAAATTAAGATTACAAATATATAATTAATCTTGTAATATTTCATATTTTAATTTATAGATTTAATTTTATTCTTTTTTTTTATATTAAATTTTCCATAACTTCTAAAGTATATAGTGTTTAAGTAGGATATGATATATTTAAAACAATTCAAATAAACTGATACTATATTTACACAAGAAAAAAATGTTTAAATCATAAATGTAATTTTTTAATTTCATATATCATAATAAGAAGGGTATAATATTAAAAACCTTACCAAAATATAGTATACAAATCCAAATAAACACATTCCTCACTCTTATAAATTTATGACTATAAATTTAAATTTGTATAAATATTCTATTTCTAACAATGTCACATGGTCACACCATATTTAAATAACAAATTTGCATATAAATATAAGACAAGTTTCCATTATCAAGTTCAAAAGGGTACTGAACGGTGATTCAAGCGGTACCAGAGCACCCACCGAGTTGTGTATAAACCTTTCTCCGAGCGAATAAAATCTACATTTTCTCAACCCTTCTCTCTCATTGGTTAAAAAAACCCAAACCCCTATGCGCGTGTGCTAAAAAATGAAAGGGTTGAAATGCTTTACCCTTTTTTAAATCACCCTTCATTTTTTATCTCTTTCTGTAACATAAGCACCCTTTTATGCTTGGTACTGACATAAAGAACATTAAATAAGTAAATTATATGTAAATAAAGAGATATGTGTCATGCATATTTGTGCATATATTGTGAATATGATAAAAATATACTTAAAAATATATTGAAACCAAACAAGCCAATATTTGGTTAATTTACAAACATTTGTATTGATATCAAAAGCTTTATAATAAAGTTTACTGTAGTACCTTAACTATATCATACATTCTTGGAATAATTTTAAAATTTTAATTTTTTTTCTTCATCTTCATCAGAAACATACAATATAAACTTAAGACAATTAACAATACGAAAATCGCGGTATTATTATTCTGACACTGACAGGACAACGATCTGTTTTACGTAAAACTAAATAAATTGATAGTATAACTATATCAAAAACATAATAACAGCTAGTAATAAAAAAATATATGTTTGACTAATTATAGGTTTTATTTTATTGATTATAACGTACAATACAATATTATACTCCAGTATCAGAAACGAAATTACGTACTTAATGTTAGAACATTATACGTAAATTGAAACGCTACCACTCACAATCAATAAAAATAAATAACTTCATTTTTATTATAATTAATTAAATTCTTATATTAATAATTTACTTAAATACTTCCATTAAATTACATTTTTTTTTTGGTATTAAATTTATTACGTGATAATATCAAATGACAATGACATATTAAAATGACATTTTAAATTTTAACTCTGTAGGACTTTGGGATCGTATAATTGACTGAATAGTTATAATTTTTGTATATTTAAATAAATAGTTGAATGAATTAAAGATAATAAGGATGACTCTTTACCATTTTGGAAATTGTCTAGCTTTAGTGTACGCGCCATATTACATGGCATATAAATTTTCGGGAATGTAAGCTTTTTTATCTAATTAGGTTAAGTCTAATCAAACTAAGATCTTTAAATTATCTATTTTTCAGATCTGAATATGCAACTTTTTCTAAATGCGTGTATGCCGGTGGCTTATATATTTTTACACAACTTTGTAAAATGTTGTTATTAGCAACCTTCTTTCCTGATTCAGATAATATTCATGAGGGAGGAGAGTATGATATATTTTTGGTAAGTAGGTACAAAAAAATTACATCCAAGCAATGTAATGCAGATTGATTGATGCAAATTAATTTTATTCAAGTTTCAATATATAGAATTTATGTCGTCTTATTTACTAGACATACAAATAGAATCAAGTCACCTAATACTCACCTAATACTCCATTAAATTTTTCTTATAAAGTATTGCTTATTATTATAAAATTTAGCAGTAAAATTGTGCATTAAGCTGTGGTGTGATGGATATTTTTATTTTTAGGAGATTCTCAAAGCCACAGTAGATCTTGCGGACCTCCTTGGTTTATACTTTGCTTTGAATTCAATACCTGGAAAAGGTCATGCAAAAATTTTAAATGCTGCAATAGGCTGGGCAAGTGCAGAGGTAAATTATACATGTTTATTCAATGTACGTAAGAGACACAAAAAAAAGAACTGTATCTAAATCTTATCAAATGTAAATATTTCAATATATATTATGCACTGGACTGATTCAATATTTTATCTATGATTCCTATTACTATTAAAGAAAAACTATGTTTACTTTCATAATTCATGTCAACAGGTAATAGTTACTCGAAGCATTCTTTTATGGGTTGGAGCTAGAGGATCAGAGTTTGACTGGCGTTATGTCCGTTCATGTGCTGAATCCAATGTGGCTCTGCTTCAGCATGCATCAACAGCTGCTCTAGTATGGCTTTGGACGAGAAGTGATTTACCAAAGAAATATTTTCCAATTGTAGTTACACTATTAGCTTTGACCCCTTATAGAAATTTAGTTGAAGAAGCCATAGGAGTGGTTTTCTCCCTAAGTGCGTGGGCATTGTTAGGCATCAAAACTCTTCATGCATCAGTTATTGGACTGAGTGCACTAGCTATATATGCAGTATTGGCTCAACAAATTGGAATATAATTTGTCTTATATTCATTATTCGTAACTTATGTTGGTATGGTTTTGTTGAATGATCTTAATTATATTTTTATTTATAAATTAATAAATAGTTTACTACATCTAAATGGCTTTGTTTTTATTTAAGTGTTAATTATTATCAAAATTAATCTAAAGTTATTTATTGGATTTAACTTCTAAAACTGAGAGAGATGTGAAATATATGTAAATGAGTATATATATTATTTTTATTTGATGAATATAGCACAATCTCTACCAAAAATGGAATCGGTTTGCTCAAGTTAAGCAAAGATATTAATTCATCCACACATCTAGTAAAATATTTTTAATTTGATTGAAATGTGAAAGCATCATACATAAAAAGGCATCGAGTATAAGTTCTATGATATCAGGTAAAGTTTCTTGCGCTAGAAAATTATTTTTAATAATTTATCAACTATAACTTGGTCCAAAATAGTAAGTAAATTGTCTTAAACTAATATAATATGCAAAAAATCTAAATAAAAGAAACTTTATAGTAAGACAGTTACTTTAAAGAAATAGAATGTCGTTTTTATTCATTTATGTCGATTTTTCTCATTTAATTTTGTCTGGTACTAAGAAAAAACAAAAAAGTACTTTTAGATAACTGTACCCAATATTTTTTGTTCATTTTTTATCTGTGGATAAATCTCTAGAACGACAAAATTATAATCTGTGGCAATTTTAATAGTCGTATAATTTATCCTTATTTCGTTTGTAATTATGTATTATAATAAACCATTATATTTTCAAGTACTTTGTATTATATTAATATATATATTTTTATAAGTGGTATTAAAAACATTGAATGTATGTGACGTACGACTAGATCTTAGCGCTAACCACAGAGTACATCAGTTAATTCAGTTATATATACAATGGTGCTTACACAATGTCCTGTTATTTACATCACTGACGCTGACGTTTCAGAAGAATGTTTTTATTAATATTACTACTTACTTTTTCGCATCGATAACCCTCTGACCGCTTGTTTATATAATTTTTAAATTCACGCATCAAATTTATGTTAATAAAGATACAAATCGCAATGTCGTGATCCGATTAATATGATGTGGACAGGGTTTTTTATTTTGCTTTCTTGTTATTTAACGAAAGGGGACTATAACGCCAGGTGTAGTGATAATTATAAAACTGGATTGACTTTTGAGCGTACCAGCGATGGCGTTGAAGGACGTTATAAAGTGGAGTGGTGCACTACAGCAGATAACAACGTTACGGCTTGGGAGCTAACATTACGATATGACCATCGTGCCAAGGACGACTGTCTTCGATACCAATTAGGTCCACTAGGAGCATTACATTCACGCTTTCAACAACCAGTCACTCTTAATATGTCCTGCACTAATGTTAGTATTGATTGATTCTTGATATTCATTATTAAAGCCTTTCTATTTCCGACATATTTTATGCATATGATAATTTACATAAATTGAGTACAGTAGGTACTAGTTACAAGAAAAATAGATATATGTTAAGAAATTATATTACTTAACAAGATTGACTGATTTTGCTATTTTTAAATATTAAATGAAAATCATTCTTGAAATATGTTTAAAAATGGGATGTTTCAAATTCTTTACAGTATTCCTACGTCCCATGTAGACTAAGGTGGCATTTGTCTGTCACTTGATACAAAACTTGATTATATAAAACTTTCTGTTTCTTAATTGTATTACTGTTTCTGACATACTGCCTTCCTAAGTAGGATAAAGCATAAAAGATTGTGAAGATGCCTATAATAAAATTATATCGTTAGTTGCATCTAGAAGGTGCAATATGACAAAATACAACATATTAATTATTAAATTCTTATTTTGCAATTTACAAATATATATTAAATCCAAGTTTCGAAATATTACTTTTATAACCAAATCTTTTTCAATAATAAATTTTAATTTAACTTTTAAAAATATTTTTTCCAAAAATTAATATTTTAAAATTTGCTTCAGATTTTGATATTTGATATGATTGATATTTTAAATACAAAATAACTTAATCATCATGTTTTGTTAGATATGTGTATGTTTATTTTTTATTAATTTCTTTCATTTACATTCACAAGAAAGTGTATCTTATAGAATAGAATCAATCTCATTATTTATCTTATTAATATATATAATAATTGATTTAAATATTATTCTGTTAATGTCTTCTTTTTTGATATCGAAGTAAGGTGGAAAGTGAAATCCTTACACTTGTAGGTTTATATTTTTACTTGTAGGCTTATTAACTTCTATAAAATTAACAAATATATTAAACATTTCAGGTATGCTTTACAACAAACCTAGATCTCATATTCAACGGCACCTGCTACCACTTCAAGACACTTCTCCGTAGGAACACAACAAGTTCCAACCCACACGAGTCCTTCCATTACATTACAAACCCTTACAGCAAAGAACATTTTACTGAGAGCAAAGCCATGATTTCTTCTAGCAGTGATGGGTAAGAGTAAATATAAAATAATTTAGTTAATAATTTGTCACAGATTAATTATTTAGTTAGAAGGTGCATATTTGTTTTGTTATAAAGTGAATTTAAGTTATAAATGCTTAGTGAGATTTTTGATTTTCACGATTTTTACACATTAAAAATAGAACTGTTTTAAACAGAGTTTTAATTGTGTATATTTTGGTTTTTAAAATCTAATGTTTCAAACACTTTTCAGTAGTCAGTTCACCTACAACCACGTAGGTGAACTGAGGTGGCGGGTGGGGTCGATTAATCTGTTTAAAGTAATTTCATTTTAAAAATATTTAATGCTTCTCTGTGTACCTAGCTATTGATATTATTGGGGAAAGCACGTTTTCCGGGGCGCCATAAACAATCGATATCTCGCTTTGCTTACGAGATATCGACTATCGATTATCGATATATTGATTTTTCGAGCGAGATGTCGAATTTTTTATTCATCATTTTCGCTCTATTTCACTGTGCTAACCCTAAAAATAGTGCCAAATTGTGGCGTGCGGGTAATCGCACTCTTGCCGTATTATTAATAAATGCTAAGCATTGTTTCGTTATAGTAACAAAAGAGCCATTTTCTATTTCTTAAAGACACTCCATTCTCTGATTATTTAGACAAGTTGTATGTTGAGAGGTGGAACTCGACGTCACATTCTGCCTTACCTTTATGGGAAAATAGAAGTAATATATTTAAATTTTAAATATGATAATCATACCTCAAGTGTAATATAATTATTAATCATAGTGTTAACAATCAGATACTGTCCCATTGAGATATTGGCCTCAATATATCCTTATGAGGTTTTTAACAGTTTATGGCGGAGATATGTCACTCTGTCCTCCCTTTTCTGCCGAATATGTTAATGAATGTTGTTTTTTTAAATATGGTAACAGCTGAAACCTTAGTTTAAAGCCGTCATGGCTCAGTAGTACAGTGATCTAACTATACATACATACATGTAAACTCATGTGTACGAACTTGGGGTAATATTATTTATTCATTTCACTGTTCTGGTAAGACAAATCATGGCGTTGTGTTCCGCCACTCAAGACGTAATGTCTTGATTTTTGATCAAAAAGCAGTGACTAAAAAAGAAACTTCTTGAGACTTGATTCTCTCTGACTACCTCATTACATGAGATAGAGCGTGAAGTTAGTTTAGTTTATTTGTTTTCTCAATGTTTGAGGAAAGGTCATTTGAAAATCTGATCTTAGGTCACAATGATAAAATAGTATCAAGATAATTAAATATCAATGTTACTTAATCAAGTATTTGATAAGGTTGAATATATTCTACTTTTTTTTATTTAAATGTATTATGACACAAGGCTTTCATTTTTTGTGCTGTTTTATTTTTTTTATTCTGTTTTCCATATTGGATCTCATAATTTTACGTTGTTAAATATTGGTAGAGTATTAAATTATTACTAGCATTTATTGATCACATAGCAATACTCAAAGTGCACGGATATATATTTTACCAGCAGCGTCCGCGTCTCTGATGCTTTGAAATAGTTTAATTAAAATAATCGGCAATATGATTTGTCTACATTGAAAATAAAATTCTAGAAAATATTTATAGAAGTATTTTGCTATAAACAAAACACTTTAAATTAATCAAACAGTAAATGTCAAAGGAAGGTTACCAGTAGAGAAAACTGCATTAACATTTGTTAAGCTGTCCGTGATTAGGGATACATGTGGACCGACAAAACGGACATTGATAAACGCCTCCAATTATAATTCTTCTTATATACCTTGTATGTACGTCTCACAGAGAGCGAGCACTTACATTTTCATTATAAGCATATAAATGATATAATTTTATGAAATGATGTAAATGCAATATATATATACAAAATTAAAATATTTACTTCCAGTGAGGATCTAGTAGTGCATTGGTTCCTCGGCTACGTGCCTGCCACCGATTACTTCATGGACCTTTGTTCTACGGACTACATGGTGAGTTATAAGTTTTCTTTTTACTACTTATACGATTTTTTTTTAGCTTCACGATTTTATCCCGCATAGCAAGGTAGACAGAAAGTATATAGTGTCAAGACACTCCGTACCTTGCTTTCCACCGAATTCGAGACATGGTGGTGAGTGGTGGAACTCAACGCCGCACTTTGTCTTTACCACAGCGAGGAAGTGAAAATATTTTAAATATAACCACTCCCCCGAGTACGGATAGAACCCACAACCGATCGCGTTTACAGTCAGACGCTGTCCCATTGCGCCACGACCGGTCTCATATGTTCACGCATATATTTTGTCTGTCTTCTTTATCTTCATTTTTTAGACGTTGCATGTTATTAAACCAAGCGCCGCGTTCTGTTGGACCAGACCAGGGATAAGAATATGTTTAAAACCGAAACCACGGTCATCGTGTTAAGTCATAACCTGACTAAGGTTACGGTTTATAAGTAAATAATGTGCATTTATAGCACGTTCAAAAAAAGACAATAAGCAAAGCCAAAATTGCAATTATTGTTAAATGTATTAGTTTTGTTTGTACTAATACTTTAATATACAAGTATAAAACGTTATTTGTAACGATAAAAAATTTTACAGTTTGTAAATAATTTATAAAACAGATTGTGGCGTAGTGGGACAACTGACTGTAAACGCGATCGGTTGTAGGTTCTATACCCTCTCGAGGAAATGGTTATATTTAAATTATTTCCGTTTTTCTCCCTCTGGTAAGACAAAGCGTGGCGTTGAGTTGCGTCCATCAAAATTCGGCGAAAAGCTGAGTAAGAACTGTCTTGAGACTAGGTACTTCCTGTCGACTCTGCTATACGGAACAAAAGCGTGAAGTTAATAAAAATTATATATTGCTATATGAGTCGAAAATGTAGGATAAATAATAATATTACGTTTTAAAATTTGAATCTAACTTTAATAATTAAACGTTAAAAAACATTATAAGAATTACGAAATGGCTTCCAAGAAATACAACATTTGTCTAGTTGTTATATAGAATGTTAAGAAAATGCAAACATCACTGGACTCTCGTAATATGTCGAATTTCTAAAAGATCATTCTGAGTAAATACTAACGATTTTCTATGTGCATTACTTGTCTGTCTAAATGTCACGACAACTAAAATAAACACAATTTATAGATATAGGTACTATTGTTTTTGATTTCTAATACATTAACTTCACGAGTGATTTAGTTTTTTGACGTAAGCGAGTAATATTTCAAGCGATTTTAAATAAACACAATTGTTCAAGTAACTTGTGATGCGCAGTGGGATAGCGTCTCGCTATAAACGCGATCGGTTCTGGGTTCGATTCTTACTCGAGGGAGTAATTATATTAAATTATTTCTCGCTCTGGTAAGACAAAGTGTGGCATAAGTTCCGCTAGTCAACACGCATTGTCTCGAATTCGACGGAAAGCGAAGTATGGAATGTTTGACACTAGATACTTTCTGTCTATCCTGCTATGCGGGATAAAAGCGTGAAGCTAAAAAAATAATAATTTATAAGTGTCTTTCTTTGTTAAGTAAATGGTAATCGGTACATAAGTATATGGCTGATGTTCTGGCCTTGAATTGTAGTACAACTCGGGGGTAAGTTTAAAAAAAATATTTTAGTTTCCTTATTTTTTGAAGAAACATGCGGCGTTAAGTTCCACTATGTGGTGGAAAGTAAAGAGTATTGCTTTATATTGGTATGATTTATCAGCCTGTGTTGCAGTAAAGATGTAGATTTTTATTTATTTCTCTTATAGCCGTTATATTATTCTAAAATTGTACATTTGAACAAAAAGCTGACGCACGTCTCTACTATACCGTGGTGCCGCGTCTGCTGTAATTCATATTTATAACTCTCATTTGCACACATTCTATGATTTCCCTCGACCGCGCTATTACTTGTGATCTGATCAATTATTTATTTAGTAATTGATTCATTTAAAAATGATAGAAAGGGACTTCAGGTGCAACTCCCTCCCGTCTCTTGATAGTCGTCTACGGAAGTTCTTGCAGGATTTCTAGGAGTCGTAGGTTTGAATCTCGCATACGTTATAAATTTTATACGTTTATAAAAATATATTTTTTTCTTCGTACAAGTTATTGTTTACTTACTGCAAATGGATGCATTATATGTTAAGTGGTGGAATCCAACGCCGTAATTTGTCTAATCCGACTTTCGCTACAAAACGTAATTCATTGAATGAAAACACACGTACTCATATCCTTACATTGTATGTATATTATCAACAGTGTATTACCACAACGTGACTGTTGTTGGTATGTCTAGTTACACGAATACAGTGATTTTGTTATCATAGCTCATACAATTGGTGATAATATTGTAAGTAGGTACTTTGCGCTAATACTTTAATAATCTACCTATACTCGGATGGTATTTATCCAGTGGTGAACCTCTCAACCAATGTCGTACAATTAAAGCTTTTATTAAACTTACAATGTTAGTTAGTTATTAGTGTGTGGGAAATCTTACAACCTCATTATGCATTTCCCAGTCTCTGATTGATATGAAATTTAAATTACGATTTCAGTTTTAATGACGTTAAAATTACATTAATATTGTTGTTAGTCTAAAATGGCCGTCGTAACAAAATGGCGTATTATACATATATGTTCAATAGGTGGGTTGCGCAAAAATGTATAATCCGCCATAAGAGTATTAAATAATATTTTTTTTTTATTAATACATAGTGAAAAAAACTTGTTTATAATTAAAATAAATAAGATATTATACTTTCATGGGATATATTTTCACTGCCATGAGTAGGTTTATGGTTTCAAAGCATGTTTGGTTAGATGCTTCTATTGGATGGAAGGGGCTTTGAAAGCTTTTTTATTTATTATATATCAGTTGCTGTAAGTGTAGATAACTTTGTTTGCACGAAGTATGCAGTCTATTTCTACGCCTCGTGTTTGTTGTTTATTTCAAGTTTATCTGTTGTGGTGTCATGTGAAGTCGTTAAACAAGGAAATATATCTGTTATTTAATAAATTTAACTAAATTCATTGACGTCATTAAATTCATACATTACTATTAATTGACAAACAATTAAAGCTTTAGTAATGTTATGGTCTATTTTTTATATTTTTTAAGTGTTACTTCGCACTGAATAGGATAAATATTTCTAGAAAACTCTCTGACGACTCCGATTACAGCTAAATATTTATTTTTCACTATCTGAATAAAACTTTAAACATACAAATGATGGTGATTTGTCTACTTTGAAGGTTAACTTCAAGAAAACATTATATTTATGCGTATAGAAAATTTGTTGCAGTTTATGAATCGATTGTAAGACAATGTTAAGGCAAGACTTTCAAAATATAAAATTGATAATTACACTTAAATCGGTTAAGCCGTTTCTGAGATAAACGTGCACAAATGTACAGATAAATGGATAAAAATTGTAACAAATATATTTTGGATTCTATTAAATCGATTAATGCCCCTAATAATAGTATATCTTATATATTTTTCATAAACAGACAGCGATCAATTACTACGGATATTCGGTGAATTTTTTTACAAACGTCCGAGTGATTGATTAAATAGAGAGACTCTTTTACTGTTTACACCTTTGAGTAACGGTAGAACATGACGCTCATCAGCCGGCCGAGACCGGCCGCGACGGCGACGGCGAGTGCGAGGACGTGACGGGCAACTGCACGGCCGCCGCCGCGCACGTGCAGTGCCGCGTGCGCGCGCGCTACGGCTGCTACGCGGCGCGCCTGCACCACGCGGCGCCCTGGACCGCCGCCGAGGCGCTGTTCGCCGCGCTCATCAACACCGACGGCGAGCTGTGCCACCGCGGGGCCGCGCGCGTGCCCGCGCCGCCGCCCGCGCCCGCCGCCGCCTGGTGGGCGCCCGCCGTCGCCGCCGCGCTGCTGGCGCTGGCCGCGCTGGCGGCGTGGCGCACGCGCGCCGACGCGCACCTGCGCAAGCGCGTGCTGTGGGCGTGGCTGTCGCGCGCGGATGCGCGCGCGCCCGGCCCGGCGCCGCCCGCGCCCGCGCTCGTGCTGCTGCTGTACGCGCGCGACTGCGCGGCCGTGATGCGCGTGGCGCGCGCGCTGCGCTCGGCGGTGGCGCGCGGCACGGGCGCGCAGGTGCTGGACGTGTACAGCGGCGCGGCGCTGAGCGCGGCGGCGTCGGGCGCGGCCACGTGGACGCGCGCGCTGCTGCGGCGGCCGGACGCGCGCGTGCTGCTGCTGCAGACGCCGGCCGCGGAGCAACTGTACTGCCCGTCCATGCAGGCGCCGCTCTCTCGCGACACGCCGCCCACGCGTGAGTAGCGGACGTCTCTGTCTTTTCTATTCATTGGTGTCAACTTTTTTCTCAGCTCTTTTCAATTAATAAAAAACATGTTTATCTAAAAAAGCTGCCATAACAAGTACGATTCACTCAAAATGGTTCTACTTGTAGAGTCGAAAAAGTAATAAAAGGAACTTTGTTTTGAAAAGTAGATTTTTATCATTTTAACATGTGAGGTTGTGTAAAAGGTACCGGGAGATAAACATCTGTGAGGAGTTTTCCTTTTTTAAGAAGGAGTTTTGAAAGCGATTGTTCTTTTATACTGTGTAAATAAAAAAAATGTAGAATGTGGGAAAAATACGTATATTGTGTACCTGCGTGTGCGCAGTGGCGGCGCCGCTGATGGGCGCGCGCGCGGCGGCGCGGCGGCCGCACGCCGGCGACGCGCTGTTCGCGCTGGCGCTGCGCACGCTGCACGAGACCGCGCACGCGCACCCGCAGCCCTACCGCGCCTACTACGTGGCCGAGTGAGCATTATAAATATATTACAAACAAATATGTTTTACATTTTTGCATAAAACGTATAATAATATGAATGCAGCAGGATTCAAACCCGCACCTATTGAAAAGTGCACTTGGGCGGCTTAGTAAAACTCTTAATAAATTTATAAGCATTTATATAAAAAACGAAACATAAATTTAATTGAGGTCAGTCGCGGCGCAGTGGGACAGCGATCCACTCGGGGAAATGATTATATTTAAAATTATTTTCACTTCCTTGCTCTGTTAAAATAAAATGCGGCGTTGAGTTCCACCACTCAACACGCAATGTCTCGAATTCGGTGAAAAACGAATTACGAAGTGTCTTGACACTAGGTATTTTCAGTCTACCCTGCTATACGGGATAAAGCTAAAAAGCGTGAAACTAAAAAAATACAATATATTCTAATTACTTAGTGGGCTAGTCAAAAAAATCTTAGTGTCAATATTTAACAAATAGACATATGAAAATCGTTTGAAATATAATTATTCCTTCAAACGGAAATCGAAGCCACAACCGTTGCGTTTACTATCAAACATTCCCGATATAGCTTCTCTTATATATAATAATATATGATACTAATATATTTAACACTTCCTATTACAGGATATCCGGCTTAAAAGCAGAGGTGGCGCGCGACCTCACTCCGCTGCGCCGCTACGTGCTGCCCGAGGCGGCGCTCACGCTGCTGCACGACCTGGCGCCTCCCGCCCCCGCGCCGCCCGCCCCCGCGCCGCCCGCCCCCGCGCCGCTCGCGCCCGCCCTGCAGGAGGCGCTCGGCGAGCTGACCGCTTCGATAGAGGCACTGCGCGAGTTTGTGAAGGATAACCCTGATTACTTATCCGATGAACTTATTTTCATGTGACAGTGTCCGATAAAACGAAACTGGACGAGACACTTCAGATTAGAGTAGTGTGACACTTAACACACTACGCGGGACACTTGAGACACACAACGTGACACTTTGCGCTTGTGTTCAGTTGTTATAGAATTGTTAACTACTATGCAAAATCACAATTTTTATGTCGTTGTTTTTTTTTTAATTAAGTCATTAAAAGATCAGTAAAATCAAATTAATAACTTCTAAAAATATATTCCCTTGATTACGAAGGTAACTGCAAAACTGGTAAAACATTCATAGAGAATAATTGAAATCATTTTTAATGGTGTTTTTATATCAATTTGCGCATATAGTAAAGATAGACAGATAACAAATAAGATAATTAATTTTAAAAGTCAAGTCAATTGGACTTAGACATAAAAATATATACACATAAATATATTTAAAGCTTTCTCACCGAGTAAGTAATAGAAAATTCTGCTCAGAAACATTGAATATCATGTAGGTTCCCTAATTGGCCTAAAGAGGCACTCAGAAACGTCAATTAATATTATAAGCAGACAAAATTGCAAGCTTCAATGCATAGTCAAATATACTTATATATTCAAAGATAGTCAAAGATTTTTATTATATTGTTATGTTTGTATAGAAATAGTTTTACATTAGGATACACGAATACATTATGCAATTATAACTAGAGTTAAGTTGAAAAATGAAATAATAATAAGTACATAATACATATTAATGAAACGATTATTGTCATTTCCTTTGTATATTAGTTGCTAATGTAAGTCATTTGGTTATCAATTTTCCCTTCAGTTTAAGAATTTCGTGCATAATTGTACCTGGCCGAAGAAAAGAAATTACAATATTTAACATTAAATATGAATTTATGACAATCTGCCGTATAATAATATTCTGTTTAATTAAATATAAGATTTAGAATATGTAAACTTTATGAGAAGGCTGATGCTGTTTGTATGAAAATATTGATCTATTTTAGATGTGATTGTTCTATTCATTTCAAAACTGATACTTGTTGTTCCTAAATGATTTTTTTTTTAGAAAATAAAGTAAAAATTATCAGGTTATATATATATATATATATATATATATATATATATATATATATATATATAAACCAACTTTTATAATAGAATACGATATGAATTGGCAGTTATAAATGAAACATTGTTTTTAATTGAGTTCAAATATGTTTAATTGTCATTAAGCTATTGTGATAATTGTACACTGGAAGGCTTCCTTTTGATATATTAATGTAAAAAAAATATTTTGATAGTAACATTTTTCAAAGTAAACTTAATATTATTAAATTAATTATAATACAATATTAACTTAATATACACTGTAATAACACTCATGGTGGTGAATTAAACAAACATTGTTTTTTTTAATGTATGTGACAAGATTTGATTAGATTAAATGGTGTTAAATATATAATGAACTTTCTAAGGTGCCTTTTAATTAGTGCTAATTTTGATCAATTTGATCGATTTTACATATAAAATATTGATACATTTTGAAAATTGTATAAAATATAGTATTATATATAAAAACAAATTGCAAGTTAAAAATGTCATGGCTATTGTAATAAAAAATTTGTTAGTAAAAATACTTTTTATTCTATATTAAATTTGTACAGTAATGTAATTTTAATTGTCCGTACACTAAAGTCGATGGAGCTTTTTATGTCACTATGTAAATTTAATATAAAAATGCCGCAAAAGAAACTGAAAAAGTAAAATATTTTTAATATATCCTGTACATTACTTGTGATAATATTTTGATAAACCATTTTAACAAGTGTTCTTTTTATTTATATATATATATATATATATATATATATATATATATATATATATATATAAATAAATAGAACACTTGTTAAAATGGTTTATCAAAATATTATCACAAGTAATGTACAGGATATATTAAAAATATTTTACTTTTTCAGTTTCTTATATATATATATATATATATATATATATATATATATATATATATATAAATAAATAGAACACTTGTTAAAATGGTTTATCAAAATATTATCACAAGTAATGTACAGGATATATTAAAAATATTTTACTTTTTCAGTTTCTTATATATATATATATATATATATATATATATATATATATATATATATATATATATATATATATATATAAATAAATAGAACACTTGTTAAAATGGTTTATCAAAATATTATCACAAGTAATGTACAGGATATATTAAAAATATTTTACTTTTTCAGTTTCTTTACTTTTTCAGTTTCTTATATATATATATATATATATATATATATATATATATATATATATATATATATATATATATATATATATATATATATATATAAATAAATAGAACACTTGTTAAAATGGTTTATCAAAATATTATCACAAGTAATGTACAGGATATATTAAAAATATTTTACTTTTTCAGTTTCTTATATATATATATATATATATATATATATATATATATATATATATATATATATATATATATATATAAACTAGAAAATAATATAATTTAATTCACTATTTTAAAGTTTCACTGAATATATATATCTTAGTTGGTTCATAGAGATTTACATTTATCATTTCAACTACACTATTGTATTATAATTGTTATTGCTAATGTCCACCTTAAGAAAATACTTTAATTGTTTGTAAATAATAGTACTTATTAATAACGTCGAGCTTATCAAACGAATTTGTATTAAATAAGTTCGTTGTCATTCTTAATATTTGGCTAATTTTTGTATATTCGTAAACGTGTGGAAGTTGTTAAGTTGTTTTATATTGATTGGTTTTTTATAGAAATGGAAAATATATATCGATATTTTTAGTAATCGATATATATATATATATATATATAGATAAATCGATTTTGTTTCCATTAAAGCGCCATTCACAAAAAAAACAAAGTGTGAACGTAACCATAAATTTTAGAAGGATTAGATAATATAAAAAAAAATGGGCGAAAATATTGTCAAAGGAAGTTAAAGGTTAGTCTTTGTTCTGAAGCTGCTTGAATTTAACTTTCAAAATTAAAAAAAAAATAAAATAAATGACGAATACCGGTATATCGATATATAATCGATATGATTATTTTTAGATTTCTTTTCTACTTTAATTAAAATTACTGCGCGATTAAATTAATTAATAGTAAAATAGAATACAGATATAATAATAATATATTTTTATATTCTTTGACTTTCAATGTTGTGTATTTAGGCTATTGCCATTTCATGGAAACTGTTTGGTAAGTTCTTAGAATAAGAGATTATTTTCATAGTATTGTACAAATTGTACATCACAAAGTAACATGTGTAGTTATAATTGTTATGAGTATTGTTAACAAATATATGTTGGAGATTCTTTCATGCATTTTATTTTAGTATTTAGTATTTATTGTGACTTAAAAAATTCTATAACGGTAATGCAAGATTTACGTTATATGATTTCGCGTGTACGCAATGTTTACAATTTTCATTTTAAAATTCAAAAATACATGATTTTTTTAAAATATATTTTTTATAACGGACGGAGTAGTATCATTAAAATTGGAGTGTCGGTTTGTTATTTGTATGTAGATACGTTACAAGTACCAAAATATCATTTTTTGTAATTTTTCTATTCTTCAACTATTTGCTGGAACGGCGGGACCGATTTTGACGAGGCTTGTATATATCACTGGCAAATAGTTGATGTAGTAAGGTTTAACTTGGGTTATTTTATTTTTGAATTAAAAAATAAAGACACGTTGATTTCTAGGTGGACAAAATCGTGAACACAGCTAGTTACTTAAAAGAAACTCAGAATTCAATTAATATTACACACCACGACACATTGTCGTATAAAATATTTACCTGTTATTTAACTGGGCTATTAATTGCTTATAAGTTTGCTGAAAACTTTTATAAATTAAATATTTCTTTAGTATTTGTGAATTTTTATTTAAAATTGGCGCGTCGCAACGCGTAACGTGTGCGAGCGAGAGGAGGCGGGAGCGAGCGGGACGGCACGCACGCAGGTACACCAGCATGGCGGCTATCCGCTATTCATTCCGGCCGACGAGTGTGTTGTATGGATACGCTGTATGCTTATACTTATATTATGTCTATTTTAGTTCTTGTTGGATTTGTTACAGGAAATAGTTTTATTGAGCAATGCAATTGCTTTGCTGTAACATATTCTGATAGGATTATATATATGAAAGGTTGTTATATATATGATAAGGTATTTATACATTTTGAATGCAGTAATAAACAAATGTATACAAACAATCATATTAAGCAATATTTTGTTCTTTCTTTGAAATAGTTACTAGTTTAATGAAAGAACACTATTTCTAAAATATTGGTCTGTTACATCAACTATGTGTTTATAGATACAAATGTGTTACACCGATACGCCGGTCGGTATATCCATAAGTTGTATCGTGCGCGAGTTTTATCAGCGATACACTATCAGCACGTTACGTAACCGAATGTGCGCGCCCGACGCGAGCCGACGCCGTCCGAGCGAGACCGAGCGAGGCCGAGACGACGCGAGCGCGAGCGGGATGCCCTGCTCGCATTAAATTTCGATCCTATTCTGTAATGTTTTGTCCAATCGCGTCCGATCTCTGCGCGTTCCGGTTCTTTGTCATCAATGGGTGGCCGCCCGCCGGCCCGCACTACCTCGAGAGCCGCTTCCGAACGATTTACGCGAAACCCTCGTCGTCCGTCGACACACGACACGCCTGCCTCGTCGGGGAGCCCCCCGGCCGTCAGCGGAGCCCGGCGCGCCGCCGCCACCGGCACCGGCGACCGGCGTTAATGAGCCGCGGCCCGCAGTCCGCACTCCGCGCCCGCTTCAGCTGACTGCGTCGTACGCGAGCGCGACTACGCAAGGCTACGCCGACTAGTGTCTAGTAGTATTCCGGCGGTCGAGCGAGGTGGCGGTCGCCTGCAGCAGTGTCCAGTGCCCAGTGCCCGTGTAGATGTGCCGCCCGCGACGAGCGCGGCCCGGCGCCCTAGCGCCCTAGCGCTCCAGCGCAGCGCCCTGCGCCCGGCGCCCGGTGCCCATAGCGGCTTGTGACGGCGCGAGTGCCGGTGCCTGCGGACGATCGGTCGAGCCGACGCTCAATAATGCTCAAATTCCTGACACACAAGCTTCGAACGCATTCGTTGAATGAGGAGAACGTTTCCGAGAAGGTGGGTGTCGCCGCGACCGAGCCGGCGAGCCGAAGGTCACACCGCCACCAGAAAATGGCCGCCTCGCGAGAACAAAGGAGCGGAACGATCGGCTTCAATACGCTCGCTCTCGTTCCGTCTCGAACTAACTCAAACGTGGGGTGCGGAGAGTGGTGGCGGTGTGCGACAGTCACTACTTGCCAGCAGACCACTCAGGGAATGTTTTGGTTGCAGGTGGAGGAGCGGGACTCCGGCACCGAGTCGGACGACGAGGCGGAGCACGTCGACACCGGTGAGTGTTCACGATCACTATCCTCGGTGACGTACAGGTGTAGAGCTAGGCTACTTCAGTTAGCTGTCTCCAGCTGACAGATAGTTTACGATTTAGAATCACAATAAGTATTTGCCTCGAATGCGTCGGCTGCTCATTTCATAGAATCACATCGCAGGCAGATCTTTTATCACGACGTATGTATGTATGTATGTATGTATGTATGTAAACTAGTGGTGTGACTCGCCCAATTGTAAATAAATATGCCAAATATAAATAACAAAAACAAGGTTGCATAGCTAACAATCGTTACCGACATTATTACATTCTTATTAGCATACCGGTTTGGGTGGACGTAGCGCCGACACCGCGACACCGCGACACTGCGACACTCGCCGGCGATTGCGTTACATCAGCTTAGAGTCCAGACACTCGTGTCACGGGCCGTTAGAAGTATATTACCGGGCTATGTAATGTATAGTTACGACACGCGAAATCAGAATCAAATAGTGCAAGTGCTACCGCTTTGTTTATAGCGTGACCTTGAGGCGCGACCTTGAACTTACGCGAAATATCTAAGTGTGTTAGCATATAGTAAGGTGGTGTCGCTAATTGACGGACACCGAGCTACGTGCGAGGGGACAAAGGGCTTCTGGCAAAGCTTTTGGTTACATAATTTGTCAAAATTAATTGGAAACGTTTGAAATATACACTTTTTGACCAGAATTTCGATAAAATTATACAGATTAATATTTGAAGTATTTTCTTTATAAAGTGATTAATATGTAAATTAAGATACTTGATTAATATATAAATGAAGTCTCGTTTTGGAACACAAAATGATTTCTATTGAACTTTTACGCGACATCACTGTTAATTAACAAAGTCGAATTATAGAGCAGGCACAAAGGTAACTTTTATCAAAAACGATTATATAGATACAATAATAATTTCCGTATTTCCAAAGAAAGCTTCCAAGAAATCGTCCTGTCTGCGAAAACTGATGAATACTTCAATTGATTTGTATTATTTAATTTACATTATGGAGTTAAATGTAGTTCTAATAAATCTATACTAGCGTTGCGTCGGAGATCTACTTGTCTATACCGCGTGGTGTCAAATTTTCAAAAAGTTGAGTTTCTCGCCGGCTTTTCTCCGCAGAACTCCTTTCGAGCCGGTGGTTAACCGGCTTCCTGTAAGACTGACATTACTGACACTTAGGTTGATTGACGATTCGATAGTGCTTGTAAACAGCCTGTTTGAATAAAGAATATTTTCATTTTATACCACATATAGGCGCGATCAATCCAATTAAAATCTTGTAGTTCAAAATTAAATCATGCCTTGACCTATGGAGCTGTACTTACTGTTATTTTAAGATATTACTTAGTATTACCTACCATATTTTTTTATTATAACTACATATACTATTACACTATATAAATATATACTTTTTTTGAAAAACGTATAAAAATTTTGAACGCAGCGGGATTCGAACCCGCGCCTCTTGGATACCGTCCAAGTGCTCTGACCGCTAAGCCATGCGTTCTACTACCAGCTGCGTTGAATCTCTTATACGTTTTGTTACAACTTATTTATGTTGTTAGCATCTCTGTAGAGAGATTTTTACAAATTTCTACTACTTAAAGATTATTAAGAAATAATCGTTTAACAAGAGAGATTGCTATTTTATTTTAATATTTACTTTTTTTAAAGTGTTATTCCACTCTTAGGATTAGTAAACATTTTTGACGCAGCTGGTAGTAGAACGCATGGCTTAGCGGTCAGAGCGCTTGGACGGTATCCAAGAGGCGCGGGTTCGAATCCAAATTCAAAATTTTTATACGATTTTTCAAACATGTTTTCTAATCCTAAGTGTGGAATAACACTTTAAAAATAGTAAATATAAATATATCCTTATAAGACTTGATATTAATCTCTATATAACCCTAAGAGTCTGGTTTTTCTATATATTTCTTTTATAACACAAACTATTACAATTAACCTCTCAGTTCACGTGCTGTAAACTAACATCGTGTAGTAACATAGGAAAGCGCGTTTATCATTATATCTAGGTACCAGATAAATTATACGCACGTACAATGCAAGCCCTTTCTCTTTCACCACATAATTGTTGAACCTAACTGTTCTATAAGTACCTATTAAGTTAAAAAAAAAAAAATCCACATCGTTTTTGTAGTTTTTTTTTATATAAATAATATTTTTATTTTAACTAATGCATTATATTTTGTAACCATCGTTCATAAGAGAAATATTGTGGCTTAGTGGGACAGGGTCTGACTGTAAACTGCCTCTTATTACGTAATGTCTCGATTTTGGGAGAAAAGCAATCAACGGAGTGTCTCGACACTAGGTTGTCACTGATTGGACTGCTATGCGAGAGTATTTTAACTTGACAAGAATCTAAAAAGACAAGCCTTCAGTGTTAGGTGGTACGTTTAATTGGTTTTTATTTAGATAACGACCAGCGAGAATAAATAGACGCTATGACCTTTGGAACTTTATATACACTCGGCAAAAACTTTGAGGACCAATTGCTATAATAGATAAATTAACTTTGCACTCACTTATATAAAACTTTCAGTTAATAATTATATTAATAAATGTCACAAATGTGTTTTATTAAATTATATAAGTTATAATTTCAGTCTGACCTCTGTACCACGGTTGGGAAGTGGTGAATTATACACATTAGTTTTATATTGAATTAGTTTCGTGGTCGTGGTTATATTGTTTGCTCGCTCTGTGTTCCTTTCCCATATAGGGCACAGGACCGGAGTCCTCAAATCTCAAGGGCAAAGCGCTAATTGCTAAAAGGGTTCCAACTGGGCCCTCATGTGGTTACTTTGAAAGAGTCGTTGTTTTTAGATCGGAATCGGATCGTTCGGAAGTGGATCGACTATCGCTAACAAATAAATCGTTACATAACGAAATGTTTGTACGTTACGAGTTATCAATAACAAATGATAACGGTTTTGAGTAAACAAATATTTTGTAATTGATTAGGTATGCTGCGTGCACGCACTGGTGGCTCGCTGCTCGTCGCACCTGTGTAAATGCAGTCCTCGTTAAGCTTAACCCTAAAATTATTATACTTTACGTTATTTTTAAGAGAAGAACTATTCCAAATAACAATTACTGAAGTAATCTAGATTTCCGCTCTGGTACGCCAACGCGGCATCACCAAGTTAACCATTTAAAACACAATGTCTCGATTTAGGAATTGTAATTAGGTTGTCAGAACGAAATGTCTTGACGTGAGGTGGTCTGTGAATAATTTTTTTTGTGTAATTTAGCTATGGCCATTATAGAATTTAGTGAAATATACGATGCTCTACGTATTATAAGAATCTTGTTCGATTTTAGGTTCATAATTATATACACAAAGGGCGAACACTTGCTTATAGCATGACGGATAGTCATACATTTTTTTTAGCTTCACACTTTTGTCCCGCATAGCAGGGTAAACAGAAAGTACCTAGTGTGAAGACACTCCGTACTTCGCTTTCCACCGAATTCGAGAATTTGAGACATTCCTATTGGGGATTGAACCCACCACTGATCGCGTTTACAGTCAGACGCGGTCCCACTGCGCCACGACCGGCCTCTACAATATTTCATGTTCCATACTTAGGGGATGCGCATAATTTGAATCATATTCTCGAGCGGGAATCGAACATATACCATTAAATTTTTACAAATGACGTTAAAATGTTAATAATAATTTAAAGCTACATAAGTATCGTGTGATATTAGTTTGGTCACGTGGTGGCACTCCCCCAGTGATCCAATATCCCATATCTAACTCTACAATCGCGCTAAGTCTTGCAACGCGCCGTTATCTAAAACGCTACTTGAAATCTGATGGTGAACGCGCACTGACTGTCCTCGGGGAATAACGTAGCTTGTGTCATACTTACTATATTTATATATATTTTATATACTGTAAAGAATGTTTTTTTCTGACGTTGGACATCAGCGTATTAAACTGCAGTCTGTAGAATTGTAGTCTAATCAGGTCAAGAAAAATGTATATTTGTGGCATTTTTCTAAGTGGAATTTCATTCCTATAAGCATCGATTTCAATAAGATTTTTAATTGATATAGAAATGTTATGACACTTGTAAAATTATTATAGAGTGTAGGAAAATGTACTACAATAGATAATTGAAAGACAGAGCAGAGTCAACTAATGGATGTAGAAAGAATTATCTCACGAGAGACTTGAAATTCCAACGGAAATGGAAAATAAGAAGATTATACGCTTAAAAAATTGGACGTGACGAGGAATTTAATTGTAAGATAAAAGATAAACGTTTTGGGAAGTTTATTTTATGTGCTACGTCAAATTTCTTTAAACTAAACATTTGTTTTCTGAAATAAGTCAATTATTAGATTATAAATTATGCGTTTTTGTTTGTGTACTTTTCGTGAAAGGCAACCTTGCATATTATTATTATTATTATTAAAAGCTTCACGCTTTTGTCCCGGATAGCAGGGTAGACAGAAAGTACCTAGTGTCAAGACACGCCGTACTTCGCTTTTCACCGAATTCAAGACTCAACGCCGCACTTTGTCGTACCAGAGCGAGGAAGTGAAAATAACTTAAATATAATCCCCCAAGTGGTGATCGATCCCACAACCGATCGCGTTTACAGTCAGACGCTGTCCCACTGCACCACGACCGGCCTCAATTATTATAAGTATAATTGTTCATATTATTATATTTGTTTATATACGAGCACGTACGACTGGAAAGCGTGATAGATTGTAAAAATATAATTCCACGCGGTCTGACGGCATCGTAATCTAGACGCGATTATTTTATCGCCAAAGTCAAAGCAAAGTCACGGTCTAGGTTACTTGATGTGAGTCGATCACGTTTACGTGCATAATGCATATATATGCACTTCACTGATATTTGCAGCCAAATTAAACTCGCTTGCAAATTATATCCGAATAAAAATTAAAGAATGCGTAGAGCCCTATATAGAGCCCTAAATATGTTATTTTAAACTTAATATTGAGCAAATAAAACGACATTCTTTTTCAAATTTAAGGAACTACATAGATACAATTTATATAGGTCTATAAATAAAGCAATTATGTTAATAAACGTTACAGGTGGCGTAACTGTCTACAAAGTAATAAAAGACTAATAATTATCACAAATCGCCTGATGTGCCATAACTTAATACAATACATGCAAATATATATAGTTTACAATATGTTTTTCCTAGAAAATTTTACATTCATAACATACATAATACAAGTTGTATAAGTGAATTATGTGAGCTTATCATTGTCGTCGTTTAGTCTGCGCAGGCGCATGTCAGGCGCGGTTGCGGAGTGCGGTTATTGCGAGTAACGTGTGCGATTAGGTATCACATTGTACGATATGGTCTTTTAGTGTACTTCTATACATTTACAAAGTATTAGTTACGATATTTATATTAAAAAGTTTCAGCAAATTTTGGTATAAAAAATGTAATTCGTATAAATTATTGTTTATGTTCGAAGAATTCATTTGCTGTGGAATATTGTTATTGTTTTATTCATTTTATGTCTAAGGCGAATTTAATTTCTCATTTCTACATATAAAAAAAAATAGAGTAAGAGATTAATAGATTAAGATATTGGTATTCGAAAATACATTTTAGAAAATCGGAGGGGAAAAGGCTAAGGTGATCCCAGGTCACAAGTACAATATATGTAGACTTTACATTAAAATATAAGCGATAAATTTGGATATTTTTTTTTAATTGCATAAACTAAATATCTTATTAATGGAGTCGATCATTGTTATGAAAATTTTCTCGTGTATGCAAAGTTGAATAAAGAAGTCGATAGTGGCGGAAGGAGGTATCGGGTTACAAGCATTGATACTTAAGACAGTAATATTTCTACGAATTTAATTGTAGAGTTATTTTTAAAGTGTTATTCTATAATCTATAATGTTTGTTTATCAGAAATTGGTAAAAATTTCTACAGAAATGCAACTGTATAAGAATTTCGACATATCCGATAGTACAATCCAGGCCTTAGCGGTCGGAGCGCTTGACGGTTTCCAAGAGGCGCGCATTCGAATCCTGTTGCGTTCAAATTTTTATATATTTTTTGAAAATGTTTTAAATTATAACTTATTAGATTTTACATTACTTTTGACAAAGTAAGTTATCGGAATGTACCACTGTTTCTCCTATATGTGGGATTAGGTATAAAATATTTATAGAACAAATTAATCGATTATGAAAATTATTTCAAGTCATTGGTTCGTCGTAAGCTTACGACAAATAAGCCTGTTAGGCTCTGGAGCTGGCGGCTGTAGCAGGAAGTCTCGTGATTGATCTCGCGGGATCCCGCCACAATTATTGTTAACTAACATTGAGACTAAGATTGATTGAAAGGTCATTACGATATTTACGATCGAGGAACTAATTCACTATTCATTTTATAAAACGTAAGTTAATATCAAATTAGTGGTAACTGCTTGTTATGTAATATTGTGATAATTCGCTTACTTACTTAATAACTAACTTTATGTGTTTTTTTTAACTATTATAAGAGGCGAAGAGTGGAATTGTTAAAATAGAAAAAATTGGCGTTTGGTTTAAATACTAAAAAGATAGAAAAAACCGTTGAAGATTACTTTATTATAGCTTCTTTTCTCTCGCATAGCAAGGTGGACAAGAAAGGAAGTACCTAGAAAGTACCTGGAGTTACATGTTCAGCTGGCGAAACTCAACGCCAAATTTTGTCTTACCGACTGCAAAGAAGTGACAATAGTTAAAATATAACATTCCACTAAGTGGAAATCGAACCTACATCCGATTGCGTTTACATTCGGATGCTGTCCCACTGCGGCACGACCGTTTTAAGTATTATATGAAGACTTTAATATTTTTATAATTTATATTTAATATTGACAGTAAGTAATAATTTATAAAGATTAAAAATGTATCTTTGACTGTTAACATAAACCAAATCTTATTTAATAAATGGCATAAAAAGATAAGATAAGCGAAGCTTAGAAGAGCTGTTAACGCTAAAAATTTGTTATAAACATATATTTGAACTAGAATTTGGTTCATATTTAAAAAAAAAATATTTAGCTTCACCCTTATACACGACATAAGGTAATGAATGGCGGAACTCAACGTCGCGCTTTGTCTTACCAGAGAGGGGAAATGAAGATATTAGCTCTAAAAATTAATTTTCCGAGTGGGATATATAAACGCACGGTTAGTCGTTTACAGTCAGATTCTCTTCCACCGGATTTTTCTTACATTGTATATCTTCGTATTGGATCAAGTAAAATCGAACGGCGTCATCGTTTCAAATAATAAGCCTCTAAATGTTTTAACACTATCAGGCGTGAATTGAAATACCGAAACACCGTTACGCCGTGTTTTACAAAAAGCTTTGTCCAAACTAGCTTGCTTGCGGTGTTTTGTGAAGCTGTCGCTGCCACACTGACTAATGACGGTGCTGGACACGCGACCAGTCGCCGTGACACGACGCGACGCGGACGTACAATGTTAAATAATATACATATTTTAATAATAAAATAGCACTGTCCATATATTTGAGGTAAAAATTAACATTTTTTAGAGAAAAATTTAAATATATCAGAATTCGAACGACGTACAGTGGACGGTCCGTTCTCTTTGATTACCCTGGTAGATAGCATGAAGCTAAGTGAAACATTAGTCAAACTTAAATAATAATAATTATTGTTTTAAACCAAATGCAGTACATAAATCCCTTAATTGTCTATTTTGCTCAAGAAGTCAATACCAACATAAATTTTCTAATAGTAAGTGGCAATCGCACACAAACCTGTCGTCTTCAATAAAACACATCTAACGTGCGTCACGATGACGTCTGTATGTTAAAGTTTAGACTTAGACTGAAAAAATAGCATTCAGATCATTGAACTCACTTCCTGCATAGCTCGACGTTTCTAGTCACTGAAACTTAGTGTATAAATACATGCCTATTATTATTTTTTTTTTTAGCTTCACACTTTTGTCCCGCATAGCAGGGTAGACAGAAAGTACCTAGTGACAAGACACTCCGTACCTCGCTTTCCACCGAATTCTAGACATTGCGGATTAAGTGGTCGAACTCAACGCCGCACGTTGTCTTGCCAGAGCGAGAAAGTTGAAATATAATCACTCCCCCAAGTGAGGATGGAACCCACAATCAATTTACAGTCGGACGCTGTTTCACTGCGCCACGACGGACCTTACGTATATATGTGCGTGTGTATGTAACAATACATGTAAAAGCATGTTTGTCGGTGTACTCAGAATAGAGTACACCGTACACGCTTTGTAAAGCTTGTTATATAGACTAATGACAATATTTTACACGAGAAGTAGTGAGGCGGTGGAGGTACAATGGCGATGTAATGGTACCGACTGGAGGAACGAGCTTGGATATTAATTTGCTGTCATTAATATTTGTAGGCCTTGTTAGCTTTTGACTTTAAACGGTTGTCGGAATTCTTTTTGCGCTGTATCATGCTCTATAGTGAACTTACCCTAATATAAGGTTTTCAGTTAAAGATAGGCTTTTTCTAGATTCTTTTTTTCTAGTTCTTGAACCCTTTTAGTTAATGAATTATAAATGTAATTTAATAACAAACAATTAAACCATGCGTAATTAAACCATGTAAACCCTAATACCTGTATCCGATTTCATGTTATCTTCCATGTACATGATACTGTACATTGTATAGACTGATATATTTCTGTGCGTGAGATTCAGAGAGCAACTAGTTTTTTACACGCTTAGACGTTTAACTTTTTTACAATGTCGACTCTAAACCGGATGTGCTGTTAGTTCTAGATCTCTTTCATCATAAAATTAATAGTATCGAAATGTTTTCTGTAAAAAATAAAGTAATAGACATTAAAGAAAACAAATTTAAGAACTGTAGTGGATGTTTTGGTGATTGCGTAATTTAATTTGTTTTAAAGTTTCAAGTAAAAAGTTTTGCTATTGTTATTGCTTATGAAAAAACAACGGATTTCTCAGGATTATTATGAGTTATATTTTGAAGTTTGTTATACTTAATATATATGGCGATTAGCTTAGGATAGAAACAGTACGCATTTTTACCAGCAATCTTAGTAATTCTTAGAACTCTAAATTATATCCATTTAATCTTTAATAGTAATATATACACAATTTGGTACTTAAATTTATTTTATTAATACTCGCTAGACTATTTTCTAGAACCAAGTAGTGAGTAGTTCCAGTTGATAACTGGAAATGAAAGAGATGATGTACTCAATTTACGCTCATTAAGAAGATGTTAGAATTTACACACACTTTAAGTATACAATATTAAGTGTCGTCTGCAGCCGCGTGCGCGTGGGCATGACCCTTGTCAAAATATTCACCTATTTCTATCTTCTAAAACCTTTATTGTAAAACGAATAACCTCAGGCTTTTCGTGGCGCAGTATGACAGCGTCTGACTGTAAACGCGATCGGTTGTGGGTTCGATCCCCACTCTGGGGAGTGAAATTATTTTTACTTTCCTGCTCTGGGAAAGACAAGGAGCGGCGTTGTGTTCCACCACTGAACACGCAATGTTTCGAATTCGGTGGAAATTAGCTTTCCACCGAATTCGAAATTCGGTGGAAATACGGAGTATCTTGACATTAGGTACTTTCTGTCTACCCTGCTATACGGGATAAAAGCGTGAAGCTAAAAAAATTAACCTCATTTCTTAACGTCCCTGTAGGATAACCGAGAAAATTTATTTTAGTAAGTAACTCAGTTAAGAAATACCAAAATAATAGTAAAATAAATAAAAGGTAATAATATTTTTAAAGGTAATAATAATTTTCTCAAAATGAAAGGTTTTCATAGCATTTTCAAATCGTAAATTAATTTATCTGCCCTACTCTGACACTAGATTCTTTCAAATTGCCATGCAGAAAAATTAGACGGTTTATCTAGTTTAAAATCAGTTATATGTGTGCTTAGATTATTTTAAAATATATTTTTTACCTTGCAGCAAGTCTGGCTCTCAAAAATGTATATAACCCAATTTATATGCAATTAAAATCTATCAAAACTGGTTTTAATTAATTAGAAAAATAATTACTTAAATCATATACAATTTCGTCTATAACATGCAGATTAATATATGTAAGTATGTATATATTAATATATGTAAGTATAACATGTATAACTATATTTTGTATAAATTATTGCCTACAGCGTGATGACGTTTTTGTTTAAAAAAAAAGCTTTAATTTTTTTAATTCCTATTTTCTTAATATAAGTATAAAAATATGATATAATGTTTGTTATTTAAAACTTGCAAGTAAATTATGAAAACATGTTTTTTTGTAGATTACGTTAATTTATGTCAAAATAGTAACGAGCCCTGAGTTCACTTGTTTAAATAAACTCGCGCAATCTGGTTCCGAGAGTTGTAGTCGCTAAACATGTTGGGACACGTCTCCCGTCCTCTCGTGTCTTTCTAACTTGTCAGCGCTGCTTGAACATAAAAACTAATTTTATTCAATATACGTACGTATGAAGTCAGTAGTCGAAACTGGTTTCGAGCTGACACAAGTTCGAATTCGGTTTGTAGTTAGTAATGTAATGCAAAACGTATCACGGCTGTTATTTTTTTCAGCTTCACGCTTTACACCGTATAATAGGATAATTGGACAGAACTTATTAAGAAGACTTCATCTTTCACTTTTCACCCGAAATAGAGATATAGAATAAATAGCTTCACGCTTTTATCCCGCATAGGAAGGTAGACAGAAAGTACCTAGTGTCAAGACACTCCGTACTTCGATTTCCACCGAATTAGAGACATTGCGTGTTGAGTGGTGGAACTCAACGCCGCACTTTGTCGTACCAGAGCGAGGAAGTGAAAATAATTTAAATATTATCACTCCTTATAATAATATAATAACAATTAATCTAAAAAATCTAAATTTCTAAATATTTTATTTGTTAAATATATATATTTTGTGCAATAATATTTCACATCTATAGAATAAATAGAGAATAATTTAAAAAATATAATCATTATTCCTTCAAGTGACAATTAAACCTATAACATTTACCATTCGACGCCGTCCCACTGGCTCTTAGGTCGATGACCTGTATTATTTTTCATATTTATGAAAATTGTGTATTTATCAAGTATAAATTAATTTATTATTTATTTATGTTTTTAATTATTTATTATATATACTGCGCTAAGAAAGCGAAGTACGGAGTGTCTTGACATGAGGTACTTTCTGTCTACCCTGCTATGCGGGATAAAAGCGTGAAGCAAAAAAAATATATACACATATAAAAATATAACGAACAGAAAACTCATGATACACTTGTATATATCTTTTAATAAGGGTTCATGGACTCTTCGAAGTAAGTTGTTCTTTGAATGAAACACGTTGAGTAATAAAATTCTCTTGTACTTTAACACGCTTCATTAAAACGGAAACGTGCAAACTACGCGTTGCCTGCGAATAGCTAATGGAAGGTGATTTCATGTTGCTACACTCAGTACTTTTTTATGTGTTCACGTTATATTCTATGCTTTGAGTAGAACGTGGAGAAAGTTATTCCCAAAATATACATTAATAACACGAAGACAATCTGTGGATCTCGTTTTAGGAGTTTGAATTTTTTTGCATAGTTAAAGCTTTTTAGTAAGTAGTATGAATATTTATTAAAAAAACAACATGTACATATGTTAACCATGAGCTTCTGTATAAGGTGACATACAAGTTGCTAAGGTAACGCATACTTACAGTACAATACTTTCATTTTATACTTGCTAAAGCATGTTTTCTAAAGCAAAAACGTGATATAAATTACGTAGTGAGATTGAATCTACGACTTCCGTTGTAAGAAGCAATTTCGATTGGATACACTACTCGTGTATTACAGTACATGTCGATCACTAGCATTAATTTTCTATGATTTGCGCGACTCTTACACATTTTAAATGAAACTATGTATTTTAAATGGATTTAGGGAGGTCACAGGTAGTCTAACCGTAACCAGGGACTACTGTAGTGATCGAAACGTCAAGTTTTCTATTATAAATTATGTATATTTTATTATTAAAATATATTCTTAATTTTGTATTTTTACAACTCTTCTACATTTTCATGTTTTACGATGCACATTTTTACATTTACCTACCGTCTATCTTAACATGTAATGTAAACACCTTTTAACGCAACATGATATAATCTTATAATCTATAGAATTAAATAAAAAAAATATTTTTTTGTAGTTTTCAATCTGTCTGACAGTCTGTTTTCTGTTGAATGCTAGGAGGGCCTAGCCCTGGAACAGCTAAAACGTTTTTGATACGTTCACTGGCACATATGTCTGTCTCATAAAGAAAATTTGAGCTTTTCTATAATATATAAAATACATGTCAAATTTCACATGGACGAAGTCGCGGGCACAAATCCTATACAATATAAATTATAATATGTTTGCCGCTGTCCTTCACAGTCCCAAACGCGTCCACTGCGTAAGTTTCCAGATGTTCGCTATCGCTATTTGTTTAGGTGTTTATTGCATTCGTGTGACTACACGTTGTTGGCAAACCGTTACATATTTGATGTATTCGACTGATCAAAGTATATTCAATTGACCCACCGTTGTATTAACATACACGATAGATAGGAAATTCTGAGAAACTGAATTCTAGACGTAATAATTGAGCTTAAAACTTCCAATTAAAGTTTGTAGGAAAAGAAAAAGAATGTTGTTATCTTGAATACGTATTATATAAAGTAAAAGCTTCGCGTTTCCTCAATAAGTCGCAATTTCTAATCGCCTATTAGCCGATAGTGATCTCATATTAAACGATGTCGTAACTTATTCTTGAAGACGTAAAAAAAGTTATAGATGTTCAACAGAGATTAGGAGCGGCCATTGGTATTGGTTCGGAGCAGTCGCGTCCGACAGAAACGGATCATATGAATTAAACATCTCTGCAAAAGTGGATAAATTAATTACAACCGCTTCCTCGAACTACGGAACCTGAATGCAGTCGAGGGTTGAGCAAATTCGTTTCGCAAATATTATATTTTTAAAACGAAAATTCCTTAATATGAACTATGTATATACATTAGTAACAAGGTTTGTTCCTCTCGTAGAGGTATTAAATATTTTTTTTACGTTTAATCTTAAAAATAACTGTTAGTAAGTATAAGGTGACGATGGATGCCAACCCTATAAGTTGTGAATCGCATTCAACACATCAATTGGCAATCGCACAGTGAATGGGCCCCCTCGCTTCGCAGGCGTCACAAAAACCCGCATGCATCGCCCGAGTGAGACATGACCACGTTCAGCCGCGTCCGGCAAAAACATGCTCTACTCCTGTAGTAAGTGTATTCGAATGAATTTCAACATTTTTTCCCCCTTTATACGTTTTGTAAATCGAAATCCTTAAAAATTTTAATGGTATAAAGATTTTCATTATGTTTGTTTTGTGGTATGCTTGCCTTTAAATGTCTCTGAGTAAAACTTCTAAATAATTCCAATAATATTTACCTTATTAGGCTCTTTTTTTCTCATTTTATTCAAACCAACGTGGTACAGTTTGCGTATATACACTTGTATAAGCTAAGTATGAGTTCACAAATCGGCGAGAGTTGCGTACACTATACGCAAAGTTACTTTTGAAACTGAGCCAACAAATATAACGATTTTCAAGTTCACCTCGCGCCGTGTAATTTGTTGCCTCATACGAAAGCAAATAAACTATTCGAATAAATGCCTTACGCCTCAAAATATCATTATAGCCGTATTTTTTCCTCCCTGCAATCAGTTCTGTCATTTAATCGCCATAATACAGAAGATATTTTAGAAAGACGCCATACAGGTGAAGAGAGCTGCGCCGATGAGCGTAAAAGTGGCAATACGCGGTGTTTAGTTTAACATCGGCCACGCATTCCGCTAAATTACTAGTTTTATCGCAAGTCTCCCGCTGCCGCTGGTTTCACAATTTAATCTTTATTTGAGACGTGTTCCGCGGGCTCGAGAATGTTCTGATTTCATACAAGTGCATATCTCTATATATTATGTATACACACGCACATGTTGTCGTGTACAAGATGAGTGATGCCTTTAGGAATACAAAAAGATGATTTCATAATGTGTTTAATAAAAATTTTAAGTTACTATCATTTTAGGTGAACATAATGGAGGTATTTTAAAGTCGAGATCTTGAATAGATTATCTGTTCAGGCAGATCTTTAACTAATATTTTTTACTAATTTGTGGAGCTTTTGCACTAGAATATTGAGACAAAAAATATTAAAACGTGACCGGTGTATGTAGCAAAATAAGAGTCGCATGCGCAGCTCATTCGCGCAAGATTACGATGCGGCGACCAATGGCGAACCCCCAACCCCTGTCCCCCCTCACCCCTCCGCCGCCGCTAGTCAGCTGGCTCGCAATCGTAATCAAAACCAACACTGATAACCACATTGCGTGCGAAATTAAAACGATCCCGGTAAGTTGTATTCGCTATTATAATATTTTCAGGACAATTTGTAACATTGCGTCTGTCCCGTATGAATAAACCTAAGAAACCGATACAATAATTATGAAGCTATGTCCGACCCTGTGGTTTAAGAATTGACGTTGTTGCCATTACATATATAAAAGTGCATATTATTTTTTAATTCACAAAATACTCTGAGAGAGTCGTCGTCGCGTTTTAAGGTTAAGAGCTATTAAATGGTACCGTTTTTATCACAATCAGAATTGTAAAAGTGGACGTTTAAGGTACCGTCATTAATTCTTTCCCGCAAGTTCCCGGAACCCTCGCCCCATTCACATCTCGCAAATGTAAGTTCTTGCGGCGGAGCAGGGGGCAGTAAAAAAGAGTAGCATCGCTAACAATGGCGACGTGATTTCCGTCAACATTTCTCGTATAACTTATGTGGAGAGCGGAGCGACTGGTTTCGAGGTGGTTTTTGCTTTGTTTTTACAAGTCGCCCGCGCGCCGCGCCGCACCGCACCGCACCGCACCGCGCCGCACCGCGCCGCGCCAGCGCTACGTCCGCCGTAATACCGATCATCCAATGTGCCACTTGCGCAATAGCAATACGTAGTGATGTGCGCCTCGCGAATACCATGCCCGTAAGTTCAGTATGGAAATAATTAGAGATGATATTATGTTATAAGAAACAGTTTACTTATAGTAAACCATACAACATACATTATCTATACATACGGTACTGATTTATACCACTGCAATATGAAGTAACATTAAATTTTTGTACCCGGTAGTTTTTACCATGACGTGACTTAATAAAAGCAATACAAAAATTTAATGATTTTTTCATTTGATAAAAAATAAATTATAAAAGAAAAGAAACGATTTCAGAAATGATAAAACTTTTGATATGTAACAAGATATCATTATCAACATTAATACATATAAATATATGTATAGAATATTAAATTAAAAAAGTTATCAGCAAAGAAGGTAACGCGTTACGATCAGGTGTTTATCGGCGACGGTATCGCGAGGTCGGTAACCCGCGGCCACGTCGCTGTCAGCTGTGGCCTATCTGCTACCTCTGCGCTAGTGGGCTTGCCTAATGCCTGCCCATAACTAGTATATGTGTCACACGTATATACAAAAATATATGAGAAACTGATAAGGAAACTGACATGTTAGACGCGTATGAGACGATTTGCCTAAGAAAACCTCTATATTCTAAACTCAACTTGATGTATTCATTTTGTTTTTTCTACAATAATTGCTTTATAATATGAACATTAAGTAATTAAATCCTGACGGCCATGAATCCTTATCAAACATATTTTAGTTATCAATATTTACTATTTTTAAAGTGTTATTACACACTTAGGATTAGAAAACATTTTAGAAAAAACGTATAAAAATTCGAACGCAGCGGGATTCGAACCCGCGGACGGACGGTATCCAAGAGGCGCGTTCTAGAGAGGTTAGAGGTTTGAATTTTTATACGTTTTTTCTAAAATATTTTAGTTATATCGATTTGTTTCAGACAAACGTACTAATTTATATTAATTATTTTATTTTTATATAAATATATAAAACTTTATGTTAATTTCAATATTGTTATTAATAAATCAATAAATAATTATAGAATGTGTACATCGAATTAAAAAGCACTAAACTCAATTCTTTCTTTAAAATGCTAACTTACCTCCCTTCTATCTTAAATGCCTTCCTTCTGCTTAAATTCTGTACTTATTTTAATTATTTCAGCACTTTGGTTTATGAACCAAAAATAATCATATATTATCATATCGTAATATGTTATATTTGTATTTTCACGCATTTACCGTATCATGAGATGTCTCCAGAAAAGATCTACACATTAATATTTTTGGACATATATCAAAGAGTCTACATTATTTAAAATATAAATATTGAATAGTAATCAAACCCAGAACCATTGCCACTACGCTACAATGGTGTTATGATGCAGTACGTTACATGTTCATTTACAATACAAAAATGACTGATGACTTCTAGTCATCAGTAGCTACCGTGCAGTAGACTTAGAGAACTTAGTGTCGATATACTTCCCTCTGAGACATTGCGTGTCAATAGCGGATCACAACGCTACATTTACAATATCTGCATATGTATATTATAATATTAAAATGGCAGCGTGGAGTGTTGCCTGGCGGGACGTGACACGTGGTAATTTCATAGTGAATTACGATGGAGAGTATAATTGAATGACATCTCACGTTCAACAATTTCCAACAGATCGTGTGCAATTTTCCTTGGTCACGATTTTTCTGTCTGACGCAACGCGGACCTTGCATCGGAACTGTCTCGAACAGATCATTCTGCGTGTTCTCATTATATGGAGGAGTACGACGCGAGTCGCGGCGTTGTACGGCGAGAGGCTTAAATTGTATAATGTAGCTTAATGGATGCTATCTAATATACTTATGCACTTACTTTGTCAGTTGTTATATCTAGGCACTTTTCAATAGAGTTTCCTGTAAGCCAATATATTGAGAAATCAAATTGTATATTCATTCAATTATCAGATATAAATTTATGTATCTTTATCGTGAGCTATAAATATAGCAACATCGCCAATTACTACTATCACGAACTACAATATATCACACTTGTGATAACTGATAAAAATCTTAGATTGATAAGTGAGACTAATGAAACACGAGCATTTCCTTCTACATACATACCTATATATTTCACAAGGATTACTGTGCAATAAAAATTCAGGTGGAAACAAACATTCTGTTGACAAATACGGACGCGAATAAACATTGGTAGGCTCAGGCGTAGCTCAGAGCTAGGCTGTGCTAGGGCGAGGTGCGGCCGTTCACCCCCGCCGAAAGCGGGTCGCGAAGGTTACCGACCCCCCCGCGACCCCCCGCGCGACCCCGCGCGTCTCAGCACCGCACTACTCTGCTGCACACGCCGAAGGCTTATCAAAATCGTATAAGCAATAAGTATTTCCATCAATCATACCATTAATATTGTATTGGACGTTGAGGCTAAACGACTTGCGTATAGAATAAAACTTGAATGTTGCTAGTATAATATGCAAATAGGTGTCGTTTACAGTGTTATTTATTTAAATTTATTATCGAATCAACTGCGGTGATTGTGTTTAATCTATTGTAATAAGATCGTTCGTTATCACATAATCACATCCGGTGGTTTATCGCACAGCATGCATAATACAAGGCAAGATAGAGTTGGGCCGGCAGAGTCGCGGGGCGGAGCGGTGCGGCGGAGCGGTAGCGCACGCAGGCCAAGCGCAAGCGAGCTCCAAGAGCAGAAGGCAACAACCTTTCAATTGAAACTTATAGTTCAGATGATATCGTTGATACGCCGCGCGCCGATAGCACTGACTCTCTACAACCCATCCGTCGATACTGTCGTGATATCAAAATATTACATTGACCATTTTGCCCTTAAGACATGATTAACTAATTTATTTGTAATTTTAATCTTTGGCCACAATAGCAATGGTCGATGAAGACATTGCTCGAGTTCTTAGAACAAAATACGGTTTCAATTATGTAAGACGCACTATTACATTAACATAATTAATAAATGACTATTACATATATTTAAACCATATTTAATTATCCCAAAAACGAGTCTCCCATTTTTTTTATATATTTTCATTTCCAAGACGCCACGCCGTTAACACGCGGCTGTCGCCTTTTTGTACCAATTTTATTTCTAAATAGCAAAAGCGCTTTGCAACTTTAAAGCTTACGTATATAATAAGTGTTTCTGAAGTAGACATTTAAAATGAAAAGTGGTAATGAAACCTTCACTTCATTTTAAAGAGCTTTCTGACGATATTTCCAGCGCTTTCACGGAGCAACGACGAGCTCTACTTTAGCTCCTGTACAAGGATTTATGAATATCGCATTAAATATTAAAAATATATTTGTATTACGTATTCGCATATAAGGCGGCATTATCATTATTATCTGAAGCATCTCAGTTTATTTTTATAAATTCCTTTTGAGATAACATTATTACTTAACATAAGATTATTTTAATGTTTCATTTTATGTTGAAATGAATTAACCTACTTTTACCAATTAAATTATTCTAACAGCCAGTCCCAGAGACGTCAATTATTTGTAATATTTCCAAAGTATATATAACCTTATAAAAATTAATCAAAAACCATACACATTAAATTAATAATTTTAATCAATTGAAGAAATGCAACAAGTATAGTTAACCGACAAGTATAGTAAACTTAGTAAGTTATTATAAGCGTGTTTGTGATCGATGCGAGTCAACAAACATCTCATCCAGAGGTCTGCCGCCAATTAGAATAATTCATTCAGCAGTATCTAGGCCGACGCCCGTCGCGCGTCTCCCGCCTCCCGTCGCTAGCACGACGCCGCGCTACACCGCGCCACACCGCGCCACATCGCGCCGTATCGCCTCGAACCTTCTTACCACTTTCATTCCATTTGCAGAAGTAACCTGCTTTGATAATGTTATGGTTTTGAAAATTATACCTTTATTATAAATCGCTTATGGTATATTATAACGTGAAAAATGGCACAATAGTGCACTTAGAGGTGTTGGAATGAATATGATTGCCGTAGGATCAAATTTCATTTCCTTCCTACGTTATATCAAATAAAACACGTCATTGGGTGCCTCCACCTGACATGCCATATCCATAAAAAAATGGAGAGAGAGTTCTATGGCTTATCTACCGGGTCTCTCTTTGTAAATTAAGAAACAAAGGAAAAATACATTTTTACACTTTCTCGCATATCAGGATACACAGAAAGAACCTAGCATCAACAATCCGTTATATATTTATCGTCGAATTTTTGAGATGCGAAAATCAACGGCGCGCTTTATTTTCACAGTACAGGAAATTAAAATAATTTAAATATTAATGTTAACAGTCAAACACTGTACCTTTGCTTTACAATAATTTAAAAATAATAGATAGCAGCTTTAAAGAAAAGTAGAAAACATAAATTTAATTAAAAAGAACAAATTGACTACAATTATTTCACTACTTCTTTTTTGCATAAACCAAGAACAATAGCAGATAAATAATTTGAATTATACAAATTTACATGTTAATTTATTATTGTCTTTGGAAACGCTATCAGCCGTTGGTGTGTTATCTTTAGTGTTGGTTGATTTTAAAAGTGGTCATTATCAGCGAGATAAACAAATATATGGGTCACAGAGTGGGAGCAAATTAAAAATAAATATTTACATTGAAAATATTAGTATAATGTAACTTTCTCTCAATTTATTCACGCTTATGTCCTTTAAACGCCATAAACTATATTTTATCAAAACCTATTAAGCATTTATTATTACAGTAGAAAATCTTAATTTTATGACATACTTCTTAAATAAAATAGGGGCTATTTTGAAATCACTTGTTGGACAATAGAAATCAATGTTTATCATAAAGTGTATGTAGAACTCAGTGTGCTAATTGTGTTTGTAAATACAAATATTGGCCCGAGCAGGATATGAACCCGTAACTATTCACTAGTCCCGACAACACCGAAACTATACCACAAAATTATTAAATTATTATGCTACAAAACGTAGAGTTCCATCACTCAAAAAAGGAGAATTTTATCACTAGGTGATATCAAGAATTCATTTATCTATGGTATGTATTAGCATCATATTGTGAGGTGAGGCCGCAGTGACAGTTTAATTGAGGCGCGTTGCGTGCGGCGCGACGCGAGCGCAGTTAACAATCGCGTGTATAAACAGTTAGCTAAGCATCGACGTGTATTACTATACCACCTATGTATACTCACAGATACCTGTCTATCTGTTCGTTAAATATTTTTTTGCGATTTGATTGCGTTTCTTTATATGTGTGGTCGTTTTAATAAGTTGTCAGGAAATATCGGTTATTATGTTGGTGACTATTTTTGTTTTTTTTTTTCATTAAAATAATGTCATATCTAACAAAAATGCTGTCATTTTTAATAATTTCTATGTTATGGCAATGTTTTAGTCTTCTGACTAATTTAATATATACTAGATGTCCTGTTGACACGTTGAGAAATGTCACTTTATATAAACGCGTATGTCAAACACATGTAGAGTATGTTACATTCATTATAGCATTCTGCACTACTCTTCTATATAATATAATAATATTTCTGTTCGCGTAATTTTCGTTAAAAGACGTACAAAAATTTTGCTTCACATATTTAATATATAAACACATGCTATGTTAATATTATTGTATTCTTTTCCGGAAAGAAACGAACAAAAATAACATTGCAAGATCTTTTTATAATTAAATATAAGTCTAAAAATACAGGTCAAGCTAATAAAATCGTGTTTTAAATACAAATGTATCTGATTCACGCTTCGTTTGATAATTAATATTTTGATTGATTAATTAAGCGTACACAGGAACGCGATACCATTAGCTGAAAGCATTAGGGGAGTCATTGTAAACATTCCCATTCCCACAGAAAAAAAATACCTGCATTATGTGTTAATATAATAATGGAAGATTCGTGTTGTTAACGCGAATGTACGGGATTCGATTCTGATTAACTTAAATTCTCTTTAAGTATTGTTCTTTGAAATATTATGTGAAGATAATATGTGCATTCAACCACTTTTTCTAGTGAACTGTAAGACCTCCAGCTATTGTAGATACGTTAGTTGCTGAGCAATTAACATTCGCGTTTGTTTCCTCATTATTTTAGTATCATTTTTTTATATACTTCGATCTCTACTTTCTGTTTGATTTAGCGACGTTCTGTTCAGTGTTAAGTGTTACCAGTCGTTGTAGAACCAGTTCAAGTGGGAAGTGAACCTAGTACCAACACCTGGTTACTGAGTAACGTATTTTTTGTCAGCTAATAAAATAAACTTTGACGACTTTTACCGAAATTGTAATTTTTCGAAGACAAGGATGATCGTGCGTGACAAAAACTTAAATACCTATTCATAAATATAATATTTCTAAATAAAACATTTAAAAAGCCATTTACACTAGATAAATGTTTTTATTTTGTTATAATTAAATTTTATAAGATGAACAACAAGTGTAGTTCTTGCCTTATTTCGTGTCAAATAAGAAAAGCTTTCTCATGTTTAATCACTATAAACTTTTGCTGTTATTAAAAAAAAATATTTATTTAATCGAAAAAGACACACTATATTATATTTCCTGCTTCATTAGTACATTGTATAATAAAATTTTACAAACACCTCTTCATAATGGCGATAAGCTTAAAACGTAAGTCAAGGACGTCCTCCTTTCAATGATTCATGGTCACGGTCACAGTCACATACACGGTCACACAATCATATACATATATATATATATATATATATATATATATATATATATATATATATATATATATGTATATCAAAAAATTGTATAAGCGTCACTGGTATTGGCTCGATTACGGCAATTTTTCGCTAATTTATCATTCGTATCTGTGCTAAAGATTTGGCACACGATTATATTCTATTTACGTGGATTCTATTTGAGATTATTTTCTTATTAGATATATAAATATTTATATTTATAAAGGACATATATATATTCATGAAAGTAAAGTATTTTCCAAAGGTATAATTTTATTAGGCTGGTCGGGGCGCAGTGGAACTGCGTCTACTGTAAACGTGACTAGCGTTGGGTTCGATTCACACTCAGGGGAACAATTATATTTAAATAATTTTTATTTTCTCGCTCCGGTAAGACAAAACGGGGCGTTGAGTTCGGCCACTCAATACACAATGTCTCGAACAGAAAAACTTCGTGAAGCTAAAAGAATACATTTAACACAGTGCGATCCAAACCTGCGCCTGATAAATAGATAGGTGTCTAAAATATTTTCCTTTCTTTAATGTGTGAATAACACTTTAAAAAAGTTAAAAGATTATATTTGTTTTATATACGGACAAGTATGTATATAAATGAATAATAAATATTATATAATTGGCCATAACATTTATTTATTAGACATTTCTTGCATATATAAATAATTAAGCTAAAACATATGAATCTCATTGCCTCGAGTATTATCTATACATTCCCATGAGTTTCACATGTAAAAATAAAATTAAATAATGTTAACAGAAAGAACGAAAGAGAGCAGAGACAGATGTAAAAATATATCGAACCCAGTTAAGAATCATCTTTCAGTAAATCTGAGACAACTTCTAGTACTTGCTAAGTTTCCGTTTAGAATATCTCGCCACAGGTAGCGGCAGTGCGGTCTCAATCAATACCTAGATAACGCAGTATCGTACGATGATACCAGTGATTGCAATTACTTTATCTGTGCTACACTTTCGTCCGCTAACAAACAATAAACAAACCGTCATTCAATTATACTTAGTTTTACATATATTATATATTTATACAATAATGTATTTTATTTTTATATTTTTTATCTACACACTTAAGATAAGCAATAGAAATCTTTAACAAGACAGTATTTTCTTTTTAAACGTAAATTAGTATAAAATTGTAAATGAAACTATTTTAACCGGATTAATCGCGTATATTTTGGTATTCGAAAATAATCTTTTGGACACCTGACGTTTCGAACACTTTACAGTAGTCCGTTATCACCTGTAATGTGTTCGAAACGTCAGGTGTCCAGAATGTATTTTCGAATACCAAAATATACGCGATTAATCCGGATAAAATAGTTTCTTTTAAAATGTATAAAAATCGCGAAAATCAAAGATTAGTATTTAATTAGTATAAAATTGGTTGAGCTTAAACGGTTTCCAAATGGAACCGTGACAGAGAACCCTTTATTTGCTTGTAAATTCTTTTTATTTAATAACCCCTACTATTACAGTTTAGATAGAGTTTCCAATGATAAGACACTTATCACCGTTGTATGTTGGTTAAAGTTATTTGCATTCTGGAATACAGAATCATATCATTAGAAAAAGCGTAGTGCATTATATATATGCAAATTCTATAGCAAGCAGGTTCAAATCCTGCTACGTTTCTATTGCAATACTGAATTAAAATATATTTTATACTTAATAAATAATTGTATAAAATTTTTATTATATAACTAATTTAATTAAATATTTTCCTTGCAGGTGAATACTGTGCGGACGTCATCATGAAGTGGAATGACGTCACCGACATCAGTAAGTTCCACTTTCTATAGAAATTTATATTGTATTTAACATTTTAATTAATAATTGGGTATACAAATATAGGTTTAGTGTCGATTCTAGACAAATAAAAAATCAACACTTATTCCAGAAATTGCAATGTCGAACTGCTTCTGTTATAATACACCTTGGCGTTGATTGTACTCGTACTTTAATTGACTAATTTGAACAATACCTGTTATTGTGTTAACTTACTATTGACTTGTCTAAATTAATTAATTAAATAAATACGAAATACGATTCTTGAGTATTTTCGTGGGTAATGATGAGGAATTTAAAAAATATCAACGTATATTATGTTGTTCCTGGCCAATTGATTTTTCATATCAAATGCAATTTACAGAGATTTTTTTTTTAACTTATATTTCAATATTATTGTTTCCGTCAAGTGTATATAATTATACACTTGTTAGTTACATTTGTCCTCCGAACATTTAATCAGTTCATAAAAAAAAAATAACAATTTGAAAGGTTTCTTCTACAAAATATAAATAAAGGTCGAGTTGATTTTAATTTGTAACTACTTACGATTTTATATTATATATATTTACAATATAAATATTTTTATTTCATTATCAAAACAATGAAAAAACATAACAATAGAAAAATATCGTGATGGGCCTAAAATTGCTTTTACTGGTCACCTACGTACTACATGTGTCCGGATCAGATGACAATATGATATGTTCAGAGCGTGACAGGATGACACGTTTCTGCTTTTTATTGCAATTGCTATATAAACGTTAATTGTAAGTAGCTTTGTGTTTATAGAATAAGAAAAGCTACTAATAAAGTAAGTATTAGAAAACATTTTTAAAAAACGAATAAAAATTTGATCGCAGCGGGGTTCGAACCCGCGCGTCATGGAAACCGTTCAAGCTCTCTAACCGCTAACCATGCGTTTTACTACCAGCTGCGTAGAAATTCTTATACGTTTGGTTACAACTATTTACATATTTAGCAACTCTGTAGAGAGATTTTTACAAATTTCTACTACCCAAAGATTATTAAGGAATTATCGTTTGGTAAAAGAGAATGCTATTTATTTTAATATGTTAGTATTGTTAAAGTGCTATTCCACATTTTTCAAAATTTCTATACAATTGGTAGTAGAACGCATGGCATAGCGATCAGAGCGTTCCGACGGTTCCCATGAGGTGCTGGTTCGAATCCCGCTGCGTTCAAAGTTTTATACGGTTTTTAAAAATATTTTCTAATTCTAAATAAAAAGTATATGGAATAGCACTTATTAAAAAAGTAAAATAATACAAGTAAGTATTTATTTATATACAATATATTCTTTGTTGCACAAAATTTACGAAACAAAATTGTATAATGTTTAGGCGAGTTTAGCGCTAAAAAGAATTCTCTTCCAACCAACTCTACTCTTTCTGGGATTTTTTTAGAGAATCCTCAAATAGAGTCTAGGTGTTGTACATACTCAAGTTACGTGACTATAGCAGCCAGAGTATTCTGTGCCAGCGTGGCATATATCTGTCTACTCACTGGTACGTAGAGGACGTTCGTAGTACGCATGTATACGAGTACAACCGTGTGGGCTGTAGGCGTCACGTGGGCGGGCGGGACACTACTGTACGGATGGTTAGCATTTTTTTGAATATTAGAATAGTCTTTTGATGTTTAGTTTGCAATGATTCAGTTTTTAATAGAAAATTCTATTTTCATGACACTCGTGGCTTGAACACGCGATGCATTGCAATGAAACTATAATTTGATTATAAATTATTAGAAAGTAAATTTTATAGTGTCTTAACTCTACTTACCAAACCAAAAATCCTTGATTTTGGCCGTTAAATGAATAATAAAGTTAATTTTGGCAGGTTTTAGTATAAATAAAGTTTACGATAATAATATATTAAATGCATTGTTCGTAATTGTGCATATAACAAAACATAGCCTCAATCTCTTTGTATTTTCGTGATTTTCTTCAACATTGCCAATTCTCAGTTTATCAGAATGTCCCACAAACAATTTTGGCAACATTAAATACTTAAAGATACGATTTGGCAGCGAGTCCAGGATGTGTACGCTAGCCGAGCCATTCATACGGAAATAGCCGTGTAGAGTCCACGCCACTTGCATTATATATATGCGTACGTATTCTGATGAATTCGCGTTGGAACCTAAAAATAATAAACTGTATAAAATATTTAATATTATGTGTTACTTAAAGTGGAAATGTGGTAGGCATACTTTTTTAGAGCATTAATCTTGTGAAACACATCTTAACAATATTAGTATAGAATATGAGCTCTTGTTTCCTTGTTTTGGCAACGTGGTTTTGGGCTCGAATTTGGCAATTGATTGTTACTATAATAAATAATACTACGACTATGGTAATATTAGTATAAAAATTGTTATAGAAAATGTGAATAGAGACGTAATTATGGGACTCGTAGATATACTCGAATCTAAACCCGGAACGCATTAAACACTTAGTATAACATTAATAAAACATATCATGGCTTGCGAGTTGAATATCATATCAAAAGTCACTATAAGAAATTATGTTAACTTTTAAGTTTATCAAAAAAACACCCCTTGTTTGGTTATGTTAAACCGGTTCCGATTGTCTATTGATATGTCATTGCGCGTCGAGCGGCGTAACTTAATGCCGCGTTTTGTCATACCAAAACGAGGAAATAAAAGTAGCCAAAATGTAATCATAGCAACGAGTGAGAATCGAACCCATAACTTATCACATTAAAAGTTAGACTCTGTCCCTCTACGCCATAAGGTTTTAATTATATTTATAAATTAACAAATGCATTAATAAAATGGTTACGTTTTCAAAAAACACTAAAAGCTGATGATAAATATAGGAAAATGGATACCGATGTAAAAGTATAGGCGTCAGCAGCATAGATACGGGTATAGAGTTGCATAGTAGCTATGTGTAGTGTTTAGTGTTCGCTGCGACTGCAGTGCGAGTGCAGTACGTGGGTACGTCGAGTGGCATTCCAATTTAATTGTTCGTGTAATGTTCCCTGGGAAGTGGGCTGCGGTTGCGGCGTGCGGTCGCATCGCTTTAGGTCCAGCAGTCTCGCTGTCTGTAAACGCAAATAAATCACTTTGCAGCCCGCTCTAATAAATAATTAAATGTTAATGTTATGTTAATATTCAGCCTACAACTATTTTGACTCGAAGTAAATTGTGTGAATTTTTCAAATTGGATTGATTCTAATTGATATCTGATAACGACTTGTCAGTGCAAGTCATACGGTCTTGACAACGTTTATCATTATCTATTTTGTTTATTTTATTCGTATTTTTTTATTTTAATCAAGAATCACTGCGTCTGGATTTTTCTGGAATACTAAGTTTGAAATACGTTTTGCAAGTTAACAATACTCATACATGCAAATTACAAAATAATATCGCGAGTTGTTCTATATACATATGTGCGTTGTATGTTTGTATGTATGTATGTACCGACATCATTCAAGGTTACCCGAGTCGCAGATCGCCCGACACCTATTATGTAAATGTTATAATATTTAATTAATGATCGACGGCAACACACCCCACGCCGCACGCCGCACGCCGCACGCCACAGGCCGACCGTTCTCAAAAAATAACACACTGGTGTTTACTTATCTGTCCGTGACGGCCGCCATGTTGTGCGCCGAATTTCTCATTTCAATTACATCACTGCGCAAAAAATCGCGTGCGCATACAACTGACTGAGGGGTCTGCGAGGGGTAAGCGGAGGGGGTCGCGGGGGGCGTGGTACGCTTGAACGGCCTTGGCCTTGCTCCGCCGGAGCCAAGGCGAGCTCGATCGCAATTATACATGCGCCCACCAGTCTACCGGCACTGTGTTATTATAGTACGTATAATGTAGGTGGTAGGTACACACTTCACTGGGTGATGTACGCTTGCAGCATCAGCTACACCATGGACACGAACTAAGAAACTACCTGTTGATATGAAACTTTATAATAGTAACATTTAAAATTGTATTAATTATGGATCTCGCTTTTTCTCCCAACAGCCAATGATTATTTTCTTAGGATATAATCAGAAGCTGTTTAAAATTAAGTGATGAAGCACTGATGTGTCAGAGTTCCCAATTGGCATGACATCTCAAACTGGAAACCCAAATACAAAGTTTTTAACACCTTTCGAATGCGCTACACTCGAGTCGCTCTCGAAAGCGGTTTTTATTTATCAACACGTACCTACAATGTACACAAAGCAGTACTTGTAAAGTGTTTTGGGATGAATATAAGAAAATAACAGTTAATGTCGATTCAGTACGTGTCAGATACTTGGTCTACCTTTCAATAAAGATATCTTTGGCGAATTTATGTTTGTACTATTAATTCTTCTCATGCTTCACGTTTTTTACTGTGTAGACCGCAGGAATTTAGTTTTAATTCCGTTTTCCGATTTCAATCAATATCAAGGTATTGCTTGAAGAATGGCAGAACTCAATGTCTCAAAGTGTTCTTACCAGAGTGGAGAAACGAAATAATTTAAACACAGTCTTTCCTCCAAGGAGGGATCGAACCCCAAAATCAATCGCATTCACAGTTAAACATTGTTCGATTGTGCATCAATGGCCTTTTCAATTAATTGAATGATCTACAAATATATACATTTTTTTGTTATATTATGCTTGTTTATAGCATGTGGTCGACTTCATATGATATTTTGGTCGAGTTCGAGTAGTGTGTATGTCATTTTTTTCGAATTTAACTTCATTGTACAGAGTTAGTAACTCCCGCCTAACATCTATATGTCTAGTCATATTGAAGATAGAAAATACAATTATTTTCGTAATTATTTGTTATTATTAACGTAATGATCGCATGCAGGCAATAAAAATACCCACATGTTATACAAGTGCGGGCCAACGGATGCGACACTTCACACTACCCGTTATTATACTGAGTATGATATAATATCCTTTCATAAGATAGACATGGAGGTCATCTTAGTACAGCGATTGGTTATAGGTTCGATTCCCACTCGGGGGAATGATTATATTTATAAAAACATTATCTTTCGCACTCAGCACGCAATTTCGATTTCTGTTAGAAAAAAGGCAACATAGTATAACCCAGAAAAGTGATAAAGCGTGAAGTGGTAAAATGAGAAAAATGTATTTTTTTTGTGTGCTAAAATAACCATAATCACCACTGTTACCATCAAGTACCTTTCTGGTCAGATATCGACGTAAAGAGCAAATTTAACTTTTATCTTGCCTAGCAGGGCAGGCAGAAAGTACGTGTCAGTGTCAAAACACTGTACTTCGCTTTCCACCGAATTCGAGATTTTGCGTGTTGAGTGGTGGAACTCAACGCCGCATTTTATTTTGCCCGAGTGAGGAAGTGTAAAAATTTTAAAATATAATCACCCCTCGATAGGGAATCCAACCCATGACCGAGTCCCGCGCTGTCCCATTGCGCCACGGCAAGCCTTAAATTATATGTAAAAAATATGCCAATATTTTATAAATAAAGAAATATGAACGACAATATCCTTTGTCATATTGACTGATTAAAACTATAGTTGATAATATACAACAACTATCACGCAGAAGGCTAACGTTACATAGTTATTTGAAAATACGATAAACCAATATTCTTGTAGTCCACAAAGAGATATTTTAACATACGAATATCTAAACTATTATCAGATTACGATCATAATATATATACCGAATATACAAAATGGCATTAAATAAAAGGATAATGCGTAACATTATAAAACAATTATCATAAATTTGAGACGTGAAATCGGTTCTGTTCCCATATGGGGTCGCTCATCTCCACAATACTGGCACATGTGGATGCGATAACATCAAGGATAACTTGCTGATAACCGTTTCAAAACGAAATATATAAAAAAATACATATTTTAATATTTATAAATATATATACATGTATATAAATACAGGTTTTAATATTTTTTTATGTATACATTTTATTTCAACGTTTAAATAACAATTCTAAAAATACGTAAGATTGACTTGAAAATTAAAAAAAAAATATACTATTTTTAAAAAGTCATACATTTTTTAAATTTAAACGTTCTATTATTTATATACATAAAAGAAATATATATCAGTTTTTTTTTAGCTTCACGCTTTTATCCCGCATAGCAGGGCAGACAGAAAGTACCTAGTGTCAAACATTCAATACTTCGCTTTCCATCGAATTAGGGACATTGCGTGTTGAGCGGTGGAACTCAACACCACACATTGTCTTTTACCAGAGCGAGGAAGTGAAAATAATTGAAATATAATCACACCCTGAGTGGAGGTCGAACCCACAACCGATAGCATTTACAGTCAGACGCTGCCCCACTGCGCCACGACCGGCCTTTAATTCAATATCAGTTTGATAGTAACATTTCATTAAAAAAAAGATTTCTTTGACTTAATACATGTTTTTCCAGATGTAACCAACGGGGCAATATGTTGAGTAAACTGTATAATACAGGGCCCATTACAATTCAAGTCAAGTAGAGTCACAAACACAAACTAGTTTAAAATTACGTGATCGTAGAGTGTAATGTAATGGCCGCTATTATAGCATTATGACCTCTAAGTTCAGTGCAATTTGTGTTTTGAATTGGAAGAGCGATCACGTAGCCTCGCCGTCGCCGTCGCCGTCGCCGATACCATATACCTAGCGGGTATCATCTACTGCAGGCTGCGGGCTCAGATGTTTAGCATATCGTGACTCGTGAGCGACCTGCCATCAATTTATAACAATTTTCATGTGCTTGCGCCTAACAAAGTGCAGCGTTGAGTTCCGCCTCAACATGCGGAGTATGAGAGTGCCTTGGCACTAGGTACTCCCTGTTTATCCTGCTATACCAAATCTAAATATTGTTTGTTCAAATAGAATATTTATTAAAAGCACTATATTTAAAAATGTCAGTAATGTCTGTTTTTACGTTGATACTCAACAATTAAGACCAGTTTATATATATTCGTTTATATAGTCCGTGTACACTAGAAAGAGAAAGCCTAGTGTTAAAACTCTCTGTTTTCGATTGTACATACAAACAGTTACGAAATATAAAAGCTTACAATTCGTAACTGTTACCGTACTTATCCATACTTTTTTAAATTAAAATAATACAGTTTTATTATTTGATAATTTAAATTTAATAATAATAATGGAAATTCTTCTGTAAATAGATAAAAAATAAATCAAAATAAATACTCGCTGGAGGTATTGTCTACAGTGCTCTGCATCGTTAGTTCACCTTGCCACTGCGTTATTTATTCTGCTGTCTATAAAAAAACCCGAAACAACACTTCTGGCACGAACCCTAAACAATCCCCTGTCTCATTATATAACACTCGAGCATCGCCAAGCGGCTGCACGACACGACTCAGCTGATGTGCAGAAATCAGTATCGCGGTATCTTGACGTGTCTGCGACTCGAGAGACGCGGGGATACTTGAAAAAACCATTACCCTGTCACTCACAGCTTAAATGATTGATATTGATAAATGTGCAACGACAAAAACTAAGTACCGCCCGCGGGTGCACTCGCATTAGTCTAAATTATGTATCCTTCAACGGACTCTCCTGTTGATATCATAAAAACGGCTCGGGCACTTCTGACAGCTCAGTGGGTGTATTTTACGCTACACTTAAATGTATTGCCGTATATTTCTTATTATACACTTTTTTAGAAATATATATTGTAATATATGAAAAAAGTATATAGATATATAATGTATGTGTTTGAAGCTACGTGTCGCAGTGGGACAACGTCTACATGTAAACGTGATTAGTTGCGGGTTCGATTCCCACTCGGGGGAATGTTTACTTAACATGTCTCGATTTCGGGCAGTAAGCAGACAACTTGAAGCTAGGTTGCGTCTGACTATTATGCTATGCGGGATAAATCGTGAAGCTGTGGGTTCGATTACCACTCGGGGGAGTGATGATCGCTCTGTCAAAACCAACTGCGGTAAAATATCTCGAATTCGGCAGAAAGCGAAGTACGGAGTGTCTTGACACTAGGTACTTTCTGTCTAAGCTGCTAGGCGGATTAAAAAGGATGAAGCCAAAAAAAATTAAAGGTACAAAATTGATAATTTATCACTTTCTTAATTATTTTTTGTATTACCATAATCAATAGGAAAATTATGATATATAGGCAACAATCAATCACTTTATGGATACTAAATATTATAATAGCAAAGTAATATTTCTCCGGCTTAATAGATATAAAATGGTTTTCTTTTATACAATATTATATACCTAACGCTTGTTGCGTTCAACAAAAACGGATAAGCTCTTTACATGTTGGACGCTGACCTTGAATAATTTAACACTACATTTATTTGTACTTACAAGATTCTACTTACATACATACCAGTATACACCTTACCATGCGTTTAAAACTAGCATTGCGTTACGTAGTCTTTGAATATAATGAGGCTGGTCGCGGCGCAGTGGGACAGCGTCTGACTGTGAACGCGATCGGTTGTGGGTTTGATTCTCACTTCGTGAATGATTCTATTTAAAATATTTATTGGCTCTGGTACGACAAAGTGCGGCGGTTAGTTAGTTAGTCCGCCACTCTAGACGCAAAGTTTCAAATTCTGCGGAAATCGTAGTACCGAGTGTCTTGTCACTAGATACTTCTCGTTAACCTAACAATAAAAAATATCGACCGAATATATCGCAGTGGGACAGCGATTTAGTGATTATAAACAATATTGACTGTGGGTTCGATATCTATCAGGCGAATAATTAATTCTTTGCTTTGGTAAGGCAAAAGGCGGTCTTCAATTCCACCATTCAACTTGCTTTATCCAGAATTTAGGCGCAAATTAGACTCTTCGAGAGAGAGACGAGGTTCTTTTCTGACTTCCATCTTGACACTTTTCTGATGATGTCATACCTGACACAAATACAAATTTACTCCATGTATTTACGTACATTAAAATTGATAGTAGAGTAAGGATACTTCAGATAAAGTCACTGTATCACACCACCTAGTCCTGTAGCGTTATCTTGTATACTATACATTTTATAGTATAAATTGTATATATTTAAAACAGGTTCCGTGATTAACAGCACCTATGTATTCTGTTTACTTCATATATGTAAATTGTTATTATTAATACAGCTATATTAATTCATGTCATTAATATAAAAATCGATAAAATAAATTCGAGGCTGGTCGAGGCACAGTGGGACAGCGTCTGATTGTAAACGTGATCGGTTGTGGGTTCGAAGTCTACTTTTGAGAATGATTATATTTAAACTATTTTCATTTCCTCGCTCTGGTGTGGCAAAATGCAGCGTTTAATTCTGTCACGTAATACCAATGTCCTGAATTCGGCGGAGTACGGAGTGTCTGTCTGTCCGGACACTAGGTACTTTTGTACTACCCTGGTAATAATTTTTGTATATAAATAATGATTCTTACTTTGTGAGATTTATATTGATATGTAGGTATATTTATTTTGGAATCAAAAATAAAATGTATAAATTAATTACATTTTTTATGATATATTAAATATATTGTTAACAATAATTATATAGAAGTCACGCTCATGGAGTATACAAGAGGTACCCGGAATCGTGCATCTAATTTAATAATTTTAAATATAATTTCACAAAAACTAGGTTTTATTAAGGACATTGTACAGTGTATTAATTTATATGCTTAAAGTTTAGAAAAGTTTGCGTATGAAGTTGTTGGGCCGCGCGGCCCACGCACCCTCACTGCTGCCGAGACCTACCTTTGCATTAGGAAGACCATGCTTTTATGTTGACCACAGACAACTAATATTATAAATTAAATATTATTGTAACATTTTAAGATATTAACTTATTTATTTGTTGAATTACTCACAATAATAACAATAATAAGGGATAATTTAATTATTTTGTAGTCTGGTCATTCTTATATATAAAAGGAACAGCTAAGACCCTTTTTAGTAGTTGGTTGGTTGGTGGGTAGTTAACGTTTATAGTAGAAGTGCAAAATTTTACACACACTACTATGTGTTTGAATTAAAATGTATATCGATTCTTACGTCTTATATTGAGACTTCAAATTTTTCAATTAGTCGTCACATCCCTATGTTAAAATGTATTTATAATGTATATCTTTGAAGAAATATTTTCTCTTTGAAGAAATATCTAATTCACTTGGTGACCCAAGTGTCAGCATAGGTGTTGTAAACTACAAATATGTACGTACAACCATAAAATGAATACATCAAGCGATAAGACTAGTTATGTTAATTCGCCGTAGGAATGCAGCGCGCGAACACAACTAACTTCAGGAATAAATTTTCATTTATTGTTTCTATTGTTAGTGATTTTAAACTGGATTGTGTTTAGGAAATTACCTTTGGTTTTGATGTAAATACAAATTTTATGTAAACTTACTAAAATAATATTTATTTTATAACACATAATGTAATACATTATTTTTTTACATTATTTAGTTTGTCATATCGTCTATATTTTGGAAGGAAAAAAACAAATTCGCATATATTGCGTTACACTTGATTAATTAGACGTAATTGTTAATATCCTCTAATGGATTCGAACCCTCAACCATTAGATTTTGTTAAGCGCATCCATGATAAGTAAAATATATATATTTGTTCTTTATTACGAAAACAATCATACAAACGTAATATATTATTTTAACATATTGTTATTATCTCGGCAACTTATAAAGCGAATCATAGTGACATTAGTATGAAACATTAAATCATTTAAAACCAGCGACCGGAAGCTGTCCGAGGTGGACCCATAAATATCGACGATGCTCTGCGTCTGGACTGCAACGTGCGGCGTGGTCACCGCGACGTGCCGTGACTTGCTCCCTTCAGTGCATTGAATCTTGATCTCTATACCACGATAAGATTGCCGCTTTTATAACAAACGGCGAACAAAACCCGCTCTTGTGTCTTAACGAACAAGGTATATAGGTGTTTGTTTGAAGTGTACAGATAGGATATAAACAGTGCGTCAAGCGAGGCTTTCAATTACTCACAACTGTGCTCTAAGACGTGGCGCGCCCTTCGGCCACTCGCAGGAGCAGGTACGCTCGTTATGGCGTGCCTGTCTCAACACACCAATGCTTCTACAGTTATATTTTGATAATATATAGTATTAATTAGTTATATTGTCTTATTTCTTGTTTTCCAACAGTATTTGCTACACTATCATAAGAGTCTAATATATAATCAAGGTTGTTATTCTATTAAACTACATATAATAGCAATTAAACATTAATGCTTGGTTGTAGGTTAGTAGAATAATAACCACGTGCTATAATTAACGTTATTCGTTGAGCAACAAAAACGTACTATCTGATAACACAAAGGAATTGAAGGTATTTACCAAAAAAATGTAATGGAATAAATATCACATACAAATCGACACGTCCTAACTGCTTTACATTGTACTATGTTTATATTTAAATGTATTGTCTGTAGAATAAAATATGTGGTAAAATAATCATATACTGTAAAAGTTTGTACTACAGATATTTTGTCTTTTTTCACCAAATTATAACATTTCAAGATTGCCTAGAAGACCACTCTCTATTTTCTAATTTCTTGTTCCTTTAAAATATATATGTTTCACTACAAGTTAAAATTTTCATCATTTTTAACACGGCCTTTTTAACACTATATATATAAATAAAATATATAGTATATAAAGTATCCATAATAAGATCTGCACGTCTCTCTTTAATCATTCCATTCGTTTTTTACACATGTCAGAAATCTAAAATTTTCAAATGCCTAACATTAGTAAACCTTGGGTTTTTTATAATGTACTTTCAAATACTAAAATAAACAAGAACAGTTTACATTTATGATAAAACGTATAAAAATTTGAACGCAGCGGGATTCGAACCCGCGCCTCTTGGATACCGTCCAAGCGCTCTGACCGCTAAGCCATGCGTTCTACTACCAGCTGCGTCGAAATTCTTATACGTTTTGTTACAACTTATTTATGTTGTTAGCATCTCTGTAGAGAGATTTTTACAAATTTCTACTACTTAAAATTTTTATACGTTTTTTCATAAATGTTTTCTAATTATCAGTGTGGAATAACACTTTAAAAATAGTAAATAAGAACAGTTTAACCTAGTACAATTAAAGAAAATACCTAAGTTCACATTGTCTTTGACTTGACTCCGCATTTGACAAGCAAAAAATACATGCATAATATGAATTAAAGTTGTAGGTAAGAACCTAGTGGAAATCGAATTTATAATAATTTATTTGAATGAGACACCAGCCAACTGACGATGACGTTAAGCGAACGGCTTAGTCATATATCAAAAACATTCTAATATTTTTTGTTTAATCTCGTGGGAAACCTCCAGAGCACCGATATAATATAATTAAATCAAAACGGTCCGACAACCGCACTTCCGTAATTAGTGTTGTGTAGTGTAGTGTAGTGTAGTGTATAGATAAATATTGCTTATCTTATTTTATATTTACCAAAACAGTAAAACTTTAAACTGAAAGTCATCAGCATCTTCAACTCTATATATATGGAGATAATAACATTAGTCCAATAATTTTAAAAACAGCGACCACTGAAATAATCTGAAGTAACGATTTTTAGTTATTTTTAACTTTGGTAAAGCGAATTGTGGCCGTTCCTTTAATTAACTTGACGAGCCGGAGAGCGAGACCGCCGCCTGTCGGGTCGCTCTGGACAGCGCTACGGCTGGTAAAACTTTTATTTTCTACCTATTACTGCGAGGACGGTTAGATAACTTTTATTTAGAAATACTTAAATAAGAAAAGAAGAGAGATCTTCTTTTATTATTTAAGTATTTTTTTAATAAGTCTATTTACATCAGATACTTTAGAGGCCATAATGGTCCAGTTCAGAATAATTATGCAAGCGATAGGTGTAGGTTTACTCTCTCTCTACAATGGGCAGGGTCTCCTACAAGGACAAAAAATGGAAAACATCAAAAATGGAAAACTCATATATTCATAACATAACATAACAAAGAAATATGCATATATGCATGCATAAATAAATAAATGTACACACATGTGCAACAGTTTTAGTCTTCAGGTGGTTTTCGCGTGATAAACGCGCATTCTGACACCGAAGCGCGTACGTACACTGTACACTGTATACCGTATACTGTAGACTGCAGAGTGGCCACTTATCAGAACACCCTCGTAAAGTGTCGCGCTGTTATTACACAAACCACAAACATCAGTTACGTTGTATGTAAATGGCATCATTTAATTGATCGTTCCCTTTGTAATGTTAACATGCTTTACAGATACTCTTGTGTCTGTTAAATAACGTCTATAACACTTTGCTGTTCTGTATAAGTCACTGGGTTTAAACAATCTCGTGGACTTTTTTTAACCTTGTTATGAAGATAATTTTTTTAATAATAAGAATATCGCCATTGGTAATTTGTCTTCGTGTCTTAATAAACTGCAATAAACAGTGTCTTATCACTAAATTTTCCAGTACAATTTTTTTCACGCTTTTATTCCACATAGCCGGATAGACAGAAAGTACCCAGTGTCAAGACACTTCGTACTTCGCTTCCCCCCACTAATTTTATATTTACTTGAAAAATATAAAAACCTTGAACTTCTACTATCGCTAGTACTTAAGTTACACTAAATAGTAACAGCTTTATCAAGATAAATTCTTTCATAGTAATATAATGAATAATGGAGCTCACTATAAATTGTAAAAAATTACACACACTTTTCAATACACATATATACAGGCACACAATGTGTATACAAAAACACGAACGTTGATTAAAGCTGCAAGCTGTGAGCACTCACATTTTCAATATAAATGTAAAATTGAAGTAATGTAATGTGTAAACTGCATTATGCCATAGTAAATATAAAAAGGATTTTTTGCAATCTCTTTAAAATACTCAAAAGAGCTTTTTCGTAATATACTTATTATGATGTAAATCATATTTATATGCGCTCAAAAGCTTTGCCTGCTGATTGTGGTTAATATATTTTATTAAAATTTGCTTTATTGTAAAATAAAATAAAATAAATAATTGACATTTAAAGTAGCCAAAAATATAAACAAATTATAATTTTCTATTGTTACAATTAGAGAGATATAGTCTTACTTTATTTTCAACTACATACGTTAAGAATGATAGATATTACAAGAACGTTATAATCATTTCAAACGAATAAACTAGCCAAAAAATGAGATTTACATGGAAAGGACTTTTACTTTTGTCTTACTCACAATATACTATATTTTCTTTAATGTATATTTGAAATAATTTTAAATGGATTATTCGGTTTCTCGCATAGAAGAGTAGATAGAGAGAACCTAGTGTTCTAACTCGGTGTTTCAATTACTTGTTGAGTGGTGTATCTGAACGCCGTATCAAAGCGAAAAAATAAAAATTATTAGATATAATCATTCCATAAATTATTTCTTAATATAGTTAATTTCTACATTGTTTCAGGTATGGGCGGTGAGGCGTGCGCGTGCGCCCCGGCGCCTCCGCCCCCCGCTCCGGAGCCCGACCAGCTCTACGACCACCACTCCTCGGAGGAAGAACTAGAGGTGACGTACTAACGTGGATGAATTGATTTTATTGTTTTATTTTTGTAACAATTTGATGTGTGTGCTTTTTCCACTCATCGCCTTGTAATTTAGCGCCATTATGTTTGTTCTATTTTAATTTTATAATGTTATTATTATCCATTTCAATGAGTTTCAAAGTTTGAGTGTATTAAAATTTAAAAAATATGCTAATGGCCACATCTTTAGAGAAGTTTTTACGATCGCGTAATCTACGTACTTAAAAAAATCACTCCCAAGCGGTAAACTTAATGTGAACCCAAATTACAGTAAACGTATTACACCTAAAGTCGTTTTATATGTTATAGTGTATTTCGATTTTTTTCTATACTCATATTAAAATCACATTAATTATAGTGCAACTTCGTCGTTGTTTAAAATATCCTTAAGTCATTTTGAACATTACCAGATATTATATAAGAATACCTTACATTTGAAATTTTGCCCAAAAGTACTTTATTTATCAAGTTAATTTAATGCACAGCGCTGCGTGTGCGCTTTTTTATACATATGTACATATATAGATAAATACTTAATAATAAGATTAGAGTTGTACATATACTGATATATTTATACTTCAGGAAATACATACATTCTGAAAAAATGGAAACTAATCAAATTATATATATATTTGTTATGTCTACTTTGTGAAAACTTTTATATTTTAAATAACGATTAACTTTTGACTTTACATTTGTGGTTTACAGCGGTCTCTAATTGGTATTAAAATTTATAATTATCAACAGCCCTGACCTATGACTGACCCAACTCGGTCATATATTGTACATGTAAGGGCCACAAAATAATTATTATTGTGAAGATTATTCCGTGAAGTAACTATTCAATATTAAATAATTTCATCAATCGAGGTGACATGTTCTTTATTAAGACATTAAGATTTATCGAGGCCGGTCGTCGCGTTGTGGGACAGCGATTGACTGTAGACGCGATCGGTTGTGGGTTCGATCCCTACTCGGGGGAGTGAATTTAGAAAATATTTTGTCTTCCTCGCTCTGGTAAGACAGAAGTGTGGCGTTGAGTTTCACCACTCAACACACAATGTCTCGAATTCGATGGAAAATGAAGTACGGAGAGTCTTGCCTCTCGGTACTTTCTGTCTACGAAAAAAAAAGAAAAGACATTTATCAAATTTTCTCAATACTTATCCAATTTTAACATATTATTAATAGAGATGGGAATAACTATTGTTATTCTATATTTATTAGGTTATACATCAAATAAATGTTACAATTTAACGAACACTAATACCCCGCCAGCGTTATTTACACTTGGCATTATTAACGCTTAACTTATTTGAAACACAATATCTTTTAGAGTTATCGCAATAATGGCTACGTTTTAGCTTTCAAATGGAAGCTCGCTGATAAAATCATTAGAAGGCATCTCGGAGCGGGCGAATAAACTGAATGTATTAAATTTTCATATATTTTTTTGTACAACAGAATATTTTGTGCACAATTCTTTTTGTCTGCAGCTTTAGATATCGTGATAGATGAGTTTTTAAGATGCTGTTATATTTCCTTTGAGTTCGTATTTATTTATTTATTTATAATTATATATGACTTTTTACTTGTTGAGAGAGCACTGTGGCCCAATGGAATAGTGACGTTGTTAACGCGACAGTTGTAGATTTGATCCACACTCCGTTAACATAAAGTACGGAGAAGAACGTAAGAACTGAGTGTCTTACCATTAAACTTTCTTCACCTTATTGGCTATGAGGAATCAATTTAAGTTGCTTTTTATTATATTTCTCTCTTTAAGAAAATATTAGGCTCATCATATTACAGTGGCCACATTGGCCAACTTAAGTGTCAACTTCGCAGAATGACATGAGACACAGATAAATACAAAACGCGTGGTTTAAATAGTAAACGTAAAGTAGCTATGGGGCAACACAAACAAATTTAATATTGAATATAGACTTATTATGTACAAGCGCTTCAGACGTAACTCGGTCCGTGCTTTGAATAAATAATGTAAAGATATTTGCATTCCGGCTTATTGTCAACAATACACTTCTTTACTCTTAGCTTTTATTAGTTTGTTTTCTTGGGTTTTCCTCTGCCTTTTATGTCGTTGGACTTGAGCGTATTGCTAGTAAGTAGCAATTGATTTATGTTTGGATTTATTGTTTTTTTTATTAAGTATCTTATTAAAACTTTAGCGCGGCGTTGAGTCCCTCCACTCAAAATACAAAATTTGGAATTTGACGGGAATTTGAATACGGAGTGTCTTCACACTATATATTTAATGTCTACCTGCTAAGCTAGATAAAACCGTGAAGCCGAGTTGAGAAAATATATTTTAAATTTCTTCAACTTGACTTTAGTTTCTGGTTAGTTAACTGTAGCGGAAATAAATACACTATAAATGAAAGAATTGAATTCAGTAGACATATATGAACATTTATGATGATTATTACTTGTAAATTATTATAAAAGAAAATTAGCTGAATGCAAATTTAGGTTTATCTTAATAAGATCTTTGATTTTTGCGATTTTTGCACATTTTAAATGTTTTACTTTTTTAAATAACGAATCTACCTGTGACCATGGACAGCTGACAAGTGTTCGAAACATCAGGTTTTCAAAAATGTATTTTCGAATACCAAAATATACGCGATTGATCCGTTTAAAATAGTTTAATTTAAATTGGTTTTATCTGCCTTAGGCCGATCCCCTAAATCGTTACATCACTTAAAGACTTCCCCTGTAGTACTAAATCTCACAAGTAATCGGCCATGGCTGGGGAAATCAAAGTAGATGGCGGATAGCGCCGGGGGTGCATTACACTCTAGGACAGGCAATCGGTGCGACGGAATCGCTGATGCGGTAATTGGGAGAACCCCCGCGACGCTTCTTACGTGCCGTGCCGCCGACTGAGGACAACTGTAGAACGTCTTGTTCCTTACCCCATTGACTTCTTATATTGACTAAACGAAATATATATATATATATATATATATATATATATATATATATATAAATAGATTTTTTTCAATTCATATAATTAAATTGAAAAGTATAGTGCGCTAATAAATTGTTTTTTGATTAGATATACAACAGGTTAGGTGTACATAATAAAGTATTTTAAATAATTAATGTTAACATACTTAGAATTGCATTTGTTTGGAAATGTACATAATTTCTCATAACTTAAAACTAGGCTTACGATTAACTCAAAAAGCTTAGTGACCTTACATTATTCATTGAACTTAGTTTAAAAAACCTTTGTTCTTCATTTTCCTATTAACAATTTTAGAAATTATAGAAAAACAGGAATATATTGATTAACGTTGATTTGTAAATCAAATAAAAAAACAACTACCGCAACAAAATATCAACCGTGTTGTCTAACCCTGCATAAATAAATCATTCAGCATGTAGCGTTGAAAGAAATTATAATGCGATTTTAAATTGTCTGTCGCTAGTATACGATGACAAGTAAACTCACACGGGGCATTAATTCTGAACGACACTCCGCAACTAAATTATACCACCCCCCACCCCACTCACTGAGCCTACTCCGGGGAACTATTATGCAGACTTGGTCGTGCCCTTTGCAAGGCAATTTGGAGGGCTGTAATCAACTAAAACCTTTCTTTACATATTTCGTAAGAATTATCATCAATTTTGATATTTTACTAATCATATTATCATGTTCTGTAAACTACCTTTTTTTTACTGTAAAAATATTAAAAAAATATTTGATGCTGAATAAATGATAAACCAAAAGCTAAATCTCATATAAAATTGTTTAATTTATTTCAATGAAACAACAAACTATTTTTACCTGTAATTTTATTGAATACGAAAGCTCTTTGACGTTCAAATTATTTTGTTTGCAAAGCTCGCTAATAAGCCCCGGCGAGAGAGACGCTTTTGATGTATAACGTTTGAAAATGTAATTATTGTAGTGACGAGAGGGAAAATCTTTTTCTAATTATATTACAGTCTAAATATTCGTTGTAAAGAGGTGAACGACCTCGGCCGTGGCAAAAATTACAAGAGCAAAACTACGCATGAGCTGCTGATGCTATTTCTCGAGCGACTCCCCACGTCGCAGTTCGAATAGTTTTTCATAGAAAACCTATATATAAAATAAAAAACCTATATATAACAAGACATCTTTATCTTTATATAAGTAAGGGATATTAAAAAAACTTGTTAATTATTATATGGATTTTATGTGACATACTTCTGTTACACATATATATACTTACTTTTGTATAGAAATACTTATAATGCTTGGATAGCAGTATCCTAGATATTACATAAAATATATTTACTATTTATATAATATTATATTATATACATTAATATATTTATATTTAAGTATTGTTGTATTCGTAAGAAATTATTATAATAATAGATTTTCCAAATACGTATAGTCGTTCAAAATAATTTTGAGTAGCAAGACCAATGGATAAGTACGAATATAGTAAAAGTTAGTGTTTTTAAAAAGTATAAAAAGTTTTTGCTTATCTAAGTAATGAATACAATCCAGCTTGACATTCCATACACTAGGTGTATGGGTGCATCTGTATAATTTGTGAAGTAATTCGGTAGCTCGCTCCTCGTCCACATCAGTGGTCGCGTTCGCGCGTATCGATCGCATCCGCCATGGGGCACGGACACGAGCATGTCTAAATAGCGTCGTAGTAGCGTAGTAGTAGTAGTACGCGTGAGCCGCCATTGTTTGTTCCGAAAGGCCTGATTTGTTGTCGGCCCAGCTTTGTGTTGTGTTGAGCTTTACATGCTACATGTAGTATAGCCACTGGGGACCGGTGCACATATGTACTGCCCTCCCGTATGTACGTACGTACGGCTGTTTGCTAATTTGTTATGTGCTGTAATACATCGCCGACTACTGAGCTTAATTAATGTATTATTAAATTAATCTAAATTAAAGTAATTTTAGTATTTATACTTACCTTATACAGGCTTACACTGACATATCAAAGAGAGCTTAAATATATATATATATATATATATATATATATATATATATATATATATATATATATATATATATATATATAAAACTAAAGTAAAATAAAATAAGCTAAACAGACACATTCTGATCACATCAAGCGATGAAAATATGAATTTTCGTAAAAGGCATGAAAACTTGCTTTTCAGGCCACCGCTCACCTTATTCGCGCCTCAAGGAAATTGTAAAATTTTCTATCTTTTAAATTCTCGAGCTATTTGAAAATACTCGCTACTTATTTTTAGAAAATTTCCATGTCTGTCGATATAAAAGGACTTCTTTCTGTATTGCATTACTTCGGAGTTACTGTCCTGTTTAGACTTTGCCGATTACTTTGCCACCGGCGATAGGTCATTTGATAAATTATCCCTGACTTCTCCGAGGAACCGGTCTCATCGACATTTACCTAACCGTTGTAGTTACGACGTGACCCGGCGCCCGGCGCCCCGGCACCTGGCCCCGGCGCCCCGGCCCCCGTGACGGGCTCGGAGCCGAAATCGTCCCCCTCTTCTTCGTTTCTAGCCATTTTATTTTCATCGGAACGAGACAACCGTGCAATTTTTCCTTTTTCGTCTGCTTACGTAACATTTGCTTATCTTCTGCAAATTAGAAATTCCTTTGTTTGTGCTATGTTTTAATTGTAAGGAGCAAACGGACAATGGGCTCCTTATGAAAGCGAATCGTGTGATATAACGCGGCAACATCGCTTTGCTCGCGCCGCTCGCCCGTCTCGCAGACGGCGACGCGCGACGTACCTCATACAATACTTGCTCGACTGAATGCACAGCGCTTGCAAGGTTCGTGCAATCACTTATCTTCCCGTATTTCATTTAACATATGGAATTTCTTAAAGTTATTATTTTCATTTTTCAACTCGGTGTCTAATATATGACACTTCCCCCAAATTAACCTACAAAATGATATTTAGCGTTTCTATTTTGTTCACTCAAAGCGAGTACACGTATTAGGCGCTTCAAAGAGCTAAAAACTCATCCAATTTAAAGGGAACGGATAGACGCAGGTAATTTTTAGCCAACTAAAATTTGCAGTAGCATTAGTGTAGTCGGGTGATCTCTTTGTGTTCAAGTGAACCGTGAAATTCGGGCGTCGCGACGCGCGGCCACCTCGAGCTCGGCACCGGTACACCTCCCATACACCTACAGGTACCTACTGACGTGACGCTGTATAGTCTGTGTCCTCTCACCTGTTCATCCGCCGCTGACGTACGCGGCTCTCGTCAATGAATAAGGCTCTGCTTTGCTCGCTCTTAATTACACTCTTTGAATAGACAGTTACAGGCGATTTTGTTACGTAGCGCGAAGATATTTCATATTAATATACCTATGCTAATTAATCTTTACCTCGTGAACCTCAGTAGATACAAAATATAGACAATATTGATAATGTAGGTAATGTAGGTAGGAGAAAATGCGTTAACCATAAAACGCTTACGATACGGTAAAAGGGAGCCATAGGCAGTAAACGTCATCGTAACCCTTAAAGCACGTGATCAAACGTGATCGAGAAAGGTTTTATCAGCTTTATCAGCAGTTAAGCGCCCATAATCGCGCAGTAATTTATGCGATTCCATTAAACCCCATCCCTCGGATGCAAAGGCTGTGTGGTTTTTTTCGCGTGGACTTCATCCATAATAAATGAGCGGCCGACCGCAGCATTAGGCCGTATTTCCAGCTATTTGCAGCTGTTTTTTTTCTTGAGGGGGATGTCGAGGGTGGGCCTCGGGGGTGGAGTGGGGAGGGGGCCATTAATTCAGCCGTGTAATGACGCGACGCTTTGATGGACGAGAATTGCGAGTTCTGCAATTACGTGCTGAAATATTCAGCGAAGACGTCGCGGTCCGCGCGCCCGCTCCCGTGCCGCCTCACCTCCCCTCTTATCCCTCGAAACAACTCCATTCACGACAACATTGCGGCGACTCGTGGGACTATTTTTTTGTGGAACAGCGTTCCGTTACAGGCTTCCGCTTAGCGCTCTAGACTTGTTATCTTACACCTTGTGTTCGAGTAGACGTAAATATTAAAACATTTTAAATGCATGCTATAATTATAAGCAATTAAAATGCAAGTGCTGATCGGCTTAAAAATTGTAATATCACAAAATATTAAAATATCATTACTATGCATGTAAATAACTTTGCCTAATTTGGGAACTCATCTCTGCAAGCTTGACTGATCAAACTTGCAAAGACACCAGTCCGATCAGCTGCGTTTTAACTCTCCGTCGCATGCGTCACTCAATGATCACGACGCGGGCAGAAATGAGAAGTGACGGGAGACTGGTGCAGGTCATCAATGGAAGTCCTGCGGGCTCGTCGACCGTGGCGTCGCGAGGCGAAGGCCGGCGGAGGGGTGCGTCATCACCTGCGCGTACTGCACCGGAGAAGCGACGGTGGCCGGCGGAGCCCTACTTAGACGACGAGAGCGCCGCGAGGGCCCCCTCCTCGGACGACGATGATACCAAGGTTCGCCATCTAACTTCCATAACATCGCATGGACTAACCGTGCTCTTGAGGAACACACTGTACGTATAAATATTACTTTGTATATAAATCTTTTCGCCGCACTTCTTACTGTAGCACTGTTAAACTAGCTAGCTATTTAGGAAAACCAACAACGAATGCAGGTACTTATACAAATGGACAATTTGCTCGTTTTGCAAATTCTTATTTTACTAATCAATTTTTTTCAGTTTTAGACATAACAGCTTAAGTATTTTCGCTGAGGTTTGGCACTTCCCGTCTGGCACTTCCCGTTTGGCACGTATCGCCCGCCTGCATATTGAGCTTGTTTATTTCTTAGTTACGTCAGCCATATTTTACCCTGTTCCAAACTTTATTGAACCATATTAATTTTAAATTTTGTGAAAATACTTTAGAAATAGCATTACCTTTCTTCTGTGGGATGTGACACGTACGAGCAAGTAAATATAAAGTGTAATCCCGGTGGTTGCAGATAGAGACGCCGGTGCGTTTCCGCACGTCGCCCCCGCTGGAGGCGCTGAAGCCGCGACGCGCGGGCGAGTGCGCGTGCGCCGGCAAGCCCGCCTCGCCGCGCCGCAAGCGCTTCCCGCTGCCGCCTCCGCGCCGCCATCGACCCGCGCTAGACTTTGATAAGATGCAGCAGGTAACAATTCATTTTCACTATAAACCAGTCTTTATGGCATACTTTAAAAGATATACAATACAAATTATTAACAACTAAAAATTCTTGTTAATATGTAAAATGTATGGAATATATGTAATATTCCACCACAACGTGTGTGTCATTTAATTTACTAGTTACGTTACTTTACTTTGTTGTTTGAATCGGCCTTTAAAATTGTACTACACAAAGGTAGGACTTCTAACCTCGACTGGAAATTATCATTTAATTTTTTAACTGAAGTCGAAGCCTGACCAATTTAAAGACAAGATACGCAACACAAATGTTAAGGTTTTTAAAATTTCATGCAAAAAATTACTTCACTACTTCACTCGGAGGATGGAATATATTATAAATTTCTCCGAGTGGGAATCGAACCCACTATGGTCTCTATCCCTATGCGCCACAATGGCCACTCGCTGACTTACTTTTAATATACAATAAGTATATCAGTAAGGCTTCATCCAGCTTGTCACATAAATATTTTTTTATCACAGTACTGAAATATGATAAGCGTAGTAAATCAATATGTAAGTACAAGACAGAACATTACCGATCATTATCTAAGCAATTTATAAGACATTGTCATAATGTAATAGTGGACTGTGAGGCGCATGTTAATCTTTCTGACACAAACTGTAATTTGTGGCATTTAATTACAGTTAATTTTCCTCGTCCACGATAATACATGACATATATAACGAAATGCTATATTTAAAACGTTTCGAGAATGTCTCGTCATATTATGTGTTCACATTTTTTCATTATATATACACGTTTCTCTATCATATATTTAAGAGGTAAGCACTAGGCACTAGACAGCGGAAAAGGTAACAAATACTCCAGTATTTTCCTGAAAATTCGATCTTTTAATTATCGTACATACATTATACAGTGAAAAATTAAAAATTGTCTACTTATAAATCTAGAATGTAGCGGGCGTAAAGCTAGTTAGTACCTATCCGGAATTCGTATCTAAAACATAAGACAGTTTGTGTAGAGTCGTGAGATGATATTTCTGCCAACAACGCTGTCGTCGTCCGACGTGTCACTTGAATCCTCGAACCTAATCTGATCGTATGAGGAAATGAAAAATTGCTTACATTGTTATTTTTAGGTCTTTTATTATTTCACATCTATATTTATTTATAATTTTTTACTTTCGGCATTCCACCTCCTTTCCGTTTATTACCGCGACTTTGTCGTTACACATTGTATGAGACTGATGAATATGGGACTAAATATATAATGAAGATAATTTAAATATAATTTATAAGCATTCTATTGTCTATGGAGCGAGAGTGGGGTTCGAACCCATAACAATTGCGTTTCCGTGGTGTCCAACTGCTCATAGAGTATATCTATAAGATTTTAATGACTAATATACAAGAACTTAGTTTATTTGCAAGCGACTTGTATGCGATGCAAAGAAGCTAAATATAGAAACATTACATAGAGGATGTACTACACAGTACGAGTACACACTCTCGAGCGTTTCGTAATAAAAGATAATTTTCAAACACGTGAGCGACCTCACCTTTAAACTGCACGTGTGGAGCTACAGTGTGCTCCCGCCGACTGCTATATTTACTTACTGTAGGTATATTTTAACTTAGTATTGTTTTATATCTTGATAATCTGCTTTGTGTTTTTTTTTCTTTACGCATATCTATCTCTTAGTCTAAGTCCAAATAAAAGAACGTCAAACTCAGTGCTTAGATACTTTCCGCCATTTTTAAAAGGCATTGCGTGTTGGATGATGAATCTATTTTTTTAATATTGTAAAAAAAAAATTCAATTTTTTAAAATTTCTATACAAAATACAACATATAACAGGTGTCTCAAAGGTTTATAGCGCCTACGTTAATTACGTGAAAAATTGTTCAGGCGCTTTAAACCAAAAAAATTAATAAACGTATGTAAAGTTGATTCTTGATGGGGATGGGGAGGCGGAGGCCGGGGGGGGGTGCACGCGCGCGCTTGCTGTTACAAACTTGTTGTATACGCCATTATTATATTTATTAATATAGTATTGAAATTTTAATTTCCACCCTCAAATAGAAAATAATATTTTATAAGCAAGTAGAATAAGATTTCACTCAGTCAAAGTATAATCCTCTTATGTGTTCTTTTCATCCTTATATATATATATATATATATATATATATATAATAATATATATATTAATAAGCTTTTCTTAGCTATTTGAATATTTTGAAGATAGAAAAGTCCGCTTTCTTTCAAATTTACAAATCACTTATATTAAAAACCTATTCAACAACATAGCAGGGTAGACAGAAAGTACCTAGTGTCAACACACCGTATTCACTTTTCAGTGAATTCGAGACATTGCGTGTTGAGTGGTGGAACTCAACGCCGCATTTTAAGACTAAGTTTATGTAAGATCCAAAAACCGAAAAATTATAAAACTCTGCTTTTGTAATAGAATTAAAAGGTACCGGCGCTATCTCACAACATGTAGTTTGCGTTAATTAACTGTAAGTAATATTTCAGACAACTTAAAAAATTAATAAGCGTAATTCGATGGGGTTCGGGGTGGTAAGGAGGGGTGGGTGCAGGGCTTGCAGCGGGTGCGGGTTGGGGGAGGGTGCACAAGTGTGCATGATGCCGCATAATGAGCCCACATGCACGTTCCCACGCAGCTCACAGGGTTCGCACTGAATCTGATACTTGATATACCTTTTAGTACAATTTTTATAAGGTTTTTTTAGTGGAAAGAAGTTACGTGTGACCGCGTGTGACAACATTTGACATTGCTGATTGGCTCGCGTTTTTTGGTTAGAAATGGCTTCTTGTTGTCGATGCAGTGATTGCAGAATGTGTGTCGCATCTATCTATACGTTTTATAAAAAAAATAACTTCTACATGAAATATTTGAGATTTAACTATGATTGGGATCGTTTGAATGGTAATAAAACCAAAAACAATGACATGAATTTTTGTATCTGTCACTTACACGTTGGTGCACCCTAATCTCAGAAACTGTAAAACTCAAAAATTATATTTTTATAAGCTTCCCTTATCATTTAGTGTAAGTATTAGAGTTCAAACAATTTAAATGATTATATTTTATTTTTGATAAAATTGGTATAAAACAACAGTTCTCTTTAATTTACTGAAAGATTAGTTTCCAATACTAAGGGAGGTTCACATAAATGTGCACAGAAATAAAATTCTTTGTTACATTATCACTCCCACGTCTCTTACTGTATAACTCCAAACATGTTAGAAAGAACATCTTAGAAAGAAATAAAACTATTTTTGACAATCAGACGTTAACGATACAAAATGAGTAAATACAATTAAATGAACATGTTTACATACTTTACATGGATTCTCGTGGAAAGACCGTCACGTCCTCAATTTTAGTAAGAAGAGACAGAACTTGTAATAGTTTACTATTATAATAGATTGGGGCTGGTCATGGCGCAGTGTGACGTGGATTCGATTCCCACTCGGTGGAGTGATTATATTTAAATTATTGTGACTTCCTCGCTCTGGTAAGACAAAGTGCGGCGTTGAGCTTCGCCACTCAACATGCAATGTCTCGAATTCGGCGGATAACAAAGTACGAAGTGTCTTGACACTAGTTACTTTATATCTACCCTGCTATGCGGGATAAAACTGTGAAGCTATAAAAAATAATAATAAAAATAATAGATAATAGAAGTAACATAACCCTAAACAGATGTTAGCACACATGCCCGTTACATGGTGATCTGCTGCATATAGTATGCATGTAGTATTATGTTTTTAACCCACACGACGAATTATCGAACTCTTTAATCACGTGTAATTTATTGACACCGACCTGAGGGAGTGACGAGGGACGAAGGGGGGAGGGAAGGGACTTTTTGTACTATTATTTTTTATTATCGGCTATCTCGCTATATATATATATATATATAAATATATATATATATATATATACAGGATATATATTATTTTTAATTTTTGTCTATATCTTCTTCTTCTTCTGGTGAACTAGAACGGCTGGACCGAATTTGACAGGACTTTCACAGGCAGATAGCTGATATAGTAAGCAGTATCATGACTACTTTTGTTTTACACGTATAAAATAAATATCCAGCGATATAAAATTTCACGTGAACTTATTAACGAAACAAAACTTGACGAAACCTTCAACTATCGCTCAAGGTTAAATTTAAACTTTTCAATGTATATTATACATCTGTTGTATGTAGTTAATATTTTATAAAAATAAAATTTGTCATTTTACTATATAATTGGTGTCATGTCGGTAATCATTTTATTAATCACGGTGAAGCGAGACGGGGTCTGACTTTTAACGCGATTAGTTGCAAGTTCGATTCTCGATCGAGGAAAAGATTATATTTAATTTATTTTCATTTCCCCGAACTGGTATGAGTTTGGCCTCAACACGGTTTAGACGTCGGTCGAAAATTTGAGAAATATCCCTTGTCACTATGTCCTCTTTAAGTATTTTCTTAAGCAGAAAAAACATGAAATTTTAAAAAAAAAGAAAATGTATCAACTAATTTAAAAAAAAGGTTTAAATACAAAAATAAACCCCGTATAAATAGCTAACTTATTATTTACAGTACAGTTAGTTTCTACTCTATAAAGAAGAAAAACTGCACAACTAATGGTGTAAGAGATAAAATTGTCATTCCCTCGCAAATGAATCGTTTATCAGACGCAAGGTAATGCGGGAAACGGGATTGTATCTATAACATCTACAGATGTTATTTACTGGTTACCTACGTGTCTGGGTGCTCACTCGGAATGTATTACAGAGATATCGATTAGCATTTAATTGACATTAAATTTGTCCGATACAGTAGTGAATGTTGAAACTTGCTTAGTGTAATTTTAATCTTTATTAATTTGTATGTAAAAACCAAGTATATGATCCACATTTAACAACACTGTGTAAACATTCAAGAAAGTAATTAAATTATTAGTAGACCAAACGAAAACGAATTACACGTATCTAGGTTCGAATCCACCAGCCTTTTAGAAATCGCTAAGCATTTATACTAGAAAATACAACAAAATAACCAATCATATAAAGTTACTGTGATCATGCCATCAACAGGTAATTATAGAACAGAATAGAATAAAGATATCCGCCTAAGATGCAGAAATCAACATGTAATTGCGAATTGTAATGCGTTAGCAATCAAGCAATGGTAATGGCTGGTGGTAATTTGCATTGTATTATGAATTTACTGTTTTACTTTGTGTGCACAAGTACGTACGTAATTACGTCTAACGCGAAAACTTGATAATTAGCCGGCTATTAAACGTCCTCCGATAACGCTATACCTCACTGAATGTATTGATGCGCCATCAAACAGGTTTGTTTAAAATTCGCCTGTATAAATAATTTTTACGCCCGGTTACAGTGTAGAGGCCCTTCAGGCTAACTGCATTATCGGGTTACCTTTGGTAAATCTTAATAAATAAAATAGTTTACAGTAAATACAATTAGAACAAACTTTCAGAAGCTAACATTTTCTTCCAAAGTACACAGAAGTCTAATATATTTTTTATTTATTGTACCTATTAGGAAAAGCGCAGTTATCGAAGGGCGGTTTCAGATATCTGTTATCGGCGCGGGCGGGTCGGTGACCGCGGCGGGGGCGGGCGGGGCGCCAGTGGGGACGCGGAGGGGGGGAGGGAGGGTCTCACGTGCACTACTGTACTACTTGCTCTAAAGTTTGTGCACGTAGCCTGTACCATTTGTATTGTAAAGCTTTGAACTTAAAACACAGATATTTGTAATGATAGTCATGGAATAACCTAAATATAGATTGTAAAAATGAATTGAGATCCCGAAGCGCGGCGTTAACTTCCGCCACTTAATTTTGATAGGCAATTTTCTATCTTGTTACATCCATTGTAATACAAAAAATAAAAAAACAATTAGCATTTTTCTAATCACAATCTCGAAGAAAAAATAAGTAATTTAATTAAAACACATTATATATAATATTTTTGATAGAACGTATAAAAATGTATCAAAAATTTTTTCTAATCCTGTGAAAGTGTGGAATAACACTTTAAAACTAATAAATATTAAAAATAAAATAGCAATTTCTCTTGTTAAACGATTATTTCTTAATAATCTTTAAGTAGTAGAAATTTGTAAAAATCTCTACAGAGACGCTAGCAACATAAATAAGTTGTAACAAAACGTATAAGAATTTCGACTCGACATTTGTTCCTTTTTTTAACGCTTAAATCTTAATAATGTATCAATACGACCGCAGTGGTCATGTAAATGATATCAAGTTGACAGCATATTTAAGTTGTACTTAACGAAGATTGAGCGACGAGAAGACTCGACTCTGCGCAAAAAATTATATAATCAAAGAAAATATCGATAATGAGGTGCCAATATAAAAACGCGATTACCGCGGAACACGTCACTCAGCACATACGAGCGCGTACATAAGCATCTGTAAGTAAACGAGGCTAGACTATAAGTCTTTAGTTTTAAACATTATACTTCAAACGTCTTTCTTACTTTTTTAGCTTCACGCTTTAATCCCGCATAGCACAATACACAGAAAGTTGCTAGTGTTAAGACACTCTGTATTTCATTTCGTGGTATACAACGCCGCATTTTGTCTTACCATAGCGAATCCAACCCACAATCGATCACGTTTACAGTCAGACACCGTCCCACTGCGCCAAGACCGGCCTCCATTTTTTTATCACTCTACAGTTGAGTTACTAAATTTTCTGTAGGCTTGGAAAGTAAATTTCTGGCCAAATACGAACAAACCCCTGAGTAACCGTGCGATTGTCCATTACGTTGCAGAAAGCTCTGAGCAGTACTTCCGACTTGTATTAAGTGTAGATCTTCAGTTTCGGAGCTTCTCCTGTCATGTAAAAGATATTGCGTATTGAAAAGCGGAATGCATTAATGGACTTTTCTGCTTAGAGTTAAAAAAATGACTAGTTAGAAAATATACCAAGAATTAGTGTTGTGTTAAAATGCATAAAGCCTTAATGTACACATTTTGGCGTTGCGTTCAAGTGATCCTTGCCGTCAAATTTTCCAACAGCACAGTCCAAAACAGTACTAACACAAATCTATACCATACGGAGCGGTTTATTAAGATTTTCCTTCCACGTGCTACACAACTGTGGAATGTGTTTCCGGCGACAGTATTTCCAGTTCGATAAGACATGGTCACAATCAAAATGCGAGTTGAGTTCCTCTGGTGTGAGAGGGCTGGTAGGGGACAGTGATCATTTACCATGAGGTGACCCGCGCGCCAGTTTGCTTTGACCGTCCCATACAAATAATGACAATTTTGCCACCATTGTGTTAACGGTATTTCTACAAGTGTCAGAATTTTTATAGCAATAATAATTTACAAAATCACAGCCAAAGTCACGCAAAGCATTCATAGGGTTAGATATAAACGCATGCTCCTAACATATACCGTTAATTTTACTTTTATAAATTAATGCGTTTGCAAGAATATTAGAAAGTCGATATTTTAATGTTCTTATTTACTATATTAGAAAGGAGAACTGCATTTTTGTTGCAACTGCATATCTGTATATCTATATATGTATATCAATCGTACTTGGGTGTCTTAACTACTGGTACTGGGTGCAATTAAAATGATGCAATAGATTTAGCTTATGTAAGCTAAGTGTTGTATTAGGTGAACTTATATGCGCCAATGCAACTATGTGCACGGCACAAGATTGTGAACAATGTATGCAATGTTGCATATCAATATTCATTGAGGCCGGTCGTGGCGCAGTGGGACAGCATCTGAATGTAAGCGCGATCGGTTGTGGGTTCCCAATTATAATCTTGTCACTTCCTCGCGCCAGTAAGATAAAGCGCGACGTTGAGTTCCGCCATACAATACACAGTGTCTCGAATTCGGCGTAAAGCAGTACTGATCTTAACACCAGGTACTTCCTGTCTGTAAAGTGCTTCTTGTAAAGTATAAAAAAGCAAAATTTTAGCATCAACTAAGATTAAAATATTTTTACGTAATATATCTTTCCGATGATTTATTAATATTGGGTTGTGAAGTCCCAGGTTGCAGGTTTTTTCTGCAACACGACCAATCAATGTCTGTAAACACAATCGGTATTGATTTCAATTCCCACTCTTAGGATTTACTTCTTCTCTCTAGTAAGACAAAGCGCGGCGTTGAGTTTGCCACTCAACACGCAATGTCTCAATTTCAAACGGAAAGCAAGTCAACGGAATGTCTTGACACTAGATGGTTTTTCATTACCCATGAGCATGACGCTGTTTCGCGAATCAACAAAACACTAAGAATTTGTGGCACATTTTCCATAATAAAAATATTTATTATATACGCTTGCTAAACTACTAAACATAGAAAGATGACTTTGGTATCTGTCACTCTATCAGGGAACATTGAGTTAGAATTTCCACCGTAATAGAAAATTCCACGCAAGCCACGTTGCGGGCTACAACTAGTCTACACGAGTACGAAACATATGCGAGTGAACGTATGGACCAATACATCGATGCAAGCGGTTTCTATAAACATATTATAAATAATGCATTGAACGTGGTGACAAAAACTCCATTCGGCTTTGAGTGCGCGCGCATCGCCATTGACTGCCGCCACTCAATGACCGCACCGGACTCTATTGAGGGCGCCGCCACTTGCCACGCGCCAACTACACCTTGCTCCACACACCTCACACGCCTTACAACGCCCGGCCCTGGTCCCGGGATACCGGGATCGATGTCGGGCTTCCAACGCCATTGATCGAATTTGGATACTTCAACTTTATTTATAGTTATAATAGTTTAATTTCATTGAGGGGAGTCCTCGTGGCGCAGTGGGACTGGATTCGATTCTCACTCAAGGCAATATTTATATTTACGTTAATTTCATTTTTCCGCTTAATATCTCTATTTCGAACGGAAACTGGAGTGTCTAGACGCTACGCTCTCTCTAACTGTTGTTTTGTGCCAGAAAAAGAGTTAATTTATTTGAATTCGAATAAGCCGGTCCACATAACTTTATTTAATATATTATTTTGAATGGAATTATTGTTCGATGCCTCGTTTTTACAACTGCCGAACCGGTGGTGTTTATAGTGGAACTATACACTCATACAATACTGACATTTTCGTATGAAATAACTATCCTAAAAACGTATTTAATAGATATATTGAATTACACAATATATTTGTGAAACAAATATATTGTGTAATTCAATATATCTATGTAGTTGATCTTGTATGTAGTTGATCTTGCTCGTTAAGTTGTATGAAGGGTAATTATTATGTCTAAAGGTGCGCTTAATCACATCCGTCTAAACAAACAATAAATAATTTATGAAGGCTAGTTAAGCGATAACTTAAGAGTTTATCAAACAAGATTGCAAGTTTAAATTATTCATTTATATATATATATATATATATATATATATATATATATGTGTGTATATATATATGTATATATATTTGGAAGTACGTACTCAATGAGAGATTTAATTAAAATATTACAACATTCTTGTTTTTTTATCTCCACGCCGCGACGCGGGGAGATCCTGACACTCCTCGCTTTGTTTTTCACTGTAAATAACTTAAATAAGATAAATATTAAGAAAGATAACACTGAAATAAAAATATTATACCTGTAGGCTCTCTTCACGTTATATAAGTTCACTTTTCAAACAACATAATCAGTGATTCTTTTGTAAATGCATTGGTTTTTTACAAAGCACCGTAAAGAATATATGTTCTATTGACTTCCAGTTGAAGGTGGGCGGCGGCGGAGTGCGGTCGTGGCGCGCGGTGGGCGGCGCGCACGGCGGCGAGCTCTCCGTCTTCTGCTGGTGATGACCGCCCTGACCGTCCCCGACCGGGTAACTTACTTTACCTTATTGTTTTTTTTCTTTTTACGTTTCTACGCCTTATTTGCATAGCAAGGAAGAGAAGAAATTGAAGTGTCAGGACACTTCAATCTGCGCTTCTCGATCGATTTCAAAACATTATGATTTGATTGGTAGACTAATTCTCGCTTTGACTTACTTAGTGTAAATAAGACTATTTCCGAGTGTGAATTGAACCCACAACCAATCGTGGTTGCAGTCAGAACTGCGCCACGTGGCCTCTAACCTTATTTTTTACCTAATGACAAAAAAATTGAGAGTAACTCACTTCGATCTAGTTAATTAATATTAATAATATACTTTACCTGCAAATTGCGTGTACTTAGTATGACAAGAACAACTATCTTAAAGCGGTAAGTAATTTTAATCTCCGAAACAAATTATATAGGTCTTGGCACTACTGTCAATTACATACAAATATATTTACACATACTTACTTTTATATTTAACGAATTTTCTCTCCACTATGAACCTCTACCACTATGAACAGTAGTCAGATGTACCTGAAAAAATTCAAATATTTATAATTATAATAAAATGAACTGAATATAAATGATTAAAGTCTTAAACCATAACCAAGTTATTTATATTAGAAATAATAATAATTTGAACGTAGTGCAATCAGAACCCGTGTAATTTGGCAATGTTGTCTAGCCGCTAAGCCATACGCTCTTATCGACCTATGTCGAATTAGCATATCTTATATATTTATATATTTCCCAGCGCAAGATATAATTGAAAGGCTATGTTCAAATTTTTACATTTCCAAAATGTAGCTATTTAGTAGTGTGTGAATAATATTTTACAGCGAGTGCGTATGTTTGGTGTTACAGAGCGCGCGCCCTCGCCGCTCCGGACTGACATCCGTCGTCATATCATTAAAGCGACTCGGCGAAGCGGAAGCGGAAGCGGAAGCGGGAGCGGTGTTCGAGTTCCTTTAATTGCACTCAAATATGATCAAAGTACAAATAAATATACACGCGACGCAGAGCGCGTCGTCGCAGTTTTTGGATATATTTACTCTTTGGAGAGGGACGCCTCGGCGACGTCGCGCTGATCTCGACGCGTCGCGAGACGCCGCGCACGCGATTCCTTCGTAGATTATTCTAAATATTTTTATCATTTTTAAAATGTCAATTGTCACGGACGCGGCGCTCGACGCCGCAGCGGTTGTACGTAGTCGTAACTTACGTTAGTAGTTTATTTAGCTGGGCTAATTCTGTTACTGTTGTTGTGTTATCGAACGAGACGAAACGGAACGTGGTGCGAGTGGATACAGTGAATTTAACGATAAAGACATTTAACAAATTTTCAAATTAATACGATAAAAGTAAGACTTTTTTAAATCGCTTGGATAAATATGTACATAGCGTTAAGTAGCTTAAGTGCAGTCTTAGATGTAGTAGGTATAACAAATTGCGCGAGGCGCAAGCCGCCGCCGCTCCGACGCGCCGACGCGCCGGCGCCGACACCGCCTCCGTCACATTCAAGTCCAGATCGACATTCTTAAATTACCGTGCAGAATGTGTTTCCGTTGTACAATCTTAATAACATTGTTAGAATCCTAGATCCATTTAACCAATAACTAATGTTTACACACAAATGCAAACCAACGTCTGTGGTACAAGTGGACTGCGGGTCAATTCACTGAACGTCAAACGTAATACCTAATAGACAATACTGTATCTGCGTTTATTTTTATAAAAAAAAAACCAATATGACGTGCAGTCTGTCCCTGTCAGCTGTCAGCTGTCAGCGGTGTGGTGTCGGCGCCGGCGGCCCGCCCGCGCTCGCCTCGCTCGGCGGCGCGTCGCCTCACAGGCATTATTTTTACAAAGACAGCACCCGTTGCAACCGAACACGTCGTGATATTTACTTTTTACTGACCGAATTTTGATATATTCGCCACTCGACGCCCTGTCCCGACCCCTGGAGGCTGCAGCGGGGAATATTTGAGAAACTACCTATTTTTAATAGTCTAGAATATTGGTCTCGCCGTGTTCGGTTGCGAGGCGTGCGGCGTGGGGCGGCGCGGCCGAGCCGGCGCGGACGCTTGCAAATGATTTATATTATGTTTTATATACTGATTAACAAGCGTAATAAACGAGTGAGCAATGGCACATCTTTATTGTTGTTTTATTCATTTCACCGCACGTGAGTTCGACCCTGGATTTATCCTGTACCTTTTATTATCTCAGTGGTACACCTTACACATGTGATTGTTCTATATTAACGTAACTAATATTATAATATTTTTATTTCTATAGCACTTGACATTTTATTGGATTAATTTAGCGAAAAGTAAAATTATATTTTAGCTTTACATGTAGGCTATATATATCTTAATTATATATATTATATACATATTTGCTATGGCCCCGAGTTCCTTGAAAATATATAATGGTGTCATAATGATTTGCTTAAGAAATAATCAGTCAAATTTAATAAGTTTTTTGATTTTTTATACATTTTAAATGAAACCATGGACTACTGTAGTGTTCAAAACGTCAGGCATATGCCAAAAGAACTTAGAAGGTTACTCCTATATATACTTCTATGTATATTTTTGACTTTAAAATTATACTAACATACTATAGATTATTAATGCGCAAATACTATTAGAGGCCGGTCGTGGCGCAGTGTGACAGCGTTTGACTTTAAACGCGACAGGTTGTGGGTTCGGGGGAGCGATTATATTTAAAATTATTTTCACTTCCTCGCTCTGATAAGATAAACTGCGGCGTTGAGTTCCAGCACGTAACACGCAATGTCTCGAATTCGGTGGGAAGTGAAATACGGAGTGTCTTGACACTAGGTACTTCCTGTCTACCCTGCTATGCGGGATAAAAGCGTGAAGATAAAAAATAATAATAGTATTTTCATTAAAAAAAAACAATAAATATTGTTTAACTTATTATGTATGTATAATGATCTGTAATATGAATTATTTATTTTGATTAAAATTAAACAATCACGCGTAGATATAGTGACTTTTATAAAAAAATTAAAAAAATATTAAATAAAATATGAATGAATTACATCAAATGATTTGTAAAAATGTATTGTTTTAGTGTATTAACGGCAGAAAAAACAAATAACCAAAAAAAATGCGATATATATATATATATATATATATATATATATATATATATATATATATATGTATATATATATATATATATTATAAACAAGAATTTGTTAACATTATCAATTGCAGAAGAGTTTAACATAAAGTAAAACAACACTATGAAATTGTACTAAAATAAAACATTTAATCACAATTAAAAAATAATCCACATTAAATTAAATTTTAAAGAGTTTACATTTCACATGGCATTAACTTAATTACAGCTTACAATAATAATAACAGTGTCATTGAAACACATCAGTCTCTAAAAAGCATCTTAACTTTAAAACAAGTATAACGAACGACTCCACAGATTCCTAACAATTAATTAAAAAATACATTTTTGGATTTATAAACGTCACTTGGACGAATTGAATGCTACCTTCGTCAAAATTGACCTGATCTTTTATTTAAAAAAAAATCATTTTAAGTGCCAATGGGAATTTATGAAAATTTGGAAGTTTTTGATTTTATGAATGTTAATAAATAAAGATGTTTTGCTGTACTAACATTTACCAAAACGTTCTTATACCTTCTTTTACTAGTAACATTACAAGCAAGAAAATTATAAAATATGTTAATACTACTATATATACTATAAAAGGAACAAATACAGAATTATTTTTATTCTGGTAAGGATATCAGGTTAATGTTGTGATTATAGTGATCCGGACACGGGTGCGCATTTTGACACAAATAAGATAACCAACTAGAAAAGCTAACTGTAAGGAGTGGTCAAAATGGTATTAGATGTTCTCACTTATATTAATACATAGGTAAATACAGATAAAGCTGGGAAAAAATGAGTTTATTTACAAATGGATTTAAACGGATTAATCGCGTATATTTTGTTATGAAAAATACATTTTGTAAAGCGTCGGGTTTCGAACACTTTACTATAGTCAGTGGTCAGGTGACCACAGGTGTATGTGACCACAGACCACTGTAAACGTGATTAATCCATTTAAAATAGTTTCATTAAAAATGTGTTAATATTCCGAATATTAAAGATCTTATAATGAGTTTATCTTTTTATATATATATCTTTTTATATATATATATATATATATATATATGTATATATATATATATATATATATATGTATATATATATATATATATATATATATATATATATATATATATATATATATATATACTATAATAACATATAATGTCAAATTTTAGATTATTTTTTTAATCTTATTTGAGAAATGTTTGGTTTGATGAAATATTAATCTAATTAAAATTAAGTTTTATGCTAAATAAGACGTAAAAATTACTATAATAATAGTTTGCATTAAAGAAAATGATCACAGCAGACTCCATTTGTCTGTCTGTAGCTCCTACTACATGTATGATACATTACAATTACATAATCGATATAATCGACAAGTATTTATGGGCAAAGTAAGCCGAGAGTCTTTCTGGATCTAAAATTCCGTTCCGTTCCGTTCCGTAGGCAGCCGCCATTGTGATGACTACTGAGACACATATGAGATACTATTTGCTTAATTCACACTTAAAACTGAACCAAATCACTATTTCACTTATTTTACTTATTTTTCGGCGCAACACTGAAATATTTTAATAAAGTTCTGGCCTTGTTGGCTTTGGGCGTCTTTTCTGTGACGGAGTTCCTTCGAGCCGGAATATTCTCTTTCGGGCTCAACGGAGGATTTATTTTGTCCGTTTCCAAGGTCTTTCCTTTCTTCTCTCGCAACATGAGAGTCAGCCAGTCGGTGGTTTCCCGTTTCTTCTTCCCGGGCGACATCAGCCGCAGGTGCGGCGCCTCCCCGGTCAGCACGAAGTCGGGTAGATCTCTAGTGGGAGTCGGGAAGCTGACGACCCTCACTTTGCTCGGAGACACTTTGACGGGAGTCCTGTTTGTCGGCGAGACGGTTTTGGGACTCTTGGGCGAGAGGAGCTTACACGTCTTTTTTTCGTAGTTCTTGGTGGGCGTCATGAAGGACGCGCCGGGCTTGGGAGCGTAGTAGGTCCAGTCGCCGACCGCGGTCAGGTCCTGCTCCGAGTATTTCTTCTTGCCGGGCGTGGCGTCGTCCGCGGACGGCCTCCGTCTCTTGACGCCGGCGGGCAGCAGTCTGTCCTCGTCCGCGGCGGGCGCGTCTAGTCTGATTCTCTTCGCACAAACGTCGTCGTCGGGCTCCTTCGTCGCGTTCAGCAGGTCGGCGAGACACCGCTTCCCGCGCCGCTCCACGTGCGGGCGCGGGCGCCTGGCGGAGGCGGGCGTGCGGTCGGGCGCGCGCTCGGGCGCCGGGGGCTCCGGCACCGGCTCGGCGCGGCCCGCGGGCGCCTCCTCCGGGCGCTCGCGGCCCACGCGCCAGATGTAGTGCCGCGCGTCGTCGCCGCACGTGACGAGCGCGGCGCCGGCGCCGGCGCGGCACCACGCGGCGCACGTGACCTCAGCGCGGTGCGCGGCCAGCCGCAGCAGCGGGCGCGCGGCCGCCACGCTCCACACGTAGGCGGCGCGGTCGCTGCTGCCGCTGGCCAGGTAGGCGCAGTCGGCGCTGAGCCCCGCCTTGATGTAGAAGGAGCCGCTCTCGTGGCCGACGTAGCGGCGCTCCGGCAGCGCGCTGTACGTGGACACGTTGAAGCAGTATATGACGCCGTCCATGCAGCTGGCGTAGAGCCGCACGCGCGCGTCGTCCATCAGCAGGTTGGTGTACCCGTTGCGGGTGGAGCTGCCGCAGTACGGGATGGAGTGCTTGGGGAGCGGCTCCCGCTTGTACACCGAGTAGTTCTTCCGCAGATCCCACACTTTGATGTTCCCGTCGCACTCCCCGCAGGATATCAGCGTCAGATCGTCCTGAAACACCAGACCGGTTATGCTGATCGCTCTGTGCGTGTCCATCCTCGGCCTCTTGCTGCCGGACCCCGGGGTCTTCGGCGTGAAGGAGGAGTGGCAGCTCATGATGGCGTTGTCGGGCTTGAGGACCAGCGCGGCGGCGCTGGCGGGCGCGCGCACGTCCCACACCAGCACGTGCCCGTCGCGCGCGCCGCTCGCGAACACGCGCGGCGCGCTGGGCCGGAACACCGCCGTCTTCACGGAGCGCGTGTGGCTGGAGAAGGTCAGCACGCGCTTCGGAGACGACTCGGCCACGTCCCACAGACAAGCTGTGTGGTCTCCTGTTTGTACAACATAAGTTATATTTACTTGCACAATATTAAATTAAATTAAATACTACTTGTATTTATATGTTAACCGAATATTTTCATAGTTATTTTCGAACACCCACAGGTAGTCTGATTTTATAATTCCAACGGTCCAGACGTCTCTAAAACGAGGAAAGTTTGCTAAATTCATGAAGATCATGAAGCTCTTCAAGCGCATGATCGACCTCAGACTTCGCCGCAAACGCACTGTCCCTGGATGTGAATATGGCTTACAGCCGGGAACAGGAACCATAGAAGCTATTTGTGAAATCTGATTTATAATGGAGCCATACAGAGAAAAAAGAGCAGTTCTGTATATGGTATTTTTGGATCTGCAGGAAACATATGTTTGTATGCCTCGTCAATGTATCTGGCGGGCATTTCGATCCGAAGGGGTTCCTGAGGCTTATACTAATGTTATCAGGGACGTGTACCGCGATTCCGTTTGTATACCCACACACAAGACCCTTCCCTATCACGATAGGGGTTCACCAAGCCTCGGGGCTCTTAGCTCGTTCTTGTTCGATGTAGTTCTAGATATTGTCTCGGCGTATATTCAGGACCAGCCTCTAGGGCTGATAATTTACGCCGATGACATAGACGAGAGATGAGTTAAGATGGAGTTGACTGAACCTATGGAAGGGTGCGCTTGAGAACGGCGGTCTTAGCTTAAATATGTAGAAGACCGAATATACGGCTTGCGGAAACCCTGACATTAGCACTATCCATATAGATTTTAAACCAGCCGCTAATTGTGAAATTGAGGACTTAAGGAGTGTCTCTATTTATGAACGATAACACCGAAAGATTGGGCATATGCTTCTGCATAGTTGATTTGGTTGAACAAGGAGCGCGAGTAATAAGCGTAGACGCAATGGAGGTCGAGTATAACAGAGGGGAAGTGGCAGACCGTCTAGGTTCTATAAAAGCCTCCGGGACTTACGGAAGGATCGGGGTGTGCCCGAGGTCCCGGCAAGTGGCGGTGGAGGAGGAGCACCGTGAGGTTTTAGTGGGTAAACGGGGCGGCCTACATCTGCCAATCCGGAGTCCCACATAACCTGTCCCGAGTCCCCGATCGGGAAGGTATCCGTAACGCGATTTCCTCACGTAAAAAAAAAAAAGGTTCTATAAAAGCCTCAGAAAAGCACGAGGTCGTAATGTACAAGGATAGAGGAGAAGAACACATTCAAGAACCCAAGCGTATGATCTACGCTTAATCCCTTCAACCACCAAAGTTAAACTCAGGAAGTGCGAGGAGATTATGCTTAATGAGCTGAATACTCAATCCTGGAAGTAAAGCTCAAGGAGGCAGAAGCTGATATACATAATAATGATAACGGAGAGACCATCGCGGGTAAAATTAAAGGTTCTTATATGGCGGCGCACAGTACAATATCTGGCTTTATGAGGTTGAATGAAGAGGAAACCAGAAGAACAGGCTTACTCAAGTTCAACACTCCTGTTAATGATTATATTGTGGTTATCGCCAAAAGCATGAGAATAATGTTGGGGATCTATTCCCCTGCTGGAAAACGCTATATGCCATGTCTGTACTCAGGATTCCACATCGCCATATATGTGGGAGGGATACAAGGAGTCAATGATGTTTCTGGATAACTAGAGTAGTGGAACAATTTAATTTAGATAGGGACATAATAATTGCAAGAAGCAGCAAATGCACTTCGAGAGTGGTTGTCGGTGCGTATAGGGAATTTGGTAAACAGCAAAATCCCTACTATGGCCTGGACACGAAGAGAATCAGAGAGCTGTCACCGGCTGATAGTAGACGAGACTCTGATGAACTACTTTTGGGGTGATAGTGTTGAAATCTGTGAAGCACAGGAAATACTGTTAATCGGGGATGTCAATGAGAGGTTATCTCGGTCTATATAAGACCGAGATAACCTCTTCGAAAAATTCTACCGTTGACCACCAGGTATTCGCTTACCATAACGCAGGATCTATTGTGTACTCATAGAAATCACAATGCCATTACCTACACACCTACTCTTCGACAATATGTCACATTTTCTTTCTTTAAAAGATATCAAGACAGCACCAGTACCGACAGATCTGAGATATCTATCTCTATCTATCTTACTTTTACTCTATAAAAGGAGAAAGAATCTCTGACCGGCCAGAGATGGGGAGGAGAGACAGGCTTGAAAGTACTAACAATCCATGAGGCCCAGCGTCCTTCCAGCGCTACCGTTGTTGTGGGAAACTGTAAATCAGTAAAACTGTAGTTGCAAGATAGCGTTTCCCACAGTGTATTTGCAATTTGCGGTTAAGAGACTAATCCGGAATACAATCAAGGCAACAACAAATGGTATATTTAAAGATGGCGCTAAATACCTCACACCTGAACCGAGTTTAAATTTTCATTATTTTAAAATATAGGTACTTAGTTTTATGTTTAATACGAAAAATAATTTATATAAATGTGCTTCGTAGACTTAGGATAATTTAATTTTGTCAAAAATTCGCTTAAATAAGTTTTAAGTCACTAAAGTTTAGGTACCTTGGACCCGTTTTTCATTAGTCTAGGAGCATGGATCACGATATCCATGCTCGTAACAACGCTACTTGGGCCAAATGCCGTAAAGTCTACGTCGAAAGAAAATGCTTTGCTTTATATCCCTGGAGTTCGAACCGCGCATTATGGAGAAAGTTGAGTGGGAAGGCAGTCCCTGGGTAAGCCGAGATAAATGCAAAGTAGAAAAAGAACATCTGCATAAGGAAGACAAATCTGAATGTAACATTGCATCTTAATGGAAGTTATTGAACACTTGGGTCCATCCCACTATTGTTTGGTAGTAACTAGCAGGAATCATGATCACTCACGGTTAGAAAGACCAAGAGCTACGGTGTCTAGTGAAGAAAAATTTATTATAACCAGCAAGGGAAATGCACACCTAAAAGTTTTGGAAATTCGTTTTAAACTCTACCAAAGAAAACATGATGTCATAATGTGAAATCTGTTCCAAAGTAAAGGAATTATGAAATAAGAAAAACAGAAAATAAAAATGATATTTTATAGTTTTGCATATACTGAATAAACATTTTTTTTTCTTAATTTATTTATACCTAGTGGTCTCAAAACATTTGACAAATAGCATATGTCACTACATGAAACACACACTACACAAAATATTTCACTGCAGTCTTATCTTCTATCTAGTCATAAAAAATATCCCTCGTACTAGAATATAATAACTTATCTGTTTGAATTGCATATTTCAAATATAGATTTATGTCATTGATTGTATTCACCATCACCTTTGGCTACAATTATGAGCATTACCTTTATTTATCCAAAATAAACATCTAAAGAGATATTTTCTTTACTGACATACTTTTCTAATGCATATATTTATAATAAGCAAACCTGTTTATTAACATAAAATGTAATATTAAAATGATTACCAGAAACTGTTACAAAATTCATATGCTTAGGCATCCAGGCGAGGTCAAACACTGCATTGTTATGACACTGAAACCCTTCTATGTTACTGGCCCTTTTTGCTGTTGATGTGTCCTGAAAGTATTAAATTATAATTATCTCTCTTAGAGTTAGCCAGTTGTCAGTCGATTTAGGATTTAAATACTCAAGCTTCACCTTTTTTTTATCCCGCATAGCAGGGTTGACAGAAAATACCTAGTGTCAAGACACTACTCTGATTTCCATTGAATTTGAGACGTTGCAAGGTAGTAGTTGTGAGAGGTATAACACAAAGCCACATTTTGTCTTTACCAAAGCAAGGAAGTGAAAATAATTTTAATTTTTACTTCCTCACTCTGGTAATTCCTATGAGAGGATTGAACCCATAACTGATCGTTTTTACATTCAGACGCTGTCACTGCGCCACAACCGGACCATATATAGAAATTATTAAAATACTCACACACTTGACAAAATTTAGATATAAGTAAAAACTATAAAGCAAAACTCAATATTTCTTATAATTTATCAGCTTCATGCGTTTCAAATATACAGAATATCAGCACACATTTATTTTGAATATAAACTTCACCATATATCTTCATTAAAAGAAAAGAAGTGAAATAAAAATAATAAAATCTTCTAGATACTTGGTGTATGGGTTTAAGCAATTATTCAGAATATTTTTAAAAAAAATTGAATTAAGTTAAAGTTTTGTATACTGCATAAATATAATATAAACTACCTGTATAGCGACCCTTCCATCTTCATTAGCTAGGGCGAGGATATGCTCATAACCTGATGCTTCGGCAAAACGACAGGCAAATATAGGTGGATCTTGTTCAAAATTAGCTGCTACGGTGGAATTTTGAAACCCATAGAACGATTCTTCATTGCTAACCGTTAATCTTTTCAATACATTATCGTAGCTCAATCGGGAGTCTAGAAGTTACGACAGTATTCTGTTATTGTAAATATTTACATTTCGAAGTTGTAATATAAATGTATTATACGATTGAATACTTACATATCCCTAATTGACGATCAATAAAACTTTGAATATTCATTTTAACTAAGTAAAATCAACATTACAGATATAGTTTAGCGTAAACCGATTTTACCCGCAATTTTCAATTTTTTGGCAGTGACTTTAGACCATCCACAGATAAACGGAACAATAATATGAACAATGGAAATGATATAAAATATGAAAAAGTCTATGATTCTAAATCATTTTTTGTAAAACAACTTAAGGATTTGAAAGTGATAAATATAATATAATAAATTTGATTTGCTAATTTGAATATGTAAATTATAAAAATAATTAAGCCTATTAGGCTTATGATAAATTAACAGAAATAAAATACATATATAAAAAATAAATTGAGGTTGAAAATACTTTTAAAGTAAAAGGTATAAATTAGCTATTTGAAGAAAAAAGCTTATTTAAAATTAACATTTGTCAATCATTTTATATTTAATGTTTTATTCGCATATTTTTTATCTGTATAAAAGTAATATATTAGATTTTTTTGAATATGTCTTATCTGTGAAGCTTGCTTCGCTGCAAATGAGTACTTTAATAATGTTTCTTTTTATGTTTTATTTCTCAAACAATATTAATAAATTTCCAATACGAAAAGCGCCATTGTGAACAAATATTGCTTCTTATATTATTATGAACGTATTGCGTAAAAGTTATTGAGGAAAAAGTCGCTAAAACATCCTCCTTTGACCCATTTACATTTTAGTCTTATGGTTTAAAAAACGTACGTTGAATTTTGTCTAAAATATACAAATTTCATAACTTTTTATGGTAAAAACGTGATAATTATATACTAATTACACAAGATCCTTTACAAAGTAAGTATGAATATAGTGATTTTCTATGTAAACTGCCTACAATATCGATACCGATACGGCGTCATAATATAGTGTTGCAATCGGTTGACGGATTTAAAACAAATGCATTGACGCATTTTATTTATACTGGTCTTGAAATCACAACTATCAAAAAATATTGAATGCTCTTATTTAATGTCTATTGTAAATAATAAAATTTTACCTACAACGTAATCATTAAGGTTATTATATAAAAATCGATTTCATTCTTTTCCAGGTGTATGGAATGTGATAAAAATGGGCGAAAGCGTGAGATATCGGCGGCGACTAGTCGTGGAGTCAAACGGAAGTGCCGATCTGGTGGCCCGGGCGGCTTGCAGCTGGCGTTCCCCACTGCAGTGTCTGACGCGGCTCTTCCATTACCAATGCGCGTCAATCTGGTCCCGCATTGTCCGCCCGAATCCATGTCGACCGAAGTCAACCCAGACACTCCCTTTATGAACAACATGGATGAAATATCATACTGGATCTACACCAAGAGGGCCCCCTGTCTCTTTCACTATGATAATGATGTCAAGAGACAGGTGGAACAAGCCCACTGCTCCAAAACTAAAGCGGCAAGTGTTCAAAGTGTTTGTGAGGAGGTACCTTCACCGAAAAAGAAAAAAAGGAAGCTAAAATTGTTGGACGATGAATCCTTATCAGAAAAGCAACAAAATGTCTACTTTGAAACTTCACAGAATCAGAAGCCTACAGCAAGTAAATCAGACAATGGATCAGATGTTGACTTCAATATTAAAAATTCACCTCAAAACACATCTAAGAGAATGAAGAGAAACTGTCAAACATCACAAAAGAAGACTAAATTAGTGACATCTACACCTAAGGTGACTAATTTAAGACGAAGCTTGAGAAAAGCTCAACAAAATAATAACAATAGCCAATTAAATAATTCTTTTGAAATATTAAATTCTAGCATACTTAATGGTAAAGGTGAAGAGGAACATAATAAAGAGGAGCCACAGCAAGGCTCCAGTGGGGATCAAATGGATCAAAACAAGATTAAGATGGCTGATAAAAAGAAAAATGTACTTAATGGACAATTTGAAGACTTGAGCGATGTGTCAGGCTTCACAGCTAACTATATACGGTCCACTAAGATCCATTCTTCCAAAACACCAAGGAAATTAAGGAACAGGAACAGCAGGAGTCTTGTGAAAGATACAAAACATGAATCAACAGAAGATAAAGTAGTGGTTTGTGTAAATAAATCTGTAAATGCAGTGCCAGATGCAGTCCTCAACTGCAGCACTGACTCCTCTCAAAATGTATTAAACCTAGTAACTGTCAAAGATTCTGAAAAGTCTAACAAAAATAATAAAAGCACTTCGGTGCTTAAATTTATTGACCCCAAGGTAGATAAAGAGGAGAAGCGAGGGAAAGGGAACTTGAATGTTTCTTTTCAGTCTAAGAGCAGTGGAAACTCGAGGTATCCAAAACGTCACAAAAATAGCAGACAAGATGAGCAAAGCTGCTCCAATGCTAATGCTTCCACACCAGCTGTAAGATACAGCACTCGCAAATCTAAACTTAACAATTCTGATAGAAAAGAAAATTCTGAAGATAAAGTCTTATCTAGAACTAGAAGTGGACGAAGAATTGGTGTAAAATTGGAATTCAATGAGACTGGATGTTCTTTATTAAATAATTCTAGCGAGCAGTTAAGCTCAAGTGCATTAAATGTGGCTACCCCCACCAAGCGGGGAAGAAGGCCAAACACATCTTCCACTAGGTGCCTTCGAAGTAGGCGGGATAAAAGTGGACAATTAAGCAAAGACTCAACTAGTGAAAGTGATAAAAGAGTTCAGGCACAAAGCAAAGTGAAAAAATCTGTGGACAAAAGTGTGAGAAGAGACTCCTTAAGAGACAAAAGTGGTTTTGCTGCATGCTTCTCGGACAGTGACAGTGACAGTGAACCACTACTGCAGAAAAAGTTCTTTTGTTAGCGTATTCAACTAATAGCTTTGGGCAATATATCAATATTGGAATTTTCAAGTAGTTTTTGGCTCTTATAAAATCTATGGTCAGATTAGAAGGTATTCGGAAAATAGCGTAGAGCGAGCAAGTTATAGTTGTCTCCTAAAATATCCTATTGGATTTACATATTGGACTCATTCTTCCCTGCAAGAGAAGAAAACTAAACTTGATTGTTTCTAACATTAGTTGCTACGCAATATTGTGACATTAAAAGAAGATTTTGTGTAAAATTGTTATATGTATATAGTTGTTTCTCACAATAAACTTGCTCGCACTGCGCATATCCCTATGAATGGAATCCACATTTGCACACTAACATAATTACCAATAAAATTTTAGTGATAGATAGTGAATTATATAACTGAAATTGTGGATACTTTGGATGTATATGTGTGGTGACAGAGACACTATGTGATGGTAATATTTATTGCTTGCTTGATGCAAGGTGCTTTGTCTATAAATTTGGCAAGTGCTCTATAATCTATGACTGGTGTTGCCAGGTTTTTATTTGTAAATTGAAAAAAAAACTTATTTTAAATTTGTATTTAATATCAAGTATAATATTAATGTGATTCAAGCCTTGGCATTGTACAGTATACTTTTATCCATAGGTTAATCAAAATAATTGAGTGAAAATTGAAATAAACATTTTAAAAAACTTCTCATCTATTTAATAAATTAGTTTTAGCTGGCAACACTATGGCCACATATATAACAAACATGTTATTAGAACCTAGCTACTGTTAACTTATATTTAGATATGTGCGGAGACACGAATAAAATTTGTGTATGTATTATAAAGTGCCATTTTATGAGACGTAATTGTATTTCCCATGACTACTTGTTGCGTTAAGATTATTGTTTAGAGTAACTATATTGCACTCTATTTGTTTATTTTGTATTAAAATTTTGTGTAATAAATAAATTTACTGTTTTTCAAACTTGTACCAGATGTACCGAGCGTTCACTTCTCTTAGTTGATATTGATTTACTTCTGCTGCTGAGCGGTTATTTTCAGTTTATTCATTCATTTTTTTTTGCTAGAGTTTTTTATTGCGAATGAATTTCATTTATCAAATTAGAATGTAATTGATACATAGCATAGAAAATTAAATACCGATAATATTATAATACTACAAAATGTAAATATTAGATATTTGACATCAAATTAAAAAAAAAAGAAATCGCCATCTTGTCAAATTTTCAGTCATACCATCATATGTCATTGTCGTATTTTTCCCGCCAAATAGACCTGCTGTTTTAATTATTTAAAAACGTAACGTAAAATTGTAAGGGGAAATGATAGTACTCTATTTGATATCCAATCGAAGGAATGAATTGAACATTATTATTCAACTTAATTATAAGAAAAAAGTCTAAAAAAAATTAAACAATGTCTCAACGGCTCATAAGGTTAATACAAAATTGAAAGTTTAACAGGTAGCTAAGAAATTAAGCAGTACACATAATTGTATTTTTGAAGTTTAAATATGATTTTTACAAAGTGAAAATTATTATTAAAAGATGAACATTAACTTGTCGCGTTTTTCAAATCATTTCTTTTTATTAAACATGCGGTCAGTTATTTTACTTCTTACACAGGTTAAATGACGTTTTATATTTAAATAAAAACAGGCTCCTACAGAGTGATAAAATGATTTTGGAATATAAATATAATTTTTAAATACATTTCATCATTAATCATCATTCGTGATCGTAAAGCTATTGAGAGAGATTCATATTGGATAAATATTTATTTTTCATATTTTTTCCTTTAGGTGAGGGACCTGTTATATTGTAGTTTAAAAAGGGTGGATTATTTCAATAGCATGTTTAATACAGAGTTGAATAGTCACAAGCTGCAACAAACTAGGCTTTAAAGTTATGTGACAGTACATTTTTAGCTATCCATGTAAATTCGTCTTCAGAAAGGAAGCAACATAAGCAGAAGAATTTTTCCTTAAGCATTCATCACCTGAAGGGAGAACCTAGTGACAAATGTATTCCTTTTTTTAATTTAAATTAAAAATTACCAAAATAATATTAGTATACGACATCTCTAAGTTTATAGTGGAATGAAATCGTGTTATTTGTTATTACAAGACTTTATGTTTTATTGAAAAATAGATGGCGTTGTACGCTGCAGGCTATTCGACGATAGATGGCGTAAGTAATATTTAGATAATTAGTTAATTTTATGTATGTTTTTTTAAATAATCTTTAAATATATAATTTAATTTAAAAGCTAAACAATATAACTTCAATATTCTATTAAAAATAAAAAAATCAATATCAAAACTTCTAGAATTCGTTTTTTTTTATTTTCCGTCCTATAACGCTACAGAAAAAACACTAATTAGAAAACTAGCAAAGTAACGTTACATTTTTAATTTGTGAATCGATCTATTTATTTAGTGTGTTTATCTAAAATACTAGATTTCGTGGTACTGTGATAAAATATTTTAGTATTAGATATTAATCTTTATATTACTACCAAGAGACATCATTCTAAATTGTAGCCTGTGTTATTATCTAAAAATCCACCCTCACCAGCTTTAATCCTAAACTGAATTAATATAATTAGTAGTATATTTGAAATGATACTTAGGAATGAAACTGACGACAGATATTTTAAGGCAGAATAAAGTAAACCATCAGGCCAGTTCCTCTTGTCACTTGTCTAAAAAAAACCCTCCCGTACTCAAATGTCAGACAGTAGCTAAAAAACAAATGTTTCCAAAACATTTAAAATAACATCTCAGTTACCGACACGCATCGCTCTCTACTGACAGGATTCAAACCCGCAACAGTTGTACAAATAGGCGTATTGGGTTACGTCGTTACTACTTGATATGGACACTTATTTAACACAGCAGGTACAGCTAGCCTAACTAATAAATATATAATTATTTAGAATATTTATATCTCCCGTGTATGTCGTGAACAGAAAGACCTGAACCTGACCTGTTAAGGCACTCCGTTTTCCATTATTTCATGTAATTACGTGTTATTATTTATAATATAAACACAGTTTTATACTTAATCGGATATTATCATGCAGTGTTAATGATATTCTATATAGTATTTGATGAGAGTAATTAGAATAAATAACTATGACATAAGCATTTTTTTATAATAAAATATTTTTTGCCTCGCAAAATGTTCATACATACAGATTAAAATAAAAACATTTTACATTTTGGCGCGTAAAATATTACACAAAATCATTTTTTTCGTAAAATAAAAAATAAAAACGATTTTTTAATAAGTTTTAACATTAGTAATTTTTTATTTTTCATAATTAAATATAATTTAGAGTAGATTTTCATGATGATTTACTTATTTTGATAAAAACTATTCACATTGAATTAATTACTGTACGTGTATTTCGCGCAAGTGTATCTGTAATCAATGATAGCTATAGTATTTAATTTGTCGGGTTTTCTAAAAAGCTTTTTTCCGAAAACTATTGATCTACTTCAAATTATATATTTTATAACCCAAATATTTATAAATTATAATTTTTTTACCAACCAATAAAAAATCACGATTTATACAGTCCAGGGTTTTGCCTTTTTATTATTTTTTTTCTGATATTATAAGCGTGAAAACTTTAAAAATGGCGAAAAACGTTATAAATATGAAAGATGCGTTCATATAGGTATGTATCTCTTTCACGCAAAATTTCCTAAACGGATTTGGATGAAACGTTATAAATATATAGTTAATAAGTCAAAATAAACAAGGTAAGGTACAAATTATAACAGGGTAGGGTACAAATTATAAAGATTGTTTGTAGAATAAGAAGTTAAATGTTTCATTTTTTGAACGTCTAATAATATACCACTGATTTACTAATGTAAATGCGTTAGACCTAAGAAAAACCGGCGTAACACTCAGCGCGACTTTCTTATTCTTTTTAATTTTACAATAATTATTAAACGCTGCTTTGAATTAACACATCAAGCGGGCTAAGTCGCGACGGGTAAATAAATTATAATATATACTTCATGGTATTTAAATCTAATTATGTATAAATAAATTATTTATAAGCTTCTTTACTTAAATAATATATAACATATATGTAAGTCGAATAGTTTTGTATAGCGACACTAGTTTAGCGCGAGTGTGACAAGTCATGTCAATTAAGCAAATCAAAGGATACAGAGTATACATATTTAAATATAATTATAGGCGCGGTTATCTTATCGCTCGTATTCGCCGAAAACAAATGTAACTAATCAAATTATTATTTATGTATGCACAATTAGTAGATTTTATTCTGTTACCAAACTTTTATTTTACATATAAAAATTTTAATGAGATTACAAGTGCTTCTGACAGATTATTTGATGGTTAGTTATATATATATCATATGTATATATATAAATATGTGTTGTCCTTTTCTTGTAAGAACAAATTGAAAGAGATAGATACGTTGAATTATAAAATAGTTTATTTTAGAATATATTTTTAGTAGGATAGATTCTAATGCAAAAAAAGCTTAATTTTTTATCAAAATAATAGGGTAATCAAAGACAACCTAGTGTCTAGACACTCCTTTGACTGCTTTCGGATCGAAATTGAGACATTTTGAAAAACCTAAGAAATTCGACGTAACTAAATAAGAATGTATGACACATTGAATTAATTTCCTAACAAATTTTTAATATTTACTTTTTTTAAAAAAATATAATTCTTCATCCTCTATCTTTTTCATTTTGCTTATTAAAGACGTAACTTACTTAAATACGGAACCCAACGCCACAGTTAGTCTAACTAGACAGAAGATGCGAAAATAGTATTTATTATTCAAGCATGTCTTATTAATGAGCTATATATAAATTGAATATATTGTATACAGGTACATAGATTCTAATAAAAGTAGTAGCTATTATCATAAAATTGTTAGAATTTTTTTAGTTTTCTCTAACGTTTTGCGTGATAAGTTCACTGAAACTAAGCGGAGCTCAACGCTGCATAACCAAATCGCGTTTTTCAAAGACAAACGCGATTTTGTATTTAAAAATATCTCCGATATTTTTAAACACAAACGATCCGCTGAATGGGAATCAAACCCAAAGTAATGTAAGAATATTTTTTCAAGAAATCCAGTGAATATTTAAAAAATAAGCGCTTGAATATAACAAAATATATTATATTTGCTGATATAATATTTTTCGAATATATTATACATAGTTGCTGATAAAAAAAATCATGGGATACAAGATATTTAATATTTTTATCCTGACCATTTTATCTAAATTATTTAATTTAATTATAAAATTTCGATAATTATAAAATATTGATACTTTTAATATCAATTTTAAAATATATTGTTAATGTTCAGATTTTTTTTACTCTTCTACGCATACGGTTGGTCCGTCCACATAAACACAATACACATATACAACTAAACATTTCGAATTCATTTACAAAACTCATCGCTGCGATTAGTCTCCAAACAGAGAAGAAAAATATTAAAATAAATATTCCCATCAATATAGTTATAATATTTTAATTTAGCTAATATGGTGTAAAATCTTGAAAATCACTCAAATTATAAGAACCACTTGTACGCACATTCCCACGATGTTAAAACGGAAGGCACAGTACCCAGGCACTGCAAGGAGGCAACGGTGTGGAATAACTCGATTGACTCGATGACATCTCCTAGCTAACATTTCTATATGCACGTCAGGCAGCGGTGACAGGAGTTTATGGCATTGAATGGCTAAGGTGCCACTTTCGTGTAAACTTGTAGTGAAGTGCGGATCAGTGGGTTTCAATTCATATTAGACTTACAGAAAGAGCTAACAAAGTCATTGTTTGGAAGCATTTTGTAAAAATTTTGACATCTCCAAGCAAGTTGTTGAAGTACAATGTTTAAATTGTTACTGTTACATATATTTAAGATGTTGCTATTGTTATATTTTGTTAAAGGACTTTCATATATGTAGTTTTTGTGCTTTATCCTTAACGGGGTAGTCAGAGTGAACGGAGCTCTAAACAGTATGGTCCCTGCATACTTCTCTCACCTCGACCACTAGTCACATGCCCTTTGAAAGATCCTTATACTATTTAAATAACCTTTCTCTAGAATCTTATGTTTTAAAATCAGATTTAAATAATATATACATAGTAAATAAGTTATGGGTAAAGAAAGTGTCATATAGTTTTTTTCTGTTAATCATCTTATCTTTTATCTTTTATATTACCTACGAATATAGGAAAAGAAAAGAATAAAATTGATCGTAGCAAGATTTTAGCCTACGCCTTGCTGTCATAGAAGTAGTAAATACTAAAAAAATATTATATAACATACTTAGTACATATTTTATTAAAATTCACTTAATTTTCACACCTCATTCCATCTGCACTAAAATAAATATAAATAAAGTCTTCAGGTCGTCGACAAAAGCTCGCATTCTTCATGCGTTTGTTCGTTAAGCGAAAACACACAAACACACCGACGTACCTACAATTAGTGTTGCCCAAATAATGGACATAATAGTGCATATCAGGTGACTGCTTTCGGGCAGGGGTCTTTCCCATCCCTAGCGACGGGGTTGCACGGATACGTGGTGAATTATTTAAAATATGAAATTCTTTTGAATATTTGTATGTTAAATAAATCATTTGTAAGGAGTTTCATATATTTCGTTATATTATATTATTATAATTTAGATATTATATTACGGTATAAAGTATCTTGGTTAGTTGTAAACTATAGTTGTGAGTTCGATTCCCATTAAAACTGTGGTTTTTGTTGGTTTAAAATAATGTTTTTTTTTTAATTTTTCAGAAAGCTTTATTACTTAATACGTAATATTGTGCCAACGATATCTTAGGTGTGAAAATATCACAAACTTCAATAATTTAGATAAATATAGCATTAAATTGTAGTGCTATAATAAAAGTCCCTGAAAATACGAGTACATTATTTGAGAACGGAGTAGTGAAAATACTTTCACTAGCAATGTAGATGGAAACAACTCCCCCTACCTTTCAGCAGTTAAAACAAGAGAGCCAGAAACGGAAAAAAACAATAATATTTAAATTTTTGAATTAAGCTTAAATACAAGCCAGTCGAATATTGGCTATATTAATATATACTAATTAATATTATACAAACATGTGATAAAACGCAGCGTTAAGTTCCACCACTCTACCGCTATGCGGCACAAAGAAAATAATTAAAAAAATAATAATACCACAGTAGATATTTTCAATATTCAAAGTATTACTCGTACACGATATAAAAAAGATTTCTAGAACCCGCATCTTTTGGAAACCGTCCAATTGCCGACTGATTAACCATTGAGCCATACGATACCATCTATCGAAATTCTTATAGGCATATTTTTGTTATTTCCTTCTAAATATACATTACATAATTATTATTGATTTTATAAAAAATTATATAAATAGTTATTAAGAATTAAGGCTAATATTTAATTGAGTTTTTATCTGGGTTTACTTATTTTCTTTGTTAATACAGTAGACGTTGAGTACCCCTGGCGTAGGGCACGGCGGAGGTGGGAACTCGAGGTGCACGCAGTCGCAATCCGACACTGGCTGGCGGGTCGAGCTCTAATAAAGAGCCATTCAGTTTTTACCAAAGGGAAAATGCCGCCGAAGGAAACGTTTTGACAGTACCTTATAGCTTTAGAAACGTTCATATATAAGTACCAATTATGTAGAGTAAGGTGTTTTAGTATGATGTATGTACGTACATACTTACGAGTAAGTATAAAAATTTAAACGCAACCAGATTCAAACCCGCTCCTCTTAGGAACTGTGCAAGCACTTTGACCGCTAAGCCATGCGTTCTACTACCAGCTGCGTGAAAATTCTCATACATTTTGTTACAACCTATTTATGTTGTTAGCATCTCTGTAGAGAGATTTTTACAAATTTTTGCTACCCAAATATTATTAAAAAATAATCGTTTGGCAAGAGAATTGATAAATACATATAGCGCTGTGTTCAGTTATACCATATGAAATTCATTGTCTCTACAAATAAGCTGAACACATAGAAATGAATATATTAGTTCAAGGATCTGTTTGTTTTTGTGGGTGAATTACTTTAAATTTTAACTACGCTTTGACTATTTAAGTACGGATACTTGTTTGAGAAATTACCAAGTATTTGCAGACAAATTAATATATCTATATAGTAATTAATGTTTTATGAATTATTATAACATTTTATGAAAAAAGAGCAATGCCATACCCATAAAGTGGTTCCCAATCATTTGAATTCAAGTTATTTCTCGACTTAACTTATAATGAAAACAAATAACCATCAGGAAGGGGTAGCAGAGGCGAGGGGCGTGACCGCGGCCCGCGGCGCGATTGATCCTCCTTTGCGGAAAACCGAGCTCGAGTTGCCACTTCCTTCCAAAAGCCTTCAAAACAACGTCATATTTACCACTAAATGTATAGCACTCTACATTTATATATAAAAGGGTGAATGACGAAGGTAGGTAGATAATTTAAGATATGATCAAGATGAATGAGTTATATATTGTAGAATATTTATTTCAAGGAAGTTAAGTTTAAAGTTGTACAGTTAATTAATTAATGCATTTTATTGTTTGTTTTTATTTATCTTATAAGTTGGCTATTTTCAATTCAGTTTAGTTCATTTCTTTAATTACTGCGCTTAGAACGTAGCAGTAGAGCACAAATTACTTTACGAATGTCACTAACGTAATCTTATAACTAAGATCCTTGACTTTCACGATTTTACACATAGAAACTATATCAAACGGATTAATCGCGTATATTATGGTATTAAAAAATCTTTTTGGACACCTGACGACCTGAGCCTACCTGCGAATACGGACTACTGTAAAGCGTTCGAAACGTCAGGTTTCCAAAAATATATTTTCGAATACCAAAATATACGCGGTTAATCAGTTTAAAATAGTTTCATTTAAAATGTTATATTGTGTGAAGAATAGAAGAAGAATGTACGGTGAAGAAGAGAAAAAAGGCATAATGATTAAAAAACTACTAAATTGCATGTTACATATTCATTACCAACTAATGATCTGTATTTTATGATATTTAGTTTACTTTGTTAAGAAAATGTAAATATTTCACATTTTTTTGGTTTAAATTCTCTAGTTTAGTCTATTTACATATATGAATGAAGTTACGTGTAAAAACGTGAATTCACAGATGCATTCAATGTGCGTTTTTTTCCATCTATTGAAAAACTAAAAGAGAATTGGTGGTTCAAAAACGATAATATTCTGTTTAAATATATACTATATTATATACTAAAAATATTTTATATATATAATATATATAAAATATTTTTTAAAGTATCTATAGATTCTTATTATTTCTTTTAAGTTAAAGGCTCACAATCCAATGAGATGATTAATTTAATAATATATCATAAAAGTAATCGAAAATGTGTAGAATATATTAAATACAAAAAACAAACCGTCCAATTTGTCTTTGTTCAAATAAGGATATTAGATATTAACAGCATAAATCCTGCCAACAAACTAAATCACCTGCTTGCGACTCGCGACGGCGAACTCTATCGTAAACTTAAAAAAAATGTTTAAAAATAAACACCGCACCGTGACAAGTAATTTAGTTGAGCACCGCGCTATATTTATACGAATTGCAATCAGAACTCGTGTAATCACTGTAACGCTATAAGACTCTTACCCACCATTCCAAAACCGAGCCTAAATCCGAAATGTAAATCTTAAAATCCTATGGTCGCGTCGTTACTGAAGAAACCAATCGGGTTTAATTTGAACCGTATATTATGGGTCGTAGGTTGAAACTCGGTGAGAAATCATAAGAAGAAGTATCTAAATAAATTGTCGCCGATATATCCCCGCGTATTTTACAATACATTTACACCTTTGTGGGCGCAACGGACACTGACTCCGATTTTATAGGTTGTTTCTATATTCCAAATGTTGTAACAGAATTAGTTTGGTATCAAAGAAGTAAGGAAATTTTAATTTTTTAATTGTCTTTATTAGAAATAACTTGAATTATTTTATGTTATTTTCCGTAATTTCCATAATTAATATAAAACATCAAAGAAATCATATGCCAGTTATCTTTTCTATAAACTGCTTAAAACTTATGGTAAGGGTGGTGTATGGGAAAAATGTGTTGTATGAAATTGAACCTGGAACAACTATCGCGTTCTGTCAGAAACCATTCAATTACAACATAACGTATATAACCAATGTATCCATATATATGATAAACTGACACAAATACTAAATAAACCACTAAGTACACGTTGCACTTTAAAATCCTTAAGCGGCGTATCAAAAAGGATTATTGAAGCTATAAATATAGATGGCGAGATTATAATAATTTGAATAATAACACTAAAATAATGCCTCTGTCCCGAAGATGTCATCTCGTAATAGATTTATCAGCGTCCATGCATCATATGCGTTACTTGTTTGAGTCTTTAGAGGGGATCTTAGATCATTATCGCTTCATTAGTCACCCACTACGATTTTTATCTCAAAGCGACCGACGTTATTTAATACTTCAACGTACTTAATTATTAATATGTAATTTTAAACTGTCCATGCTTTCGTGTAAAATTATTGAACTTTTACAAAAATAACTGAAGTGAGAGTGGCTGCCTTATAATGTTTAAGTGAATGGGAAAACTGTCGGTCGAGTCTTTGGAATTAAGTTTTATAATAAATTGTTTGAGAGAATATTATGAGATTGGGTATAAATAAAACTTTATATGATGTTATAGATAGGCAGTATTATGTAAATAAGTTTTTAACCATTTAAAGCCGTTTTTGTTATTAATACAATATGTCAATGTCATAGGTTTGGTATTTTTTAGATAAGTAGTAAGTAATTATTTTATTATCTATATAATAATTATATAAAGTAAATTATAGTCCAAATATTTATATATGTGTAAAATTTTTTCGTAAATTATTAATTAGTTAATTCATTTCAACATTTTTTATTTTACTTACCTACATACTAAATATTGATTATATCACCAAAAAAGAGTAAATATTAAAAATTAGTAGTGGCGCAGTGGGACTGATGGTAACGCGTTCGGTTGTGGGTTCGGTGTGATTATATATAAAATTATTTTCACTTCCACACATTTTCACACCACTCAACACAGAATGTCTCGTGTTCGTGGAAAGCGAAGTACGGAGTGTCTTGACACTAGGTAATTCCTGTCTACCTACTATGCGGGATAAAAAAAGCATGAAGCCATAAAAAAAAACACTAAAAGACATCCGCGTAAACCCAACAATAATAATTTCCATCTAGAAAAATTAATTCTTAATTACTGACAGATTTATACGGCGTACAGTTTTTTGCATATATAGTCTGTACTCTGCAAGGATACCTCTTGACAGGCAGCTGTCAACCGTCGCAATTAAGTAATATGCCGTATAAGTCCCGATCGGCCTGCAGCTCAATAAATCAACGTGTCCAATCAGTTATGCACATACACAAACAACCATAAATATTACTATTATAATACCGTAATTTAAGGTCTAAGTAATTGCTTCAATAAGAATAATAAAAGCATTAAGTACGTAGTTGTTGATTATAACATTTCAAATCTAGTTTAATAGTCATTAAAGATGCTTTGCATGTTCACGTAAATAATATGTTTCTTTTTCCTATTAAGCGTTTAAAATTCTTACGAATTAGGTAAAAAGGAGCTTTGCTGAGAACCGATAAAGACCTTTTTGTCGACAGGTTATTGTTGATTTTAATTGTTATTTTTTAGTCATATTTCAGTGTTTAATATCATTCAAGAATTTTGTTTTATTATTAGATACGCAGTAAACTGTAAATCAGAAAATATAATTAATATGTTAGATCGTTTTGTTTTGGATTAGATTTTATATTGGAAATAACTTAACGCAATAATAAAATGAAATCATAAAAACTTCGAGCTTTTGTTACATTCTTAAGATACAATCTTCAATTCGTGGTTTTTAGTCGATCAAATTACAATATCCGTTTAGTTCTAATTCCTGAGTAAGGAAATATTATAAAATACTTATAAATTAGTCTTAAGTAATAGTTTATTGCACAGTACAGCGCTGGGTGGTTTATTGTTTTATAGCGCGTTCGTTCTGCCCTTTACGACAATGGCTGGACGAATTGAATGTAAAATTAGAGAGTACAATCGCTCTTGCTGTCAATGTCATTGTTTACGTTTCTTTTATCTATTTACGACACAACACATTAGTACAGACAGACATGATTATAAATGTATTATGGAAAAGGACTTAAAATTATATATTTTTTTAAATATCCGTTATAAATAATAATTTGACAAGTGCTTACTTGGTCCAATTTGAATAAGAAAAAAAAAACCTTCAATTTTAAAAGAAATGTATAAATATATAGTGAGAATTATTAAAACTATTAAAATATTTAAATATTTATTATTAGTTTTGGATAAATAATATTATTACTATACACTCCTGGTATGCAAGTCTCTTAGATGTGTGAGAATACATGTTATTAATTATAATTATTAAAATAAATTAATATTTTAGTATACGTACAAAATAATTAATATATAATCTATTCAATTTATAATAATTTGATTTATAATTTAATTAATAATTTTCAATGGATGTAAATATTTTTACTTTTTACCACCACTGCCTGATAAGCGAGAATCCAAGGCGTTAGATAGACGTTTGCGTACAATTCCTAGAAAAACATACAGTTGTAATATTTTATCTGAAGCAAAATTTAATTTATGCTTAATTACTTTACAATCTGTGCAGTAATTAGTACACATACGACATGAGTCAGATGCCGTGAGATCATTCAATTCAATTATTTTTTTTTACTGTTAACAAACAATATAATTCCTTCAGCCCAATGTTTATTTTCTTCGTATGTCACCCAATAATAAAATTGTGAATTCATTTTATTTTTGAGAAAAATATTAGGAAAAGGTAACAAATGTATTTATATTTTTTGGTTTTTCTTCCAAGCGATATAATATACATATTAATTATATGTATATAGTATATAGTACTTTAAGACTTATTGACTAACGATAAAAAATGTATTTACCTTGTAACATTTTCATAAAGAAATAAATATTGATGATTAATCAGACTTTATTAGTCCAATTTTATTAAGGAGTTTAAGAAATGTGTTTTTAATTATAATACTTTTTTATTTGAAAACGGTTAGACCTAAATTAATAAAATAAAGCTAAAAATTGCATCACTGTCCCAATTTCTGTGTGCGCTTAGAAAATCGCAGGTAGCATTTATATTACAAAAAAGGAGATATCGTTGACATTCATTAAGTTGATAATTTTGACACACGCGTGCTTTATTAGCAAACTAATGTCAATTAGGAGGTTATTTAAAATAATATATGTAACTGTCACAATCCATCAACCCGCGTTAGCAACAAGTGGCCGGTAAGCGGCGATGAGAGTTGTAATCTTAGGTATAGGCTTGTGATTTTGTAAACACACTAATATATAAGAGTAAACGTGATCGGTTGTGGGTTCGATCCTCACTCGGGGGAAAGATTATTATTTATTAAAATTATTTTTACTTCCTCGCTCTGATAAGACAAAGTGCGGTGTTGAGTTCGAGCTCGAATTCGGTGGAAAGCGAAGTACGAAGTGTCTTGATACTAGGTACTTGTTGCCTACCCTGCTATGCGGGATAAAAGCCTGAAGCTAAGAAAATTCATAAATCCTCTTTATATTTCTGTTTTTGCAACTATTCAGGTTACTCACTTTTGTTACAAGTATGTATGTTTGTAGTAAATATGGTACGAAACATATTTATAACGCATAGGCGAATGACTTGAGAGACAAAAGGAGATGCCAGTTAACCTTCAAGAACACAATGTCAACGATACTAGAGGAAAATCACGTAAATAGCATCAGGATCGCCGCAATGTATGAAGGTGGTTAGCAGGATGAGACATAATAAGTATGCAGACACTGTAGCGCTTAGCACTCCGTTTTCCCTGCCTACCTAAAAATCCCTTAACACATGGGCCCATAGTTCTTACACATATTTACATGTTCCAAATACGCAATCCTCTTGCATTACTTTAAAAACAATTTCAAGTGAATTCTCCGTTTCCATGAACGTTGCAATTGTGAAGACGCGGCGCTGAGTAGTTTTTGCGTGCGTTACTTGTATTGTTTTAGACCCCGCTGGTTTGTTTTGTGTTGCTTTGTAAATGTCAAATTGTAATCCATCTCGCAGTGGGAGCTACTGCGCGGTTACAGCCTTCGGACGTTACACTGTGTCTTATATAGGATGTTCATTGATATGCTTGCTAGTTCTATATTGTTTTTGAACTATTATAGTGTCGTGGGCCAGTGCCTGAATGTACATGCGATGGTTGTGAGTTCTATTTCTAAATGGGGAATGTTTATCTTTAAGATATTTACATTTCTCTATTTTGGTTAGAAATACATTTAATTAGAATAAAATATTATTAATTGCATATATTTTGATATTTGAAAACTTAGCGGCCATGGATTACCGTAAAGTGTTCGAAACGTAAAGTTTTCAACAATGTATTTGTTAATACCAATTTTATTTAAAATGCTTAAGAATCGTTAAAATCAAAGAAAGAAATTATCGTTTATACGAGAGAGAATTATTTGTATAACGTTGAAATTTGACTAGATTTTATACTTTATGTAATTTTTCTATTTAACATTATACACAAACAGTTACTAACTAATAATTTCTTACAATGTAAGTATAAATTGACAATGAGCAATTACGGACAGCCAGCTATAAATCAAGGGTGATTCATTTGTTAGCCTTGTTGATGTATTGTTTATTATTAATTGAACACGATTTATACGTTTATAACAGTAAATCCATTATGGCACAGTTACGAAAATCCTTATTGTAAACTATAGTTGTGTGTTCGCTCCTCTAAGGCAATTTTCAAATGATATAGACAGAGAGAATGTCATTTTCAATAGTCATTATTTCCTTATATATATAATAGTTGGTGAATGAGACCGAAAGTCGTAAAATTATTATTTTTCTGAGTCCACAATATGCAGAGAATGAGCAAACGTAGATATTTTAAAGCTGACATATTTTTGTTAATTTAATATTCCACATATTAAAACACCCTGTATTTGACACTTGCTTAACTTCCTCCATACAATGGATCTGCCACATTGTCCGCACAGTGGCTCCCAATAGCAACTAATGTTTATGAATTGTTAGAACAAACGAACAAAAAAATGTGTCGCGAATTTACGTTTGTGTGTAAAGTAACTCTAATAATGTTCTTCAAACAGCCTGATAAATGTAAAAAGAAATGTTTATATTTTTTTACATAATAGCATCCTATATGGGGCTTCATTTTAGTTGTTTTTTAGTTTTACGATACTCTAGATTTTCCTCTTTTTAAAAATTGAAATTTTCCCGATGGTGCTTAACGCTGTACTTTGTCTTAGTTACTTCTTAGATAATTTAAATATATAATATGTTTACAATCAGACACTACCTCCACCACTATGGGGCAAGAAAAACTAAAAGAATATTTACTATAATTTCTCAAAGTGAATTATAGAATTTTTAAAAATATGATCAGGCCAAATTTTAAACTCTTAATCAAAGCTTTATATTTTTTTTATACAAAAAATGCAAACATAATTAATATACATTAAAAAGAATGGCAGACTGCATTTTTTTTTAAAAATACTGCGTAAAAAAAACACATTGTAAATTAAAAAAATAACACACACTACTATGTGTTTCACTTTTACACTTTTAAAGTGACGTATAGTTATTTGTAAATGTATTCCATTCTATAGGAATCGAACTCACAACTACTATATGTAAAATAAAATACTTTTCAATAGCTCTATGATTACGTCAGTATGTTCCTAATGTTATAACATTAACGATACTTATAACTTAAAGTAATTTTATATCCTGTTAAATACTATAAAATTAAATAACTTAACGTTTTAAGTACATTTAGAATGAACGATCAAGGTGGTCAATCAAGTAGTCGATAGGTAAGATGTAGTCCGAGGGTCGATTGTTAAAAAGTTTATCCGCACAGCGCTATAAAGATAAGCGGTCACTTATTCCACGGGTAGTAGCCATTAAATTTTTAACGTCCTGTCAAGTCGTAAATACGAATTGATTTCCATTGTAAATCACACTGGAAATTATCTAACGCTTATATTGTTAAAAAAAAATATCTTTATAGTCTATAGTACAAGATGCAGACGTTACTATTAAGTTATTTTTTTTTCGTTGATGTTAAAAGCTTGGTTATGTGGATTGTGGTATGTTTCTAATGTTTTTATTTCTAATATTATTTTAGGGTGTCATTTTTAGAAGAAATTGAGTGTTTTTAATATATAGTATTAAAGCAAACATTTTTGAAAAAACGTATAAAAATTTGAACGCAGCGGGATTCGACCCGCGCCTCTTATTTTATACGTTTTTTAAAAAATGTTTTCTAATCCTAAGTGTGGAATAACACTTTAAAAATAGTAAATAGTATTAAAGTACCTTGATATATTGGCGAAGCTAGCTGATGTACTTTGATCTTAATAAGACAAACCTCTTTGATAGTTAAAGACAAATGTTTAAATACTGATTATTATAATAACGTTTGTAATTAAGCCTCTTCAAGTATTTACAAAAATAATATTATTTTATAAATGAAAAATTGTTATTTGCAGTAAAGTAATTTGATGCAGACCAATTCGAGTTCTAACTTGATAATTATAATTTAGTAACATTGATATCAATCTGACTTGGAGATAATAAATATTATTTCCAATGTGCTTATAAAATTTCAATTAAAGCGTTATACATACAATTATTGCAATATTATATTTCATTTTATGATTACAAAAAATCAAATATATTTCACTCTACATGTTATTTTCAATAGAAACCAGTACAGGATCCATCGAGCATTCAACTAGGATTGTGAGAAATGAGACAAAAACACATTGTCTCAAATGTTCGCCTCAAATTTCTAATTCCGACCCCCGCGGCCTTACACAAGTAGAAATCAAAACAACAATCGGCCAACAATAAACTAATTCAGTACAACCAAAACAAATTAAGCGGTGCATTGTGTGCTCTCTTTCTCTCCACTGACCATTCAGAGGCGTAACACTGCAGTGAAATATGACGGCTGTAAAACTTGGGCCAAGCTTTTATATTGGCATGTGTCAAGTGCTGACTGCTTGTATTGTAGGCCAGGAGGCAGCATGTGTTTTTGTGTTTTATTCGGATTGGGTAAATTAAATTATTTTTTTTTACTAATGTCACTCTTCTCTAACTATCAGGATATTAATATGTTAAGATCTTAATGTCAAGATCTTGATGTGAATTAATAAAAAAAATTAAAATTTAATAATAAATTAATATTAAATATTGTTTCAATTTTTACGATGCATCTATTTTACTTTGCCTTACTTTTATTGTTTGTTTATTGTTTATATTAATATACTGATAATCAGAATATTTTTCAAATTTACCTCACACCTTATCATATATATTTACAACTGTACTACATAAAGTATAAGCCATTATTTATTATACAGCCAAGAAGAAAATATGCAAGGCTTAAACTTTTTACAACTACCTCTTAAACTTTACAATCTTTCCTGCCTCTGGCCACAGAGCAGCTCCTTGTTTGGAAAAAAGCTCACTATGACACCTCAGAGCTTTAACTTTGTTTACTGCGAAGTGAGATGTAAACAATTGTAAAATATTATTTATTGCTTTATTTATGGGCTTCTTAAAGAGTTAGTGACAGTCACCTTTGTAGTGCTTTATAGTATATTTTTGTTTTTACAATTTTGTTGAAAAACGTATTAAATAATCATGTATTGGAAAAGAATAATTTTATTTGGGCTTTATTGTTGTATTTAAACAAAAAACATCTGATACGCGATTGATTATGACTTCAATCCCGATTCAGGGTAATGTATAATGAAATATCTAAATGATCCTTATTTCCCTTCTCTGGTAGGAGGAAGCGCGGCGTTGAGCTTCGTCACTCAATATACAATATCTTGAGAATTTTGCGTAAAATGGTAACCGAAGAGTCTTGACAGTCTTGAATGAAAAAAGAAATAAAAATCTCCATAAATACAAAGAAAATTTCCCGATATATTTAAATAGTGAATAGAATAACCGTAGCTCTTGTATTATATTTATACTTCTATTTTAGCTCTTTTTTCTACATTCCAATACTTTTTTAAAAGCTTTTATTTAACTAGCCATGTTAGTCAGTTAATGTGTTTGAAATCTAGCAAGCTTTATTTGACCCACTGCCTAGAATTCTATTGAGCTGAAATATGAATTATGATTGAGGCCGGTCGTGGCGCAGTGGGACAGCGTCTGACTGTAAACGCGATCGGATGTGGGTTCGATCCCCACTCGAGGCAGTGATTATATTTAAATGATTTTCACTTCCTCGCTCTAATAAAGACAAAGTGCGGCGTTGAGTTCCACCACTCAACACGCAATCTCTCGAATTCGGTGGAAAACGAAGTACGGTGTCTTGACACTAGATACTTTTTGTCTACTCTGCTATGCGTCATTACAATTTAGTTTTGATAATATTGAAATTAATAATTATTATTATTGTTAATCTAAAATGGCCGCGGAAATAAAATGGCGGATTATAAATTTTTGCATAACCTACTGGTGGTAACTATGGTGGGTAGGTATCAAACTAAAAAAGGCTTAACTTCTAAAATAAAATAAAGGATTAAATAAATCTAAAGGCATGTTATTAAAAAGTTAATTAATATTTTATTTTACGAGACTAATGAAAAGCTTATATTTTATCTCTGTATACCTTGAAAATCTGTAACTATTTGAGCATAATAAAAATCATCTCAAGTGCGCTTTTGTATTGCAAGAAATATAATTAATTAGATAATATTCATAGAAGTGTAGAAATAAATTGCACGATACGCGTGAGGCTGGAGCTCGTTTAATAGAAGATTACTGTTTGGTTTAAAATAGTTTACTACATCTAACATATAGTGTTAATAACTGCGAAACCTCATTTGTTTTGCTATAAGCGAACACCATATATAAATAGGTATTATTACTTGCATAATTCACGTTTTATTTTTGTTGAGCTTAACACTTTATCCCGCGTAGCAGGACTGTCAGAGACAATCTAGTGTCAGGACACTCCGCTGTCGCTTTTCCGCCTGAAATAGCGTATGTAGTGGCTCACTCAACGCCGCGCTTTGTCTATAAAACCGAAGATATGAAAATATTTTTTTTAGCTTCACGCTTTTGATCCCGCATAGCAGGGTTGACACTAAGTACCTAGTGTCATGACACTCCGTACCTCGTTTTCCACCGAATTCGAGACATTGCGTGTTGAGTTGTGGAACTCAATGTTGCACTTTGTCTTTACCAGAGCGAGGAAGTGAAAATAATTTAAATATAATCATTCCCTCAAGCGGAGAGCGAACCTACAACCGATCTCGTTTATAGTCAGACGCTGTCCCGCGGCGCCACGACCGGCAGCAAATAATTTAAACAATATCTTATCTATAATATTATATATTATTTTTACTTACTACACAATTGTTGTATCGCACTTCTTTGGGGTTGATTTGCTACACTAAAAAGTGGTAAATATTTTTGACAATTATTGTTCAGTAAATAATTATATTATTTTACTATTTTTAAAGTGTTATTCCACATTTAGGATTTGAAAACTCAAAGGTTTAAAATGCCATGCAAACAATGCGTTCAAGTTCAGGGACGGTTATCGAAAGTCGCGGGTTTGAATCCCGCTGCGTTCAATTTTTTAAACGTTTTTTAAAAATATTTTTTAAATACTCAGATTTTTCAAAGTATTATTCGTGTTATATTACGGATTCGAGTCCCGCAGCGTTCAAATTTTTTAAAAACGTTTTTTAAATAGCCAGTTATACTTATAATGTATTAATATATAATTGAAACACATATGCCTAGTAATGTTATAAATGTCATTAATGTACTCCAAAATGACTGTCAAATCAATATTAACCCGGAATATCCATTCATCATATACAGTACATATTTAGAGGTCTTAAAGCCTCATATTTCAAAATTTACTAAATTTTCTAAAAAATAATTATAAAAGTATGTATACTTTGGATATTTGAAGTACTTTATTAATTACCATTTTTTCTCTTCAAACGATCATTCTTTGTGAATTCTTCTTCTAGGGGAGCTTAACACTATCTTTCAACAGAGAGTAAAAAGTTAGACGTGGTCGTAATGCGCAGTTGTGATCAACAGGTAATGCTTAATGACCTTAAACGTTTAGTCAGTAGGTCGCAGGTTGAAATCTTTTTACTTTTGGTAACACGTGAAATACATTGAAATAATATTAACGTCAGGATTATACGTATTAGGTAGCACCGAAAACAACCTACTATTCGAAACTCCACTAGTAAAACAACTCCATGTGACTTTTATTTCGATTTAACAAGCTTTTCATATTTTTCAAACGTTCAGCGTATGAAAAACTCCACTTAACCCGCGGACGGCGGCAAGGTAAATAATTACCGAGGTCTCAATTTGTTGTCCAGAACGCGATCAAGCTGTGAGCTAATCACGATCTATGGCCGGTCGGTTCTTTTCCATGCCGACACATAAATCACATCGAAATGCGAATAATGACGACGAAATTAATGATGTATTAATGTAATTGGTATCATTTATATGTCTATTCACAATGTCGATGTCTAATTTTAATAGAAGACCGAAATATTCTTTATGAAATAGGAATATGAAATTGGTTTGAGACAAGTTTTTTTTTAAATTTAACTTTTAAAACCAGGGGGTTTTAAAAGTTAAATTAGTATAAAGTAAAGGCGAATCAAAAGCAAACATTTGTTTGAATAAAATTTTATTGGTATACTATATTTATTGTTTTCTTTTTAGTTTAAACGTATATATATGAATAAAACTCAAAATAAATAATTTCTTTGAATATTTCGACACTAATGTAATTACTGTAGATATACTAAAGAAGGAACTTAAAGTAAATAACAATTACTTTTACGAAAAAAATATTCATCTTTCCATACTGATAGCTTCGGTCAGTGATGGCCGATAATTAAATTTTCCGTTTAAAATACATTCATAATTATTGATAAAAATTTACTTTTGATAATGAAAAAGTACATTTTGATATTATATATTAAAATTTTTTGAAATACTTATAATTGCTATAAATTCGGAATGAACTGTGATTTTTGTTTGGCCTTAAGGAAAAGTATGGTATCGGTTAACACTGACCGCGTTGGCATTGAACGTGTTAACTCAAATTATAAAAGGCTTCAACATTTTGTTACATAATAATCTTATTAAAAACATATCTCTATAGTAATTATTCTATCTATCAGATATTATTAGATGATTCAAGAGTCGAGAAAATTTTTACGAGGAGCTCTAAAATTAAATTAGATGTATGTCGGGCACCTGTTGACGTCTGCTATGACACCGGAGGAGGCACCAAGCGGCGCGACATAATTGATGAGCGCGGTCTGACGCACCCCCGCCGCTAGTGGCGGGTCACGACTCTGTTATAGAACAAATTATAAGTCGACAGCGAAATCTTTGAATTTTCTGATATATTATCCTTTAATATAATATAGTTCTTTTTTAATTTTATGTATTAAAACAATATTTTAGAATAGAATTTTGTGTTTAAATCGCGAAAGTCAGAATACTGGATTTTTGAGATTTTTACATATTTTAAATTTATATTTACAATGGTTTTATTTAAAGTATTTATGGAATTTTGGTTTTTATAAGAGCAACATCTTAAATTTATATGATTTGAAAAGTCCTTGCTCATCATTCCTATCAGATTACTTAATTAATCAGATAAGGGCTTTGTTAATCCAATTTTAAAATATTCAAGTCTAAAATAAAATATAAAATGAATAAATTCAAAGTCTAAAATAAGAGGAAAAGATTACATACTTAACATTAGGTTTTCTTTCCCGCTACATATCGTGTTCTACTCGGTATTTGTCCAAACCAAACCAAACCAAAGTCAGGGTCTGCATTTCGACACAACCTCATTCATTTGCTTGATCTGCAATATTCCCTATAGTTAATCCATTGGCTCTCATATCCTGTCTTACGACATCCAACAAGACATCTTTATGCGTTTAAGTATAGCAAAACATTTTCTTCCAACGTAGTTCCTAGGCCGGCGCGCAACGTGGCCGCAATAACTCAAAGACACTCTTGAAGCTTGTTTACGTCACGAACTCCAAGAGTATCCCGAGAGTATGAGTTTCATCCCCCTCAAGTATAATAATATAAAATTATGAAATCTTCTTTCGCGTATATATTAGACTACAATCGAAAAATAGTATCCTAACCTACGCTTGCCAAAATAAAACATTAATATTGTAACATGTTAATACAATGAATACCAAACCATACAACGGCACACCTGCCCTAATGAGAGATTTTTTTCTTCCGGCGGGCGGGCTTACCGTGAAATAGATAATGTTATAATAATTCACTCACTTAAACTAAATTCACACTACTCTCAATTTGAAATTTCTTCAAATAGGTTTTTTTAACCATATTATTAGGTTTTTTAATAATTTTTTTTAATAATATTGCTTTTTTATTGATATATATATATATATATATATATATATATATATATATATATATATATATATATATATATATTTTAAAGTATTTTTTTGTAATAATTAAGAAGGGAATGTTTTATCGGTAGCAGGTCTTCTAGACTACGCGAGATAAAATGTGAAACTGCTTTTTTATTATTGTCAGTAGAGTATTTAGGTGACAAACTATGCAAGTGGACCAGTGATATTACACTACGTTCTTAACTCTACGTATTCAAGATATACTTTTACGTGTTGAGTGGCGGAAACCAACGCCGTCAACTTATTTTCTTGCGTAAATGCTTGTATCCATATAAAACAAAAGTACCAAAGGAATAATAGAATAAAATATAAATTTAGTATTAGTAAATTCATTTAAATCCATATATCCATATCTTATTGTCATATATGGGATTCAATTATCTCGTGAATATACGCCTTTTATATAATACTATATTAATATACAAATAGTAACCACTGTCACGGCGCAGTGGGACAGACTCTAACGCGATCACTGGTGGATTCTATAACCCTTCGGGGGAGTGATTATATTTAAATTATTTTCACTTTCTCGCTCTGGTAAGATAGACTGCGGCGTTGTGTTTCGACACTCGACGCGCATTGTCATGAGTTCGGCGGGAAGCGGAGTATTTCCTATCTACCTTGCTACGTGGGATAAAAACGTGAAGCTAAGAAAAAAAACTACTACGTAAGTGGCGTACAATTCTAAATCAAAAAGCAATAATATAATTTTAAATGAACTTGCAAGGGAAACACTTCACCAGCTTATAACATAACGAAGCGACACTCAACGCATGCAGTATTTAATGGGAAACACTTGGAGGGGTGAGCCCGGAATGAAATTACCCGTACAAAGAGTTGCGAGTTTCTCTACGGGGCGCCTATTATCCTGTGAGTGACGGACGGACAAAAATATACGCTTTATATAATTATACTAGTGAATGTCCGCAGCATTGTTTCCCTTATTAATATAATTTTGTCAACTAAAATACTCCAAATTGGTATAATTCATTGAAATAAAACAAGCACTATATTATGAGAAGGTCAATTTGTCAATATACAATTGCAAAGTATTTAAATCGTTTGAAATGTTTGAAAAAATTGCGTTCACAAACGCACATACAAACAGAAAGCATGTTAATATTATTGTGTTGCTTCCTATTACACTGATAAAAGCCTCCAATGGTCATTTCTCTTGTCTACCTTCCATGTACAGACAATGTTTAAATGCATTTTTATTATATATAAACTAAGGGTTAGGGCTTAGGTGTCATTATACAAATTAATACGTTAGCGATTGTTAGTAGAGTGATAGTATCGGGTAAGTTCCACCCTCTTGAGGGGCTGTTTTCATTTGTATGACTTTATAAGGTTTATTTTAAGTTATTTTTAGTTTATAATGAATATTTTATTTGATAATTAATAAAATTGATGAATCCTTTTCCTTATAATTGTACTCAGAGGCCGGTCGTGGCGCAGTGTGACAGCGTCTGACTGTAAACACGATCGGTTGTGGGTTCGATCCCCACTCGGGGGAGTGATTATATTTAAATTATTTTCACTTCCTCGCTCTGGTAAAAGATAAAGAGCGGCGTTGAGTTCCACCACCCAACACGCAATGTCTCGAATTCGGTGGAAAGCGAAGTACGGAGTGTCTTGACATTAGGTACTTTCTGCCTACCCTGCTATGCGGGATAAAAGCGTGAAGCTAAAAAAACACCGTTTAGAGGTAACAAATGTGATACAATTAGATAATTCACGCAATTGATTAAAATATTAAATATAGAAACATATGATTTTTACTAATATTATTAGAAAATTTAAATGCCGGATTCGATTCTCCCGCTGGAGAGAATATTTTAAATTATTGTCGTACATAGGAATATATTAAAACATTTTAATTAATTTTCATATAATTTAGCAATATGAAGTCAGGAAAAATACATGTAAAGTACACTGCGAACCTTAAATGGCACATTAGCGGGTAAAATATACTAATTAAAAGTATCTATTCATATTTATTCAAGTATTCGAATTATATTAATATAATAATATTTTATACACTAACTAAAAATGATTTTCACGTCACCCTGGTCATGAGGGCAAGGGCATAATGTTATGAAAATATTGTATGGCTTTTGAAAGCGAGAAAGAGTGGGTCGAAATATCGCAGTATCATTTTCTGGAATTTAATGAATGCTCTTAAAAGAGTGAACTTTTATTTATACATAGCAGGGTAGAAAGAGAGCACCTAGTGTCAAAACATTGCGTGTTGATTGGGCTAGCCTCAATGCCGCACTTCTTACCAGAGAGAGGGAGTGAACATAATTTAAATATAATCACTACCCCGAGTGGAGATCGAACTCACAACCGATCAATTTACCATTAGACACTGTCCCACCGCGCCACGACCAGCGTCCATGTTAATAACATAATAAATAAATTAATTCAAATGTATTAACTTTAAAAGAAGTTATAACTAGCTCGTATTTCTTTGATTTAGTGTGCAGTGTAGTTGGTGGTAGGTAGTCTAAAACCAATGAGCGTAAAGTGGCTGTAACGACGTGCCCACCTGTTACATTAACGACGCACTGTTTAATTGCCTTTACGCGACTTTACGATTTACTTATCTCATATTCACAGCGTAATAGAGTAGTATTGGTTTGTATGGAGATCGTTAAAATCGAAATATAACTATTGACCATAGAGCTCTGTATTTTGTAGACAAAATTAAATTATTGATACTGAAATATTAAATTATTACAAATTATTGAAATAAATATAATAAATATTCTCTATAGAATTAGAAATTTCTCTATAGAGACATTTTTCCCTGTGGAAATTCTCTCAAGCTCCCCTCCCCTCCAATGCTCCCCATAGTAGAATTATGTTCTATTACGTCCCCTACGTAGTAGAATACCATTCTCCTCCGTTGCTTGCTCCCGTAAGAGGCGAGTATTCCAGTAATTTGGTGGTAGTAGGTTTATCTCCCGACTGGCTCGTGACCACTATCATGATAAAAGCGATCCACCAAATACCTGGCGATGTGTTCCGGTTCGATGTCATGTAAACCAGCTTACCCTATTCCCGCCCTTCCTTTCTCTCAGAGTGTAGAGGTACCGACAAGGCCACAACACTATCTATTCTCACTCCCATCCCAAGGCCGGCAACACAAATACAACTCCAACATTGACAACTCCAGATGTCCATGGGCAAAGGTGACCAATAACTATCAGGTGGCTCTTCTTCTTGTTTGTCTTCTATTCCTATAAAAAAAGATAGCTTTTTAAATTAACTTTTATTTCCCCTAGAGAAGGATTAATCTATAATATTTTAAAATGTTTTTAATTGATGAAATTTAAAAAATATAGAGCAGTTTGTTCCTGAATGAATTTAAAAAGATATATAAATAATTAATATAGGATTTCGGTGAGTTATTTTAAATTACTTTAACAAAAGTGATATAAAAGTAAAAATTTAACATATATACATATGATTTGTGTATTTTTATTTAATGAAGAAGAGATCGATCTAAATAGTTTAGAATTATAAAATTGTTGGATGTTGCCAATTTTAAACATTTTAAATTAAACTTTTTAAATTATTTTGGTATTATTATTCAGTCTACTTGCACACAGATTACTGTAAAGTGTTTGAAACGTGATATTTTTTAAGATGTTTTTACGAATACCAAAATATACTTCATTAATCTGGTTATATCAGTTCCAATTAAAATCATCTTACATAAATAAATAAAATAGACTATATTGTTATAGCGCTAGTCACATTGTTTGTAAATCTATGGCTTATAGGAGTGACATTAAAATAATAAAATGTATTTATCCTTTTTACTTTCATATAAGGTTAGTATTTGGCTTTTGGAGCAATAAATGTCAAAAATTAAAGCCACATAAAGGCACGGCGACATTCGTGAATTGATCGCGGCCATAATGTTTTTAATGGCAGTGCGTCTGCGCACGTTTCCCACTGTTTCATAATATTTATTTACGCAACTCCTTTATTTTATAGTTTTTCGAACGAATGTATGTAATAAAAACTTTTTTGTGTGTTTTACAGATAATATGAGTAGTTGTTGATCGATAAAATTGTTTCTTGACTTTTTAATTTGGCAGTTCCTTATCACAAAAAAAAATCGATTTTTCTCTTTTGTCCCTGACATATTTATTATATATTTTTAGTTTCAAAATATATAGGTTTTATATATAAGCCGCAATGCACAAATAAAGTGTTATTTTAACTTACGATTGTAATAAAGCTCCAATATAACTATAAAAGCGTACAAACATCGCTGTATCACTATGATAGAAGCCCATCAAGATAAGCATTCTCTTGTTTTATAGGTTATAAAATATTTACAGCGTATGACCGCTACATTAATTGTGACCCACCGCGCGTTAATTTGTGCTTTACGACGTTTAAGTTATTTTGTCGCCGGAATATTTATACGCTGTCTCTTTAAGGCTATTTGCTATATTAATTAATAAATAAGACAAAGTGCGGCGTTGAGCTACGCCACTCATCACGCAATGTCTCGGTGAAAAGCGAAGTATGGAGTGTCTTGACACTAGGTACTTCCTGTCTACCCTGCTATGCGGGATAAAAGCGTGAAGCTAACAAAAGTATCTGCTTGGTTTTCTTAATTATTAGTCATCACTACTAGGGTTCTATTCTTGAAAGAAAAGGACAATATCTCAAGATAGGTCACTCCGCTCGATATACTAATGTACAGGGTGTAACGTTAACTTTTGGAATTTAACGGACGTTAATTTTATTTGGACAAGTTGGACTTTAAGGCTCTAATTTTATGAAAACATTAAAACCAATATAGGTATATTTTGAAGTTTCATAACTCATTTAGTATATCACATCCACATTCAAGCACTGAAAGGTTAATTGTCATATCAAGATGACAAACGTGCAATTAGTGAATCGTAGCGTCGTAACGATCGCACGCGCCGTCCAGCTGCGCCCACTTCCTCTGATCTTTGACTCCTACAATTGTACCCATCTGCCGTCTTGGATCGTCACCCACCTATCTAATTATTACTGATCTCCCCTCTTCCATCCACACTGTAGGACAGCCAGCAAGAACAAAAGATCAACATATACTAGCTAAGATGCCAAGGCAACTTTATAATTGCGTCTCCAGAAGTGACATTGCTGCACTATTTGAGTACATTATGAGAGAGGTAACAGCATATGTAAGTTTGTAAGGAAATATATTACTCAATTCAATGTTGGCACGAGATTATGAATTGAAGTGGTTCGCGATCAACTAGCCGCTTCCGCTGCATCAGCTGTTTACATCCTTTTACGAATATGTTTGTCAAGATGTTATCAAAGTATTCTAAGTGGATTTCCCTTAACTCTAAAAAGCATACAATATTTATTATTGAACGTTCTTATATAACGAAATTTATAATTACATTGGCTTGCGATTTTCCTTTAGGGATTTATTTGAATGTCATGATAATTGTCTTCCAAAATATATAATTTTGGTGGAAGATTACATGAACAGGTCAATGGAAGGAAGTTTTTTGTATCATATTTATTCTTTTATAGTATGGCAAGTCTTGACAGTTAAATATCACTTCTTTTGTATATTCTGTTATAATTACTGAACTAACGAATATGTCAAAAATAACAGCATTCTCAGAAAAAATGTATTTAAAATAACTAAAAATGAAAATATAACCTTCATGATGACTCACAAACAAATTAAATCAAATCGACGTTTTAATCAAAAATATAAAAGAACCCCGAGAAATGTAAGTAATGAAGAAAACTATATATTGAATTCAAAGCCACTCCTACTCAGTTCTGAAGATGAAGAAAGCTTGGCGATACACAGTGCCAGAGCCAGGTCGGGATTGCAATTGAATAAGACGAGGTTTTCTAGAAAATATATTCATATCGGTGAAAATATAAACTCTGTTGACGGAAGTACATATCATATATGTCCTATGCAAGTGTCCATTGTACCAACATATCAGGCAACACTCCAAAATGTACGTTGGAATCCATGCATGGCTGCATGCTTGGAAGAACCTCAAGTTAGCGCTAGAGAACAACAGATTATTTGTCACTATAAAGAATGTCAAGAACCGTTTTTACAAGTCCCAAATAATATATCAAAAAAGAAGATTTTTACTTTCAAAGATAATATAATAAAATACTCCGACAATAGTACCATGACGTGGACTATGAACGATGTCGGTTGTGGAGTTGATACTTCTGCAGATCAGATTCCCAATACACAGGTGTGTATATCAACTACCAATTTAATTATAAAAGATCCATCAGCGAGTTCACAAATATACCAATTACCTATTATAGAAAATTCAGGCTGCGGAAGAGATTTAGTTGATAAAGACATAAATGGCAATCATTGTGAAATGTATAACATACTCTTTTCTCAAAACAAAACTCAAGAACAAATACCGGAATTAGACGTGGGAGTCCAAGTGATGGCTGATAGGTCATCTCAAAGTGAAGTTCAATGTCTACCCAGTATATCAACAAAAACGTTATCAATGACTAAATTAAATAAAATTACCAATAGTTTAATTGAACACAATCAACTCTGTTCTATACCTCACACCCATACATCTCACTCAAAGTATCACCATGATTGCACTTCCGGCTCACCTTGTAGCAAATATGATGTAAATAATTTAAACAGCAAACATAATTTACGAAATGTTGATAAATCTAACTATTGTGAGAGAAGTCCTTCTATAAGGTTACCAAAACGAGTTATCGCCTCACAGAGAGATATTCCCGTATTTATGGATAAATGTAAGTAATAAAATCTTGCTCTAAAATTATACTTCTGCAGCTCTTGTGAGCTAACTTTATAGAAGTAATTTTAAAGTAATGATTAAAACATTCCACAAAGACGTCTAATAAATGATATTCGAATAGAAACTTCAGTTTTTCTTTTATTTGAACTTTAAATATTCACAATACAATAGCTAAGTTAGGGATTTTAGGCTTTTTCCAAATCTCATATTATTAATGTCCAAGTACTCTTTCGCCAATTTAATTACATCAATTACTTTAATCCAGCAAATTTGGTGGAAAGTGAAGTACGGAGTATCTTGACGCTAGGTACTTTCTGTCTACCCCGAAAGCTAAAAAAATCTCACTAGAGCGGAGTAATGAATATAATTTGAAATAAAGTCCACTTTCTGAGTCTACAGTCTTTGGGATAACCCAACGCGCCGTGATGAACTGAGTTCTGACTGACTTTATATTATGCGAGAGAAATTAGAGCATAACCTATAGTATGAATGGGAATATATATTCATAATAGGTCTTGAGGCCGGTCGTGGCGCAGTCGGACAGTGTCTGTCTGTAAACGCAATTGGTTGTAGGTTAGAACTCCACTCGGGAGAGCGATTATATTTAAATTATATTCACTTCCTCGCTCTGGTAAGACAGTTGAGTTCCACCACTCAACACGCAATGTCTGGAATTCGGTGGAAAACGAAGTAAGGAGTGTCTTAACACTAGGTACTTTATGTCTACTCTGCTATAAAAGCGTAAAGCTAAAAATAAAAAAATACTCTCTCAGTATAGCTACATTAAAGCGGTGTTATCAATTCATTAAGAGTGAACTGTTTCAAGGTGATGCACCAATAATTATTGCACATTAATATACTAACATCGGCACATGTAACATGAACACATGAATCAGTTCAATATGCAAGAAGCGCGAGGGGTCAACAGCTGCGGAGAAAGCATCCTTGATTGGATAATCTCGACCCAATTGATACTTGGACGCCGAACACGTTCACAACATTTTAGGGACTTGGATCTGTTTGGAATATTCGCAATTTTTTTATATATACTCGCATATCTACATAAACAGAGGTAAGCTGATGTTAGGATACTTCATTCCCGATTATTCCTCATTTCTGGGTCACAAAGATTTGGGTGACAGAAGTTGGCTGTCTAACTGAGGAAACGGTAATATTTTTTTAACAAATATGAACTTTCTTCAGGGTGTATCGAAGCCACAAGGCATGGATGGTTTATATACAGCCCAAAAATATATAATATTGTTAAAAAATGAAAAAGTATAACTTTTTATTTATGAGCATATTTATTTAATAATTTTACTTTATTTATGTAAACAATTTAACGAATTATAATTTTTTTTAGCTTCACGCTTTTTATCCCACGTAGCAGGGTAGACAGAAAGTACTTAGAGTTGTGATGAGTAATGGAACTCAACCCCGCAGTTTGTCACTCCCCTGAATGGAAATAAAACCCACAACCGATCGTGTTTACAGGCAAACTGTCCCACTGCGCTAGTCAAATCAAAAATCTTATCAATCTTATTTTCAAGATTGTTTACCTTGAGTTGATTGATTCAACCTGTGACAACGGACTACTGTAAAGTGTTTGAAACGTCAGGTTCTCAAAAATGCATGTTCAAATAACAAAATACACACCATTAATCCATTTAAAATAGTTTCATATAAAATGTGTAAAGTGTTTAGAGCAACTGTCGCGGAGGGCCGGCACGCGTCGCCTGCGCACCAATCTGCAACTCTGTTAACTTTGTTATTTATCTCCCTTAATGTTTTTTATTGCTTATTGAACTGACCCGGGTTCAACTCTTGATATGTAAAGTATTCGCGTAGTATTATGTTACGGCCGAGTCTGTTTCACGTTTAATATATCATCTGTGTAACACAATATACAGTTTTGATTGTAAATGAATTAGAAAAATTATAATTCTTCTAAGAATTATAACTCAAAAAAGATTATATGATTAGTTAAAAGTAGCAAGATGCTTACCTTTGTTTCGGATCCCAGGATTATGGATTTAGAATTAGTATAGTTGAAATTGTATAGGAAGGAGAGTATTTACACTAAATTCTACTTGCATACCCTGCAATTGTTTCCTGCTGGAGGTTACTGGGCGCTGCGATCTCTGGGCGCTTTGACTAATTTGCTGTACAGGATAAGCAAAAACTTGAAAACATACACGTATATGAGTATGTAGAAATATATGAATAAATTTGAATGAACACAATTGGAGTGTCTGTTTGTAATATTAAAATACCCGCTCTTTACTATATGCATAGGTATGTACATACATATTTCTAAATAATATGTTTTTCAATTTTTGTTTGTTTGTGTTTGTTCTGGCTAATCTTTAGCTAGAACAAAAACAAACACTTCACTGGTAAATAGCCTGTGTAGTAAAGTGTAACTGAGACTTATTTTTTTTAATTACAAAATAAAAATAGAGATGTTAAATTCCATGCGGGAAAAGATTCGGGCATGATTAAGAAAAAAAAATATAATGAAACCTAGATAGACAATAATTACTTATACATAAATACATAAAGTTACAAAACATATGAAGTCAATTATGTAAGAGCCAATTTAAAATTACTAAAAAGCTAATAATATTAAAAGGCCGTTAGCATCTCCACAATTATAACAATATTAATAACAAGTAGTACAATGCCGTCAAACTGAATTAAATATAGGTGTAAGGTGATCTAATAAAGATACGTCGCTGTTATCAGTCATCCGGCGTTATCAGTTTCCCCGATCGAGCTTTTTGTACAGCCGTTATAGTTATTTAAACTTTTATGGGGTGCCCCTAATTTTATGGGGAATAGAAATTATTTTTACGACTGTCACAACTGATCCTGATCATCGTTATAATTTTATGGCGACGATATCTTTACTGCTTTGAAATTTAAAGTGATTTTTAAAATGTTATAACTTTATTAGGCGCATGTTTGTGTGAATGTGTGTGTGTGTCAAACTACATAGTTTATTGTTGATAGTTGATAGTTTATAGTTGATGCAGGCTAGACAGTACCTAGTGTCAAGACACTCCGTAATTTGCTTTCCACCGAATTTAAGAAATTGAGTATTGAGTGGTGAAACTAAACGCCGCACATTGTCTAGCCAGAGCGAGGAAATGAAAATAATTTAAATATAATCACTCCCGCGAGTGGGAATCGAACCCACAACCAATTGCATCTACAATCAAACGCTGTCTCACTGCGTCACGACCGGCCTCTACATTTTATGTATTCTTTACTTATTAACATTTGTTTTAAAATTCAATTTTAAAAGTATTTATTTATTTACTAGAGATCACCTTTATATCTAAAATACTCGTAAAATGCGCCTGATTGACGTATATGTCTCTTTATGTAATATATGTATCAAACAAGTGGTAGTGTATTTCCAATACTTTATCATAAATAGTATAGATTTTTACCTCAGCTATTAAATTTTATCTAAGCCATAAAATATGTAAATATATTTACACAATTTTTTTTCGTTAATAATATATTAATATATTTTATTTCATAATAAAAAGTCTTATTTTGTTTGAGACAACACTCAGAGACGCTGATTAGTGTTGTATGCGAAAAATAAGCTAGATAAATTTTTTAAACATAATTTGCTTGTTTATTTTAACTACACTGAAACTAAAATGTGATTTGTTATTTTAAAAATAGCTAACAAATATATGTTTATTATATAATATTTTTGACCTTACCACGCGTGCAATGTGTGCACCCTACAAATATAAGGGTAAATAACGTTGGTTAGGCGCAAGCGCTCACAATCGATCATTCACACCCACAGACAGACAGAATTATATTATATTTATATTAATATTTGGGGCTTTGTTCGTATAATTATAGGCAAAATTAATAGATATGCAACTTTTGATTTGTTTTTATAATTATATAGATCTATATATTATCGCCTGAGGACACAGTCGTAGTCCATCTACGACTACGAATCTAGTTAGAGCGGGAAATATTGTCAATATATGAAAAAAAATATTGTTAATTTGTATGCGATTGAAATAGGCTCGAGAAGTATAACAGCGTATTATGTAATAAAGCAATATCATTACTTTGTTTCTAGCAAAGTAGTCTAAAAACGGCATTAGTAGGCTTTTTTCAGATTGAATGGAACTCTACCTAACCGGAAGTTTAAATAATGATTATGAGATTTGTGGTTACTTCAAATGGCCTCTTAGGCCTTATTTGTATTTGGGTTGCAAAATATTTATTTTTTATATAATATTTTGGTTTAGTTTATGAGTTTAAGACGAACAGCAATATTTTTTTTGTATTTTTTAGGTTGTTATTATTATTAATTAAATACGGAAAATTGATAAACGGTATTATTGTTTTTATTTATTTATTATTTTTGGACAAACTTGGATTCACTAAGAAAGTATAAACGGGATAATCAGAAGGCTGGACGTTGAAAATTTCTTTATGTTAGATATTTTTAACAGACGATCTAGCAAGACAACCAACGAATTCGCAATATCCCGTATTCGTTGGAAAACGTAGTATGGAGAGTCTTGACACTAGCTACTTCCTGTCTACTCTGCTATGCGAGATAAAAGAGTGAAAATAAAAAAAAATATAAATAAATGTTTTTTACTTCCAACAGGAACCAAACTGCTAGTCTCATAAAGATCAATTAACATTTTCGGTAGTAAGGGCCGGTGGTCGTTGGGGTCACCGCTGGTAATTATAATTAAGGCTACTTTACAATGGAGCTCACGCCCACGCTTCCGCCGCCTAAATTAACTTACCACGATAACGTTTTGTTTCTTTTGATTGTTATGTTTTATGTTCTGTTGTAAAATGTTTTAAATAACTACAAAAATTCAGGGAAAAAATTAGGGAAAAATTATAAAAAAGCTATGTAAATTGCAGCCTTTGTGTTATTCTTATGTTTAATATATGTGTTAGTTTAATCCCGCATAGCAGGGTACACAGAAAGTACCTAGTGTCAAGTCACTACGTACTTCGCTTTTCAACGAATTCGAAACATTGCGTGTTGTGTGGTGGAACTCATCGCCGCATTTTGTCATACTAGAGCAAGTTAGTTTAATGTATCAGCTATATTAATGTAAAGTTTCACCTGGATCTATTGGAACAATCATGGATGTGTTAAGAGGATTCTCAAGCTTTCTCATATATAATATTAGTAAGAGTGGAGCTAATTTCTTGTGCATTCAAATATTGTTATTTCGTTTCGTAGCGTGTGTCAAAGCATTTTTAAACTAATATATAATTTAATGTTATGTAGTTTTATTATATTTGTATTGTGTTGAATACGTTGTGGTTTTCTTCTTCTAATTCTATATTTGGTCAAAGAAAACTCTAACATACCTATTAACTATACATGCATCGGACTTTCACTATAATTATTTTCATTAGAATTGTTTGGAAGCAATTCATTTATTTCTAGGTGTTGTATATTTTATAAAACATTTACGAACATTTGTTTGGATTATTTAGACATGAAAATATACCTTATTTTATAGATAAAGGAGGAAAACGAGCAGAAGAGCCACTTGATGGTAAGTCACCTTCGACCAAGGATTTCTACTAAATTAGAGTTGTAGATGCGTTGTCGGCCTTGGTGAAAGGAAATGAGGGAAAGGAAGGGTGGGAGTAGGGAAAGCTAGCTTACATGACATCGAACCGGAACACATCTTCCCATATTTGATGGATCGTGTTAGTGGTCGCGAGTTATCGGAGGACTAACCTCCTAGCACCAAATTACTGGGATACCCGCCTCTTACGGAAAGCAGGGGAAGAGAATTGTATTCTACTCTTCACAGGGAAATTTAAACAGCGTTTTAGGAATCATTTAAACATTGAAGCTTTATGCTATACATTTTTGTCATGCAATGTTGAATTCTTTATACCATAATTTTTTTTAGAATATAGTATATACCGTCCCCGTCGTGGCGGTCCCCACACAGGGAAGAAAAATATATATTCTATAAAAAAACCATTATATAAATAAAGGACAGTAAAAATTTTTTTAGCTTCACGTTTTTATTCCGCATAACATAAAGTACCTAGTGTCAAGACATTTCATACGTTGCTCTACGCCGCACTTTATCTTACCAGTGCGATTAAGTTAAAATAATTTAAATATAATCGCTCCCCTTAGTGGTAATCGAACCCACAACTGATCGAGTATACAATCAAACGGTCTCACACTGCGCCACGACCGGCCTCTAACAAAACAAAAATTTTAATACTATTATAGATGTTTCTGGGTAGCGTCATATTATTTGTTTCAAATCCTATTACAAATTAATATGTAATTATAAATTATAATGTGCATGCGTTGTGTGTGGAGTTTGAGTCTCTTCTACTCTTGACTTCAAGACCATGACTGACGTTGTGGTACTGCCTCGTTACAACAAGTGCTACTTCAATAAATCTGTTATTATAAATAGTCGGTAATTATCAAACGACGTCAAAACTGACGGATCAGTCTTTGAGACGCCGCGACAGATGCTGACAACTGTTTGTTTTAATGTACGGATCAATTATATTTTATAAACATTGAAAAATTGAGAGAATTGATTTAAAACATCTACAAATTCCATTATTCAAAGCGCCATATTCGAGACGTTGTATTGAGTAGTGGAATTCAACGACACGGCTTGTCTTACCAGAGCGTGGAAATAAAAATAATTTTCATATAATATTCATTCAATCTATCATTATTCTATATAATCGATCGCGTTTATAGTCAAACGCTGTTTCACTGCGCCACAACCGACTACTACGAATCAGTTTTTATTTATAATAATGCAATAGAAATACGTGAAATAAATATATTTTAGTGTAATGTGACATACACGTTGCTTAGACAACGCGTATTTAGACGTCAAGCAAGTTAGGTGTGCATTTGATATACAAAATTTGCAATAGTTAAAAGCCAGTAACTAATAATGGCCCATGTTACAATAAGTTTAAATTACGTGTATCATAATTTTATATAGTTTATCTTCATGTATGTCCCGCATAGAGTACAATCGAGAATCATAACCTAGTGTTAAGAAAGAAAACATCCTTGAAGATTGGGCGAAAATCAACAGCACTATGTCCTGGTGTGTTTGTACGTAGATAACACTTATATTCATATTGTATTCTAATTATGTTAATGCCTCATATTAACAAAGAGCTAACTTAAGTTATACTTACAAGTATACTACGATATTATTTCAATTCATATATTTATATATATATATATATATATATATATATATATTGATTATTTTCAATTTTTCAATAGTTACAGTTCCCAATAAAATGTTTACAACGTCTGCATCTGGACGTCAACTATTGCCGTTCGAGCAATCAATCTCCACAATATGTCAGCACGGTATCGTGAGCGTCTCTTAAACAAACAGCCGTGTGTACGAGTACGTCCTTTGTACAATGTACAGATCATGACCATTTCTTGAATAGGAGGTGGTGTTATAAAAGAATAATATTTAGTTTATCTTTAGTATTTATCATATATATCACGAACGTCGGGGTAAAACTTTGAATCTGTTCTTATTAAAATGATAAAAATGGGAGTTTTACGCTATATCCCGCATAGCAGGATAGTCAGAGTTAAGGATCTCAATGCCCAGCTTTGTCTTACCAGTCATTATCGTTTTCCCTTATGAGAATCGAACCTACAATATATCGGTTTTATATTCAGACGGTGATACACTACGACATGATGGCCTCCTTATATAGAGATAAAGTGTAGAAAGCATATATTTTTTATAAAAAAAGAAAGAAAATGTTTTCAAATCATAAAATAAATATTACAGACGCTACCATACGTCTGATTTCCACTTTTGTAGAAAGTGACGAACACTTTGCTAAATTCAAGAATATTTTAAAACAACGGAGCTATTTTCTTCCTCTATTATGTATTTATTAGATGTTATTATTTAGTACCGATCGTGGCGCAGTGGGACATCGTCTGACTGTAAACGCTATCAGTTGTGGGTTCGATCCCCACTCGGGGGAATGATTATATTTAAATTATTTTCACTTCCTCGCTCTGGTAAAAGACAAAGTGCGGCGTTGAGTGTCGAGTGAGAGTCTCGAATTCGGTAGAAAGTGAAGTACGGAGTGTCTTGACTATATGTTCTTTCTGTGTAAAAAATAAATTTAATACTCATTACATTCATTCTTTGATAATTTAATTTTTTTTGTACATTGTATACTTACTTCCAAGGCAGCCAAGTTGAGATTTTTTTGTCTATATCGATCGTCGCATCCAATCCATTGCAAAAGCATATTATGTAAATTATTTACATGGTTGTTCAAAAGTTCGGTTAATAATTAAAGACAGAAAGAAAATTATACTTATTGTACTCAGAAAAAATTGTGAAAAATATAGTTACTACAAGTGCAGCTGAGTTGTTAGACACAGTGAATATAACGAGTTACAATATACGGTGTGCAAATATCACTTATATTTGCATACAGCCATATCCGAAGCCTGTGCTTTTATATACCATCTTTTAATCTTTTATCTCAATTCAATCTAAAAAATATACACGTTTATGCAATTTTCAGTGGAGAGCGAGCAGTCGGCCGTGGCTGCGCCACACGAGCGTCCGACCGCGTTAGTGTCACCACACATTATCTATACCAAAAAATGCCTAAACATTTTGATGTCTTTTTCATTTTGTCCTCATCCCGTCTCGACCCCGCACCATCTGTCACACAATTGGTTTTGCCGCTTACGATCAAGACGCCGCCGCCTTTGATCGCGCCGCCCTGACTCGCCCAAAATAATAAAATATCGACTCTATATTACTAAATTAAGGTTGATTTTTAATTTTTAATAATATATCGAAGGCATTTAATATCTTTATTAATGTGGCCAAGCTCCGATGATCGATGATAACTAATTATTAGAAACATTTCGTTGACCGTGCGATCCCTTCACGGCGCACGATCGGCCATTTCGAACTCTACCTCGTCCGTATAGAGTGGTCGCGATGAATCTGAGATTAGCGAAAGATAATCGTCAGTTATTGTATTTGGTTATCGTTGAAATGGTTACCTGTCGCAGACCTAACAAAGATTAGACAGGATTTTTAAAGCTCTATTTTTTTTAAGTTTTTTGCCCCTTGTTTGTGGAACTCGAGAGGTTTTTTCGATACTTGCGCTAATCACATTGAAATGGATTTAGATTAAGCAAGCCTTTAGTTGGTTTCAAAACAAATACAGAAATTTAATAAGTTTCTTTATGTTAGAGATTTGTAAACAGTTAAGCAACTTAAAGCGATCCTACTTATGCGCTTATTGTATGAAATGTAAAACTCTATTGAAATATTATAAGTATTTAAAATTTTAAAAGTTAAGATATGGCAAACAAACACCGCTTAAAATAGAAATAAATTAAAATGTATTTATTGTTTATACTTTGTTTACTTAGTGTATTTATCAATTTCTGATATTTTTGTTAAAGATTTAGGCGTAATAGGTACGGATTTGAATTCTTTGAAGGTGATTTATCTGTATAATATATATAGATGCCTAACATAGGTTATGTCAATAAAGCGCTTTGTAGAGTTCTCCCATTTCAATGCAGTATACAAGTATATCTAACATCCGTGAAAGTTGAAGACAGCTTTATTAATCACTTTTATGATGAAGAAATGACATGGAACAAACATCTTAACATATTTAATACTTTTAAACGTTTCTAAAGAATGAATGAGAACTAAGATGTGTGAATGAACGAATTTGGAAACTAATTCTATTTATAAAATAATTTGATTCTTGTTTAGTTCTATATTTCTAATCTCATTATAGGAATTCACAAATTATATTTTAATATGTACCAAAAATATTATTATTACAAGAATTTGATTCTTAAAAATTAAGAAATTATTTCATTTTTTTTTATTTATATAACTATCAAATTATTATAGATTAAAAATAACATAGTGACCTTAGTATTTATCTGTGGGACATTCAAGCTTGTAATTTATATATTGCACTTAAATTATTTTTTTTATATTACTTTTTTAATTCTAGATCGATTGCTATAATATTAATATAATAAATATATCGACTCCGAATCTATGCCACATTCGAAAGTGATTGCATCGACTATCTCCGCAATCAGAAACTAATTGTAAAACAATGAACTGATCTTAATGGACTGTCGTTATTTATTTTGCCAGATAAACTAAGGGAGATATTAATAGATTGCTAATTTAATCTAATTTAGTTTCTTTATCTGTGTATACAATAATGTAAAATGTCTGTTAATTTAATTCGAGTGTCAAGCAACTTATAGTAGAGAAAAAAATTGAAATAAATTCTTAATTTATGTAGATAATGTTTTTTATGTGCTTTCTTTAGCTTTACCTTTTATCCCGTATAGTAGGATAGTCATAGACAATCTATTGTCAAGATACTCCGAAACAAGGTGGACTTAACTAAGAGACTTTGTGTTACCAGAGCGGAGAAATAAAAATTTATATTTATTTAGCTTAAAATTGGTTTCTGTGTTTTAAATAATCATTATACGACACTTCCAGCATATACTTTTTATCTAAAAATGTTTTTTTTAGCAAATTGCGCTATAAAATTCGCAATACATCTAAAGAGTATTGATATATTTATTGATGGGTTCATTTTGTACTAGTTCTCCATTTTAAGTACATATTATTAAATATAAATAACTAAAAGCGTGGCGCAGTGGGACAGCGTCTAATTGTAACCGCCATGGGGTTTGGGTTCGATCCCCACTCGAGGGATTATTAAACATTTAAGAAAAAACGTATAAAAATTTGAACGCAGTGGGAGTTAACGCATATTTAAATTATTTTCACTTCCTCGCTTTGGTGAGACAAATTGCGGCGTTGTATTCAACTAATCAACACGCAATGTCTCGAATTCGGTGGAAAGCGAAGTACGGAGGGTAAAAAACCTAAAAATATATATATATATATACATATAACTTAACATTCGTATACTTTTTTATAGTCTTTTAGTTAGTTTTGATAGTCTTTTATCTCTCATATTTAAAATAATATACAAAATATAAACAAAACAATAACGACATATTATGATATAAATAAATATAATTAAGAACAACCTTACACTGTGGCTGATTAAGTGACCTGCGAGGGCAGAAGTGGCGTATAAAGTTACCCACTTGACACCTACTCGCGCGAAATCTTAACCCCGCGAAACCCGACGCCACACAACACAAAGAGCTTTTCAGAGCTTTTTAAACGTTTGTACAATATGCATTAGCTTACATTTGTTTTTAGTTGGCAAATTAATTGATGTCTCTTTGAGATTTTATTCAATTAAGCGTTCCTTGTTGAAGCTACATTCGCGAATTCTATTAAGACAGGTATAAATATTTAATTTTTATGTCATAGGGAAATAATTGGGGAAATTCTCACTCTTACTCATCTTTATATTCTTTGCGATGAGAGAAAAAATATCAAATAATTTTTTTTAAGAGAGCCAAAAAAATAAAGCAATCCAATGTTCGTAATAAAACTATGGTGCAGTGTTTAATTGGAAATGGAACAATACCAAATAAGGGGATTCCCAGAAAAAAATTCTGTCCCATCAAGGTAATTTGATAGAGAGGAAAAATACAGTGTTAAGCGATGTAGTTATGAAAATATATTTGAAATAAAAATTATTAAATAAAAATACAACTTTCCAGATTAATATATAATATTATACCATCTATCTCTACGAACTCGAAACAATGGCTATTCACAAATGAGATTTTTTTACCCTGCTAGTAAGCAGAAAGTACCCTGTGTTAAGACACTCCGTACTTCGCTTTCCACCGATTTCGGGATATTGCTAGTTGCGTAGTAGGACTCAACGCCGCACTTTGTCTTAACAAAGCGAGGAAGTGAAATTAATTATAATATAATTACTCCTCCGAAAGGGACTCGAACCCACGATTAGCACGTTTACTATTAGTTAGACGTCAGCGTCAAAATGTGTTTTTGATTACCAAAACATATAGTTTTACCTGAAATATTAAAAAAATTACATATAAAACAGATCTTATTATACATACAATCAAATAATTTAAGCGCTTACTTGGCACCTTCAAGCGAGAAATTTTAACCCCGCGGTGTAACTCGACGCTAAATGGCACAATGGCTCTTTAAGGATTCGTCTCGTGTATGTCTGTATTAGCTTACATTTGTTTTGAGTGTGTAAGAATTGAAGATTTTTTTGTTTTTTATCTACACTAGTTCTGTATTTTAAGCTATAAATGAAGGTTAGCGTATTTGGTAATAATAATTTTTAGTATTAATAAACCCACTTTCTGAGGTCACATGTGCATGTTGGCTATTAGAACCGCCTCGCTTTGCGTTTCGCTTGGTTATATAACTAAATTAGAATTAAACATTATAGAAAAAAATCTACTCCTAACGGAAATTCCGCAAAAATCATTTCAGATATTTTTAAAATTTTTCGTTAGTATAGCTTTTGTTTCTTCTGCAATTAGCTTTTTTATCAACATTAAGATATTTATAGAGCGAGGTTGTTAATTATCGCATTTTTTATTTATTTCAATAATAATTTAAAACGAATAAAGATATTTTGATATTCGAAAATGCATTATTTTTGATTTGCGTGAAACGTGTCGGGTTTCCAAAAATGTATTTTCCAATACTATAATACACTTGATTAATCCGTTTAAATAGATTCATTTATTTATAGAGCTTTTCCATTTTCTTCTTCATCAAGTTATTTACTAAATAGCCATAAAATTCATATAAAGTATCTTATTCTCGTCATCTTTAAAAAATCGCATTTGTACAGGTCTTTGAGTCACATGTAATTTTTTAAAATGTTTTTTTTTTGCGTAAAATACTTTTTTAAATGTTTTTTTTTAGCGTAAAATACATTTTAATGTACTGGAAGGTTCACGCGGTAAACGTGTAAGAGGAACAAAGCGTGAATCTTCGTCTATTATCAAAAAGGTTGCGAAAGATCGATATCAACTTACTTAGGTTTAAAATGTCAAACAAGCCGATGCTTTACAACTTTACTTTTCGTTTGCGAATCGGTGAGAAAAGAGAACAGGTGGGAACGGGTAAAGATATTTTAACATTTCTATACAAAAAGCAACATGTGTGTGTTACCCACCGCGCATGTTGGCGGTTATGCGGGCGATATAGAGTTTCGCATTAAAAAAAAACTATAAATCACTATTCTGTATCACCAACAAGATAATCGAGTTTTGCCTCCATTAATCAAAAACGTATAGATTCCCATACGTCCATAGACTATTTATTTTTTAATAATATGACAGGTAAAATGCTCGGCATTTAGTGTTCGGCGTTATCTTTTTTTCTAAACAAGCCTCCTTCGAAATTCCATCAAAACGGGCACAGCCTTTTTTACATTAGATATAAGATTTGTATTCCGCTGCCTACAGTAAGTTGGTAGAAATAATAAAGTTGTTTTCTAATATCTTTTGTGGCGGCATGACTCAATTAGAGAGGCGGCGTGTTCTGATGCATCTCGAGTCGATCCGGAGCCCGATTTATTAATTAATCGATATACAAACAACGGCCGTCATCATTCCGATAATGTTTGAGATAGATCAGGCACCGGCAGATACGTTTTGAAAGTTTTAAACCTATTAAATGTAACATTGACTGCTTTTTTGGTTGCAATTGAGGAGAGGTTAATGACTGCTACATAGATGTAAACAACTGTAGCGGAAGTGTCTTTTTGTGAAAATGAGCTAAATATCCGTTACTCTGATAATTCAAGTGATTGATGTCTCTGAGTAAATATTTAAAATATTTGTGATTTCCTAGTTTAGTTAAACTAAGTATGGCGTCTTTTAGCTATTTGGGGCAAAAGTGAAAATCTATATCCACATTGTTACTTTATAATAATATCCTGCAATTAAGCAGATGTTTGTATTATCTTTAAGAAATTTTGTACTGATTAAGGAAATTTCTTAAAAATATTTGAGTAATAAGTATCCCAAACTAGGTCGATATATAACCACAATAAATGCTGTAACAAATCGGTTACATACGAGTACAGTACGGTACTATATACATATGTACATACAATTTGTATGTTTATACAAAAGTTTAAAGTTACGCGGTTTCCCATTCCGACCGACACAACACACAAAGATATCGATTCACGAATTTATATTTATTAACGAATAAATTACCTTTTTACATGTATTCAGTTTTAATTCTTTTAAAGGTTTGAAAAATATTTTGCTGAAAATATACATATATATATATATATATATATATATATATATATATATATATATATATATGTATATATATATATATATGTATATATAAAAACGTACCTTATGACTATCACTTGGGGATAGCGTCTGACTGTAAACGTGATCGGTTGTGGGTTCTATCTCTACTCGAGGGAATGATTATAATTAAATTAATTCCATTTCCAGGTTCTGGTAAGACAAAGCGCAGCCTTGAGTTCCACCATTCAACACGCAATCTTCCAAATTCGGCGGAAAGCGGGGCACGTAGTGTCTTGACATTAGGTGCTTCCTGTCTACCCGCCTATGCGGGATAAAAGCGTGAAACTATCATAGATGAGTGAATATAAAAAAAGCTTAGCGTCTAACCCGTTACACACTCATCGGTGCGTATTTAAACAACACTCAATTTAAAAGATTGTAAAGAAGATTTTTAACAAAGAAATATTAACTAAATAGGCTTTTGAAAGCCATTTTCTTTTGAACGTTTTTTAAAGAGCTTTAAGTGGTGTTATATTCAAGTTTTTCTTAAAATCCTTTAAATCAGCTTCTTCATACGATGTTAAATAGTGCGTGAACATCGCACTGGCATATGGTGCCTTGGGGTTGAGTGTTCCAGAATGTAAAGGAGTAAGCTTTCGCGAATGTATCCTTGCTCTAAAAATATACGTTATATTTTATGTTATTTTTTTTAAATATAATATATTTATTGTTTTAATAATATTGCTATAATGTAAGTGTTTTTACGTTTTTTTTGTCAGTTTGTGCCAAAAATGAATATTTCATTCAGTTTTAAAGTTATCGCGTATTTTAATAACACTGTGAACTTAATAAGGAAAATATTTAGTTTTTGTAGCCAAGTAGGGAAAATATAAAATATCTATTTTAGAAGGGATCTTCAATCATAGTGGTCAGTCAGATATTTCATTGTATAATATACTACGGTCATTGGTATGTAAAGCCTTTTGCTTCTTGTTTACTAATTAGGCTAAGTAACAAGCTAGGGCACCTAGGAACAGCACGGCGATGTCAACAAAGTTAAGATTTTTTTTTTAATTAATAAAAAAAAGGTTTTTTACATTATTTTGCCCTCTAATTAGTAATTAGTACCATACTTTTACAAAATATTATTATATTTATGAAAAATGGGACTTATTTAAATAAATATGCAAATATTTTTTATTCAACACAAAGATTTTATACAAATAAATGAACTACTGTGGCCATAGAACGAAGTTGCTAAACTAAGGTACTAAAACTTCTTACTACTGATTTCCTCGCTCTAGAAAGAAGAAACGCGGCGTTGAGTTCCGTCACTAAACACGCAATGTTTCGAATTGACACTAGGTACTTCCTGTCTACAATCCTATGCGAGATAAAAGCGTTATTTGTTCATATATCTTAATAATATGAATAAAACAACGAACAATACCAATATAAGAAAAGGCATCAATTCTTATACCCCTAAAGCACCTATTTAATAATTCTAAAATAAAAAAAAACACACAGTACATAGAACAAAAGCAATTGTTACTTACTCTACATAGAGATCATCTCGTTTTACTGATTCACATGAAAAAAAAACTGCATAGAAGAAGATACGTGTTGCCAATAATTACAGCTCGTAGTGCATGGTCGCCCTGAGACATTCAACTCGAACTCGGGTTCCGCACGACTGCCTTTACATTTATTAATATCATAATATATATAGCGCTAATCTCTATATCTCCCGGTATAAGATGCAAAATCATTTGGTCCATGATCTCCGTCCAGAGGCTGTTGCAGATGTGTTGGTGCTTTGTTGTTAATTTGCGTTTTCCGGTTTAATGGGCGCGTCGAGAGGGATTACGGTGTAGCGTGCTCGTCTTGGCAAGGGGTTGGCTTTTATTAGATTACGCTAAGTTGCTATTAAATAGTGCCTGCGTTTATTTTACCGACGTTACTTTCATACGTACATGTGTATGTATGTATGTGTTTTGTTGCAGTGTGTAATTTCTTTTTGGAAGTAATTTTGTTAAGTTAGGGAGAGATTTAAATAATATTGCTTGTGTCCGTGATTTAGATTTTTTTTAAAATAACAATTTAATGTTGATTGAAATATATAATTTAAAATTGAATAAGGAATCTACTTTATCGTGTTATTACAGATATTGAAGAAAATTTAGGCGTTTTTCTTGGTGTGACGTGATATATTTTAAAGATTGTTTAAATGTCAATAAATAAAAAATATCTTGACTAAAATTAAATTTGATTTTAGGGTATATTATTATCATAAATAACTTTTAACTCGGATACAGGAGGATTATATCTTCAAAATTAAAATTGTATTTTAAATATAAAGAAAATTAGACAAAGGACTGTAAGGAATCAGACATCCTTAGTTTCGAAATAAATGTATGCAATTTCTACAGCGTCATCATCGTCTACATTTTTTATTGTCACTTCACTCATCCCTTACATATAGCCGAAGCTGGACTTCTAGAAACCAGTGTTATGACACTTTATTCTCCGAATTTTAGAAATATTGCCTGACTCAATATCAAACTGCGTCACAACGGCGTAAATCTAATTTAAATGTATACCTTCACACTTTATCCCGCATAGCAGGGTATTCAGAGATAACCTAGTGTCAAGACACTCCGTTAGCAGCTTTCCATCCAAAATCGAGACACTGCTTGTTGAGTGGCAAACCCAATGCCACTTCTCCTCTCCTCCAATTGCCGTTACAATCAGACGCTATCGTACTGAGCCAGGACGACCTCATGCATACCTGTTTCAAGCTAATTAATCTTGCTACACCATAATGACAAAAAGGCATATTTTTATAAATATTCTAACATTCAAAAGGTCAGATTGTACGGTGACGACAATACAATGAACACAAAGCGCACATTAGCACGCTATCCGGTGACAACGACGCCTAATGTATCACAAAAAACTGAGTAATAGACTCTACATCGATCTATACCGTACGTCCCATTCTGACAAATTTTCAGACAATACCCCACAGAATGATATAAGGGTTAAGCGGATGAATCTCTACAAACATAAAAATTCACCTAAAAAAGTCGCTAGAGTGATGGTTTTTAAGTAATTTCTCCTTTATTACATATTGGTAAGGTTCTTAAATGTTCTCTATGGAGGTTGTATGGTAAAAAATAGTTTAGTCTGATAGTAAACGTGTATAGAAGGCGGTGCTTTTGATGGCGTGTCGGATATCTCAATCGCAGCCTTTACCGCGCCGCTATGTATTCTACCTATAATAAAAGTTTTATATTGAATTTGCAATACGATTTAAGCTATCATATTGAAGAGATTATATTTCGTTGGTTAAAAAGATATGATTTTTTTGTATTAGTTAAACTGATTGTTTAATTTTGCAAACTTACAAAGTTACATATTTAAAGTATAGGTCAGAGAGAACGTAGTGTCCAGACACTTCTTGTAGTGCTTTCTATCGAAATGGAGACATTACATGTTGAGTGTTGTACTCAATCCCATGCTTTATCTACCAAGAGCGGAGTAAAATGAATTTAAAATATAATCATTTACTCGAGTTAATCTTAATTAGACAGTAACTTTTTGAGTTAGTACGTACAATCTGCTTGAGTACATTTTAAACAAAATTACATTTATTTTGGTTTTCGGAAATATATTTTAGAAACATAGAACATTTACATAATAAACCATATTGTACATGGCACAGTCCAGTCCAGTCTAACTAGGGTTGAGTCTACTTCAGATATAGGTGAGTAGATAAAATATATTTAGGAGAAAAATTGACATTAGATTAATTTCAAAAATCTGTTTTTGATATTTGAAGAATATATAAAAAACAGTTAAGTTATTAAGCAGATGAAAAACTCCACTTTGCTTTTAATGGAAGCCACTTTTAAATATTAAATACATAGTTAGTAGTAACATCAATGAACAGATAAATACACGTTCAATTTATCTAATCAAAATTTTATTTGGCACAAATCAGTGACGCCTTGTTTGCATACAAACACCAATCAAGTGGTATTGATGTATGAAACAATTTTTAACAGCGTAGAGGGCAGGCGTCGGTCGCGAACCCGTTAATTGAGAATATATACTGATTTCTCCTTAGGAGACATTAAGATATTGCTTATGGACACAATCTTAGAACTGTTTTTATTGTAAGTGAATATAAACATAAACTTCTTATCATTTTTTATAGCTTCACGTTTTCATCCTGCATAGCAGGATAGACAGACAACACCTAGTGTCAAGACACTCCGATCGCGTGTACAGTCGAACGCTATACCACTGCACCACGATCAGCCTTTATCTTATCATTTTTAAGGACTAGATTGTCATTTTTTCTGAGATTCTTACTATTTAAGATGTTTTTATAAAAAATATAGTAAATATATAATAAATTGTAATAAATATTTAATTAAGTAATTTGTACGAAAATGTAAACGGAATGGAAATTATGAAAGCAGTGTCTTGACATTATATATATATATATATATATATATATATATATATATATATATATATATATATATATATATATATATAATGTTTAAGAAATAGAATAAATTTTTAAGTAGAATAGTTTATAAATTCATAATATAATCTATAATCTCACAGTAGCGATAGAATCGCGGACTACAAAAATGATAAAATTTATAATAAGGATAATATCCATAATATTTTTTTGTTTTGGACAGAAAGTAGAAAACATAAAGGATATGTCACTGACGTCAAATTATCTGTCAACATATACATTTAAAGTATTAATATAAAACGGAATCAGTTTAGCTGATTGTATATGCAGCGAAGAGATCTGCAGAATGGCAGGAGGAAGGAGGAAGTTGATGACTGTGGACGAGGCGAAAGAGGAATGCAGAGAGCATCCCGACTACCCCACCTCTGACTACCCCGCAAGGGATAAAGCGTGAAGCTAAAACAATATATAAAACTTATTATTCCTATAGTATATACTTACAATATCAGTTATTTATGAAACACCGTACATTAGTCTCGGCGAGGATAAATCAGACAGTTTAAAGCGGCCTATTAAATTGTATTTATACAAAGAAATTCTACATCCGCATTATTTGTACAATAAACGGAAAAAAAAGTACAGCACGTATGTACTGAACCCCATGTAGCCTCTATGGGAAGCTTGGATAAGGTGTATAATGACATTTGAAGGGGTTTATCCCGCGTCTCAGTGTTACCCCTTTCAGAGCTCATCCTTGATTTACTGGAAGCAATTATTGTGAGCGGAACCGTGACTAAAATACATGTGTTTGTTGTGTTTAGACATGCGCTAGGGACTAGCTATGGACACTTGGTAATTTTTAATCATGTGTGGATAATCGAAATTTGTGACTTTACGCTCGGTGTTGATGTTCCGCTTTAATAAGTTATAATGACTTTATTATAATAATTTATTAACAAATACGACTTTTCTTTTAACGGAAGAAAGTTTTAAGTGTTAGCCTAATTATGGAAATTTTATTCATTTAACAAGTGATTTTGGAAATAAGGGTAATTTGAAATATATTTTTTTTTATTTTATGTTTTTTAGCTTCAAACTTTTTGCTTGCATAGACAGATAATGGCGGAACTCCTGCATAGCAAGATAAACAGATAATAGTTGATGTATGGATTGAAGTATTAACTACGACAATTAGACAAAACAATTTAATTATATACCTACATTAGACGAGAACAATGCTCAATGCAATGATTCTGTATCCGAAAAAACGATAAAAAAAATCCCGTTACGTTCAAATTAGTATGTATGTATCTATATATGTATTTATTTTTTCTTTTTTTTCATTAGGAGAATGAATATTTCACTTTACTTAAATATTAGAACTTTTGACTGTTTTATTTTAAGTACTAGCGATCCGCCCGCGGCTTCACCCGCGTAAATTGAGGTCTAAAGTTATTTGTTCATTCCCTTGTCTGCGTTCTCAATGACATCACAGACTGCCAAAATTTATAATTTCATTGAGTTATAAAGTTAATAAATCGTAAAAGTAACCCATCTACCAACAAGAATCATATTCTTGGCTCTAGTATCAATCTAGCAGCAACCTCTGCTATTTAATTTTTTAATATTCACATTATGCAGAATTCACAGTTTTACAGTTTAAATATAAGTGAAGACAAACTGAAAGAAAGCTGTGACCATTGCGTATACAGCCCAACTCCTATTATAGACTATAATAACTTTTTAGTTTACTTACTTAATATATTACTATCTGTGTCGGTTTATATTACAGTGTTTAAATATAAAAGATAAATAATTTTAAATGTTTAAGCCTTGGGACCACTGTTACTTAACGCCCACGCGACAATTACGTTGTTTGTGTTAGTGTTTGTTGCGACAATAGTCTGTTGGGTTGCGTCACTACGCTCTGACACGATTGTTGTCACATTCCTTAATATATCAGCCAGGGATTGTCAAAGTTTGACAACAAACTGGGATTTAATTTTTTTAAAAAGCAATAAATTGCGGACAGATAAGGAAAAAAACTCGTGTTTCATTGTCATTATACAAGTTTTGAATTTTCCTTGTTGTTTATATGTTTTTTTAATTATTACTACAAGAAAATACATGGAAAACCATATTCTGTGATTCAAAGAGAAATTATATTATAATTATATATGATTGAAACGTTCGTTGTTTTAGTAATTTAATACTAATGTAATTTAATACTTTATTTAATTTCCTATAAGAATTAAAGATAAAATGCATGCAAGCACTTTGGACAAAATCAGCTAATAGAAAAATTCAGTATTATTTTTTTTTAGTTTCACGCTTTTATCCCGCATAGCAGGATAGACAGAAAGTACCTAGTGTCAAGACACTCCGTGCTCCGCTTCCACCAAATTTGAAACATTGCGTGTTGAATGATGGAACTCAACGCCGCACTTTGTCTTTACCAGAACAAGGAAGTGAAAATAATTTAAACATAATCACTCCCCCGAGTGGGGATCGAACACACAACCAGTCGCGTTTACAGTCAGATGCCGTCACACTGCGCCACGACCGGCCTCTAAATTCAGTATTGTAAATCCTCAAAAAGGAACAGCAAAAGTATACAAAAATCCCTAAAAGTATACAAAAATGTATAAAGAATCAATATAAACTTATACACGTACTTAACCAAATCGGTTTCGGTTACAAAACATCTGGGTTATAGTTTAACATTTTTTTCAATAACATATTGTAATTGGGCATTGTATGCATTTGAAGAAGTTGAAATTTAGTTAATTTACTGAATTTGTTTTGTAAATATTTGGTATGTATTTATTTCTGCGGCTGTCTGTGCCAAGGGTGACACTGTCAATGTCAAACTGACTCGTGTAACAAATGTTACATATTTTTTTGTCCAAAATTCGCTTAATTATAATTATAATTTAATCTTTATTAACATAATAATTAATAAATTAACATTTACAGATATGATTTTTCAATTTATTATATGTATAGATAAACCGAAAGTTGTGAAGCAATACTATAGCTACATTATCTATACATTTTTTATTGCATTTTACTGACTGTAAACGCGATTAGTTGTGGGTTCAATTCCCATCCGAGAGAATGTTATATTTAAAAGTATTTTTTTAGCATCAGGTCAACAGAGTGTCTTGACACTATGTTGTCTCTGAGTACCCTGCTATGCGGGATGATGCGTGAAACTGTACGTAAATATAGCAAGTTAAAAAATAAATAAGAAATACATAAATTTCGCTTCTTTATAACGTAGTCTATTAAATCATTGGGTGTTTACTCAGCTGATATGCAAATAAATATGTGTATATTTTTTTAAATATGATATTCTAAATTATAGTAATTCTGTAGTGATGTGTGTTTGTACATCACTGATACTTTTATTTTTTGTATAATATTTATTTTAATACTTTCAATGTTATTCTCGCATTAATTATTAAAAATGTAAACGTGAGAAATATATTTTAATAAGTATATGATATTATTGACGTAGCTTGTTAAGAACGTATTGCTTAACGGACTATTGTGCTCAGACGATTACAAAGCAGCGCAGGTTCGAGTCCCGTTGAATTTAAATTATACTTTTCGTTAATATTATAGAAGCCAGTGTGATTCGCAACTTTGTTTGTATGATTTTTTTAATACTTGCACATATAGTTTCGTAGGGCATATCGCCAGGTATCACAGGATTTTTGCTATAATTAACACGTTATAAATATTTCGTATTGATTTAACAATACATTTAAATTAAAAGTGAAATACATCGACTTATAAACATAATATATAAAACTAAACAAAACCAACAATATTAGATATAAATTGGATTAAATAACAACAAAAAAAATGGTAAAGGAAAGCTAAAGTAACAGCCCTCCAGTCTGCAGTTAACATTGAATTCTTTCCTTATTATTTATCTATCACTAGTTAGGGTCTACCTTTTAACTCCTCAAATTTGCCTAGTCTACGGCATACTCGGTAGTTAATCCATTAGCTCTTATATCCTGCCTCAGAACATCCAGCCAACAATTCTTGGGGCATCAGAGGAGTCTAGCTCCACGGGCAGACAAACCAAGGTATATTGTTCTGAAATAGTTGTCAGGCCGGATTTTTCAACCATTTAATGTTATCAAGAATTGCATTGGAAATACTTACAATATAAGTGATATATGACAAATAAAAAAAACACGGCGCAAAAAAGTACCGACCCAGCATCCGTAATGTCTGAAAATATAAAAAAATAAAATTGGTCGTGGCGCAGTGGGACAACGTCCAACTGTAATCGCGATCGGTTGTGGGATCGATTCCCAATCGGGTTTGTTATTATATTTAAACTATTTTCACTTCCTCGCTCTGGTAAGATAAAGTGCGGCGTTGAGTTCCGCCACTCACCACACAATGTCTTAAATAAGAATGGAAAGCGAAGTACAGAGTGTCTCTGCAGTATGCCTGACACTCTGGCACAATAGGTACTTTCTGTCTACCCTGCTATGCGAGATAAAAGCGTGAAACTAAAAAAAATAAAAAAGCTGAAGGTAACGCTGCGAACTGAGTGTTTTAAAACTTTGTTATCTCTGGCTAGATTTCTCTCTGCTATATATAATTCTAGTATATATAAAAGATTGAGAATCACCGTGTCGCTAGATCGAAGGATGTGGCCGAGGAGTGCCGGCAAACAATTGTTACACAAGTGAACACATCCTCATCAGGATAATGGCTTGCTTGAGAACGCGTCTTCGCTGTAGCGCTCTTAGATTGTACGATTGTACGTCGCTTCCTATTTAAACACCCACTAAATAATATTATTAATATTAGGTTTAGGTCGAATGCAAGTTAAGGTCATCATGGCGCAGTAGGTTAGCTGGCGCGATTGGTTGTGGATTCGATATTTACTCGGGGATAGGGTATTTTTTTAGTTTCACGCTTTTATGTATCGCTTAGGAGGGTAGAAAGAAAGAATCTAGTATCAAGACACTTTTTATTCCGCTTTCCACTGAATTCAAGACATGTTGAGTGGCGGAACTCAACCCTATGGTTTGTCCGGAAGTGTTAGTATTTAAATTATCTTCATTATTTTTTAATCTTTATAAGATAAGCGCGGTTTTTAAATTTGCCAAACAAAAATTTGTCCCGAATTGAATCGAAATGCGGAAAATCAGGTATCTCCCGGAGAATTGGAGAATCTGCCAGCACCGTTATTTAGGCAATAGAGTGAAACTGCAAGAGTTAAGTCAATAATGTCAATAATGTAGATTTTTTACTCCTAATTCTCCGCGTAACCCACAGATAAAATGAGAATGAACTTGGCAGAGCTAATTAATATACTATTCGTAACTTAACGCTGTAAACATCCAGCTGTGTAGACTATAAATACTAAGACGATTAATTTTGAACATTTATATATATAAAAACGCTTTACTTATGAAGTCACTAGTGTACAGTAAGAAAAAATGTTCATTATTTTTTATTTATACATGTTTCTATACAACACTCATATGGCTACACATGCAAGGAGCAAACGTGTCTGTTCAAATAAATGTGTTTATTCAGTGAAAACAAAGCGTACACATTGACGGTGTTTTGTGTACTTTACGTATGTACATCATTTACACGTGTCGTATCGTACTAGTAGCTAGCCAAAGATATATATATATATATATATATATATATATATATATATATATATATATATATTTCTTAGGCTAGCTCGCTTAGCAGAGTAGAAAGCACTTAGTGTGAAGACAAGACAAGACAGCCCGTACTTCGCTTTTATCGAATTCATGACATTGCGTGTTAGATCTGATTAAATCTTAAAACTATTTTACATTAAACTACACATTTATACATTTTTTTTCAGCTTTACGCTTTTATCCCGCATAGCAGGGTAGACAGAAAGTACCTAGTGTCAAGACACTCCGTACTTCGCTTTCCACCGAATATACCGAACATACGTATTTATTAACTAGGTATATGACGAGACGGAGTGCCTTAATTTGTTAAATTATAGGAATTTTAAGTTTTCACGATTTTTACACATTTTAAATGAAACTATTTTAAATGGATCAATCGCGTATATTTTGGTATTCCGAAATATATATATTTTGGATAATTACAGTAGTCCGTGATTGAGTCTACCTGTGACCATGGACTTACTTTAAAGTGTTCCAGACGTCATATAATTTTGACAAAGATATTTCTTGCACATTTTTCAATAAAACAGTGATGAACAATTAATAATTAGGCCATAAAATAATACAAAAACTCGTTCGCGCAAACCAAAACTGTTAATTGCATTAAAATCGCTACAGCAATCATCTAAATCATTTGTTTTGATGACGCCGGAGTGCACCGTGTTAGAAGTCACGTACGATCTCTAATGACTGAACTCCGGCTTATACCTCCGTAATTGATAATTAATTTGGTAGCTCGTGTTCAATTTTAACTGTGACAGTAATTTTCGGATTTTCCTGTTTTCTTTTGTAATTTAATATAAAATGAAAAAGCGTCACAGTGGGGCTCAGATATGTATCAGATCCTCAGTTAGATTATATGTTGATTTGGCGAAACAGAGCACGGTGTTATGTTACGCTACTTATGACGTATATTGGGCTAGCTTTCGATAAAAGTTTAGAAAAATAAAAGTTTTTAACAGTATATTTAATCAAATCTTACTTCCTTATATAAATATATAAAATTATTACGTATATAATCTATACATCTATTTATACAAATAAATTAAATTGTTGTCTGCTTGTAATATTACAATAGTATTTATTACAATTTCAGTCTATCTGTTTGTTTTGACTTATCTCTCTGTAATGGCTAGAACAATTTTGACGGGACTTTCACTGCCATATAGTTGATATAATAAGGAGTAACTTAGGTTAATATATATATATATATATATATATATATATATATATATATATATATATATATATATATATATATATATATATATATATATATATATATTAGCTTTACACTTTTATCCCGCATATGATTGTAGACAGAAAGTACCCAGTGTCAATACACTCCGTACTTCGCTTTCCACCGAATTCGAAACATTGCGTTTTGGGTAGTGGAACTCAACGCCGCTCTTTGTCTTTACCAGAGCGAGGAAGTGAAAATAATTTAAGTATAATCACTACCCCGAGTGGGGATCGAACCCACAACCGATTGCGTTACAGTCAGACGCTGTCCCACTGCGCCACGCCCGGCCTGTTTCACTTTATATTACAGTTATATAATAAAGATCCAGAGATGTTACATTCAACGGGCGAAGTCACGAGCACAGCTTGTTACATTTTTTTTACCTTCACGTATTTGTAGTATAGCAGAATTGACAGAAAGTACCTAGTGTTAAGACACTCCGTACTTTGCTTTCCACCAAAGTCAAGACATTGCGTGTTAAATAGTGGAACTCCATGCCGCACTTTGTCTTAACAGAGAGAGGAAGTAAAAATAATTTAAATATAATAACTCCCCGGATGGGAATCGAACCCGCAACCGATCGCGTTTACGCTCGTCCTTGTTACATATATAAACAAATATTTTTTAATATTTTTGTTTATGAAATCAATATTATTATTGGAAACCTCAAAACCAATATTTGAGGAAAAATAGAGATAAGTTAATGATTTTATAAATGCCAACGAATAGATGAGCAATATTGTTTAATTACATTGTTTTAGTGTCAATTTAAGATTTTAAGTAATTCAAAAAAAAATTAAACAAATCGAGATTTGAATCCGCATTTAAACAGTATTAGTAGTACCCAGGGTTTGAATTCACATGGATCAAAGTTTTTATATATTTTGACGTTTTTCAGAGGCGCATTTTTCATACGTTACAACTTTTGAGGCAATCATGAAGCAGTGTGCATGCATCGGTTGTGGGTTCGATTCTTACCTGGGGAAATGGTTATATTTAAAATCTCATTTTCATTTCTTTACTCTAGTAAGGCGTTGAGTTTAGCACTCGTCACGCATTGTCTCGATTTCAGGTGCAAAACGGTCAATAGAGTGTCTTGACATGACAGACATAGTGATGCGTACATAAAATTAAAGGCATTGATTTAAATAAAGTAGTTGTTGTTTTGATTACCCCCTATAAAAAGTAGAGTGTAAAGTGTACAAAATCAACAATTTAAATTCTTTAATTTTAGACCACAAATAGAGAGAATGATTAAGGCAATGAACGCTCGATATCATTTGTTTTTTTTTCTTTGCCAATAAAGAGAGACGTAGGGTTCCGCAATTCAACAAGCAACGTCTCGATTTCGGGTGAAAAGTAGAGAACGGAGAGTCGTTAAGACTCTCCGTTCTCCACTTTTCCGTCAAAATCACTTTATATAATGTGTGAAGGGAAATAAATAATTAAATTATAATTAGGTACTATTTTTTTGAACTAAAAGGTAAGTAAGCAACATTGTAGAGTCCAAGCAAGAGCCGACGCGGAACGCTATCAAGGGGACATTATCATACAATCAACAATTACACAATGTATAGTTTGTTACGAAAAAGTATAAAATATACGAAGGTGCCTTACGTATTGGTGTTTATCTTGCCCTTTGACTTTATTTGATGAAAAACAAGTATAGAATTAATGATAATTAACGCTCTTTATAAACAAATATGACTTGTAACGTCTTTGAGTCATGTTCAAAATACTTCAGTTATTTTGTTTTTCGTTTTGTTAACTTTATACTTATATTAAATTGAATTGAATGTATTATCAGTTTTCAATGTATAATATATTGATTAATTGTGGCGTTGAGTTCCGCCGAGTTTGAACGTAAGTAAAATAAGACAATGTTTTAATATGCTTAAAAAAAATTTTGGTTTGGTTTGGTTACTCGCTGTCTTTTACCGTTCTAATCGAATTCTTGAAGAAAAAGCCACATGTTTGTCAAAGGAAGGATATGTATTACCAGCTTAAAAAAAGCGCCATATTATATAAAAAAGAAACATTTCTAAAATGGCAATGATCTATCACTTGAGAGATAGATCAGTTTAATAAAAATATAATTTATCATTTGCCTCCGCGAAAGTTGACAGGCTTACCTAATATTATTGTTACAAACCACCCACTGCTGGTGCTTGATGTGCCTCTTGGGATATTGACGCTACATGCCCGATAGAGCCTTCCATATTATTTGTTTCTATATTTAGATTACATGTATATCCTGTTTTTGTTTGTTTTATATCATTATATATAATATATAATTTTATATAATATATAATAATACTTTATAAGGAGGCTTTTGTACGCATGAAACAGCATCCAACTGTAATCACGACAAGTTGTGTGTTCGACCTTCACTGAAAGGAATGATTATATTTATTAATTGTTTTATTTCTCCACACTGGATAAAACAAAAACCCAGACAGAAGTATGGTTCACACTTTACCTCACATAGACAGTAGGTTACTATAAAAGAAAACTCCCTTTGATGTTTCCCGCCTATATATGAGATATTGCTTTTTAAGTTGCGGAGTTTAACACTGCATTCTGTTCCGGGAAATAATTATTCCCCTGAATAAGAATAGCACTACCTAGCCATTACAGTCAGACGCTGCCCCACTGCGCATCTATGGTCATATATTATTCATATTACAATACAAATACAGTTATCAAATCAAAGAGTTTATAAGTAGTTGCTTGTTAGACGCATGTGTCGGGTTCTTTTCCTTAACGTGACAACGTCTGGCTATGATTGATGATTAATGATGTATCGGAGAGCCGTGAATTTGTGCGATTGTTCACAATTGTGTTGTGGTGCTCGTAGCGTTAGGTAGCAGGTTGGTTTAAGTCACAAGAATTAGTTATTATATTAAAATTATATACCAATTTTACTTATAATTTATCTTTAAGTTTAATATGTCTAAAAAAAATTTCTTTATTTGTTTTTTTTTCATAAAATTATGTAGGAAGAATACTGAAATTTGGTATAGTTCTCTGGTATAGAGACGCGCAGAATGCCGTTATTATTCGTTTCGCATTATTAAAGATAGAGTAAATTATAAAACCAAAAATTACACTCACTACACAGAATGATATGTTCCATATTAATATTCATGTATGCATCATGTGGGAAATAACTTAAAACATCGTAGAAAAAATTAGTAATATATGAATTATTTATTTAAAATGCATGTAATTAATTCATTTTTAAGTGTGTCTTTTAATATAAATTTTACTGGAATAATTCAATATAAATTTTCCTCACGCAATATATTATTTTCAATTTCTAGAAAGAAAACCTTTTTTATCAAACATAAAAATATACTAATTCATTTACTCTCTGCCTCCTCACCCTCAGCTTGAGTCTTTCATCTTGAATCGCTTCCGCCTACAACTTGCGCCGAACATTGATAGATGAGGCAAGGATGAATTTTAACACATTGCATTTTTCAATAGTTGCAAATCGAATTCTTTATATTTAGCTGTTAACTATTGAATTGTTAAAACTTATTAATGGAAGAAGGATTCCGTATTATATAATAATATGTTTTGAACACAAGGCTGGAAATTAATACTTTTTGTTGTCAATCTGTCAATGTTATTTTAGTAATTATTATTTTTTAAGCTTTGAGCTTTTATTCGCATAATTTACGATAGATATAGGAATCCCTCGAGTGGGAATAGAACCCACAACCGATTGTGTCTATAGGCAGACGCTCTCCTCACTGACTACACCGCTAAAGATACAGCGTGAACCAGGAGGACTGCATATATGAAGAGATTGATGACTGTAAACTATGCAAGGGAAAAAGCAAAGATTTGATTCTCCGTTTTCTGACTTCACCGCCAGGAATAAACGTGAAGCTAAAATAAATATACAGACAGACATTACAATATTATCATGGTATGTCAGATACATCTTATTTCTTCTTTATTATTATTTATAAGCTAAACGCTTTCATCCCGCATAGCGGGGTAGACAGAGAGTACCTAGTGTCAAGACACTCCGTGTTTCGCTTTTCGCTGAATTCAAGATATTGTGTGTTGCATGACGGAACTCAACGCTGCACTTTGTTTTACTAGAGCGATAAATCGAATAGAACCCACAACCGATCGCGTTTACAGTCAGACTCTGTCCCACTGCGCCATTATTAATTAATCAAATTAATTACAAATAATGTCAATATTTAAAAATGGTTACTTGCTTTCTAACGATATCTCTCCCGAGTGAAATCGAATCCACGATAAACGCGTATACCTAATATATTTTCACTGAGTCGCGGTGGTATCTTTTTAATAATTTGCTAAACAAATTTCTTTCATACTTAATTTGTTGATATTTTATATACATAAATATTGTTAATTTTTAGAAATGATATAATTGATAAGTATTTGAATTGCATCTAATCGAACTGACTAATATTACAGTATCAGAGATATTAAAATATATAGATTATTTAAAATAATATATCTACCATCATTCCAACTATAATAAAGTATTTGAAATCGATTTTTCATTAATAATATAAAAGATTATTGTGGGATGTAAACCAAAAAAAAACCCAAAAGCAAACAATACTTTGCATTACAAATTCATTAAAATAATCACTTGGTCGAATGTTTAAAATAATAGAAATTATTAATAAGTGTTTTTTCGTATTCCTTATTACATAGTATAATAGCTACGCATACCTAATTATATTTATTACAATAATATCGTTAACTACTTAAATAATTAAGGCCAGTGCAATTCTGGCTGAGCATTATAGAAATATCCGAATGGTTGTCAGTTCGATTCCTTTAAGGTAAAAATGTATGCAACTGAGAGTAAATTTTAGAAATTATATTAGATTTCATAGAATCTTTTTTACACATTTTAAATGAAACTATTTTAACAAACAAACTGACAAATGCCACCTCAGTCTATCTGTGACCACGGACTATTGTAAAGTATTCGGAACGTCAAGTTTCCAAAAAGGTATTTTAAAATACAAAAATATACGCGATTAATCCGTTTAAAATATTATAGGTATAGATATATGGGCTGGTCGTGACATCGTCTGACTGGAAACGTGATCGGTTATGAGTTCGATCCCCACTCGGGGTAGTGATTATATTTAAAATTATTTCCACTTCCTCGCTCTGGTAAGACAAGTCAACAACACGCAATGTCTCGAATTCGGTGGAAAGCAAAGTACGCAGTGTCTTGACACTAGGTACTTTCTGTCTAACTTGATATGCGGGATAACAGAATAGAGTTAAAAAAATAGTATTAACATGTGTATTACATAATATTTATGTGTAATCCTTGGTATGATTGGTAATGAACACTCAAAGTACAGTGCTAGATTCCGCTACTCAGGATATGGACTTACTGTATTGGCCTTTCCCTTAAAGTCTATTTCAATGGTATAATATATCCAAAAATTTGAACGCAGCGGGACCCGACGCCGCGCCTCTTGGAATCCGTCCAAGCGCTATAGCTACTATACTATACGTCGTAATTTGAAATACCCAAATATAACCAAATATTATTCTTAAAAATGAGCAGACTGATGCCCATTCAAATTTATACGTATCTAGAAATCCTTATTTTTTCTTTCCTCAATGTTATAAATAACACCTAAAAAAATGACAAAATATTCAATTCATCGTAGTCAGTAGCAGTTACTCAGAGAGAATCTAGTGTCAAGACACTCCGTTCTCTAATTATAAAACTAAGAAATTATTAAAAACAACGTACCTCCAGTTCACTTTATTTGTATATAAATATTGAATGTAAACCCAATATCAGTGAGATTAAGCGATTGTACCGTCTAATCCTTTAATCTCAGTTTTCAAAATAACTTATTTAAAAACACCATAAAACAACATAATAACATAAGGCATTGTCTCGTTATATATTCTATAATATTTTGTAAGACGCATTACAGTTTTATAGATTATTTTACTTAAACTAACGGTATTTTCATTGTCTTGTGACGTGTTCAGTAAATATTTTAATTTCTTATACTCTACGTATAAGTTGTTTTAAATCTTTGATAATACTCTTACTTTAATCTGAAATAAGTACAGTAAGCTGAGATAGTCATAAAGAATATATAATCGTATTATTTTATATAAAAAGAGTTAGTTTTTTTAATTTAACAAGTAATTTCTTAAATATTTGTATTACAAATAAATTCTAGCTGTAAATGTTTAAGTAGAGTCATAGTCAGACAAAATCATATCATAGTGACCAATATGGTGCAGTAGGACAACGTTTGACTGTAAACTCGAATGATTGTGGGTTTGAGTACCACTTGGAGGAATGATTATATTTATTTAAAATTTATTTTCATTTCTTCGCTGCCGTAAAACAAAAGGCATCGTCGAATTCGCCACTCAACACGCAATGTCTCGATTTCCGGCGGAACTTATGCAACGGAGTGTCTTGACACTAGATTGTCTCTATTTCGCTGTGCGTTAAGGCACTAAGTACATGATCTTAGAATTTTTGTAGCAAATTTAATTATTATTTTTTATTCTCAATTAATAAAACCAATATAATTTAAAATTATAACTGAATACAATACTAAGGAACTTAACTTATCGCTTACGTTAGTATTTGTAGGAAAAAATAATAATAAATTATACTAATTCTTCATAAAATAATTTTGAAATCGTGTTTATTCATACTTTTTACTATATTATAATATGACTAACGCTGACATTTAATGCTCTAACGTTCAATTTTTTCAAACTCTACATTAATATGTACAAGAAATACTTCATAATTTAAAAATATTATAAATAAGTTAAGTAAAATAATGTAGAAAAAAATATTTTTAATATTGCAAAAAAATCTATGAATTGAATAAATCTATTTAACTTATAATATAAAAGTATTTCATACTCTTTATAATGTATTAGTTAATCCAATTAATATTTAAAATTATATATATATATATATATATATATATATATATATATATATATATATATATATATATATATATATATATATGTATATGTGTGTGTGTTTATTATTGTTTCAAACCAAAAATATTGAACACACCTAGATGAAACTTTTATGATATAGTTTACGCATTAGACTGCAGTTGCTGTAAACTTCTTTAGTTAGTTTTTAATTAAAATCAGCATTAGTTAAATAGTCACTACTGACAACGGAAAGCCAGTAAATTTTTCTGAAAAAGTGATTTTTTAAGGTTTTAATACATCTAAGTCCAACATATGAATGCAGCGAGTTACCGTCGCTCTACTTCAATGTAGAGCTTATGAAATCAGGTGAGGCAGGTATACAATTTCAATGCAAGATTAGTTAATTCTATTTATATTTTTTTTATAAATCTAAATGTATATTAAGTTATTTCCGTATGATATGTTAGAATAACAATTTACGTGATATTTGTTTAATTAATTTAAAAATAAACATTAATTAAGCCATATGTCTGCATAGTTTTCTTAAAAAATCTTCTGTAATTTCTGTTACGATTATCACGTAATAAAATTTACACTTATAGGTGTAGAGAAGTTAATAAATTGAAATGTTATTACTGTTCAAATTAACTATCAGTTTAACTTGGGAGCTTCATATAATTTAAATGATATTTATATCAACATAATAAATTAAAAAGTTAATATAAAGTTATAAAAATATAAAAGTAACCCTTTTTGATAACTCAAGTATCTCTGTATATAAAATATAATATTATGTTTTTAAAAAACTTGTTTAATTAAATACTTCATAAAATAATATATTGAACGTGTTACTATAGTTATTAACAAATGAATATTATAGGCCTAACGCCGGAGCGGCCAATGTAACTAACTTGCAACTGTAGAAGGCGCTGCAGGGAGAGTAAAAGATATATATAGGAGGACATACTTTGTTTATTCATTACATCTTTCTTAAGCCTAATCAATAAATATACACTTTGTAATCTATTTACATTAAATACAATAGGAATGCTACGGGATGAACGTATTGCAACTATGCTATAACTAGACACTGGAACTAATACTAAATCACAGATCGTTCGCACTCTAGCGAGTGTCAGCCTCTTCGAGAATTCTTTACACAGAGAGTCACTGCCTCGTTAACACCGTCACAGGTTTGTAGATGTGTGGCGTGAGGGGATGGTGAGATGGCGATGGTAACTCTGGACTCGAGGACCCTGAAGTAGGAGGCGAATGAGACATCATAGGAGGCGATGGCGGCATCATAGGCGCCTGCGACAACATCGACGTCTGTCCCAAAGAGTTCTGGAGAAGTGGAGATTGCCCCAGGAATGGAGCGCTGGGCAATCTTTCCGCATATAGTGCTGGTGAGTACGGCATGCTTCCATAACTCATTTCTCCTCTAAACGCGGGGTGCACCGCACTCGGAGTAACGGGTGGCGTCTTCATTTGCATCGGCGCGTATCTTTGATAAAGTAATTGTGAGTAAAGTCCTACAAGCTGTGAGTACGTAGCTGGTGGATACGGTCCGGTGAGCGGTGCACCAGGGAATAGTGGACGCTTGAAGCAGGCGAGACGAGAGCGACCGTTGAGCGCTGAACGCCGTCTTAACTTTCCGGTCGTACCTCCGATGAAGACGTCTTCAGCCGAAGCATCTAACATCCAGTAGTTCCCTTTACCAGGGTCGTCGTAGTGTCGCGGCACTTTCACAAAACACTTGTTAAGGCTAAGATTGTGGCGGATTGAGTTCTGCCAGCCCTGTCTGTTCTCCCTGTAGTACGGAAAGTTGGTCATTATGTATTCATAGATACCGTTGAGTGTGAGACGTTTCTCTGGACTATTGCGAATCGCCATCATGATGAGAGCATTGTAGCTGTACGCGGGTTTTTCATGTTTTTTGTCTTTCTTTTCTTCATCTCCTTTAGGTTTTGTGCAGTCAACGGGCTCGGTCCCGGTAACGTCCAATTCGGAATCGCTTAAATCGGCCTCCGACTGTGTAGCTGTGGACGAGGCGGTCGGCGACGGTGGCGGCTTTGCTACCGCATGATTCATTAGTATAGCATTAATACTAAAATCTCCTTCGAACTTAACCATATTGAAACACTTGTGAGCACTGTGGCAACTGATAGCGCGCTGCGTGTGCGCTGACACTGCGAGCGGCGAGTGGACTGGCGGGCGCGGAGGCGGGCGTCGGTATTTATACCAAGCGCGGTCGTCGCCGCCCCGGCAGCTTTTGGTCCGCTTCTCCACCAATCACGTAGCGAGCTTTTCTATACATAAAGTAACGCCCCTCTTCCCGAGTGCCCCCCGCGACGCCCGCCCGAGCCTCACTCGTCGTGTTGCATTCAAGGATCCAACTATCTTATATTTTATTTTGTACTGCACTCCTTGCGTTTTGTTAGTCGTATTGTATATTGTTGAAATAGTTTTATTTGCACATTTTGCGATCAATTGTGTAATGTGATTAATGACTTCATTAGAGTGGTGGCAATTAAGGATTTTGGGGATCGATTAGTATTGTAGGTTTGATTTTAAATGCGCAATTCAATATAAATTGTACTACAATGACCGCTCGTGCTTATCAAGTATGAATCATCGTCTATTTAATAAGTAAGCTTTCAATAGATCATTTTCTGTCGTAATGACTTTAAAGTAAACAATAAGTTGTAATTTGCCAAATAAAATAACTAAGTGATATTTAATGCGATATACCGAAAAGTCGACTCTACGTGACTCTATCTGATCCAATTTTAATTTCCGCCAAATATGAAAAATATTGCAATAAACTTCATTTATCTATATAAAGATAATTTTTATTAGAATATAATATAAAATAACTTCAATACAAATAAAAAAAAAGTATTAACCACTTAATTTTTTTTAAATAATTTAAAATTTCAAAATTAATTTTAAATATAAATCGAAAATGATGCAATTTCTATTGTAAAACAGATTAGATAAGTGCGATTGTATTATTTATATCGATTATCTCTGCGCGGCCTTGGCGGGCGCGGGCGTGATGTTTACGTGTTCTTGACTCTACCAACTCTTGTTAGGGATTATCTATCTGCTTAAATTTAATCATTTGTACTGTGATATGATATTTTGTACGACTTTTAACATCATTCTGTCATATTGAATGTTTTAATATTGTTAGTTATGATGAGATTTGAATGATACATTTTATATATTGATAAAGATATGGTTTATTGATATGTAAACTGAGTGGTGTTTATCATATATTATCTTATAGTACACTGTACAAGGAAATATATTTTAAAATATATATTTTGAATATCTCGTTCATAACTTACTAATATTATGTTTTGAAATAGAAATTATAATTATTTGTTTCTGTTTAAATTGTTGCTAAATTTTATATGTGATTTGTATAGTTATTTAAGTAAATACCATAGTAGTAATGGATCAGTGGGCTTTTGTCTTATGTTGGTATTATGTCTGTTAGTAATATATATAGAGGCACCTACCTCTATTTATATAAAATTTATTTTATACAAAATTTTATAATTTATTTACCTACACCTAGGTATCTATATCTAGATATCTACTAGGTATACATCTTAATTTTCTTATTCTCAATAATAACAATAAACGTCATATTACTCTCCTTGTCTATCTACTTCCTTCTTCACAGCCACATTGGGTTAATGATCTGTTTTTATATTAAGCGCATGGTGTTTTAGGATGCAAGTAGACAGTATGTAGCTACATATTTTACCTCGTTTACTATGTTTTGTTGCTTTAGTAACACTCCGTGTTAGAGAACTAAATGTCTTAATAATTCTTGGTTATTTCTATACTGTGAGAAAATGGTGCTAATTACGGACTAGTTACGCAATAGCCACATAAACCCTATGGTATTATGGATTATTTTAAATTTTATTATAGACAAAATGACATTATCGTTGTCGTCGCCCAGCTCAAGAGTAGAAAGTAGAGCATTTAAAATTCAATTTATTTCAATAGATTTAGGCAAACATTTTAAATAGTCAAATCAGCGTAAAGTTAATACCAGCTTACAAAGAACAGTAAATTTTTTTTTTTACAAATATGAAAACATAATATTATTTAGTAACCAGTAGAGACATGCATTATTCAATTAATTAATTTGCAATTTTTTTTATCCATAAGCCTGTTCTTGAAGGGAGTTACTACTTTTTACTTATTAACTAATACCGTTACGCTAGATACTTTAAAATAAAGTTTAAAACAACGCTGAGTTCGCCACTCGAGACGTAATGTCTTGATTTTGAAAGGAAAGCAGTCAACGGAGTGTCTAGACATTACGTTATGTTTTTTACCATGGTGTTACACAACATGAAGCTTAGAACTTCAGTTCTAAAAAAATGTCAAAATTAAAGATACCCTGGCGAAATCCCGAGTTCTTAATATTTCTAACGAAATTCGCAGTAATTATTTGAACAACTGTATTAATATTTAGGCTTGAGTAAATAAATATAGTTTAAGGTAAAATATGCACAAACAGTTTCAATGTCTTACTTACACGTGTCCGATAGATACATGTGGGTTAGTAACAATGGCTGTGGCACCCATAGATGCCGATTAACTTTTAACTGATATTTTTTCGATTTAGTACCAGTTAAACGCTGGTAAATGCGGTAATTTAATTATACAGAAATATTTATAAATATTAATAATTATAATAGATATCTATTATATGTAATACTACTAAATTTCCACAACTTTTTTACACGGATTTCATTTTTTCATTCGTAAGCAAGGTTAGTGCCAAGGCACTCTGTTCTATTATTTTAATCTAGAGTTGACTATTGTAACTTAACGCCGCATTTTCAATTAAAAGAGCTAAAAAAATATTTAATTATTTAAAAATAATAATTTCTCGGATTATGGATTACAGTCACATTCTAAATCACTGTGCCACTAGAGCGTGCTTTGAATGATTTTAATTTGTTGTTGAATGCTTACCTGTCAAGATAATGTTAAGCAACTTTTGCCAAAGCTTTATTTATTTCTTAAAGCTCAGCTGATCTGTTATGATTCTTCATCAAAACTTCGAGATTGTCATATGTTATTGGAAAATGCCCATGCCCATTGCTTACATATTACTTGCACATGTAAGGAAATTCCATGTGATGGGCATTTTCCAATATTATCCATTTTCTAACAACATTAATAAGTTCTAACAAACGTACAAGAATTTCTACGTAGCCGGATGTAGAGCAGTCTTGAATGCTATAGGCAAGTCATGTTTTCCTAGGACGCCATATTTTACTGTTCCATCGGCATCTGGAGGTTCCTCAATTATAGCCTATACGGTGTTCAGGGTTAGGAACTTTTAAACAAAAAAATATTTATTTCAGATAAACAAAAAATACCTAATGCACACTCCGTACTTTTTTATTTTTTCGTAATATCTTAATAGTATATTTACTGTTTTATTATAATAAAACAATAAGTAAGTAATTTAATAATTCATGAGGCCGGTCGTGGCCTCACAGTGGAACAGCGTCTGACTGTAAATCCGAACGGTTGTGGGTTCGATACCCACTTTTGGGAGTGATTATATTCAATTATTTTCACTTCCTCGCTCTGGTAAGATAAAGTGCTGCTTTGAGTTTTACCACTCAACATGCATTGTCTCGGATTCGGTGGCAAGCGAAGTACGGAGTGTCTCGACGCTATTCACTTTCTGTCTACCCTGCTATGCGCGAAAAAAGGCGTGAAGTCAATCCGTAGTATGAGTTGTTTCCATAAAAAACTCTGTCAGTGGCAAATGTTAGTTTTCTACGACCAGTAGTTTCAACTATGCATTGTCTGTCAGTCAGGATGTTACTAAAGAACTTAATATATGTATGATTGTATGTATATAGATTAATTATGAGTCAGTGCAGTTGATACTCGACCCGCGGCCCCACCTTCAATTCCGGCCGATGTTTGTGACCCGCACCTTAAGTAAGGTTAAATAATTGAGCGGACTACTAAGAAATAGTGATGTGTTACATGAATGATTTGATTTCACGACTATTTTCCGCTTGATTATATAATATTATTTTATTTTTTTTATTTGGAGTGGAAAACAGAAAAAAAGGAACGTTTTATATTAGGTTTTCACTACCTTGCCATACGGGAAAATCTGCAATATAAAGCTGCTTTTATTTGTTTACTAACTTAACTCAATAATAACAACACAATGACGCGGACTACTACGAAATTTAAAAAAATATATAAAAATATGTTATTTTGTCATTTAAATACTTAGTTAAACTTAATATTTCTTGTAACTAATTTTTATATCTAGGTTTATTAATAGACTGATCACCAATCCTAAATACCATACTAAACAGCCAATCCTAAGTCTACGCTTTATCTATCTTATAATATACGTAGAAATATTCCTCAAAAAGTTAATTAACAATTTAGTTCAAATAATGCTGTAATGGTAAAAGTCACATCACTAGAGCACTAAGAAATTAAATGACTAGTGACGGGTCGCGCGTGGGCGTTGATATGCCCCAGGACAATAAGATGGCCTTACTACGGTGTTAATAAGAAAAATTGCACAAAATACTGAAATATTGTATGAAATTTCATTTCTTTATGAAAAACAAAAGGCGCATATTTATATATAATATTTTTTTTTTATTTTTAATAGTTATTTTTGGCAATCGTCAAATCTTATACCAAACAGAGAGAGTATGTCTTTGAAATTGTTACCCTGGAGGGTAAAATTTTCAAAGTTTATATTTCAAAAAAACATAATAAAAACATTTCTTTTTAGCTTCTCTCTTTTATCTCGCATAGCAGGGTAGACAGGAAGTAACTAATATAAAAACACTATATACTCCGCTTTCCAACAAATTCAAGACATTGCATTTTAAATGGTGTATGGTGTAACTCAACGCCGCGAACACTTATTAAATGTAAATACATATTTATTTATACATAAAAATCTATAAATTTTCCTTATATTGATAGTAGTTAAGAAAAGTAAATAAATAATAACAAAATACATAAAAAATAATTTCATATTATTTGATTCGATAATCGAGTTTAAAGTGGTACTGTGTCCCCAGTTAATGCAATTAAACCGATACAAGTACGACTGAGGACTGCGGCCGCAAGTGAGATGTATAGACATTATTAATCCTCGAGATCCTCTTCCTGCGCTCCGTCTGTCATCGCGTCACTATGAGTGTCAATTATTTATTTGCTACACAAAAAAGTTTGTTTGTACATATGTGTGTATGAAACTGTCTTGGCACAGTGGATCAGTTATCCATACACTTTGTACGTACAATGATTGCTGATTCGATTGTCATTCGGAGAAATGATCATGTTTTAATTATTTTAATTTCTTCGCTCTGGTGTAACAAAGTGCGGTGTTAAGTTCCACTATTTAAGGGATTAACTTGAATGTCAATTCTTTCTTATTACGCTACTATGCTAAAGTGAGCCTTTTACTTGTTCCCTGGCCCGAGAACAAATAGTATATTCCCATTATATATATATATATATATATATATATATATATATATATATATATATATATATAATAGGGAATAGGATGTGCTCAGGTGGTTAGAACTCCATTACACTTTACCTAAACAGTCCTTTAGTCCTAAAATAAATTAACAGTGAATCAGTAAAAATTTAAGGATTTAATATTAATTAATTGCTAATTAACATTTATGAGTAAATATAACACAGTACCATGTGTGACGATAAAAAAATAATAAAATATGTTGGATCAGTTGTGTTAGGTACAAAACACATGTAGGCCACAAAGAAACTGGTTTTAAAATTATAAAACACGATAATTGTATTTCAAAATATTTCATTAAAAAGTAATGTAATTACTAATTAATATATATATATATATATATATATATATATATATATATATATATATATATATATATATATATATATATATATATATATATATATATATATATATATATAGTTTTCTTGTATTTTTAGCTTCACGCATTTATAGCTGGGTAGACAGAAAGTGCTTAGTGTCAAGACGACTATCCTATACACCGTACTTCGCTTTTCGCCGAATTGGAGTTATTGCGTATTGAGTTTGGAACTCAACGCCGCACTTTGGTGTACAAGAGCGAGGAAGTGAAATAATATTAATATAATCACTCCTTCGAGTGGTAATCGAACCCAATTATATATTAAATAAAAAAAGATATTTTTTATGCTAATTTATTACATATTTATTTCAAGTATCACTCATTCCCACTGGCAACAAGTTAACGGCTACCGCTGCGCGTGCGCAAGGCCCCCTGCGGACTGCGCAATTGAGCCGACAGTTAGTTGGAAACGACTTCACTATACAATATTGAAAGCATATTCATTGTTGGTTTGTTAGATCTAGATTTATTAGTTTATTTTGGTACTATTTTACTTCTAAATGAAATCGAACCCCAAGCCCCTTTGTATATAGTCAAATTCTTTGCAAATGAGTCACAACGGAGTCAACTTATACATCGTACGCTTGTCTTTGTATTTTTGGATTTATTTCATTATATGATTTATCTATTCAGTATAAATTTCAAATTATTACTAAATTTTTCATAATTAATTATACTTATATCTAAATAATAAATAAAAAATACCTAATATTTATTTCTAAATAGCAACTACATATAACTAAAATTTCAATAGTTCAATTAACATGTCACACACAGACCGACAGACAAAATGAATGGTGCCCATCGTATACCTTTTAGTTTGCATTAAGGGTTGGCTGCGCGTACGCATCTCATACTGACGTGTCCCGCAAGGCCCCCTGCGGGCTACGCGATTGGACAGACGTTTTGAGTAAAAACTATATTTAAAACGAAATTTATTTAATTGTCAACCTTATCTTAATAATATTAAAGTTTAAATTTATATAATCAGTTATGATATATTATTGTTAGCAATTTTTTTAATAACGAATCTGTATTTGAATGGGTTTTAAGACCGAGAGTGTGTTATAAATTTTGTAAATGTATACTTTGTTTATATGTATACGATTGATTAATATTGAAAGTAACAGTTATTTATAGTTAAGTATGATTATATTTTAAGAAAGCAACTTAACCCTTTGTACGTACAATGCTTGCAGGATCGATTGTCCCTCGGAGAAATGATAATACTTTAATTATTTTCATTTCTCCGCCCTTGTATGACAAAGTGCGGCGTTGCGGTCCTTCATTTAACGAATTGTCTTGAATCTTTGACTTCTTTTTGATTATGCTACTATGTAGGAAAATGTATGTTTGTTTGTACATGTATGAAACAATTCTCAAGTTAATTTGCTATAATTTATATTTTAAGACTGAAGTGAGCCTCGTACATGATCCCTGGCTTTATCGTTACACATTTGTTATAATGAGGACGCGTAAACAAAAAGTATATATGTAATAAGATCTTTGATTTTCGCGATTTTAATACATTTTAAATGAAATTATTTTAACCGGATTAATCGCGTATATTTTGGTGTACAAATTCAAATACATTTTGTACACCTGTCGTTTCGAACACTTTACAGTAGTCCGTGGTCACAGGTAGACCTGTCCAAAATATACGCGATTAATCCGGTTAAAATAGTTTCGTTTAAAAAGTATATATGTATATAAAAATATAGAAAGTAACAATTCTTTATAGATAAGTATGATTATATTTAAAAAAAAACAACTTAACCCTTTGTCTCGAATAGCAGGGAATCAGAGACCAGCTATTGTCTGCCCGTCACTCAAAATCGAGACATTGAATAGCTAACACAACACAATTAGTTCTAAATTATATCATTTCCATAATTGGGAATCGAATCCACAAACAATCTTTTACATTCAGTACGCTGCCACTGCACAACGATGGCCTTATAATATTAATATGTAAATGAAAAACCTTAGACTCTTTGGAAATCATTAAATTACATTTAAAAAAATGCTACATACGTACCAGTACCAGTTGTTTGAAATATATTTTGGTATAAAAAGCATACATATATTGCTATGGTAACGCGTATAGTTTTACACTAAACAACTATGTTAACTACGTAAAGGATAAAAATATCTCCTTCATTCATACATAAGTACATTTAAAGTAAATCTCTATCTTAGTGAGAGCGGAGAATAATTTAGATTTATATAGATGATTTTTTTCTTACCGCAGTGTACCGCTGACATACGTAATTTCAAAGTCTGACGTGCCTTAATCCTTCCCTCACGACTGCGCTGCGCAGCCGCATCCCCGATTATTATCACTTGACACTTGACTCTAGAATTTTCTCAATGTTTTTTTTTGTTGATAAAATAATATTCACGTGCTGAGTAAGTGGATAGCGGGAAGTATTTTATACGTATGTATATATGTATATTATTGATTATTTTATTTTAGCTTCACGTCTTTATCCCGCAGCAGGGTAAACTGAAAATACCTAGTACCAAGACACTCTGTACTTCGCTTTCCACCGAATTCGAGACATTGCGTGTTGACCTCAACTCCGCACTTTGTCTTATCAGAGTGATAATAATTTAAATATAATCACATCCCCGAGTGGGGATCGACCCCACAACTGATCGCGTTTAGAGTCAGACGCACTCCCACTGCGCCACGACCTACTAATTTCGCATATTTATATTAATGTATAATTTCATAAACATAGTACGTGGCTCTGATACCTACATATGTAAGTAAAGTAAAACAAACAATTAATATAATTATTGATTGATAATACAAGCCATTTTTGTATGAATAATTTAGTCTCAGACATTAATATAATTGTCTAATTGTATATATTGTAATTTCAGAATGAGTGATGAAAGAATGGTAAAAAAGATTTATGAGGCAAAGTTGAGTGGTACGAGAGGTCGGGGGAAACCTAGGTTGACCTTTGAAAACACAGTATCGAAGATACTGAAGGGAGGTCACGTAAAAAGCATGAGGACCCCCCGACGGGCGTGTATGAAACGACGACGGGCGAAAGAGGAATGCAGGGACCGTAGCGTTTGGCGCTAGGTCCATTCTGACTACCCCGCAAGGTATAAAGCGTGAAGTTAAAAAAAATTGTCCTTCATTGATACATTGCTTGTTGAGTAGCTGAATTTAACATTGCTGTAAAATGTAAACATATATTTAAATCAAAAATCAACATTACAAGACAAGGCCGGTTGCAGCGCAGTGGGACACCGTCTAACTGTTAACGCAAGCGGCTGTAGGTTCGATTCCTACTCCGGAGAATACAGGACGAAAGCGGAATATGGGACGAAAGAGTGAAGCTAAAAAAAAATTGCTAAAGAGATCTGAGATCTACCTGTAACGGACTATTGTAAAGTTTCCAGAACTTTGTGTTTTTAAATAATATTTTCAATTAAAGTACTATTGTTACTCTAATATATGACAAATGAATACAGTGCGGTATTAAGTTGCGCAACCTACTGTAGGTAGTGTCAGAATGTACAAAAAAGAATAATAAAGAGGAAGAAAATAAATTAAACATATACTTACAAAATGTTGAAAATTCAGAATTAATTGCCTTTAAATATATAAACTAAGGATATTACACGGATAATTGTGTTAAATAGTCATGTATTACATGTCGCCACATGTTCAACATAATGTTCCCGTTCGTACATGTTGAATATTTATATGTAATTACATACGAAACTCTGTTACGAATGTTCCGCTGTTATTACGCCATAAATATTTGAGAATTTGATCGCTTGACCGTCATATTATGAATACAATATTTTCCACGGTAAATTATATGGATTTGGATCATAGTGGCGCAGTAACACAGTGTCAGGCTGTTAATGCGATCGGTTGTAGGTTCGATTTCCACTCGGGTTTACGATTGGTAAGACAAAGCGCGGTATTAAGTTCGCTATTCAATATGGAATAGCTTGATTTTAAGCGGAAAACAGTCAACAGAGTGTCTTGACGCTAGTTTATCTCTAACGACCCTGTTATACAGTATAAAGTGTTAAGCTGTATATAGTAATATACTTACATCTAATAAGTTACGTAGAGCATCGTGAAGTCATTTTGGTTTATTTTCTTAATTTATGCATTGGATCAGCGTCTGAATGTGAAAACTCGATAGTTGGGATGTCGGTAAACATACAAGGAGGGTTATTTGTACTAATTTCATTTCCTCGCTCGGGTAAGATAAAGAACAGCATAGAGTTATTCCGTTCAACATGCATTGTCTTAAATTCGACCGTTAGCAGAACAGTGTCTTATCTTTGGTTATAATATGCTATGATTTGAACTTAAATGGAGGAGTATAAAACGATTAAAATCGTTTCGTGCAGGAACTGACTCTTAAATTATTATTTTAAAATATATATTATTAAGATCTATATTTTTTTGAGAATCTACTGTGAAGACACTCCGTTCTCCGGGTTTAAATATTTCTCGACACCAAAATCTTTTACCAACTTTTGCCACTTATTAAACGTAATTTCCCTCATAAATACAATATTCAGTATAATTAGGGGCAATTATGCGTGGGCCGTCCCATCGGCAGTGCATAACTGACGAGGCTAATGAAGTGAACCGCGTGACCACAACATTAAAACATTTCTTTTTCCACTGGGCGGCGTGGCAGCTGACGGTCTTCTCATGAGACCTCCATACTGGCCGAAACGGCTTAAAATATACGTCGCTATTTCGTCGTACATTACGCATTTTATCTTGAATATTTTGAAAGGGTTACTTTTACAAACTTATATTTTTACTCTATCATGACTTAGATAAGGACTATAATTAATTTTCATCTAATAAATTAAAAATAAAATAAAAGTTGTACATGTAAAGTCTTGAGATTGGGCGGAAAGAGGAGTACAGAGTGTCTTGACACTAGGTTCTTCCGGTCTCACAGGTGCATTCGGTGATCATATTAATTATCAGTAAAAAATCAGCAATGTATATAAAACACTGACAAGCCAACACATACCCACAATTCTTGTTCTAATAAAATAATCCACTCAAATATGCAAGCGATTAAACGTGGTACAAGCGATCATTTCTCTTCAGTATTCCGTAATTTGACGGGGGACAAAACTGTTATTTAGCATCATTTCCAAGTTAATGAATACTTTACTTCCTTGTATTGTAGCAACGTTTGATTGGAAACAAATATCGTAACACGTAAAACTTCGCTGGAGGGTCTCCTTTTATTTCGACATACATCGATATAATTGCTGAGCAGAGCGTCTAGCGTATTATTATTAATTACTAACATTGAATTGGGGGTTTTATACGTGTTCTTTGGTTTACAATTAAAAATTGAGAACAAAGAAGGTGAATTAATCGCAAAATAGGAACATCTAAATATTTTAATTTCAATTCGGCAGAACTAACTTGCAACAATGATGGTAGTTTCCGGTACTAACAATACTTTTATTTTTAATTTAATAGACTCTGTCTTGAGTTGATTATGTGTTATGTAGTTACTCTAAACAGGAAATACAACATATATTTTCTCCCTGTCTATCTTATAATCAATCTCAAGACATGCTTATATATTTGAAAGACATGAAAAAATATTTCAATCAGCCAAATACCGATCTGTAGGAGATTTACTAATAATATTAAAAGAAATTTCACATCTGCGGGATACCGACATTTGCCTATAAAAATCAATATGTCTCAAAATAAATTTTATACCGTAGGTGCTTGAAAATGTATCCGCACGTTATTAAGAGGCTCAGAAATCATGAGTTAATCTTTAAGCAAATCGCGAGTAGCGCCGTAGGAGGTGTGCTAGTTCGGTAAACACATAAGTATTCGTCACCTGACCTAATCACACGGGATTAGTATGAGAAATGGTATACCGTGAGAGTGATTTCGTGTTTGTTTAATATAATTTTTTGGGATTTTACTAATAATATCTAACCAGGTTTAACAGTTTTAGTTTTATAATTTATATTTATTTTTTATATCGTTTTTTGGGTAAGAAGGGTGGAATCTAGAGACAACATATTCTTTTCTCCTTTTCGACCTAGATGGCTTGTTACGTGGCGGAGTTAAACACTGAAACTAATTTAATTAAGACCATACCACTGCGCGGAGATCAAACCTCCAACTCAACAATTAGATGCCGTCCTATTGCGATGCGATGACTTCAAATAATGTCAACACACAAATAACTCTCTTATTATTATAAATATCTAGGTATGGCTAATTTTTTTTTAGCTTCACGCTTTTATCCCGCATAGCAGGATAGACAGAAAGTACTTAGTATCAAGACACTCCCTACTTCGCTTTCCACCGAATTCAAGACATTGCGTGTTGAATGGTGGAACTCAACGCCGCTGTTTGTCTTTACCAGAGCGAGGAAGTGATATTAATTTAAATATAATCACTTCCCCGAGTGGGAATCGAACTCACAACCGGTCGTGTTTACAGTCAGACCACGCCACGACCGGTCTCATGACTAAATGCATGGTAAAAAATATATATAATTTCTTGTATTCCAAGTACAATTTCGTTTTTAAATATTTTCCTTGTAGCTCTGTCACGTGGCGTCTCTCACGGCCGCATTAATAATGCACAGATTAACCGCAACTCGCTGCATGTTTGTATTCGATATCCCTCTTTATTTGTCGTTTGCGATTTTAGTCTCACAATAATTGTAAATTATAAATGTATACCTGTTTGTTATTTGCAAAAATTATATAGGCCAGTCGTGGCGCAGTGGGACAGTGTCTGACTGTAAACGCGATCAGTTATGGGTTCGATCCGTGGGGATCTTAGGAGTGATTATATTCAAATTATTTCCACTTCCTCGCTCTAGTAAAAGACAAAGTGCGGCGTTGAGTTCCACCACCTCAACACACAATATCTCGAATTCGGTGGAAAGCGAAGTACGAGGAGTGAGGACGAGGAAGTAAGTCTTGACATTAGGTACTTCCTGTCTACCCTGCCATGCGGGATAAAAGCGTGAAGCAAAAAAAAATATATAAAAAAATATATTATTATTTCAGCTTCACGCTTTTATCCTGTATAGCTGAGACAGAGAATAGTGTCAAGACACTCTGTACTCCGCTAGGCGGCAGCACTCAACGCCGCACTTTGTCTTACCTGAGCGAGGAAATTAAAAAATAAATATCATCATTCTCATCATAGTACGGAATCAAACTCATAACCGATGGTTTTTAGAGGAAAACGCTGTCTCATTACGCCACATCGGCCTTTCAATTTCTTTTTATTTATAGGTATTATAAGATGATCATGTAGATATAAGTACCTACATACATATTTTGTCGTTTGTTATAATGGCAGTCTTTAGTTTTCAATTAATAATTCATATCTTTCTTCCATTATTTGTAATAGCCAATGATTATATAAAAAAGATACTTTGCTTAAATAGATCCAAGTAAATAACTACTGTACTTCGAAACAGAACGCAACTGTCCCACGATGCTTATACATTAAACACTTCTCCATACAACAAATATACATAAAAAAAAAAACAGAAAAAAAATCCAAAAAAAATATTTAAAAAAGCATTCAGAAACAAGAATTCATTTGCTCGATACGAGTGTACAAGTGTGACAATATCTAAATAGTATGCCGGAATAATATTAAATAAAGCAACACTTTATCTCTAGTACCTCCAGATAGTGATGAAACAGAAGCCGCGCCAACCGACGCACTGTTGAATTCTGTTTAAGATATAACCTGCGATTCACTTTGCATTTAGAGATAACCGTCCAATACCGGCATCTATGTATGTGTCCGCTTCACGACAAATGCATCATGATTTTAATTAGTATTAGCTTTTAATATAAACTTTTGAGCTTCTTTGATACCGCCGTTCTCAGTGTTTGTTTGTTGTATCTAAATATGGTTTTTAAATTGAATATGATAATACAAAGAATAAATCGACGCCATCGCTAACAACATTTTATTTCCAAGCTATTTAATATTTCCGGTTGGTGAGATAAAGAGTTGGCGGCGTTCAGTTGCGTTAACCACCACGGGATATTAATACAAAATGCGGAAACTAATGTACATGCGGGATACGCGTGAAGCTTAAAAAATCCATCAAGTCCTCTATATCGACAGTTATCAGACAATCGGTCAATATTCAAATTATAAATAATATTAAAACAAACGTAAATTTAAATGATTGTTATATTGTTATCGCTCGTGTAGGAAAATTTCACAACAGCACATGATAGCTCAGTGTACGTTATCAGTCTGAGGATTACAACATTTTGACATTTGCGTTGTTTTATTTCCGCGTAGTGTTACATAGGATTTAAATATTAATCTAACAATGTATAGGATTTACAAATAGGCGTGTTAACGATAGATAACTATAACTTGTACGCATATGTAAAAACTTACTAAAAAAATCATTGTATGCATGACTTTTTTTTAGCTTCATACTTTTATCCCGCATAGCAGGATAGACAAAAAGTACCTAGTGTCAAGACACTCCATATATAGCTTTCTAGCAAATTCGAGACATTGCGTGTTGAGTGGTGGAACCCAACGCACTTTGTCTTTTACTATAGCGAGGAAGTGAAAATAATTTAAATATCACTCCCCCGAGTGGGGATCGAACCCACAACTGATCCCACTGAGCCACGACCGGCCTCATTTATATATGATAAATATTTTGAATAGTCTACCATCCTAATGTCGACCGCGCCCACTAACACTTTCCGCATGACGCTGGCAACGGCAACGTACAAAAATTGAAGATGTAAGCCGCGCCTGCCACTCATACTTAGTGACAGTGGCGTGTACGGCGATTTTTATAACGGTTCAAATTTGTTCGATCCACTAATTTCTCTATCAGACTAAACGACTTCTAGAAATGGAGTTATTTAGAAATTTTGTAACTAATTATATAATTATAATGTGTAATTACATTGAAACCGCATGTTAAATTAAATATATGATTAGCTTGAAAAGCGATAAGTGGTTAGCTATTTTAGCTTAATTTGCGTGTAGCAGCTTTTCAAGAGCTTTAAATCTACAGGATGTTCAATTAGTGTTAATTAGGTACATTGTATACCTTATTATATTTAAAGATAAAAAATATAGAGCTTTAAGTACTCTACGGCTTTGACAGACCAAATATGAGAGTAAAAAAGCAGGATATTTGTGGTTAAAAATTGTTTATTTCTCATTAAAATTACACTAACATGAGACAATAACGATTTTATGAAGTAAAATACGTTGACGATAATTATTATAATTTAAATCATAAAAGTCCATTGTTATAACACACAAAATGTAGGGTAGATATTCAATAAAATTAAATTTGTCAAGACACTAGGTACTTCGCTTTTCACCGAATTCGAGACATATTGGGTGCTAAGTAGTGGAACTAAACGCCGCGCTTTGTCTTACCAGAGCGAGGAAGTGAAATTAATTTAAATATAATCACTCCCCCGAATGGGGATTGAACTCATTCCCCAGTTCTACCGTGAGCCTATATGATATAAATACAGTATATATTATACTGGACGATCATCTTAAGTGTTATCCGTTACTAGTTAGCTAGCTCAAGTTAGTGAGTATGTGTTCACGTGTTTGTTTGTTTATTTGCGGTCAAACGCGGCGGCTCTACTTTACGCTGCTAGCTGTAGGAGGTCGACGTAGAGACTACATGATTTTAAATTATTGTAGAATTATAAAAGATTTTATTATTTTTATTTTATTATGTAAAATTTATTGTTAGTAAAATGAATTTCTGAAATTAAGTAATATAAATATAATAATTTAGAATATAAAACGTATATTAATAAAGACAATGCACATATGATATTAATTCTGAATAAGTAATTATAAGAGAAGATTAGTATTATGTTAAAATGCAGAAATAGTCAAAAAAAGCATTTTTATTTTTATTTAGGTAAATAAAATTATGCGTTGGTATTTTAAATGAAAATATTTTAAACATATTAATCGCATATATTTTGGTATTCGAAAATTCATGTTTTGGAAACCTGACGTTTCAAACCCTTTACAGTAGTCCGCGGTCTCAGGTAGACCTTGAGTCCACAAAATGCAAAATGTAAAGTAGTAAAATCTGTTAATTTTTTATAATAAAAATATTTTATGCCAATTTCTAGGTGAATAAAATATTGTTTATTATTGCATAGCTTTTGGAATTTTAAAAAAGTATATAATACTGTAAATGTATGATTTTCCTTTATATAAATCATATATCTAATTTTCATAAATATTTAATATAATATATGATTTACATTTTTAAAATTAAAAAAAATCTGTAGTTTGTATGGAGTGTGTGACAAAATAGCGATTAAAGGTTTACGAGTGCATACAGATTTCTGATTTTGTTAGTTTCGTTACCATAAATATAGAGTTTAACTTGGTGAAATGTTAAGAAATTCTAAAAAAGATATTATTAATTAATTATTACATATTTTATAATATTTTTAAGTCATTGTGGCTATGAAATAATTCCAAAGCAACTATTAACACATTTAGATTGCTTTTTTCGAATTATATTTATTTTAAATTCATTTCCATGTTCTACTAAGACGAAGCGCCTCGCTAAGCTCGCCAAAACATAAGAATATCTTAAGGTATAAAAAATAATAAGGTATTATAAAGAATTTTGCATATTTTCCTATTTTTATAGTGTTATTCCACACTTAGGATTAGAAAACATTATACATGGTCACCCCAGGTCAAGTGTCAAACGCAACACCGACGTTACTTGACGTTCCTCCCGCGCACGCCTCACTCCACAACGCTATTAAATATATCTCAAATATATTTATTTTTATTTATTTGAGACATTCCGTCTGCTTGGACGGTATCAGATTCATTTTTTTAAACTTGATGTCATAATAACGTAACCGCTTGTCGTGCAAAGAGAGTGACATTAAATGATTAGAATAACTATATCTGAATACTAGTATCTGGGAATTGAATTCTTGACTTCTATATTGTGTTAATAATGTAATTATTCTAGAAAGTAGGGATTTTTTTAGCTTTACGCTTTATTTAGAATAGCGGAGTAGACAGAGGAACCCCAGTTTTTTTTACAAATTTAATAAAAGATTTTTATAAATCATTCCAACTTTCAAATTTTTAACTGAAATCTAAATTAGCACAAATTAACACGAATATATACGATACGATATTCTAACTGTAAATGCAATAGGTTGCGGGTTTGATTCCGACTCGGAGGAGTGATTATATTTAAAAATATTTTCTTTGTTCACTCTGTATATCGTGCTATGCGGGATAAAAGGGTGAAGCTACAAGCTGATATTATGCTCAATGAATTGATGGTGGCAAAAAACCTATATAAACTATTAAACAAGACTGAAAAAAACCATAAATTTAAAATCGTTTAAAAATTATATTCACAATGCAACAAAGCGGTACTAAAATATTTCTGTTAAAAATATGATTTTATCTTTACAAAGGGGCGCGAATTAACAATATTGCATATAGTAGGGTGACAATAAAGTCCTCTTTACAATATATTGCACAATAATGGGGAAAAAAAAACTTTCATAGACAAGAAACCTGAGCCAACATTGTAGGTAGCTGGAGATACTAATCAACAAATATATCGTTTTACACTCAACTGAGCTGGCCTGTTTGGTCCGCGATGTTATCTCTCAGATAGTCGTACCAACTAAATGCCTTTATAAACTAAACGGTTTTCTAATACGTGTTTTTCATTGTGTTTTTTTTGTACTTTGTTTGCAAATTGTATTGTAGTTAAGAAATATGAATATAATTGATGGAAGCAATTTGAAGTAAAATTTCATGATTTTTTTGATGCATTTATGCAAATGCATCAAAAAAATCATGAAATTTTAAAGGCCGGTCGTGGCGCAGTGTTGTGGGTTCGATCTCCATTCGGGGGAGTGATAATATTTAAATTATTTTCACTTCCTCGCTCTGGTAAAGACAAAGAGCGGCGTTGAGTTCCACCACTCAACATGCAATGTCTCGAATTCGATGGAAAGCGAAGTACGGAGAGTCTTGACACTAGGTACTTTGCCTACCCTGCTATGCAGGATGAAAGCGTGAAGTTAAATTTGTGCAAATGCACTTTTTATTATTTTTGTCATTTAAAGTATTTATAGTAATTATAAAATACGTAAAAAAAAACAAATTTAATATACGTAAAGTACAAAAGATAATAAATTATTATAAAACTTTGTCTGTTAAGACACATTTCTAAGGTTAAGGTAATTTATGAATTCGATGTCCACTTCCTTTTATTCCATAATAGAAAAATAACTTTATATTACTGATTGGTCAAAATTTACTTAGTAGTCAAAATTAGTCGCATTCGACCGGAAAAGAAAAACATAGTGTATATAAACCAGATTATCTCGTTGAATTGCTTGTTAAGACATACATGCGTCAAATTAAAAAAAAACTCCATACAACAGTAACATTTAAAAATATTAAATTTAGGTCAAAACTTCTATTACAAAACCTTCAAACCGTTACATGACACTCAAAATAAGCTTAGAAACAGGACATAACCGCATTCGGAAATAACATAATAGATATTTCCCAACAATCAATGGGATTATGCCTACATTATTTGGTCACCCTGCGAGCGGAGTAATATGATCGGTTTATTATAACGATATTTTGCTGTTTTGTTACAACGATGGACTGATAATGGCTATTGTCCCGCACCTAATGGTTGTTATTTTCTATATAATAATAAGTACAGTTTTGTACGGAACACAAAAAGATTATAGATTTGATCTTAAGGTTTATGTATTTGGAAATATATTTGTTAATTAGCCACAGATCATTGCAGCCGGGGCCGGAAGGATCGGGGTGTACCCAAGTTCCCGGCTGGTGGCGGTCGAGGAGGAGCACAGTGTGGTTTTAGTGGGCATATGGGGCGACCTATATCTGCCAATCCGGAGTCCCACATAACCTGTCCCGAGTCCCAAATCAGGCAGGTACCCGTAAAGCGATTTCCTTGCGTTTAAAAATATAGGTCATCGTGTCACAGTGGGATAGTGTCTGTAAGCGCAATTGGTTGTAGGTTCAACCAAACTCATGGGATTGCTTATATTTAAATTTACTTTCATATCCGCGTTCTGGCAAAACAAAACGTGACGTTGAGTTTCACCCGTCTATAGAAAGAGGTTCTATCCCTCCACTTTGGGCGGGAAGAGGATAACAGAGCATTTTAACACTGCGTTTTCTCTATGAGTACCGCTAAGGGTCCTAAAATTGTATATGTGTGTGTTTTGAAAGTCTTCGAACAGTAAATTTATGAATAATTTAAGTATACTAAATAATATAATATCTTATATTAAAGATGTTAAAAAATTAGGAACTTTTATCTGCCAGTTACATTATACATATATCATGCCTTATCTGCTTTATTGGAACAGATGAATAAGCCTACCAGCAGGTGCGGTATGGTAGTACAATATGCACTGTTACTGCTGGTTGATTGGTACCAGTGGAGTCAATTAAGCGCATGGAACTTGTAATCTGCGAAGATTTAAAGAAAACGGGCTGAGTTCACCTTGACAGGACGATTCTTTAGGGTAATAGCAAAGTAGATACACAGTGTTGTAGTGAGTGGGGGAAGAGAAAAAACTTCTGATGATTTTCCAAACTGCCATGTCAATAATAGTAAGTAAAACTCACATGTAAAGACCGTGGAGCAAAACAGAATAAGTTGACAGGTCTTTAAGCGAATGACAAATATAAGAATTCTAACGTACTAGCTCTTGCTTTTGAAAAGAAAAGATTAAGAGCGTCAGTGCCTGGACAGCATCACTGTCTTGACTTACAGGTGTTAATATTACATCAATAGAAACAAACTTAACCTTCTGCCAAGCTTATCGCCAATAATGAGGTCAAATACGGTGCGCTTATCAGATACGACATCAATCAGTATTGTATTTTGATATGTTTTGCGTAAACAAGTGATAAGCTATCACACAGCCGCTAAGGCCGTGTGAAACAAAGTCCGTCCGTGTTTGTTTGATTATCATGATTAAGTTTAAATAAATCATTAGACAAAAATGTTCAGGAAAGTTTCCTCTTCTCCATAGTGACGCCATTTGGACGTACACTGATATATTCGAGACGTGCGTATGTCAGATTATACGCCTCTAGGATTCATCCATTCACGCTTTTATCCCGCATAGCAGGGTATACAGGTAGTACCTATATACTTCGCTTTCTACCAAATTCGAGACCTTGCGTGTTGAGTGGCGGAACTCAACGCCGTACTTTGTTTTACCGGAGCGAGGAAATGAAAATTTTTTAATTGTAATTATTCCCTCGAGGGGGAATCGAACCCACAACCGATTGCGTTTACAGTCAAACGTTATCCTACTGCGCATCGACAGGCCACACGCAATAACACGAATAATATACAAGTATCAACATTTCAAAAATTACCTACTCTCCTCCTAGTTGTGTAAAACAAGATAGTGTAAAACTAAGTGGGTGAATAGTGTATAACTGGACGCTGATAAATTTTGAAATGTAATCTTTTTTTTTCCAAATTATCACCAACACTCGATTGGCATGAGTGTAAGTGTGGCATGAGTGTAAGCGTGGCATGAGTGTAAGCGTGGCGTGAGTGTAAGCGTGACATGGAATTCCTTAAGTGTCCGTCTCATGATTTATACTGTATATTCTATTTACAGGTAATAAATAAGATATTGACATAGAAACTATGTATTTATTATTATTTAATTCTATAGCTGGACTTTATTTTGGACAAATAAAGCGCTGCATTGAGTTACAACAGCCGTGTTTATAATTCTGATGGAAACTTGCGAATGAAGTGTTTTGACACTACATTCTCGTTATATTTCCTGCTATGCGTTAATAAGCGTAAAGATGCAAAACACTATAAAGATATCCATTTATTAGCCTGTGTATACTTTATCACGACAATTTATGAAAATATCAATCAAATATTAAAAATTAAAGCACGAATGTTCGAGTGTATGAGTCATACAAACACTTGCATTGTGGTATCAACAGTAATCCAGATTGCTAGAAATATCTGTGTCCGCATTTTTATCACTTCGCTACAAGTAATGCGGTAAATATTTATTCCTTTATTTAAATGTGATATCATAGTCTCTATATTTCTCTCAATGATGGATAATATTGAATATGGTAGTGAAAGTCAAAGAATTATCAAAATTTTTAACTTGGTGTGTTTTTGTATTTTTATTTAAAAGTACAATCTGCGAGAGGCCGGTTGTGACACAAGGTGACAGCATCTGACTGTAATCTCGACCGGTTTTGGGTTCGATCCCTACTCGGGGAAGTGATTATATTTAAAACTATTTTCACTTCCTCGCTCTGGTAAGACAAAGTGCCGCGTTGAGTTCCACCACTTAACACGCAATTTACCTAAACATGGTCACACTAGTTCTACTAAGTTTTTACTAAGTGATGAAATATTTAGACAAAGTATTCTTTTCTTCCTAAATCTACTATACGTGTGACACTATTATAGACAGAAATAACCTAACCTTATAAATAAAATATACATTTATTAAAATTAAATTCGAACCTACTACAGTCGGGTCAATCTCAACTGGGCCTTAGCAGTGTCAATTCATTTACCTATGAACATAATTCATTAGTTCAACAAACCATGAATCTGATTTCACATTCATATAATCAAAGTGAAACAACGTCACGTCACGTCACGTCACGTCACGGTCCCATTTTCCCGAAAATTGTAAATAATATCGTCAAAAGTGACCATAGAGCTATAGCAGAAGTGTATGCTAATAGCTGGGTGAAGCAATCATTACGCTGCGGCTTTGTGTTGCCGCTGCTATTAAAATAATTATATTTGTTCTGTATTTTGACGAAATTAATATATGCGCACACTTTTTTTCAAAGGTGTAGTTTAAAAATACTGTTTTTTAGTTTTTTAAGTGAAGACGCTAAATAATTTAATTTAGATTTTTTATAAAAAATGACTCTAAAATTCCAAACGCGCATGTACATACTACAACTAGAAAGTTAGAAGGTAAATGATAGTTTAAAAAAGAAACTCATTTTACAGATATATAGAAATAAATCGTTAATTTAAAAAATATATACACATATTTACTATTTTTTTAAAGTGTTATTCCACACTTAGGATTAGAAAACATCATTGAAATTATCTTGTTAAACAATTATTTCTTAATAATCTTTAAGTAGTAGAAATTTGTAAAAATCTCTCTACAGATATGCTAACAACATAAATAAGTTGTAAGAAAACGTATAAGAATTTCGACGCAGCTGATATAATAGAAAAGGACGCATGGCTTAGCGGTCAGAGCGCTTGGACGGTATCCAAGAGGCGCGGGTTCGAATCCCGCTGCGTTCAAATTTTTATACGTTTTTTCAATAATATATACACATATGTTGATAGTTAGTCCCGACATTTTTAGATTTAAAATTATATATTTTTTTTATTATTTTCTCATTTATCAGAAAAACCGTGTTAGATACTTCCATAACTAATATAACCTTTAAATTGGAGAAATTAGTATCTTAACACTAGATCTTTTTTCTAACTACCCTCCTTCTGCTTGAAAACGTAAAGCTTCTTTTTTTATAGACTAGACACCAAGTTTAGTCGATAGTTTGCGATGACTCCAAACAGTGTGACGGCATGACTGGCGTTTTTAATCTGTTACACCGTACGTACATACATTTGTATGTATACTTATAACAAACGAAAAATATATTTTAATCATTTAAATTACATTTGTTTAGTGTTGCATTGTTTAAGAAATAGATTGTAGGAAGTCATTATTTATTCTGTTACAACCAATTGATGCATGTTTAATTTATTTTAATATATTATAACGCAAAATTTGAGATTTTTTAGTTTCATGCTTTTTATCCTGTATAGCGGGGTAGACAGAAAGTATAGAGTGTCAAGACACTCCCTACTTCGCTTTCCACCGAATTCGAGACATTACATGTTGAATGGTGGAACTCAACGCAGCACTTTGTGTTACCAGAGCGAGGAAGTAAAAATAATCAAATATAATCATTCCCCCGAGTGGGGATCGAACACACAACCGATCGCGTTTACAGTCAGACACTGTAGAATATTGTTTATCTACACTTTTTCTTTCGAATATTTAAATTTAGTACATATGTAAAGATATTTTTATATTATGTTTACATAAGCACGTTCATATTGATTAAAAATTACAAAATTTCAATAATAGAAAATAATTAATATTTTCAAAAATCAAAATAATATTTGCTTGTTTAACGAAGTCTTACCACCACCATTACAAGCTGATCACCACATATGCAGATACACACCATCGCTTTCACACTCTAAAATTATTTTTCCCGGCAAATTATATTAAATTAATGCCAGTATCAATAAATAATAAGCGAGATGTAACACGTCGTGGTCTGTAATTTAGCGGTAGCCGTAACAAAGCTTCGGCGAGTCACGGCAACGCCCCCATTACCGTTTCTTTATCGGTCTGTTTGATGAAAAACGGTAGAAAGCGAGCTGTGAACGTTACATGGTGTCAGGATTGTTGTATGGAGTTGGGTAAAAATGTTTTGTATTGCCAATATTATAGCGATACGGAAAGGTTTGGTTTGTGAAAACAAATATAGAAGTAAAATTATTTTTTCATGTCAATAATCATTTTAAGATTTTTGATCTCTGTGTAGAATTCTAAAATGTTCCACTTTAATATAGTAGGTATATTTAAAAAACAAACACTGCATTTAGTTTAAAACTAACAAGCGAAGTAGAATTATCTCAAATTTTAAAAAGCACAACATATTGTAGCTTCACGTTTTATCCCGCATAATACTGTCAGAGACAGCGCAGTGTCAAGACACTCCGCTGACTGCTTTCCGCCCGTAATCGAGTCAAATAAATCATGTGTGTTGAGTTGCGAACTCAACGCCGTGTATATATATTTATATATATTATATTATTATATTTATATATATTTATATATATTTATAGACTGTTTATTTGTACGAACAAATCTAAATTAATTTTGTAAAAAACATTTGTTATCGAGCCCAGTGATAAGAGATAAGACCAACCGAGCAGTCCGCAGACAGGCGGTGGACTTTGAAATTTCGATGCTTATGTATGAGATATTTAACATTAATTTTATTTGTGCACAAAATCATGCGATTTACACTGAACGTGCGTATATACTCGTGTGTTAAATTATGATAATGAATAGCTGACTAAAATTTTATACTATATTTTGGTAGTGGCGCAGTGTGATAGCGTCTGGCTGTAAACGCGATCGGTTGTGGGTTTGATTCCCACTCGGGGAAGTGATTATATTTAAATTATTTTTACTTCCTCGTTCTGGTAAGGAAAATTACGGCGTTGAATTCCATTCAATACGAAAAGTCACGGATTCGGCAGAAAGTGGAGTATAAAGGGTCTGAACAATAGGTACCTCCTGTCTACCCTGCTATGCAGGATGATAGCGTGAAGATAAAAAAATATGTTGTTGCAGAGAAAATTTAACACGCCGTCATGGCGCACTGGTATAATATCTGATAGAACAGGTGATGAGTCCGGGATTCAATTATAACAAGGTCAAATAATTTCCGTTGTTTTTGCTAGTTCCATGTTTGGCGTTGAGTGTCGCAACTCTAAGCAAATGTGTTAATTTTTAAGGTAAAGCAACATTTTAACACTATATTCTCTTCATCTACCGATATGTGGATGTGTAAAGCGTTCTGCTTCTGTATGTACAACGATTAGCAACAATTTAAAAGGCAAAGCAATCAATCTTTAAAAGGCATTTAGTGGGCTTACATCGTTATGATAAAGATAGAAGGTATGGCACGACGTCGTATAGCTATCTCTGCCATGCCTTCTCCGGCTGTTGTGATAATGATATAAATAACTAAACGTATCACTTATCAATTTGTAGAGATTTCACAAATACTCGTTTATCAAAATATTATACGCATACTTCATATTTATTTAAGTTTGTTGATTTTATCTCTGACTACTTTTCAAGATTTATTTTTTGAAATAAAAGACTTTGAGCCAAGTATTATTGTACAAAGGCATTTTAACTTGTAATGAATAAGAAAATGAATTATTTTATATTTCATGAAAAAACTGAAAACCTGAACATTGGATGGATATTTTTCAATTAGCTCTATTTTTAACAAACGAACGCGATATTAACCTCGTATAAATCAATCAATTTAAAGATATAAAAAACGATTTTATTAAAAACTTGCACTCATATCCAGATTTGGTTACAATATAATATATTTCTAGTATATGAGATCCCAGTGTGACTCTAGGCTAGGCTATCTGCAGAAAAAAGTATTAAGCGTTAGCCGTAAGCGAAGCGTTAAACGTAAGCGAAGTGTTGAACAATCTTATCGTTAAACGGCACATTCCTTCTTTTAGTTTCCTGCTTTAATCCAGCATGGCAGGTTAGACAGGGAGTATCTAGTTTTAAGGCACACCGTGCTTGCTTTCCGCTGAATTCGAGATGATAGCCAGTAAATAAAAAATATTTAAATAAAATCAATCCCCCGAGTTGGAATCGAACCCACAACCGAACTCAAACTAATTTCTTAAAATTCACAATACTATCGCCACCTCTACTATATCACGCTAGAACCTGATGACTTTCAGCCTTCACGTGCACCATACTGTGATAGGCGGCATTGCTTAGATACCGTTTATTTTGTCTCCCGTCACCAAGGGATTTAGATTAGGAAGTACTTCAGACCTGGTGACTGTCATCATCACGGCTTCCACGACTGATCTCCCATTATCTGTTCCCTAATTTATGGTGCGACGCTTGTTGTCGTAATTTTTATTTGTTGTTTTGATATGCTTTTATTTTTACAGATTTATATATAGTAGCTAAGTCAATATGTGTGTAGATAACATGTAAATATGTATGTTTGCACGTGGTTTTGTCTTTTTTAAATATTTTGGGTGTGATTTTTTTTATTTAATATAAATAGCTTTTCTTGTTTTAGTGATTTGCTAAGAATTTTTTTTGTATTTTAACCTGGCTTTTAGTGTTGTCTTAATAAAATATATAATTATGTAAACCACTGGGTTTTTTTAAGATTCGGTACATAAAATATCGATATGACAACTAAGCATTTATGCTATACGTTCACATCCCGCAAAGGTGAAATCTTTATTAGATTATTAAGACAAAAACAGATTATCAGAAACATACTGTAGAAAACTGTTGTTTTCTTTTACGGAAAATAAAAAATCAACTTATTCAGAAACACGCTTAGAAACGTTACGTCTAAGTTAGGTACTTGCTTAATATCGTCACAATAACGTTAATAGAACGGAATTTATATAACTTCTATAATAAGAATTCTTAAAGTTAGTTAACAATGAAATATTGAAAATTAAAAATACATATATCTATAAGTGTTAGTAAACGTGAGGTCTATTGTGACGCAGTGAGACAGCGTCTGACTGTAAACGCGATCTGTGGTGGGTTCAGTTCCACTCGGGTCAACGATTTTATTATAATTATTTCATTGTCTCGCTCTGGTAATACAAAACGCAGCGTTGAGTTCCGGCACTAAACATGCTATACCTAGAATTCAACGGAAAACAGAGTACGGAGTGTCTTGACACTAGATACTTACTGTGTGATATGCGGGATAAAAGCGTGAAACTAGAAAAAAAAGTTTTCAATTAATATTTGATTTATAATTGTAGTAAATGTATAAAAGTTTAGTAAACACAGGAGCTCGTTCTCGTTTCTCAAGTATCCGCCTTAATAGGCGATATCTAAATGAGTACAGAAGTCTTCACGATTGCCCAACGGCAAAATATTTACGATACACCTTGTTAATGAACTGTTAATATGTAATTCATGCAAATCGGTACGTTTGTTTTCCAATAGAGGCTTCTTGATAACGATACTCGTGTGGTTTGAGGCAAGGGAGGAAGCGATTGAAATAACATAATATTAGCTAGTGTAAGAAATTATTAAAATATATTTATATTATTATAATTTTATTACTAATTTCAGTTATCAAAGAAATCTGCAAGCAACGTGCCTAAAAGTGAATAAACATCTAAAAGATATTTACTTAAATATTAAAAATCTTTGAAATCATAACAATAGTATTTGTTTTAAATATAAGAAAGAATTAATTTCATCTCGTTTCAAGCAAAGCTCATTCTAAACGAAACTCATTTCACTGTGACAATACAGATACTATATTATGTATAATATATAATAGAATGGTATAGTGGTTTGTTAGGTTTAATAATTAGATAAAATTTACGAGAAAATAAACAAGATGTCGCTTGAACTCATAACTTGCACGCACAACCAGTTAAGTCCAACACTTGGGTCGGAGGCGTTGTATCAATAATTGTGTCGATTAAAATGCCGGGGCAGAAGTGATGTTTTTCCACTCTAAGTGTATCGGCAGATAGCGGCGCGATAATGAATGTTCCGAGATGGACCGATGCGCGTTGTGTCGACAGTCGACAATCCTCTCACACGCTCGTACATTTAGATAGCTTGCGCAACAAAATGATACGTTTTCAATTAAAACGTGATTGTTTAAGGTTATACTAAATTTAACTTTTATATTACGACTAACTTAACTACTAATTCTATACATGAGGTGATTGTATCTCAGTGAAATTATCTGATTATACACACGATAGTTACAGGTTCAATCGTTATTTGGGATTCAGTTTCCTGCATAGATGAAATAAAGTGCAAATTAGGTAAAAAGTAGAGCCTTTTTCATACCCTGCTATATGCAGAAGAAGCAAAAGTTGTATGTGGTAATTTCAATTCTTGCTGCCCCAGTTAGTATCGCAAATGAGAATGCGAATTTGCTAGAATAATAAAAACATGTTATATATTTTTGTTATTATAAAAAATGGGCTCACGCTTGACTCCTTTTAGCAGGGTATACAATTTTGCGATATATTTTTTGCAAAACATGAAACTATATTTTTTTAAAATTTATATTTATAATGAAGCCCTACCATGACTTTTGCTTAGCGGACCAATTTGATCTAAACATTACAATATCATCTGGAAACCATTGTCTGTATGTGAATTCGTCACGCGTTCACACGAGTGTATACGTCCACCAGTACCGGCCCTATATATACGTGTAATATATTAGTAAATAGATAAAATAAAATCACACAAATCAATAAATTACAAGCGACAGTCATTTGGCGGTTAACCGAGGGGCGCGGTGCGGAAGCCGGAGGACAATGCTAGCAAATTGAGATGTTACTCCGACACGCATCGACGACGTGCATTGATAATAAATCTTTACTTTGTCGGTGTTTTTGTTGGGGATGCTCATATGTTTGGTAGTTAAATGTCATTCCGCTTTGTGGTGGCCTCGGGCTGTGAGCTTTTCTCTCTAGATCTACTATTATTATATTTATAAATATGAATTTAAATCTTTATTTTTATAAAACTTTCCTTATTATTATAAAGCAAATGGTACAATCTTTGCAATTCTTCTTGATTATGAGTTGAAACTGCTTGAGGGGCTAAATTTTAATTCTAAAATGATATGTTTTTTTTTCTTTGAACTTGACTGGACAGGCTGCCGAGTGCATTCGTTTTAAATATTTTCTTTGTTTTGTTAAATTAATGGAATCATTAGATTTCATGATCTAGTGTAAAATGTATTTTAAATGACAATAAAAAAAACAAAACTGGCATGCTTCCCTTAGCACTATGTGTACCTTCACGATGAAGGTATTTAAAAATAAAAGGCTCAATATAATCTGGATTTGGTGCGTAAATCCCAATTCCAAGTTTATATTTATGGACTTTGAGTCAACTGAAATACAACAGAAAATAAGGATGTGTTCTTTCATTGCATTAATAAAAATAGAAAAGAAATGCATTTCATAATAATTATTTCTTTTAAACATTATAAATTTTATTATTTTCTCAACAATATGGCAAACTTCGTTTATCAAAAACTGAATTACACTAAAATATTTAACCCTTACATTGGACACAGTTTTTTATTCCACGAATAATAACGTATGAAAGCCAACAGCCAACGTTAGTCACGCTGGCACTGTATGCCAACACGTCTCCGCAAGGGTGTCGCCCCACCGTCGTTACATTTTGAATTATTTTTAATTCATTATTAACAATACATTTCACCCGTTGAACGTGATTCGCCGCCATCTTTTCAACTAAAAGGGTACATAAAATTTTAGTTACGCCATCTTGTTGTGACACGTCTTAATGTGGGCTAATTTAAAACTATACGTTTTACATCCGTGATTTTTTATAAATATTAGACAACGTCATTTTTAAATGAAACTGTTTTAAACGGATTAATCATATATACGTGATTAAATTAGTTTCATTTAAAATGTGTAAAAATTGCGAAAATTAAAGTTCTTATAACGTCATTTTTACAAGCTTTTATTTAACTGGCCGTGTTAGTTAGTAAGTTGGTGTGTGTGAACTCTTGCAACCTCAACTTGACCCACTTCTTAGTGTATGATTGAGATGAAGTTTGGATTAAGACTTCAGTCCTGATGACAATGAAATTACATATATTCAATATTGTTTTTTTATTCCTTCACGCTTTTATCACGCATAGCAGGGTAGACGGAAAGTACCTTGTGTCAAGACACACCGTATTTCGCTTTCTAATGAATTCGCGACATTGCGTGTTGAGTGGTGGAACTCAACGCCACACTTTGTCTTTACCAGAACGAGGAAGTGAAAATAATTTAAATATAATCGCTCCCCCAAATGAGGATCCAACGCACAACCGATCGGATTTACGATCAGACTCTGTTCCATTACACCACGACCGGCAATATCAATATTGTTGTTAATCTAAAATGGCCGCCACAACAAAATGGCAGATTGTAAATTTTTACACAAACCTCCTAATATGAGTATCAAGTAATAACTATAATGCTTAATACACTAAGAAAAAAATCTTTTAAAAAAATCTTTTAAAAAATCTTTTAAAAAAATCTTTTTTAATTAACAATTATTTTAGTATAGAGAAGTTAGATTTAAGACACTTAGTCCTCTGTCCTCCTTTTATTGTTATTGTTGATTTAAGAAATAAAACATTGTTGATACCAGAGCCTGATTTCGTGCTTTTTAAAGTTACCAAAATATTACAATTAACTTAGGTCCTAATTAAGCTTTTTAACACACATACAGATGTATACAAAGTGACTTTAATTCGCGGCTACCAGCAGGGTCATGTTTTATCAAATCCGATCGTTTTCCGAAACGGTGTAAGCTATAAAAGTAAGTGCTCTAAACTCGATTTGCTTGTAATCTCAATGATTATGCATATTTTTATTGCGTTGTTGTTTTGTAAGATATTTATTTACACATAAGTATATTGAATTTTGTGTATTTTTTTAATAAATTTCAATGAAATATTACGTTTAAATAACTAAGATTGGTACTAACACATTTCAAGGAACAATAAAAGAAATTATAGGAAATTATTCCGCACTTATCACTCACTTACCCAATGAATATATCTATTACAAGATTAATAAATTCCAAGGTCGTCCTTTGCCTAACCAGATAACAGCGAAATTGATGTTAACCTCAAAATTAGTCTTTTGCTGTAAGTTTTGTTTGAATTGTTTTCATTTTCCTGCTCTAGTTAAATCAATTCCCAGTACAGTATTTAGTACCGACACTCAATGCGCAATGTCACGATTTCAGATGAAAACTGAACGGTGTGTCTTGATACTGTGTTCTCTCTGGCTACCTTATAAAGCGTTTAATAAAAATATATGGAAAATAAACATAAATATCAGCATGTATTCCAATAATACAACATTTAAAAAAAAACAAAAACGTTACGTGAATTATATAGTTGTAGATCTTTTGTGTTCTTTAATAAAAATATTTAGAAACAAAGTCACGCTGAGCTGAAATGTTGCACGCGTGATTTAATTCCACGCCACAATAGTTGTACTCCAGTAATTGTTATTATACCGAGAGGGGTCCGCGGGTACTGTGCACTGAACACGGCTGGAACCTTACGAAATATTAATATAATATTATAAAGATGCCGTTTTACAAATGCAGCAGAAATAATAGATAAAATATGTTAAATAGGTAGGTAAGTTCTTCTAAAAATAAGAGTATTATAATTTTGTCAATTTCTAGCCTGTTTTAACTTCACGCTTTCACCCTGCATAGCAGGGTACACACAAAGTACCTAGTGTCAAAACACATTGTACGCCGCTTTCCGCTGAATTCAAGACATTGCGTGTTAAGTGACGAACTCAACTAGAGTGAGAAAATGAAAATTATTTAAATATAATCATTCCCTCGAGTGCGAATCGAAACCGCAACCAGTCGTGATTACAGTCAGACGCTCTTCCACTGTACCATGACCGGCCTCAATTTCTAGATGTTACGATTAATTTAGTTTTAAATAATATATATTATATATATTTTATTTAAGTAACGAGATTTCAGTGGGTATTTATATTTTTATGTATATATATAAATAAATACGTTTTGGCACTCGATAAATCTTCTTTTCTCCAACAAGCCCAACAAATAACGCACAATGTCTCCTAGGTATTTTATTACAATGTAAATGTGAAAAAAATGTAATTGATTATATAATATAGCACCCTAAAAGCGGGTGCGTACATACTCGTAGCGAGGGGACGACTTGAATAATACTGGCAAATATTTATAAATGTTTTATTTGATCGGCGCGGGAGCAGCCAGATCGGATGTCTTAATACGCAAGCCAATAGCTGAAGCGAGCGCGGTAAAAGAAAAAAAGAATTTCCCAAAAATAAATCATAATCAATGAATAGTTATTACTTTTAAATTTCTAGAAGAAGTAGCAGGGTACTCAGAAACTACCTAGTGTCTAAATACTCTACTTCCACTCACTTCCGCCGGAAATCAAACTACCAATCGCGCTCAAACTCAGGCTTTGTCTCTCTGCACCAGGGTGGCCTCTTTATTTTAGACAAGAATTGCATATTTGAGTAGACTAGACTAGTAGAAACCTTCTACTTCTTCATTTGGTAATCAATAATTTTGTTAACGTCTATATGAGAAAGTAGCCTTATATTATAAAATAATAAAAAAAAACAAATTACTGTGACCACAATGAGTAACGTTGATGGATATTATCATTTTCATTTTAATTTCAGAAATATTATTTTCTTCAATACATTGTAACTACTGTATAATTCTCTCTGTAAAAAAACAATATATGATCGTGAATTATTATAAAGTGTATGTATTCTTATTAAGTTTCTATATATATATATATATATATATATATATATATATATATATATATATATATATTTTATTCTAACCCGCTCCTACCATCGCTTATCACCTGGAGCGCTAAAATTAGACGTATTGTAGTGTACCCTATTCGCTAGTTTGTACCGATGTACATTGAATTATGTTTGCACACATGTTAGTTAGCGGGCTTGATCCGGATTTGTGGCATTTTAGCGCTTTATATGAATATCGAATATTGTCATTTTTTTTTAATTTTTTATATAAATTTTGTTAACAATTTATATCAAAATTTTGTACATGTAGACAATACTATAAACAACTTAGTGGGGTAAATAAAATATATATTTGAACACTCAAACCAGGAATAATGTTATATTTTGTTACGTTTCACTTTATGTTAAGCGTTGATATGGTCTAGCATGATGTACCTAGAAGATATCGTATCGTCAGCCAATTGCAGTCCACTGCTGGACATAGGCCTCCCCAAGTTTGCGCCAAGCATCCCGGTCCTCCGCAACCCTCATCCAGCCTGCTCCGGCAACCTTGCGTATGTCGTCAGTCCAGCGGGCCAGAGGGCGTCCTACACTACGTTTGCCAAGACGCGGTCTCCACTCCAGGACTCGTCTGCTCCAACGGCCATCGGTCCTGCGACAGACGTGACCGGCCCATTGCCACTTCAGCTTACTGATTTTGATAACTATTTGATACCTAGAAGATAACTATTGATTATTGATTTCGAAACCTAAAAATACTATTTTTTTCAATCACCGACCTTTAGCGAAGTACACTACGAGAACAAACACAAGATTTTTAATTTCTAATCCATTGCGAAAAATTACTTCATTTATTACATTTCTATATGAGCTTATTCTTAAATTATTAAATAATTATAAATACAATTTTATGGTCTAATTATAATTTTACTTACTCGTTTATAGCACAACAAAACACACCGTTAACATGCATATGCGTTAAATAGATAAGATAGATGCCTTAAGAAATATCATTATGTACAAAATATTGTATTTTATTGGTGTAGGATAAAAAGCATTATAGATAAACTTTTTTCTTAATATTTCAAATATAAAAGCTTAATATTGAAGATATACTTATATCTTCACCTTAGGTTTTGTACAGTATGGTAATACTTAATTAATCACAGATTACCAATACCTACATGTATATACATACTGTTATTTGTTATGATTATTAAGATTAATAAATATTTATATGAAGACAAGCAAAATTGCATACTAAAACTAATAACCTATGAAAAATATATCTGGCCTGCTTGATTATTTATGCGAGTTAATTGCTATGTATAATCTATATGTCTCAAACCGGTCGCGACCGACGTCTAATATTGTAATACACAGATAAAATCAAGCATAAACTGTTTTTGACACGACTTAGGCAGAATTTGTAAATATGAATAAAAAAAAATGTTTTTAATCTGTAAATACGAATAAAAAATATTATATGAATTCATGGAACATAATGGTTCTAGGAGATGTCAAATCTTTTATTTTACTTTATACTTAAAATCAACTTTTTATATACATGCTTTCATAAGGACGATTAGGAATATTTTTCTGTACTGCTTTTTTAAAGAAAAAGGAGACAAACCAGTAGAAGGATCATATGATGGTCACCTTCGCCTATGGAATCCACAACATTAGAGATGTGGATGAGATGCCGGCCTTGGGATAGAAGTACTGCTGTTAGTTATAGATTCGATTCCCATTAAGCAAAGTATAGTAGCTAATATAAAATAATGCTAATCTTTACATTAATAAATAAAATTGGAGTATATGTGTATAAGATCAGAATCGCTTTAATCGCTTTTTATATATACATATATATGTCTACATGGTACATATATTAAAATAACAAAATTTATAACTTTTGTCAGGCTGTTCGTGTGTACGTTTGTTTCAGTTAATCTCTGGAACAGCTTGAAAGATTTTGACAAAACTTTCACTAGCAGATAGCTGATGTTATGAGGAGTAGTGTAGTATATTTTTATTTTAGAAGTATGTTTAATAAAGATCAAGAGATGTCAAAATCGCCGCGGAGGAAGTCGACAGCACGGCTGGTATAGAGTATTTAAGTTCGCTTTTTGAGTTCTGTTGAAATAAGTAAAAAATGAAATTCAAGTGATATATTATTAGGTAATTTTATAGTAAATTAATTCAAATACCAAACTGAAAACGTAAAAGTAAAGATACAGTAGGAAAAATCTACAATTCTTGTAATCTAAAACATCTACTAAAACCAGAATTGTCCCCCAGCGTGTTATCTAACAGATACGTTAGATAGCATCAGCTGCTTAATGACCAGATAATTGTTTCTTAACTGTGGCAATCTGCAGTGACGCGAAATGTCTAAAAATATGACACTAATGTAATGTAATTGATATAATCGGTCCAAAGGCAGCCGGCCGGAGCATTCGCGATTACGTATTGGTGTACGCAAAAAATAACTTGCTTTTAAACGATTTCTACATTAACATATCTAATCAGATATGTTGTGTATACTAGTTTTTATGTGTGGGTTTGCCTGATTGTTTTTTAATATAAAATATTGGACTAACTAAGATAGTAGAAAAGATTAATTAAAATGTGGTTAATGTGAGGAGGAAATTTAATGATTTTCAACTATTTTAACGTATAAAAAATAACAATATACGTACTTTTAGTACGTATATTGTTATTTTTCATACGTTAAATCTTCTTCTATAATCTATATCTTTGATTTCCAGGATTTTTACACATTTTAAATGAAACTATTTTAAAATGGATTATTCGCGTATATTTTGGTATTCGAAAATACATTTTTGGAAACCTGACGTTTCGAACACTTTACAGTAGTCCGTGGTCACAGGTAGACTGTCACAGGTCTAGTTATGACTACGGATTACTGCAATTGTTCCTTTTAAAACAGTTTCATTTAAAATTTACTTACTATAATGTATATTCTATACGTAACTACTTTAACTAAGCATTTATCTGCTCAAAGTTAACGAATTATTGAGATTTTTAGAGTTATAATATTTGTAAAACGTTTACGCTTAAAATAAGTTATGAATAAAAATTTTGATTTCTTCAACAAAAATATTATTGTTGTATCATTTAATAATGGCGTAACGGGTCACATACGAGCACGGTGCGCCGGCGCAGGACCAAACTGACATCTACCACACCCCCCGAACAAAACGCGTCACTGTCATCTAATTTCTTACGCTTTGCGCTTCTATTCATTGAAATTACAATAAATTCACCAATAATTCGTGTTATCGTTCAATTTTTAATCTTATAATACTTCGTTTTAGGTGTATTTTTGTTTATTTAACTAAGGAAGGGTATAAACTTTTGACTTCCGCGCGGACAAACGTACCCACACATTAGCGGTACAATGAATAAATCGAGCCGGCGACGAGATAACTTCATTAAAGTTCTAAAGCTGGAGACGCACATGCTTACAAAATAAAATAAAAAAAATGTTCTACTTTTATAAAAAAATATGCCTATACATTTTAAATATTATCAATTTTAGTAATATGAACAAATTGACGAACATCAACTCCTTTATGTATTAGTTCATCTATGTTTTTGTATGTCTATTAGCTATGTCTATATTATTTAAAAAAAGACATGTTTAAATAAACCATCATTTGCTCCAAATACGTAATATTGAATTACATATGAGTAACACGTATTGTATGTTGTTTGGTTTGCATGATTGCTGGATATATTAACTTATATGACATTTTAAATAAATTAATTAGTATAATAATAATATATAATTAAATTAAGTTTATACATTATAATTAATATATATTTACATTATAATTGTTAAATTAATATATAATTATAAAGTAAATAAAAAAATAATAAAATTAAATATTTATGAATTAATAAATTTATATAAAATAACTATAAATAAATGAATATATTAATAAATTATAATCAACATATTATAAATTAAACCAATATATCAATTTAAAAGACAGTTTTAAGGCTGTATGTATGTAACGGATAACTAATAAATCATCTTATAACTCTCTGTTTTTTTTTAATTTTTAGTTCAAATAGATTCATTATGTATTGATAGGCGGAACTCAACGCCGCACTCCTCGATTTGAAATGTAATCCTCAATTGCGCTTACATTCAAATACACTTAGATTTAGATGGCGTCAGTATAGGCCTGAAAAGAATTACTTTTAATAATGTAACTTTATTACGCTCTCAGTACACCACCAGCCTACGGTGTAACATTCAGTATTATTGGCCGGTTATCTCTTGATAAGGGTCAGGCGCATTAACATAAAGCATTTTAAATGTTCCAAAGAGGATGCGACTGTTTAATTTTATTTTTCTCGCCCTTTTAAATACTCGCTCTGTCGCCGCTCGGCTTATCCTATATTTAATAAAGATGATATGATAATTTTAATTACAACAACACGTAGGACTTCATTTCATTATGTACCTATAAGTACTTACGGAGGGAAATAAATCCATTTTTGACTTGAACGGAATTGTCTTCTATTATATTTTTATTAAATAAGAATTTGAATATAATTAAAAAAGTAATATATTTAATAATTATGTATATGGTTTTAATTAAGGAAATATGTATTGTTTGTCAAAAATGGCTTTTTTATCTAAATGTTTTAAAAAATATATGATAATTAGGTTTTGTTTTTCAAAATAATGCTAAAATTGGATAATTATATATAATACTTTGTTTTGGCAAAATCGTACATAAAGATATGACTTCCTATTATTTTGATTTTTGGGATTGTGACACATTTTTAATGAAATTATCTTAAACGGAATAATCACCTATTTTTTTATATTCAAAAACACCAACTAACAAATCTCCCTACACACATCTAGACTAGAATCTACTTGTGGCCACGGACTTCAAACATTGAATTTTCAAAAACGTATTTTCGATTACAAAAATACGCCCGATTAATCTGTGTAAAGTAGTATAATTTTCATACACTCTAAAACCAAAGTAGCTAAATAAAAAAGCTTAAATTTATTAAAACACCCTCTAAAACCTTTTCCATTTTTCGAACCATTATATAAAATGTTACAAAACACGAGAAGATCGTGTGATATTTTATAATAACAGAAGCCTTTACTTGGGCTTTTAAATCTATAATTCTGAACGAATGACCGTACATTAGTCGAATGGCCTATTACCGGGTGTATCGTGTATAATGTTTCACCGAACATCTTCATTTTAATCTCCGGTAAACGCATAAACTAACATTTTTATATATCACTATACAAAAGGAGAGCTATGTATGAACTAATTAAATTAAAAATAATATTTCAACGGAATTTTCGGCACCTTAATCGTAGATGTGGTTTAATGTTTCATATTAACGTCTTGATGTTTTATTATAAATTATACTGATTTTCTGATCTTTTTCTCTATAGTGTATGAAATTTGGCATAGTTAAAGATTTTCAAATTATATTATTTATTTCCACTGTTCCAAATTCTATACCTCACGGTGTGTATAATTTTCGTAACAATATTCTCGAAATTTTCATTTATTTAAATTAGATATCTTCGAGCTAACTTAAAGTATACAATTTCTCGTATATTCGGGTTCACACATAATATCCCACAATAAACAAATAATAAGAATATAATCTGAATAAATTTAGCTTCATCAAATGTTATATATTTAATCAAATGTTATCAAAAATTAAATGTCAATATAAATATATATATATATATATATATATATATATATATATATATATATATATATATAAATCGCATCGTGAATAGTAGACTTATTATCATAAATTAAATAGCAAGCACTTCATACATTAAAACATTTATTTTGATGAAGTGACACTCCGACACTCCAACATATATACTCAACTCTGTTGATATATTCCTTATAACTTGTTATCTTCTTGTCTTTATTTCGTTTAAGTGTTTAAAAGACACTTTTTCCACACTTTTTTAATAACAATTATTAATTTATTTATATATTCTACATCACTGCGCACACTTGGTCCATATCGATTTATGATATTTTTCCTGTTTTTAATAGTCAATTTTACATTAATATAAATGATTATGAGGTCTTAGAAGGCTTAAACACTGCACGTTATTTGAAACTAAATCCAATAAGGTTATATAAAATTAGGTATACCGTTACTTCATTCGTAAGAAATGAAAATAATATAATTATATACCTAACAATAGAAAATAGGAGGAAATAGAAATTATATCCTTAGAATAATAAGACGAAGAAAGGCATTAAAGGCTACTCAAAATTAAAAGCAGATCCTAACACTAGATCGTATACATAGTCCGCTATGTGCGGACGATGCGATGCGTAATTAATGTCAAACAAATCGCAAACACAAATATTCCGATGTATTACAATGCTAAATGGCCCACTAAATGTCCCGGTGGTCTCAAACCTCGAGTGCTATTTACAATAACTATTCAATTCTGAAAGCGACTCGATCTCCTTTAATTTGACTCGCAATAAAGCAAAGCTTTACCAAAATGAGATCAGCCGTGAGCGTTCCAAAATAGATTAAACCGGTGCCCTGTTTGTACTTTAGGGTCTAAATAGTGCCGAGATAATCCACCATGAATAACTCATCGTTGTCGTTATGTATTATCTGTTGACAAGTTTAGACAAAATTACTTTTGCTATGGATTTACGGTTTTCGCCCAATATTTTCTTAGAGTGAAGCGTATGTATAAGTGCAAATATAATTTGGTTTTAAATTGGTTAAAAACGAATGAATGTCGTTTTAGGTAATAAAGTAAAAGCGGCGTACTTTTGAAGGCCTGTCTATGCTTTCCCATCTGTCTCCGGTAATGAGGTGATGGTGGGTGGCCACGTCGCCGCTCGAGAACATCATTGTGTCTTAATCTGCTTCGTCCTTTGTCCTTGTTTTCACTTTCTCGGTAATCCTTTGGACGTAAACAGTAATCGATACTCGAAGCACAATGGAAATGTGTTTTTAGGCAATTGTTGAAAGACCATCTTAATAAACTTTCTATTTCCATAAGCAATTGTCATATTTGTGTTTTTTTTTGTTTACACAATTTAATGGGGAAACGTGTTTTGAAAGAAATACGTTAAAGGCAATATGAGTAATTAAAATTTGGAGGTATTTTGCTTGTTAAAAATATATAAGGAATAATATATATAATTTTTCAATATGTACTAAAATAATTTCTATATAAATACAATTAAAATGTATACTTTTTTGCCTACAATTAAATTACGAAATTAAATATTCCAACTGCACTGAGATACATCTACAAATATATATATAATTACATGGATGATTCTTAAAAGTTAACAAAGAAAGGTGTTACATATAACAGAAACGGCTTCCGTCAGACATACCGACAGCCGATAATTTGCCCTTTATTAGTGTACAAAAGGCTTTGTTTTGGCCGCTTTGTGTGAAGCTGATATGTTTATTATAAGGCGGTGAGTTACAATAGACGCCGAATTCGATGACACCGGCCTCGTTCAAAAAAATTTTTTCACAGATATGGTATGGATTCACATAATATTTATTTATATAGTTAATATTTTTAATTAATTAAGACCGTCTGACTGTAAATGCGATCAGTTGTTGGTTTAATTCCCACTTGTAGGAAAGATTATATTAAAATTATTTCCACTTTTTCGCTCTGGTAAGACAAAATGCGACGTTTAATTCCGCCACTCAATATGCATTGTCTAAAATTTTGTTTCCGAAAACGAAGGATAAAAGTGTGAATCTATATAAATTGGAGCTTTTTTGAAATATTATTTATTTAATATATAAGATTTAAATATATATAGGATCATCCAAATATATTAAAGACTCTAAGTGTTAGAAATGTTACTGCCATAATTGTAAATTGCCTTATTGAGATATAAACGCTGATGTAAAATTGACAAAGTATTAACAAAAGGTAGAATGCTTGTGTTATTTTATACAAGATAACCATTTCGTCCATTATCAATATCCATCCAAATAGAGTATTATTTCTATAGCTACTGGAGCTGTCTATTTCACGTATTATGTACTTTTGGACTCTTACTTCTAAACTCTAATATTTTATTTAAATTAACATTGTTAAATTAAACTTATCCTAGACAAAGAACATGCCTCTAGAGAAATTGTTATCATAGTAATATATTAATATATATATATATATTTTTAAATATAATATATTTCCTTCATACAAGAGACAGCTCTACATTTCTCTGTTCTATGCAATGACGGAATACTTCGTCATTCACATTAATAAGCCACGGCGAATAATTGAGCAAACGTAATTGCTAAGGCGGTATCGCCTCCGCTCCGATACAGTAGCATTGTTCACACCTGCAAGCGGTTATTTGGAAATTCGACTCCTTCATTATTATACTTAATTAAGTATCCCAGTGTTTTTTTTTACATATATTATTTTCAACTTCACGCTATATCCCGCATAGCAATCGTAGACAATACAGTGTCAAGACACTCCATTGAATCACATAACTTACTTACTCTTACTTTTAGGTACTTGTTAGTAGGAACGACATTGGATATGGAACACAAAATATAAAATATACCTTAAGTTTTAAAAAATCTTTATATATTTAAAATGCCTACGCAAACTATATAAAAACGAATAAATAATATCAATAAAAATCGTTTTACTCTTTAACCCCTAATAACGTAACAGGCAGGAATTAACTCCATTGAACTCTTTCTATCCAAATCAAGTCATTACGTATTAGGTAGCGACACCAAACGCCGCGTCTACATCACCAGAACAGAGAACTGAAAATAAATTTGCAATACAATCATACCCCCGAGTGGGAATCAAACCAACAACCAATCGTGTTTCCAGTCACATACTGTCCCAATGCGACGTAACGTCATTTCATTATACATTTTTCTGTACCCATGGTCACCACACATTTATATTTAAAATTAATTTTAATCTCTCTTTCCTTGTACGTGACGTTGATAATCTCATTAGATCTCTTTTTCTTAAGCTCACCTTCGGTGCACATCACACAGGTCCAATCGTAAGTAAATTCGCTACGGCGACTCGCAGTGGATACATTTCTATAGATAAATTATTTATTTTTGCTTACACGGTTAAGTTATGTTGTAGAGATTTAAAATACTTTAAAAGTATTTAAAATAATAAAAGAATTTTTTTTTCAGTTTTCATAAAATTCGAAAGGCAGTTGTCCTTGGCTTTGATTAGTAAAGAGTAATGCAGCAGCTTGAACAGTATCAGGTCTCTTACAAAATTATATGAATTAAAAAAAAATATTTTTTATTATTTAATTGTTACTTGTGTATATTAAACCCAAAAACTTTAGTAACACAGCTGAGCGCAGTTACATTTTATAAAACTTTAAATATACAAATTGTATTAAATATTCTTGTACTGTAAACTAGCAATCGTGGCCATCGTGACGCATAGGACAGCGTCAAACTATAAACGTAAAGGTTGTGGGATTGATTCCCACTCGAAACAGTGATTTATTATTTCCCCGATTTGATAATACGATGTGCGGCGTTGAGATCCACCATTTAACACGCAAAGTCTCGAATCCAGGTGGAAAGTGGAGAACGGAGTATCCCAATACCAAGTTCTCTCTACCTATCCTGCCATGCGGGATAAAACAAGAAACAACTAACTTAATATGGAATTTTAATATGCTTTTAATATTTTTAAAAGTTTATAAATTCATATATGTCTCACACATATACTAAGGACATAAACTATGGTGACTCTAATATATATGAAATATTTACAGCGACTCAATTAAGCCATCGGCGGGTGTCGAGTGGCGTACCGAATTGTAATCTTGAGATACGCGATGAAAACCTACTTATCTTATAAAACGTTTAAATATATATAAAAGTGCGTCATACCAAGGTTTATACTTAATCATAGTTATACCCTTTATTAAATTTTATTATTCATATTTTGTACAGAAATTATATAATTATAAGTAAATGTAACATATTTAAGTTCTACCCCAAAAATGTTGAAAATAATAAAAATTATTTAATTTCTTGTCTCAAAAAAGTAGTCTATATTTTTTTTTTGGTTTTGAGCTTCACGCTTTTCTTTCGCGTAACAGGGTAGACTGGAAATACCTATTTTATGTCAAGACACACTATGTACTACGCTTTTCGCCGATTTCGTTGTGATTTACCATTCAATTTTGAATGGTAAATCACAACGCCGCGCTTTGTCTTACCAGTACAAGGAAATAATCATTCCCCGGAATTGGGAATCGCAACCATAACCGTTTGCGGTTACGGTCAGACGCTCTCCCACTGTGCCACAACCGACCTTATTTTTTATGTATCTTTATTTATATGAAACCTGAAAATACCTACACGTATTTATGTAATTATAATAGACATAAAATAAATAAAACTATTTCTAGGTACATATCAGATGTTATTAGACCAACAAAAACCCCAACAACTGAAAGAAGCTGAATGGAATGTATGACAAATCTTATTCGTGGGCGGTCAACACTCATTTTTTTGGTTCATAACTTAAACCGCCCAATATTTACGATTTTTCAGCTAAAAGATAGTTTTTGTGACGGGAAAACCGAACTCCGAGCTCCAAACTCCAAACAGTGTTCCGCATGGCCGAGGCTGAAGCACAACCACGTGTACAGACGGACACACATGTTCAGTATTAGTTGTGACACATATCTTCTAATTGATACATATATCATTTGTTTAACTGCTTCCTTTGTGACGCCGATCAACGACTTTTTGTTTTCATCTTCATAGATATCGGATATCGTTAAAAAGAACCTAAAAGCTACACCATGAACTAATTATTATAAATTAAATGTAAATTATTATAAATCATAATAAGTATGGAAAATAATAACATTGTATATTTTAGAAAAGGTCAAGTCAAGGTTAAATCATACAATTAATATATACAATTCACACTATATGCTATTAAAGAGAAGCTTCACTTTTTATCCCGTATAGAAGGATAGTTATAGACAACTTAGAGTCAAGACACTCCGTTGATTGATTTCTGTCTGAGACCGAGATGTTGTGTAAGTGGCAAAATCAACCACTAAAACTTTCACATAAAAAATATCAGATTATGAAAAAAATGCAGCAAATAATAGATAACGTTACCTATTTCGTATTAAGCAGCTTCACGCGTTACCCCATATAGAACGAAGTCAGGATGAATCTTGTATCTGAAGACTCGCCGCTTACCGCTCTGATTCAAGAAATCATTTATTGGCGATCTCAACGCCACCCTTAGTTTTATCTGAGGTAAGAAATGAAAATAACTTCTTATTTTCTTATTACAAACGCTTTGGCTCTTGAATTGTCAATTATAATAACGACAATATTATCAGCACAGAAAAGCTGCTACCGGCTCCATCTTATTAGGTGTTTGCCTCTCAATCAAGTTTCCACCCAGTAATAACAGATATTTTGAACTCAAGTTATTTTAATAGGCTAGCGCAGCTGAGCCCTCGATCGCGCCAATTACGTAGCCCCTACATTCAATTTCACACCTACCCTTGACTTGAGACGTAAACGAACCTCCATACGAAAATATCTTTACTAATAATAAGTTACACCTTTCACGTTTCACTTTTGTATGTAATGTTGTAAAAATTTTGTTTTGTGAATCTGTGAAATATTTACTATTTTTGAAGTATTATTCCACACTTAGGATTAAAAAAAAAAAAAAAACGTATGTACGTAAAATGTGAATCTGTGAAAATTTGTCACATGAATATAAAATATTAAATATTATATATAGATAATGATTTTCTTATTTATATAATATTTGGGAATCGAACTCCAAACCATCGCGTTTACAGTCTAATTCTATTACATAGGATTATGTAAACATTAAGAAAATATGTAAATATAAGAGTATCTCTACATTTTCAAAGCCCAAATCCATATAGAACAAAAGACCAACAAACGAAACGAAAATATTTAAAGGGCAGGCGGTCACTAAGAAAAGCTCTGAAGCGTTCACAAAATAAGAAACAGTCAGTCTAGTGTAACGTGACTTAGAAGTGTATACACTTACTAGTCTATGTCCTGTCCAGGTCCGCGGTCACATTACACCCGCTTTCACTGTCCGCTGCTCGCAAAAGGGATTGTTGGCTAAATCTTTGAGATGAATGTAGTTTGGTACAAAATATTACTGGAAAAAACTTACTTTTAAAAAAATTATGTTTAAGACACTTCCTTTACTTTGAAATATGCCATAAAATTATGTTACAGTCAGCTTTCTACTTTTCGTGGCATTTGGATAATTACTGTGAATCTAGCTAGTGTCAGAACACGCTGTACTCCACTTGTTGACTGAATTCGAGACAAAATATGTTGAATAGCGGAACTCACGCTTACTTATTTTATAAAAGTGAATATTATTTATTTTCAAAAATGATTTAGAAATACACCTTTTTATCCTTACAAAGTGACAAACAGACAACAACTATACATTAATGCTTGTTTTTGTTTAGCTTCACGCGTTAGACAGAAAGTACCTAGTGTCTAAACACTCCGTACTTCGCTTTCCACCGAATTCGAGACATTGCGTGTTGACTGGTAGAACTCAACGCCGCACTTTGTCATTTACCAGAGGGAGGAAGTGAAAATAATTTAATTATAATCACTCCCCCAGTGGGGATCAATCTTAGGAGTTAATAACTATAACATCACTCTACCAAGAGCCACTAGCAGGTAATCTTTCCTAACTTGTGCCACAACCCATCGTAATCCCTTGTCGGCGTCTACGCGATCCGGCACTAATTGGTCACCGGGACACCCGCGCGGTGAGATCCTCTTAATTACATGTCTTCATCACAAGCTCTATCTGTCAACGGTACCACTTTGTCAAAGAGAACCGAATGTATGAAAAATTTGTATGAAATTAAATATTTGTGATTGATTTCTATACTTGAGGCCGCTGTTTTGCTGTGGTAGCGTCTGACTGTCAACGCGAATGGTTGTGGGTTTTATTCCCGCTCTGGTAAGACAAAGGATGGTATTAAGTTTGCTACTCAGTAAGCAATATCTCGATTTTGGGCGGAAAACTCCGTTGACTACGGAGTGTCTTGACACTCGGATGTCTCTAATCCCCACTATACGAGATAAAGCGTGAAGGTGCTTTTTGATACTTCTGAAAGGAACACTACTTACCTTGCATGTTGATTGTAATACTTAACCTATTTGGACTATAAAATATTTTACATACTTGTTTTTTCTTTCACTAACTTACGACTATTTAGTTTAATGCAAATTAAAAAAGAATAATATTTCAGTATATATAAATATTCCAGTAATTTATCTTTTTTCTATATTCGCGCACTTTTTTGGGAGTCAGGCTAAAATAAATTAGCTTTAATTACTCAACTTTGCACATTTCACCCATTACGTACAGCAATTGAACACAAAACTTAATTTAAATAAATGAACCACAATATGGAAATATTTTAATACAAATTTTATACCAATAGTCACCAGAAACAAGAACTAAATATTCACACCTAGGAATATTTCTTAATAATCGTTAAGTAGTAGAAATTTGTAAAAATCTCTCTACAGAGATGCTAACAACATAAATAAATTGTTACAAACATATAAGAATTTTGACGCAGCTGGTAGTAGAATGCATGGCTTAACGGCCAGAGAGCTCGGACGGTATCCAAGAGGTGCAGGTTCGAAACCCGCTGCGTTCAAACGTTTTTTCAAGAACTATGAAATACATCCAAAAAAAAACCAATTGCATAATGATACGCTATCATACTGCATAATGATATGGTATATACTTTTTTAAAACAAGTATTATATGACAGACGTATTATTTCCTATGAGAAAATGAAATAACCTTAATTAAAGCCATAACATGTTAAAAATAAAATCCAAAGCGAGCTCCATATTCGATAATTAGGTGTTAAGACAAGAAACCACCGTGGAAGTACAAAAACAGCCACACAAGTCAAAAATATGCCACTCAATTAGCGGCGTCTGTCATCTTAATATTTATATTCGAGACATGCAAAATATGCAGCGGGAATCTCAGATCTACCGCGATACGATTCGGAAGCTGCATTTTTGTATGAAAATTTCATTTTAAACCTTATATTGATGAAATAAGATTGAAAATTGATTAAATTAGCTATTTACCATTTGATGACACCGCTAATGATTTGGTTTGCCCGCTTACCATATTGAGGTGTTAAATAATAATAAGGAATAATATTAAACAATATTAATAGTAGGTGTTATTAGCCATAGTTTAGAGGCCGATTGTGACGCAGTGTCTGTACACTGTCTGACTGTAAGCGCGAGCGGTTGTGGGTTCTCGAGGGAAACATTTTATTTATAAATTATTTCCATTCTCTCACTCTGGTAAAAAGCGCAGCGTTGAGTTTCACAACTCAACATGCAATGTCTTAAAATCGAAGGAAAGCAGAATACAGAGTGTTTTGACACTAGGTACTTCCTGTCTACTCTGTTTTGCGTGACAAAAGCACGAAGTCTAAAAAAATATAGCCTGTGTATAGTAACACAATTAAAAAAAAATTATATATCAATCTGACTATTTTGTCCAAATTTTTGTATTACGAATTGGTGTTAATTATATTATGTGTAACGATGTACTATATATATATATATATATATATATATATATATATATATATATATATATATATATATATATATATATATATATATATATATAATCATTTATTATCTTCTGTATAAGCGAAATCAAACACACAACTTCTATACTGTCAAAAACTGTTACAATGGTATAAGAAACGGATTTCATATAAAACTATATTCAATTGGGAATCGAACCTACAGCCACTGCGTTCAGAGAGTTGTGCCACGATGTCCTTAAGCGTTAAAACTTTAAAGCTTTTTTGGTTTCATATAGTAAAATAGGTACGAAAAATCCATAAATTAACTTAATTAAGTTATACTAGAATAAAGAAGTGGTTACATCAAGGATCAAAAGATTTCAGATCAAAAGTGTTAGTTACCATTTAACACACCATTGATATTAAATTATTTTCTCAATCCTTTTACATGCTTTAATTTTGTATTCTTTTCTATAATTCTAATATAAAAGTAAACAAAGTTTTATCTTTATTAAATCAGCTTTCTGCCGGTGGAAGTCGCGTTAAAATCAGTCCAGTAGAACGGTTTCTAAAGATGGCGTGAAAAAACGAGCAATAATATTATTTTGGAATGTATGACTGTATAGCATGTACTATTTACTCGTACATAGTACATAGTAAAATGCAGTTATTTTTATATTATTAAACAGAAACTCCTATTTTTTTATTAGAAGATATATAGATTATTAAAATTTGGCCTATATTTATAGGTTAACGCTATTAAAACATTATATAAACAGATTTGACATTTTTTCTAATAAATAAGACAGCAGGAAGTGGATTTTATACATGGTTGACAGACTTATACATGTGTATAAGCTAATGAAAGCGTCATAAAAGAACAAAATTACTCGGTAACTTTTCTAAATCACACGACCAGTGAGTTCAAAACAATTTTTCATATTAACGACGTCGACGAGGCGCGGGCGCAGGCGGTTATAAGACAGCAGCCATTTGTCGACCTAACCGAGCATACATGATGCATATGCCATGCATATTTACATGCCAATTAGTTGAACACTTCTTTAGTCAGTAATGTGTCTAACAAAACTATGAGAATATAACTTCATTAAAATATGTAAATCAACCTTCAAAATTTTTGGTTATTACTTACTTTGCTTAGTTACGTAGTTGAAAGCTTTTGGTTTTGGTTTTGAATTAAAACGGGGAAGTTATAACTAAATTAAGTCTGAATGTAAACGAACGGTTGTGGGTTCGATTGCCACTCGGAGTAATGACTATACCTCAATTATTTTCGTTTCTTCGCTACGGTAAGACAAAGTGCGGTGTTGAGTCCTGCCACTCAATCCGTCTCTAAATTCAACTAGGAATATTTAAATTATTTTGGCCTCTTCAGTTTAGTTGGAGAAATATATCGTTCATTATATATCACATAAGCCCTAAAAAAAACTTCTTTCCCTGCTTATTATTCACAAATTAATGAAACCCAAAAATAACAAAAAAAAGAATTTAAAGTTAAAATTTTTAATAAATTAAATTTAAACTCTAACAAAAATAATAACAGTGTTAAATATATATCTTAATTAACACCTAAAGTAAATTCCTTAACAGAAAATATAGTATTGCATGGCATTCCATAATGGGAGGTCCACATCAAAGAGAGCATCCATTAACTATAAAAGTGACAAATTATCAAAAAATAAGCACGTGGTGTTGAGTGTATTTCAAAATTTTACTTCAAATAACTGTTTAATATGTTCTTGTGACTTATGAATGACTGAGACGTCGTAAGTCATCAGCTCCATCTCTATTTGAGATAAGTTTTATTCCATGTTTAGAAATTTAAAAAATTATCAATATATCAGTTGTCAAAATGTAATTAGGTTTTTTTTCACATCTCACATTGCAGGGTAGACAGGAAGTGCCTAGTGTCAAGACATTCCGTACTTCGCTGTCCGCTGAATTCGAGGTATTGACATTTGAGTGGCGGAACTCAAAGCCGCGCTTTGTCTTACCAGATCTATGAAACTGAAAACCTATTTATTCCTGTATTAGAATCGTAGTATATGAAAAGGATAAAAAACAGCAAATATCTATCTACTACTTATACTAAATTAAAAAAAAAATAAAAACCAATACAACTGACACTTAAAATCATTTAATAATTATAATAACAAAAATGATTATTTAAGTATTTTTGAACTACAACCTCCTGTTTTCACATAATTTAATATAAATCTTAACTAAATGCATAAACTTTCTCGTAAATTATTATGAACAAAGATTAGTAGAAAGTATAAAATGCTAGCTTTTTACAACATTTCTAAAATTTCACTAACAAGGCACTGACAGTTCGCGGCGGGGTCGAACAGTCCGTTGACAGAGCGACCTCGTGTTATCTTGCAATTGCGACTGATTTATTAGCGATGTCCTTCAAGTAGTTGTGGCATGGAATACCACCCAGCTAGGAGCGGCCTCTTTGTGCCAGGTCCTTTTGCTATGTGTCAGAGCTTTTTACGATGTAGATCTCGAACTTTGGGGACTTTTGGGCGGATTTAAAAACTTTCATATTGATTTTTTTTTACTTGTATTGTAAACTATCTGTCTAGTGTAGTAAACAGCAATATTCACTTGTTTCATTATATTTCCCTGTTTTATATAATCAACAATTTGTTTACCTTTTATGTAAAAAGGTAACATCAAGTGGGTAACTTAATAATCTAAAAACACTACTCTAACATCTTGCTGATAGATCAACAAATTATATGCAATATATAGTATTAAACAATGCCCAAAGCAGTGTTGCCAACATAGCAAGGTAATTTTATAATCATAATTTATTTCAATTAATGAACAAAAAACCTATAAAATAAATAAAGTTACAAAAAAACATAGTTAAAAAAACATACTACATATATTTTAGTTAAATAAATCTCTAATATAATTCAATAAAAGAAACGAACTTTTAAAGTACTATAGTATTATACGGAACCCTTCCAAAAAATATTTTCAGTAGGTGGGTGGCGTCGATTTTTTAGCGATACAAGACGTGGCGCCAAAACTTCCCAAATTCAATGTTTATACGTTATCTGCGTTAGATAATTGGTGTTTTTACCTAAATTGCCTGTTTTTAACATTTTTTCCATTTCACTTAAGGGCAGCTGTTGCGTAAGATAGTAGTCCCTTAACTTATAAAGTTGTTTGAACTCAAGTTAACTATCTCTGACCCTTAAAGTGTTTAGAAACGTATTAAGAAATCTCTTAATTTTTCAAATGTGTTTGTTATTATATATAAACGCTATATCTATCTGTATATATGTCTAAAAAATCAAGTATATCAAAATAAGCTTTATTGCGTCTCTCTTTGTTTTGAAAATTTGCACACGTGTCCGAAATCGAAACAAAACAGTATTTTGATATCATGAATATAATTTCTTTGCTAGAAATATCTAAATAATACTATAATGATTTTGGACGACTTTCTTTATGTTTCTATTTTAAATTACTTAATTGATTATTCTTCTTTCGACGCCATGGCACAGTGGAACAGCGTTTGACTGAAAACACGATTGGTTGTGAGTTCAAGTCTCACTAGAGGAATTGATTTATTATTATATTTAAATTATTTTCACTACCATGAGGTATTTTCACTACCAAGACAAAGTGCAACGTTGAGTTTCACCACTCAACACTCACTCGAATTCGGCGGAAAGCGATGTGCGGAGTGTCCTGACACCTAGACACTTTCTGTCTACCCTGTCTTTTTAAACAAGTAAATAGCTAATAACAAAATGTATTTATAATTTACGTAAATAAATGTAAATTTGCAAATCACTACAGAACGCTCAAATCTCCATTCAGCAAGTTCCCTTTGAGCCACCGCTTGTTTTGAGAAGCGCATCTCTAATCCCGTGTTTTAGTTGAGATTAGCTCCAGGGTGGGCTTGAAACTGCATCTAAAATAACACAGCTTTCAATATTACCGACCGTTTATTGTCGAGGTTTCACAGACTGTTTATAATTCATCTATAAAGAATTTAAAAATATCAAGAGGTATTATTAAAATTTTGGGCAAGAAACGTCTATTAAAGCTGTATTAATATTGTGATAATTTTATTTTAGCTTCACAATTTTCCTTCATTGTAGGATAGAGTAAACACTCCGTTATCCGTTTTTTGAAATATTTCATGCTGTCATTTGAGTGACCAAACTCAACGCCCTCCTCTATATCGCAGACAGCGTTTGTCTGGATTACAACGGATCATAGCTTCGATTCCCGTTCAGAGTAACGTTTATATTTTAATTATTTTTATTTTCTTCTTTTTGTAACAGCGCGGCGTTGAATTGCGTTAGTTAGCTCGCAACTCGAACTCAGACAGAGGTGGCGAAACATATTGCCTCGACATTAGATTCATTCTGCCTATCCTGTTATGGGGGAAGAAGCTTTATTTTCAAATTTAATACAACCCCATAATGTTCATAAAAACAAACTTTTAAGGGCCAACTGCATACGTCTAATAAACATCAGTGTAGTATTATTGTAACAAATAACAATATTATCTCAATATTAGCCGACTCTGTCCGCTTTGACGACTCGCCCTTTGTACTCCTCTTTATTTGAAACAATTTTAAAAATTTAACTTATTCTCTCTAAAATAAGCTTTAAAGCTTATTAGAAAAAAGGATCAACAGAAATGTACTTTTAAAATTGTTGAAGCCTTTATATTACATTTAAATGTAATTCTTTTGAACTTATCTGTGTTATTGGAATTTAAACTTTATAACAAATAATATTTGAGTGTTTTATTGAGTGTGTAATGTACTTAGTGTTCAGAGTTCACAGGACATGTGGGAACATGAGATTCACAGTTGATTAAAATCTCGATTGGTTTCAAATTACCTCAGTAATATTATTGTTATAGAAGATAATGTAATAATATCGTATTTTTTTTATTTAGTTAGCAGATTTGGTTACTAGGCGAGGGCATTGATTTGCAATTTTAAAAATAACTGGCAGGTCGTGGCGCAGTGGGACAGCGTCTGATTGTAAACGCGATCGGTTATAGGTTCGATTCACACTCGGGGGTGTGATTATATTTAATTTATTGTCACTTCCTCGCTGGTAAGACTAAGTGTGGCGTTGAGTTCCACCACTCAACACGCAACAAAACAGAAAAATAGAAATAACTGACAGTTCTTGTCGTTTGTGTATGTATTTCTATTAAATATTAATTTTATTAACATAATATATTTCTAGTGTAAAAAAATATTAGTGTTTTCCACTTTCTTATATAAACTTTACACAAAGCAAATTTGATAATTCTTTATACTAAATTTCTTTGCGCTTTGGATTGCTTCCTTCGCATATTAAGTACAGAAATATATATGTAAACATATTACGAAGTTAAACGCTGTTTTGAAACGTGATAATTACAAAACAAATAACTTTTATCTAATACTTCTATCTTTCTTATAATCTACACGTTATGAAAAAAAAGAACAATAATTTAATACATTTTAATCAAAGAATAAAAAAAAATTTCTTAAGCACACAAAAAAGATAAAGCTTTTAAACACAAAAGTTAATCCACCAAAAAACGCAATCGCAATAAAAATCTAATACGCCATTCCCAAGTAAGCCTAAAAGTACACTCGACTTCGCTTAAAAAGGTGAACACCGCCGGGCCCGGACAAAAACACTAATGACGATGCACATCGACAATTTGCTACGTACGATTGAGCCGCGTCAATACGATTTTCACCCCACGTAGCTCGCAACGGCTTCAAATCCCGCGCAAGGCGAAAAGGAACCTAGCGACGCGAACTAAAGTCGATATTTGTTGGGTTTTTCTAAAAATATTTGCCGAAATGAAGACATGATCATATTGTGGGCCATAAAATATTATCATTTATCATTCAGACGTGTTTATTGCAATGGTTGCGGTAAACGTCGGCGTAACCGATGTCAATAATGAATGCATCTGCGTTACACCGTGCCATTTCCCTTTGTGCTATGCATTTTGGTAAAATGTGCGGAAAATAGGTAAAAATAAATTTGAGATTATTTCTTTCCTATGCCTTGGGGTTATGTTTTATAATGCCTCATATATATGTACCTGTGTATAGATACGTTTTTTTCATAATTTAGCAGAGTTATCAGAGACAATTTAGTGATAAGACACTCCATTGACTGATTTAGCTTACCACCGCACTTCACGGTTCATCTCACCAGAGTGGAGAAATAAAAATAAATTTTATACATAATCGTCCCCCTGGGAATCGAACCTAGAAACAATTATGTTTATAATCAAACCCAGTCCCACTACGCCACGACAGCCTCTATAGGTGTATTTTAATAGAATAATAGTAAAACCTTGTCTTAGCAACATACATGAAAGTTTGTACAAAACTGCATATCAAGTATATCGTATTATCACGATAATCAATATACTAATACATTAATGAAAACTTTTGACCCCACATATAAAACATATGCTGACGTATAAAATTTGACATGGTCTAATTTATATGGGGAAAAAGAATAGTGCGACGAGTAAATATATTTGATTTTTTGTGTATCAAGAATTTAGATATATTCATATTGAAACATTTAAAAAACATACTTTTTAACTGAAACTATTTTAAACGGATTAATCGCGTATATTTTGGTAATCGGAAATACATTTTTGGACACTTGACGTTTTGAATATTTTACTACTGTAAGGTGGTCCGTGGTCACAGATAGACAGTCTACCTGTGACCACGGACTGTCTATAATTCTCTAAATGCTAATGCTTTTACAAGTAAAACTACTACAAAAACAAAAAAAACATATCCATAACAGATCAGATAAATAATATGAAAATATAACAAAACAGTTTTAATTTACAATATTCTAACGGTTTTTCCCCAATTTATATACAAATACCCGCCATTTATAACCCAAATATAGTCCCAAAAATCAATAACACTACACAAGCAACATAAAATATAAACTGTCAGCAATTCAAATGCTCGAACACATCTATCAGATACAAATGTGTTGATCCAACTTAAATTTAATCCAGGCATTGTAAAGGCGACGACATTAGCCGGTACACACTGCCTCTCTATATATATATATACATCTCTTTAGATAAAAGCTCTATGGCAAAGCGTGCCAAATCTTTTCAACTGTGAATTTTATGTCTGCATTGAGGCATTCAAGCCACTAGGACCATGATGGTTTTATTACGGATCCATTCTGGACATCATGAGTTTCTTTCAGAGGGCGACCATGTTATATGAGCGTTGTAAAATAATAAATTAGTTATTTGTTCATATCGGATCCCTTACTGGCTAGTTAGTTTCGGTTGTATAAAATATTAGTAGATTTTGTTAATTCTTTACACAAAATAAATGGCCGCTTAGTGCTTCTTTTTAAAGTGTGATGAAGTGTAACACGCAGTTAAGGGACAGCGGGAGGTGTGTTTTAATAGAAATTGCGGTAAAGAATTATTTAACTCATTATTTGGGTGGAATGTCCATTAGTTATGGTTTGGTTGCGGTTTGTACGATAATGTGGGACACATGCTTGTTTAAAACAATTGATAACTGATAATATTTAAAATTATATGTTTCTTGCTGTTATTATTGTTTCCTTTATGAAAGAACTGTTCTTTAGAAAATTATATGTCTTTAGAAAATATGTATAAATTAAATTATCTTTTCCCTTAAACAAAAATAAGTAAAAAAAAATTAACAATGAGTTACTTATATATATACATATAACAGCATGGTTCACCAAAAAAAATACTATCCCAAAATGCGTATGTCATCATATTTTGCCAAACAACCGGTAGCGAGAAACAATGAGTATTAATATTTATCCCGTGGGATCAAAAATTATCACCAACTCCAGGATAAAGGAACTCCCTCGGGGACTTATTACTAAGCATTTTAATGTACATCAAAGTACTTGGCGGTTCTCTTATTCGTATCATCGTAACTTAGCTAATGACAGATAAAATATGTTTAAAACTGCCATTATATATGAAAAAAACAATTGTTTACCAAGAATTCACAGTCAGAACTGACAAACAGAAGTAGTTACTTGCATATAATTTGATAATATATTTAATTAATACGTAAATAAAAAACTTTCAAATTACGTTATTGAAAATTATGCAAATAAAGGAGTATGAAATTTGGCACAGATAATATAAGCAATAATTTATTTTTTATTTCCTTTTAAATCATTTTCTGTGCTCAAAACATATAGAACCTATAGACTGCTCAATTTGACAGTCTTAAATTTGTAAAGTTTTTGAGGGAACAAAATATTGGTAAAGAAATCAAAATTATATAACGAAACAACGACATACGCTTCAACGGTTACAACAAACCAGGTATGTAAAATAAAATTATAATCATTATACATAAATCAAAAGCAGTAATCATAATAATAAATAGCAACAGAAAGCTCTTATTCAATGTTTACTTAAATACTAACTACAGAATACCTTCACGTTTGTAACTAATAATGAAACAAATTACAATCCGAGCCGTACACAATGTAAAAAAGCCGAAAGCATTTTACATAATCTGCTTACGTCCGAAGATTTATTTAACGTAAATCAAAAGTCAACAGTCGGCCGGCCAGCTTGCACAAAACCACGGTATCGCTAACTAACACTCTAATGCCTTTGTCGTCAACACACATCTACTAAACACGTCAACAGACAAACAGACGCTTAACGTCCTAACTACGAAAACGTATTTTTGTTTTTCACAGCTAGAGAATAGGGTTTAGTTTCGTATGACAAAAGTGTACGTCGGCGCTCTTTACCTAAAGGCCTAAATGGAGATGTCGAAGCCACACGGGGTAGCAAAGCGACCGCCGCAAAAAACGAACAATACGCCAGAGTTATGGATACAAAGCGACATCAGGAAATAAATTATTTCATCTGCTCAGTCCTTTCACTATAATATTGGCAAATGTTTCCATTCGAGACGAGCCACGCCCCGTGCGAGCTTTGAAAAGCTCTCCTTCGACTCTACCACCACACGTCATACGATTAGAGTCGGTAATGGCGGCCCGTGGCCGGGGGCGCGGTGCAGTGCGGCGCGTCACAAAGTCCACGGAGAGTCATCGTTTCTTTTACAATTTTTTCATTTAAACCAACATATATTTTGACTGTGATGTTTTTATTATTTTTGTCCGTGATTCGCTTTAGGATCAATAGCTAAGTATCGGCGGGTGTTTTTTTCTAAAGGCCCGCTATGCATATCGAATGGACGGTACATTCACGCTCTACATGTGAGAATATTCTGGGAAACGCCGACAAAGACGCTAGCTAATTATCTAATGGGGTACAATGTTGACTTTGTCCAGTATTTTGGCTTCCGTTCATCGGCTGCTATTAATCAGCCATAAGAAGCCTTAGGCGTAGCCATAATATTACTTTGTATTGTGAAACTACTGTCTTATTTACTGAACTAAATCTACACATACAGGAAATTACAAAAGATTTAAAAAAGTATATTGAAAAAACATTTTTCTATTTGGTAATTTAAAAATTATATCAAAAAAAGAGCAGTACATAGAAAAACGTCAATAAACACATTACCTATAAAAGAAAGTATTCTCAAATATAATTATTTATTATGTAAATAATATAAAATTATACGCTAAGCCCTTTTCTGTACATATTTAATGTATATAATGTTATTAACGGTAAAACTGTTTCTCGGTCGATTTGGCTGATTTTATATTAAAATATTTCTAGAAGTTCAAAGAGAGTTTACTATTCAAGAAAATATACAGACATAACAAGAAAAATAGTAAAATTTTTATTTATAATTATACTCTGCCATAGAAATTGACAGTTTCAAACAATCTATCAAATAGAGTGCGTTAATAAATTATATATAAAGTAATGAAATAATTTTAAGTTTAATTTATTCTTCAGTATATAGTGTATGTCAAAGAAAATCCTTAAACACAAAAATATTTAACAATACGCAAATATTATGGTTTTCATATATCTGTAACAATTTAGAATGTTATTTTACTATTTTCTTCTGGCTTCTGTTATTTATTTCTGGCGTTATATCAATTAGTTAATGTATAAAAGAAAATGTATTTTTTTTAGGTTTACGCTTTTATTCTGCATAGCAGAAAGTAGACAGAAAGTACCTAATGTCAAGACACTCTGTACTTCACTTTGCACCGAATTCGAGACATTGCGTGTGAGTGGTGAAACTCAACGCTGCACTTTGTCTTTTACCAGAGCGAGGAAGTGAAAATAATTTAAATATAATCACAGTCGGGATCGAACCCACAACTGATTACGTTTACAGTCAGACGCTGTCACACTGCGCCACGACTGGCCTCAAAACTGTATTATTACAAAATGTATTATTACTATTAATATTACTATTTTAGCTTTACGCTTATATCCCGCATAGCAGGATAGACAGAAAGTACTTCGTACTTCGCTTTCCGCCGAATTCAAGACATTGTGTGTTGAGTGGCGGAACTCAACACCGCACTTTGTTCTACCAGAGGAAGTATAAAGAATTTTTAATATAATCACTCTTCCAAGTGGGATCGAATCCACAATCGATCGGGTTTATAATCAGACGCTGTCACACTGCGCCACAACCGGCCTCTTGTAATATAAAAACATCACAGTCAAAATATATTCCCTCAATAGAATATACAAAAATCCACATCGATTAAATGATAAATATTTTAAAAACAAAACGCTTCCCAAATGAATGTTTATTACCTCGTAGGTAAGTTTATAAAAACAGACTTATTTTACCGCTTACTTAAATGTGTATATGTAAATATACATTCAAAACATAATTTACTTTTTCAACTACTACTTACAACCTTACACCCAAAATAAAAAAGTATTATAACTTAGCAAAACACAGAACTAAACCCTTTGTAGTTAGAAACGCAGCTTGCTAACAGAAATCAATCTTGCACCCAACTGCTGGGTTCTACGAAGACAACAATATAACGCCGGAAACCAAACGGTAGTGTTGCGTAAAAGTTGTTCAAGTTATTAGCCAAGTAGCGGGGGGCGACATAAATCTTACGGACAAAGACACTGGGTAATTGGAATCGAGTTTTAGTCTCAATGTTGATAGCTTTTTATTTTCTTACATTACCTGGCACCTTGTTTATAATTAAAATTATTATTCTCTTAAATGTAATGTTTCTATAGATGATAAAATGCGGTGTTAAGTTACGCTGCTCAATACGCGATGTCTCGTTGGCGCGGAAAGCGGAGATCGAGTTAATACCATATCATTTCGAGTTACTTTACGTTGCGTATCAAATCACAAAAAGGTATAAAAATCTTATAAAAATTTATTGTGTCTGAATACATGAAGTACTAATTATTTCATTATTTATAATAAAACTAAATGTACTTAACATAACTTGATGTTTCTGAGTACAAGACAAAGTATGTATGTACCACCCGAGTCCTAGAACTGAACTTAAATTAACAAGTTAGCTTAGCTTATTTAAATAGCAATACCAAAGGTGATTCCATCAAAAACCTATGAATATTTCATAATAATTTAAAATGTCTTTCCTTTAAAATGAAACTATTATAAACGGATTTATCTCCAGTCAGTCTATCTGTGATCGCGGACTACTATAAAATGTTAAAAACATTAGGTGTCCAAAAATGTATTATCGAATACCAAAATATACGCGATTAATCCGTTTAAAATAGTTTCATTTAAAATATGCAAAAATCGTGAAAATCAAAGACCTTACTATGTATTTCTTTCTTATGACTTACGATAATATATAAAAGCGTATGATCTGAGTTTGCTAGTTCTCAAGCTTTCTTTTAAATTCAATCCGGGTCTCAGCATATGTCTCGATAAAATGAAATCTTTCAAACTTAACTTATATTTTCTTTTATCCCGCTTAGCTAAGTAAACAGGAAGTACCTAAGTACTCCAATGATATACCCCATATTTTGCTTTCCACCGAATTCGAAAAATTGCGAGCTATATGGTTGGAAACTAAATGCCGCGTTTTGTAACCTAACCTCACCAAAGCGAGGAAATGCAAATAATTTAAATATAATCATTTCCCCAAATGGAAATCGAACTCATCACTGATTGCCTTTTCAGTCCTACATTGTCCCACTGCGTGGAAATTAATTAATAAAATTTCTATACAATATTTCAAATCTAACAGAAAGCAAAACTAAAAAAACTAAAAGACAAATTATACTAAAAGCTTAACACAATGGAGCTTCCTTTGTGTTTCAAACAATTCGAAATCCACCCACAATTAAACAATGGCAGAACATGATGACTTTAGTTTGCCTAAATTTAAAATCTCTACGCGTATTAGTTACTTGATAATGAAACAGTAGGAACGCACAGAAGCTGGCACAATGGGGTGTGACGCTCACGAAAATCAACAAAATGCACATAATAGTGTATTAGTGCGTGAAAATCGACAAAACGTGCACACCCAAGTAGCGACTACTCGACTGGGGCATGCCTAATTGGGAATGTTTGTTTATTAGCAAAAAATATATTAAAACGAGGCCTCATTGGCTTAACAAATATATTCAAGTTAACGTCAATCGTTATGAAATAAGTAATAAATAAATCAGTATAAAAAGAAAACATAAAATATACGCGTAAATTATTTTGTTCGTTATACTGGACGTGCTTATACTTACAAGGATATCAGGGCCATGCTATAAAAATGTTAACTATTTACTTATACAATAATTTGTCTTTCAAGTCAAGCAGCTTCACGCTTTCTTCTCCAATACTGTAAAGCAAGATGTATTTGAGAATATACATATTTATCAGCGGAACTTAACAATGCAATACATAATAAAAAGTAAAGATTTAGTTATGAACATATCCTACCTACCACTACTTACATATACTTCAAAGCGTAAGTATATTAAACAAAGAATATGCTATTAGTCAAACGCAAGGAACAAGTTTACATAATCACAGAATAAATTTTAAGGCAATCTATTAAGAAATTAAGAGAAATTGCCAACGGTGTTAAAAAATTGGTACCTCTAAATCAGCATTTGCAACGGTAGCCTGAATAGACTCGAGTATTTTTCATACTTGTTACAAAAGCCTGGACGTACAATTGTCTACAATTTGACTTCTTATTATCTGCGCTCTTATGTTATTGTGTTGTAGAGTTCTTTATATTCACGTTTTATATAAATATTACATAGTGTATATGAAATGAGTCAATATATTGAGTTAGCTTGATTACACTATATATATATATATATATATATATATATATATATATATATATATATATATATATATATATATAGTGTAATTAAATAATTGTATATCTTCCTCCTACACCTATTATTTATCAATCAATCAATCAAAAACAGATTCACATAAGAGGTCTTTTTTAGCTTCACGCTTTTATCCTGCATATCAGGGTAGACAGGAAATACCCAGTGTCTAGATACTCTTTAATCTGCTTTCCGCTTAATTCAAAACAACGTGTTAAGTGGTGAAACACAACGCCGCATTTTGCCTTACCAGAGAGAAGATATGACAATAATATAAAATAATCACTCCCCCGAGTGGGAATCGAACCAATCGTGCTTACAGACACCGACCCACTGCGCCGCGACCGGTAAAATATTGTACAATAATACGTCATCAAAAGCAGTGTTAATTAAAAATGTTAATGATCAAAATAATTTATTTGAAGCAGTGTGAGCCGATTACAAGTTCGCACTATCATGTATCATTCTGTAATGAGTCGCCGCGTGGGGTCAACTCTTTATTTAGAAAGCGGGATTTATACGTTGCAAACATGAAACCTGGATGCGAAATTATAATTAGGAATGTATGTATGTACGCATGTACTAATTTACTAAACTAGATATTTGTTAGTGCATTTATCAGCTTAATCTCATCAGAAATGCAGTTTATTTTCCTTACTTTCCAATAGCATTGAACCAATTTAGATAGTCGCGGAACCAAACGCCGTGTCTCACTAAAACAAAATAAATTCCCAGCTCGAGGGCAGCACTTTGCCTCTATAAAAGTCTAAAGACTTTATACAATCTTTAAATTTGATTCTATACGCTATGAATAACATGTTAAAGTTCTTAATTCTATTAAAATCTATCATTATAATCTTAATGCATTTTGCTGTACCTAATCGATCATTATTAGCACCATACAACCTAAAATATAAGTACATAACTACAATATACAAAATATGAACTTGGTACCCCTCAAAGTAACACAAAAGACAATACAAAAAACAAACAAAAATTGCGTGCGTTTCAAAATTCATTACGAACATTCCCAAACAGAACAACTACCGAAGTAACTACTTTAAAGAGCGCAGCCCACACATCTCAACGTCTACTTAAACATTCAAACAGCCTCGCCTGTTTTCACATACAAATTTTCATAAAAATGAAAGTAAGTATTTATAGTAACAAATGGCGTGGCCTTAGTAGCGACCGTTAGACAACGCCCGGCCGAGTTATGTAAGCTGAAAATTTACCAAAAGTTAGCTAACAATGACACGAACACTCTGTGTTAGGAATGTTTATTGAAACAGTAATATTTTTAACCGATTTGTGTAATAAAGAAGTGGTGAAGTGAAGACTAAACAGCGGATATTGGTCTAGGAATTCTATCTTGACAATGTTTTCACTTTAGATATAGATAATTTTTAAGGATTACAATTAATAAAAATCTTCAAGAATTTATTTGAATATATTAAAATACACGATGAGGCCGGTCGTGGCGCAGTGAGACATCGTCTGACTGTAAACGCGATCGGTTGTGGGTTCGATCCCCACTCGGGGGAGTGATTATATTTAAAATATTTTCACTTCCTCGCTCTGGTGAAAGACAAAATGCAGCGTTGAGTTCACCACTCGACACGCAATGTATCGAATTCGGTGGAAGACGAAGTATGCAATGTCTTGACACTAGGTGCTTTCTGTCTACCCTGTTATGTAGGATAAAAGCGTGAAGCTAAGGTATAATACATCTCAAAATAAGGTATAACACAGTATTTTGAGATTTTTTTGTCATTAGACAATTGATAACGAATTCCTTTGTTCTTAATTAAACACTTGTTTCTAATAAGTGGAAAGTAGAGATCGCCGTATATATCTAAATTTTATACGATCACACTTAATGAGTTTATTTTGTCTCTACCAATTTCCAGATAAAACCTAGTAATAACCACTTCTCGCCAATTTTTAGACACAAACGTGTTTAGTAGCAGTTTTATCTAACAAAACTAGATTTCATAATTGCTACTAATATTCGTGAGCATGACTGAGCCTACAATTTAGACATTTAGCCTAATGTATCCTAACTACGTTACCGTAACTCCGTCGAGTAGGTTTTTTGGAGCTTTCCTGTTGAGTAGCGTAACTCTACGCCGCGATACGTCTTATCTTGTGCCATCATCATATCCTCCAGCTGGGAATCGAACCCACAGTTTCTCTGAGTCACATTCAGACAACTTCTACTTTTATATAGTAACAACATATAAACACATGCACACGAACACAAGTACCGTGTCAACAATTACCACTCTCAGTCATATTAGACTTCTTTCATCCGCGCCATTCGAGACTAACCGTATTAGGGGTATTAACATTCAAATCAGTAGCAGCGTTCACTTATTTTGAATTCCTATGAACAATGAGGGAACAAAGATCCGTTGGAGCAACAGTAAATCTTACGAGACGAGCCGAGGCGAGAGCGGCGCGGCGCGAGCTGGTGGCGCGGAGGTGTCAAAGTTGTTCTATTAGTACGCTTGTCTTGTAAGCCGCTTTGTTAGTCTGTTAATTATTGGTTTCCTAAGTTTATTTTGCGCGTGGAAATATTTTTTTAATGATTTTTATGTAATGATGTTCTAGTTGTAGGTTATATTGCTACGTATACTTAGAAAAAAAAGAAAAGTTATTTGAGTAAAATCATTTTAAACTCCCTACACAGTGACAATATATGACAATAAAAATATACTTGACGTCTGTCTATATCGTCATGCTGCTCTTTTATCAATGCAATACATGACCTAAAACGTAAACCTGATACTTCTTAAACATCAAATTATAAGATAAATCTATTTTATTTACATAACTATTTATTGATTATTAACGTAAAAAAGACTCTGAAGAGAAAAAATTAAGTATAAAATTTTTGTACAACGTGAAATCGGTGAAGCGCATTCGGCTCAACTAAAATATCTAAAGCTACAAGTAAAAAACAATCTAAAGTGTCAATCTAAAAATTCTTATAAAATATATCTACATCTATATTTTTATATATACTAAGAACAAAGTAAACAAACGTTTTTAATACTATTTTTAATCTAAAATTTTCACAATACATCCCAAACGACTAACTCACAGAGCGTCTACTTATTATAATTATCTCTATGTAACTGTCATCTTACCTCTAACTGCTTAGAACTGAAAATTGCTTAAAAGTGATTTTGTTTACATCATTTCGGCTGCCGTCTTAGAATTGAGACTAAAAACTGGTCATATTTTACAAAACACAATACACTAAAACGTATTGTTATGAACTTGACAAGATGTTACGTTGAAGAACAAAAGATTTTTTATTTATTTATGAAGTGAGGCCACTGACATTTATTATAGCACATGAAAATGTGTTTGTCTTGTAATGAATGTAGAGTATAAATAACGTTCAAAACTATTATTTAGTTATCTACATACGTACAGTGTTGAAATTCCTATGTAGGTATATATGTCATAGTAGATTTGGTTCATATATTAATTTGACAGTTGTTTCTTTTTTTATTTTATTTACTTTAATAATATAATTTTTCATATGTTTTAATGTAATTTAATATTTTTATATTAACTTTTTTATGAGAAACAAATGGTGGCGGGTCGTGGCGCAGTGGGACAGCGTCTGACTGTAAACGCGATCGGTTATGAGTGAGATTCCCACTCGGGGGAGTGATTATATTTACAATTATTGTCACTTCCTCCGTCTGTAAAGATAAAGTGTGGCGTTGAGTTCCGCCATTTAACACGCAATGTCTCGAATTCGGTGGAAAACGAAGTGCAGAGTGTCTTGACATTAAGTACTTTCTGACTAGATCTAAATTAATAATCAAGTCAATTTACTTTCTATAAAATCAATTGACAGTCCAACACTAATAACTTTATGTTTTTATTTTGAATATTGTTTAGTACTTCACTTTTAAAAGACTAAAAATAAAACCAATCTTGTATATAAACGCGTTTTAAATATTTTTCTTCTCTTCTTCAGTATAACGAATGTATGAACATTTTGTTTCCATGTTTATCTTGACATCATTTTTTGACAAGCACTTTATAAAAGCCAAATCTAAAAAACCTATAAGTAACGGTCTAATTTTCAATATTTTGAATGCATCGCTTAAACTTAGATATAGGAGGCTAAATCGATCATAGCGCTGCCGATGGTTATCATGACGTATTACGTCGCTGACGACTGACAAAATAAATTTTAGTTTTATTAACACTATACAAAACAATAATATAAGGTATATATATATTTTTTCTTATATTCAACATACAATTCTACAATTCTACATACAATGTATTACTTGAATGCTTCGCGAAGCGTAGTCTAGATAACTAAAAAAATAAACTCAAAATAAGTTTGCGCGTGCGGCAATTGTGGGCTCAAATCCCATTTCCCCAATCAGTCGGGTTAAGGGTGAGTTCTGCTAGGTATGGACCTTTTTATTAACAATTATATAATCTGTAGTTTAATGTAATAATTATATTAATTGACTGACAAACGAGTGCCACCGACCTAAATGTTCTTAAGACCACGGACTCCTAAAGTAAAGTGTTCAAAACATCGAGTTTTCTAAATTATATTTTAGAATTTTATATATATACTGACCGATTTAAATAATTTCATGTACTAAATCAGAAAAAAGTAAAGATCTTATTATATATATTTAAAATATATTTTAGTGTTATTTTGAAATATCATTTTGAAAGCTTGTCCACAACACTAAACCAAAATGTATTTGTGCGCATGAATACATTCACTATTCATGCCGTAAGTGGGAGTTTGATTTTCATTCAAAGGAATAATGTATTTAATAAGGTTATTTAATAAGGTTATTTAATAAGGTTATTTAATAAGGTTATTGAATAAAGGAATAATGTTTAAGGTTATTATATTATATATGTATAAATATTTCACTGGTCGAGTGAGAACCAAAGCACGGCGTAGGGTTTAGCCAGTTAATAGGCATCTCGAAATTACTTAGAAAGCAAGTAAGTTATATTAGCCAAGCCTACTATTAAAAATAACGTTCTTTCAGTTATGTATACAATGTAAAATTTTACACTATTTAATTTAGATCGATATAGTATTATGTCAATAAATATAAGGTTGGTGCTGTCTGCTGTAATAAAGGTTCTCAAGTCCAGCGACAGTGGCTTACAAGAAATATTAAATGTAATTATAGCTAACTTAATATTAAGGAATATATTATAAAAACTGTTAGTGGAGAAATAAATAAACTTATTAATATTTGCATAGAGTTAAAAAATATACAACTATAAATATATATTATAAATACTTGAGGCCATCATGGCGCAGTCGACTAACAGCTGAGTGTAAGCGGGCGCAAAGCACCTAACAAAATAAGATATTTATACTGAATCCTATCTGACTAACCTAACTACGCGTTATAAAACATGAAGCTGTCTAATTATACAATATAAAAATAACGCCAATGCTAATTATAAGGTAACCGAATACGCTCAAATCCAATAATCAAATTTGTGTACAAAATTTTAATATATACTATTTCGTTTCGTTCTATTTATTACATACATACATATACATACATTACAATACAAATAGCATGCATTCTCAAATAAAATTAACATTAAATAGCACGTCAGCTGATTAGCAGCGGGCGATCCATCACACTAAAATATTTGTGTTAGGTAAGTCCCAAAAAACACTTCCTCCCGTTATCTCGCCATCGCTTGTATAATCATAAGGCTAATTATTATTGTTTTATGTTAAAACGTATTTAGGTCAAGATGTATTTGGGCTTTTTACAAATATTTATTACTATTCAGTGCACTTTTAATATATGTTTTTAAATATGTATTTCATAAAAAATGTAAAAACGTATCACTGTAAACGTGATCGATAAACGGTATAGATTCAATGTCTAATTGGTTGAATGATAATATTAAAATTATTTCTATTTTCTCACTCCGGTAAGACAGAACGCGTTGTTAAATTCCGCCAGTTACACCCGCAAAGTTTTGAATTTCGACGAAAAGTCTTGCTTGTTGTAAGGTTTAAAACACACAAAAAAATTTACATAATTTTTTTAAATTATTTAAACAGTGCTAGAAAATAATATGAGTACAAAATAATATTATTTTCTCTTTATTTACTTTTCATACAAATCCTAAAACCAGAACACTGAAGACTGTACATTACTGTGTTAGTGTATGTCTCATAATGTCTGATGATGTCAAGAGATGATTTCGGGCGGAAAGCAGTTCCGTTGACTGTCATTGACTGAATTAGTGTCTTGACACTAATTTGTCTCTAATAACCATGCTATATGAAATATAGTGTGGAGCAAACCCATATAATTTTCAATTCTATCCTCATCCGTCCGCATAATTTTAATTGTTATAGACCTGAACCAATCTTAAACAAATTAAAAAATCGATAAGCCTAGAGAATATTACGTAGGTATATCACCATTACCATACATATTTACCTCGCCACAACCATAACGAATACTTTCCAATTTGTCTATTACGGTCGCAGGTTCAGATTCTTTATCTATTAAAAAATTAGACACACATTCAGTGAGTGACATCGTATCTCGTATTTATTATTATTGTGATCTAAAAAATTCCCATCACAATAAGAGGTCCGTCGCCCTGTCACTTCCGCGTCGGTGCGCACTGCGTCTCCACAAAAACTCAGATAAACGTGTAGTATGACGAGGGTAGTCAGATATTTTAATCAATCTCCATCGTCGTGTGATAATAATTTTAATATAAAAATTAGCTTAGCCGCGGTAAATGTGTTAAACTCTAACTGGCTGGGCTTTTTTATATGCAATCATGCAGCTTAAACGGTATACAAGCACATCTCGGGATCCCCCTGGGAATGATGTATTGAAAATATTTTCATATCTCTGATTATATAGTGTTAAACTTTGAGGGTTTTTAAGTGCGTCAGGAAAGTGGAATATAAAGTGTATATTAATTAACTATATTAAGTTATACAAAAAGAGACACATTTTGACAAAATATCGATTAAAATTTAAATCATTATTATAATTTAGTCAGTTTTTTAGAATAAATACAGTACATGTAAAAATAAGTTATAATTTATCTCCCAAATTATTAAATTCCTAATATATAAATTTATAATAAAACAAATGTGTACACACATTCTAGTTGTAATAACAACCCTGTATAATATTATTTATTATCTTTGTTTATATAAAAATGCAAAGATAAAGCATACCAAATAAACTTCCCTGAAAGCTATACTTGAGTCATAAAGTAAAAAGCTCGTTTGAACCAGCAATGGATCAAACGGTGCGTAAACAGATAGCACTTCCTTTAACAATTTCATTACACCTGCGTCTAAACACACGTTTCCGCTAACTCCTAGGCGGCCCTGAAGAGCGCTGGACTATGGAAACGCACTGTATTTATTTTCTCATACTTTAAAATGGTTTAAACTGCCACTAATACAGCGATATTTACGGGTTCTTTCCGCAATCAGGGTACTGATTATTATTGATTTTTATTTCTACGATCCGCTAACATGGTTTTAGGTTTTACCACTCAATGCACACTGTCTGTCTAATTGGACTAAAACTGAAGAACACTGTATTTGTCAGGTTTATTTTTCTAAGCATTTTTATTTGAGACACGCGCTAAGCTACTTTGTAACAGGTTTAATATCTTCACTCACCTTATGTCTTTTTAGTAGAACTTAACAGTATATTTTCTCCAAATGAATTTTGAACACACTACCATTGATTGAACGGATTGTCGGATAATGTGCTACAAAGGCGTCACAAGTAGTTGATTTGAAATATTAGTTGTTTAGAACAAAGAGGGCTTTGAAAAGCTTACCACTAGATTTTTTGCATTCTAGGGAGATCCAGATGCATTTTTTTTTACTTATATGTGTAAATATTTTACAATTCTTATCTGTAGGTATATTTCTTATTTTTTTAGCTTTACGCTATCTATCTCGTGTAGCAGGGTAGACAGAAACTACCTAGTATCTTGACACTCCGTATCAAGGTACTCCGCAGAGCGAGGAAGTGAAAATAATTTAAATATAATCACTCGCACGAGTGGGGATCGAATCCACATGAATAATTTCACGTAAAAAACAATAAAGAAAACTAGGTAACTAAATAGTTAGCACTGGGGATAACAATATAAGTTAATCCACGCGAAAAAATGTAGTCACTGTGTCTTACATCTATATATACGGTATAAACCGAGCGTGTATGTTTACATATTGCAATAACATTCCGATGTTGTAGTATGATTTTTCCAGTGCACATTAGTCGTAAATCCGTCAATACAAGCGAATATGTTTCCTACCATCAGATCATCAAAGGGAGCGGCCCGGTCGCCGGACGCACATAGCCTCACTCATTTAATCAAATATTGATTTATCATGGATCAAAGTTTTATTTTTCTTTAATATTCCTTGCCTACTTTTAACTACTGTAGGTTTAACCGATTTACAGAATTACGATTCGTTATTACGTTATGCCGGTATGATGCAATTGGGTCGTGGCGTATTGAAAGCTGAAAGAATGGAAGGTTACAAGGCTCTCCACTCTCTTTACATGTTAAGTGGCGGAACTCAACGCCGTATTTTGTCTAAGTGATGGAAGAAAATTAATATGTACCCCATAAGGTATATTAATTCATATATAAATACAAGTGAAATATATAACTTAACTTAATATGCTATACCAAGTGTATGTTGTCATATTTTTCGTAATACATGAAAAGCAAATCAATGTTGGACTCAGCGCGGTGCCGGGGAGAACGATTGCGCCTGACGGGAACATCCGGTGACATTAGATAAGCTATCAGCTCATTAATGTAAGCGACACGTAGCTCGTTCGTAGCTTAGGCCCGTACCTGGACCTCTTTGATCTGGATCAAAGCTTCAATTTTTTTTTAATTTAAATTTTAATTATAGATATTGTACGAAAATGTGATTATAACTATTTGTGTGAGGAGGCAGGTAAGGTATTTTAAATTTTATGCCATATTTCGCTTCTAAGCTGGTTTCTTTTCAGGTTAAGTTGTAAAATTCAACAAGAAAAATTCATTAATTGCTTAATGTGACACTCGAACTTATATAATTGAATTCAGTTCAACACATCTATACTATTTTTTTTAAATTAAACTATTTTAACCGGATTAATTGCGTATACTTTGGTATTTGGTAGAACAAAATATACGCGATTAATCCGGATCAAAGCCCCAGGTGTCCAAAATGTATTTTCGAATACTAAAATATACGCAATTAGTTCGATTAAAATAGTTTCATTTAAAATGTATAAAAATCGCGAAAATCAAAGTCTATATAATGTTCGATGTTGTAGTTTTAATAATTTTACTAATTTTATAATATATTAACTCAATATGATGTTGGTCTATAGTTAATAAATAACATTCTCTCTTCTCTTCTCGAACTATTATGTGTTAGAGATAATCTTTAGATAGCAAAAATAAGTTAACAGTAACCTGTAACGAGGATATCAAGAATTTCAAATTAATTACACATAGCTTGCGATCAAAGTGGTTGGAGAGTCTCTGAGAGGCGCGGGTTCGAATCTCTCTGCATTTAAGTTTAATAAAGATATTTTGTTATCTTAAGTTTAAAATGATACTATAAAAATAATAAAATTATCTATAAATAGAGCATAGAGACTATCTTTGCAAACTTAGCTTTTTACGTCTAATAATTTCAGCTGTGCATTGTTATGTATATATACGGAAACATTAACGGTACGGTAACATTAAAAATGCCTGCACATATATAAAATTTTTAAACTCTGAATTAAATTAGAAACATGATTAATTGGATAAATAGCAAATATAAGAACAAATGGTTAATAAAAAGGTCAATACCTTGAGGAGTCATTAAATATTTTGTAAGGTTTACATTTCCCATGCACACTTTTAAGGCCTCATAAAGTGAAGCCACTGATATTACATTATCATAATCGCAAAAAAATGAAAAAAAATACAACATTATAAACACAATCGTACGGTTTCACTAATAATTATTTAAAACCAAAACCAAATAGCAAAAAGTCTTGTATAAAAAAGTCTAGAATAGGCTTTTTTTAATGTTAAAATCAAATATTTTTTTTTACATTTCCCAAGGAAACAACACAACCAATCTCATATTTCTAAGTTTGACTGTCTGTCAGTCACTCAGAACACACCTAGTAAAAAAGATTTATATATGCATTGGTAGGAAAAACTAATTACTGTATCTATCTATATGTCTATAACTATTATAATCTGAAATTCTAATCTACAGTAGGAACAGTTATATTAAAACGAGTTATGATTACTCAATCTACTATATTTTGGAAGCATCTTGGTGAATTATAAAGTTGATCGTGAGTAATGCTTGCAGTGTATAAGTTCGGGGCCACCGCAAATATGAAAATAAACAAACACTACCTAAATATCCCAATAGCACTTCAAAGTGGAGTACGCCGACGTGTCGCAATTTATAACACTCGGGCGTTTTACACTTAATTATACACATTTTTTTACAAACAGCAAATATGGACACTCTGCTTTAGACTTTTTTTCGCGTAAAAAGCTATGTCCCATTCTTACAGAACACTGTAGTCAGAATAATATATTTAAGTAATACCTATTTAAGTCTAGTTCTGAATTTAACATAGAAATTGACATTTTTACTACAAGTTTTGAATTACAAATAATTTTAAATTAAAAAAAATAATCCAATACACAATAATCTTGATCAATAATAAAAAAGGTGATAGATAAATGTATCATTAAAATCTTTCTTCTCAGCCATGTTCATGTTTTAAAAAAAAATTGTAGAAGCTTATCATTTAGACCAGCTGCGACTGTAAAATCCACAGCTTCGTGTTTACATACAATATTGTTCATTGGGCCACACCGAACAAATGTAGTAACAACCAACATTGGATACCAATGTTTAGTTGATTATGTATTGGAAGCCAATTTCCTAGGCGAATGAAAATTCAAGTAGAAGTAAAGCTTTATAAAATATATGTATAATTTTTTTCAAAAGTATAAGAGAAGAAGGACTACTACGATAATTTGTTTTCAACTATATAAGCAAATGATAATGCAGCCTGCAGGGCGTCAGAGTAATATCATGTTTCAACAAAACTTATAATTTATTATGATTTAAATATAGATATTGCGCAGTAAAACAGTATCTAACGGTAGATGCAATTGCTTAGTCTTTGATTTCCACTTGGGTTAATTAAATAATTATCATTTGTCTTCTCTGTTTCTTCCAAACGAAGCGTTAAGTTCCGCTACATAACACGCATCTTAAAGTCGGTTTGTAAACGGCAAACGTGAGTGTCTAGACACTAATCCCACCCCGTCTCCCCTTTTATGCGAGATAATGACATACTAGATAAAAAACACATTAAATAATTATTTTAAAAACACAAATACTCACTAAAATTAATACATTAATAAAGAAATATTTTAAATATAGCTTTATATTTTATTTTTCAGTTTCCTTCAATGTTGGTGTATTGGCCAATTGGCAGTTAGAACAAGTTGAGTGGATTTGTTTAATAGAAAACACAGACGCGCAACGAGCACCTAAACAGCGGCCGCATCAAAGGGGCCGATACATGCGCACGCGCCGAGTCTTGGTGCTTTACTGTTTCCAGTTTAAGGATTTAATTTTTAGTGATTTTATATTATTTATTTGTTTTAAACCTTTTGGAAATCGTCTAAAACGTTATTTTGCTTTTCACTAGGCAATTGGAAGTATTCTATTTGTTTTTAAATAATAATAATTTTATTTCTCAACATAAATCACAATTTTTTTCTTGTAGGTAATAAAGTTCACAATTACCCTTATGCTACCTGGGGGAATCAGTTATAAAGGAGATCACATAAAATCAATAGGTGTGGAAAATCCGTTTACGAGCTCTATGCTCTATCAGGGATAGAGTTAAAAAGAATCATCGACGTCATCAAAAAGTGTTTTCTAATACAAGTCAGTGAATAAAAAGAACAAGGCACTTAAATGTTATAATTTCAAAATATTTTTTTTTGATTTCAAAATAATTAGAATAAATTTTATATCTCAGAATAATTTAAGCCTAATAATAATTTATAAAGTTATTAGACTTTGCGTTCATTAATCGCTATATTTAGAAAACTGTTTACGATAATTGTAAAAATTTAGCATATCTATAGTTTTAAAGGAAAAAAATACAAAAAGACATTGTTTCTTGAAATAATTAAACAAACAAAATAAATAATTACACCACTGCTGTGTTAGACATACAGTTTTATATAAAGTGACGTACACGTTGCTCTGGGAACGCGCACTTTACGCGTCAACGGGTCTACTAGTTATCACTAACAGGCGTTGTTTCCGACCAAGCAACACATCCATCGGAGAGCCGCTTTCCGATATTACATTTTCAAATATTTAACTTGATATGTCTGTCACAGAGGGCATATAAATTAATTACCATACATTTTATATCGAGAACTTATACGAAAAGTTAATTAACGATCAAAACGATTCGCCTCCGCTCCACAGCACATCGGATTGATCAAAACCTCTTTGATCTTTGGATCACGCGCTTCTCACTCATATTACTACGGGCTTGGCGGATTTTACACATGTTTTATGTGCAAAATATTCAAAAACAAACTTAATTTCTACGTTATAAAGCCTAGAATCATTTAAACACAACCATCTGTTAGATCTCTCTTTCACAATCGAATTATAAAATAGTACTATTTGAAAATAGCGTAATTCCTAACATTGACTCAAATTAATATAAACTCTATAACTTACTAATTAAAGTGTAAATTTGTTGGGCAGTTCATGATGATTTACAACGTTTTGTGCGTGTGTATGTCCGTGTGACCTGTCAAAACGGTGAGTGGTAGCAGGCGCGAGGCGTAAACATTTACGCGGTCAGCGCGCTAGCGGTACTGTGACCGACGCGGGAATCGAATGAGTCAATTCTGTTATGTTCTATGATATTTAGATATGAACTAGTAAGATAAACTTGATGGACTGTACGTAATTGAAGGTTATCAGTGTTTGAGAACTACTTGGGCGGTATCTACACCTAATATTTGAAAGAGATTGTCAAAAATTATCTTCTTATTTTCCGCGTACAGTCTCACCGTATCTAAACCAATATAGCGAAATCATTTCAACACATCACTAGTTGAAAAAGTGAACTATAGAGAACTGTTTGAATTTTGAACTATTGTAGGTGGGTCATAGCGCGGTCAGACGCGTGACGCCAGTACGAATTTATATATAGTTATTATTTATATTTTACATATGATTTCGACTCCGAAATAAATATTCCTCCCGCTAGTGACAGACGAATCGTTGAATTGGTCGTTCAATCTTAAATGTAAAGAACTTAACTTATAGAAGTAAAACCTTAATTCTAATATGCTATTATTATCTCATATAAGACAGAACGCGGAGCTCAGATCGCCTTTCACAATAACAATGTCGCAATTATATGCAAATCTCTTTTACATTTTAAAAGTCATAAAGTAGAGCCATGTTATAAAACTCTCCGTTTTAACTTTCCAGTATATTTCAATGAATTGTGTTTCACTTTCACGCTTTATAGCTTCACGCCTTTTATCCCGCATAGCAGAGTAGACAGAGAGTAGTACCTAGTGTCAAGACACTCCGTCCTTCGTTTTCCACTGAGTACTTTGCTACAATGAATTCATACTAAGTAATCTATTTAGTTACAAAAGATGAAAATAAACGATGCGAAAAGCTACCAACAGCTAATGTAAGACACGTCTATCTAACATAGAGTAATGTGTAATGTTGTTTGTTGTAATTTAATAATTACAATGCAATTACTTGCTCTTAAGCGTTACGTAAGCTTGGCCGGTGGTCTTCCGGTGTCGCCTTGCTGACATCCTGCTTAATACAATTAGAGCGATTGGCCGAGACCTCTCGAAACTCGATTACATTTGGTGGAGACTTTTGATTGTTTATTTTTTTTATTTCTATACATTTTCTGTATGTAGGGTAAACAGATAGCAAGTATTGTAAGGTCACTCCGTTCTCTATTCTAATTACATTTGTTATAAATTAACTTTAGTGTTTGTACAGTGAGAGTAGCTTTTTTCTTACTGATTATGTAGTATGTTTTTTTTTAGATATATGTAACCACCATTTATTGTCTATTAAACAAAATGTTGGACAAAATCTGTTTATATTCATTGGACAATTAATTTTTTTTCAATTTTATGTATACACAGGTGAGGCCGGTCCTGGTACAGTAGAACAGCGTATGACTGTAAACGCAATTGATTGTGGGTTCGATTCCCACTCGGAGAAATGATTTTATTTAGATTATTTTCTTTGTACGACAAAGTCTCGAATGTCGGCGGAAAACGTAGTACGGAGTGTCTTGACACTAGGTACTTCCTACCCGACCTGCTATGCGGGATAAAATGCGTGAATCTAAAAATAGAACAGGTAATTCTAAAACTCAAGGCTTAATATAATAAACACATACATATAGTTCAATGGATCAGAAAACCCGTTTTAGTGAATCAAACCTAAGCTCTTGTTTAAATATAAAAATCCAGCAACAACTAAACCAATAGGGCGATAAAGCAATATCTGGTACCTTTACCAAGTGGTCTTGCATCAACTGTATCATATTACTGGAAAGTTTCACCCAAAACTGTTCAGTAGATTTTGCTTAAAAGATTGCATTTGCATAGAATACAATTCAATAAAGAGAACGCCTCCATAATACAATAATATAAATATAAAGCAAAGAAATTCCAACTTGTTAAAGTGAATACACAATTATAGCAATTATGTCAGAAAGACGTAAACCGAGTACAAATATCCCGCATGTTTGGAATCACTCAATATTATAGAAACTATTATCAAAACTGGATTCGAACCCGCGTCCATTTATCCCAATTCCATATAATTCGAGCTTTTCGTCTATTATTATAGATTTTATCGTGTAAGGGCGTGTTCATGATGATCATTTTTTTTGTTTTATAAATTTTGGTATCATATATTTAATAATAGTGTATATTAATTTTAAGTATAGCTAACTAGGCGTTTGCTCCGACTTTGTTTTAGTTTAGTATTTATGAAAACTGTAATTAATTTTAATGGATACCTGTGTATTCGTATCTTAAATGATCGAATCATCAATCTGTCTTAAGGTTTATATTAAAATATATTCGTAGAATTTCTGGTAGAATTAAAAGTAGCATTGGTAAGCTGACTCACAAAATCTATAATACCGCTGTCGTACCGCAAGTCAGGACACTGCGTACTTCGCCTTCCGACTATTTCAAGACATGTTGGGTGGCGGAATTCAACGCCGCGCTTTATCTTACCAGAGAAAATGAAATAAGGATGAAGAAAGTTCAAATAAAAAAACTAACAAAATATAGTAGATATGAAAATGTCTTGTTGAACAGAGCTTTACATTAATGTAATGGTAATAACGTATTCTTAGTTTCCAGATTCCCGTAAAGCAGGAATGCGGGAGGGCGGAGGGCAAGAGGGCGAGGACCAACTATAAATACAAATTATTCTATTACACATCATAAACGCCCGCACCCCACACCGACTACTGTGCCTCATTTGTATGATTCATCATTCGGATATAAACTTACAAATTAATAATACATTTCGTGGTTTGTAGGAAAATAAAACTTTATTTTTTTTTACTTTTAGGTCAACAACTAATAATAACTGGTAAATAAGGCAGCTTCATCCTGCATAGAAGGTTATTCAAGAATAATCTATTGTCAAGTCACTCGGTAGACTGCTTTCTGCCCAATATGGAGACGTTGCGTGTTGAGTTAAGATCTTAAGTTGCGTTTTGTTTACCAGAGCTGGGAAATTAAAAATTTAAAATGTAATCATTTGTCCGAGTTCAAATACAACCCACAACCAGCATTTGCGGCCAGACGCTCCCAATGCGCTATAATGGCTACAATTAAAACATTTTAACCGTACTTGGATTTGACTTTTCACTGCTGTACTGTATTTTACTCTTCAAGATCTTTCTTTTGGATGTATCATGCATTTCGAATTCAATAAACAATACAAAATCGGCCATTCCGTTGCGGCAGTGATAATAGCAAAACCGGTGATTATGAAAGATATTCTGCAAATATTAGGACAAACAGATTTTTAAGGGTAGGTAGGTTTTAACCACACCTAAATAGGAACACACAAACTAAATATATATATATATATATATATATATATATATATATATATATATATATATTTATATAAAACATGTATTTCATATTGTAACAATTATTAGTTGCTTTTTTTTTATTTTAGCCAAAGTCTAGAAGAGTTTTTTTTTTATTTAATTAACAACGTTACTTTAATGTCAGTTGATGTGGGTTGATTCGATTGAAAAACAGTGTTTATTTTTAGATATAAACACACTTACACACTTATTCAACGCATAAAATTTCTAATTCCTTTTAATATTATCATATCTTATTCTTCTTAAATAAAAGTGGAGAACTGAGGAACTGCTTTACTATGTACATATAAAACATACATACAAACAAACGTGCATGTTATAAAGTAGAATAATTGTTCACAAAAGTTAACAAAAGTATCTATAAAGCTGTATTAATATAAAATTGATAACTTGTTTTACCAAATATTGACAACATTAGTGCAATAATATCTTTTGTACAATAACAAGTATACGGGTGTATTGGCCGTCGAGTCGGTCTGTCCACGCACAATGCTGCTTTGTGCAGCAATTGACTGCTCCTTTCATACTAATTGTATTAACTACATACATTCAAGTACATACATGCTCGGCCCTGAGAAACGGCTTCAGAATTGATTTAGCTCTTGTGATTTAATTGAAAACATCTAGGATCAATTTAAAATTAATATCAATTATGAGGCCATCGTGACGCAGTGGAACTGCGTTCCACTGTAAATACGATTGGTTGTGAGTTCGATTCCCATTTGGAGACATGATTGTATATAAAATTTATTTCCATTTCTCCACTTTATTAAGACAAAGCCCGGTTTTAAGTTCGTTACTCAACACGCAATGCGCCGCTCAACACGCGATTTTGAAAAAGCAGACAACGGTGTGTCTTGACACTAGGTCTCTGATTATCCGAATATCCTGGACAAAGCGTGAAAATGTATTAAAAATATATTCGACTAGTTGCCATTGTAGCGTGGTTCACAATTGAAATTATGTAACATAGTAACGAATCCACATCCTCTATACGATACTACTTGACATGTCTAAATTTTTAACAATACATCATATGAGTCCTCTGCTTTTAAATTTTAGTTTTATAAGAAAAACGTATTGTTTTTCTTATCCCAGTTGTAGGAAAAACACTTTAAAAATATTAAATGATTTTTATAACCACTATACCATAAAGCACGAAAGGTATTGCATACAATTGACGGTTTTGAAATTCATGAATTGAATTCGGAGAAAAAACAACAAACAAAATCCAAACAAAATACTATATTAGATCCTACCAACACGTAATGTCTCTATAACCAAAAAATACATACAGCCACAAAACACAAGAACTTATATTTGTTTCTACAATGAACTAAATGTCGTTACTTTAATATTTTTAATAAAATAAATCTCAAGAAGACAAACTTTAAATGTTGATTTATATCGGACGTAATGTTTATTAAATTGATTGTTATTAATTGACTCTCATAGACCATTCGCCAAGACACAGGGATCGTCGGCGATGACCCGGGATCAGAGGGCTCGTCCTTGCTGAGGTGTAGGTTATGAGATGAAGCGAATTTCAGATTTATACACATTAAAATTGTTATAAATTATTACAATGTTAGTGGAATTGTGTCGACAAGTCGGGCTCATTTCGTCATTGTCTATCACAGTGATTTATGAATGCGGTAGACTTTCCAGTGCGTATCGTTATACGAATTGAATAGGGAAGTCAGTGTAGAACGACATGTTGATTTAATAAGATCTTTGATTTTCGCGATTTTATACATTTTAAATGAAACTATTTAACCGGATTAATCGCGTATATTTTGGTATTCGAAAATACATTTTTGGACACCTGACGTTTCGAACACTTTACAGTAGTCCGTGGTCACAGGTAGACTGGCGATTAATCCGGTTAAATAGTTTCATTTAAAAAGACATTGATTGTTAACGTGCTGGACATATCCACATATACGAATGATGAAATTAATTATAGAATTTAAATACATCAGAAGCAATAAATGCGCTGTGGAAATGGTTGACTTTTTAATGGTTGTACGTTCGATCTGCATTTGGGGTAATGATTTTATTTAATTTCCTTTTAAATCTTATATTTTTAGCTTCACACTTTAACCCCGCATGGTAGCATCATCTATTGTATGATACCTATTCGTAATTTGTCGATTAAAGAACGGAGTATGGGCCTTGACACTGAATTCAAGTATACTAAAAAAATATTTTCGAAACATAAAATTTTGCATGTAGTTGTAGTAGAAGCGATAGCACCCCATGTAAACCATCCAAACGCCATAACTATGCCGCAAGTCTTTGACAAACTAAGTCGATATTCTTATACGCATGGAATTGCCTTTACACGTGACCCATCAATGAATTTTTAAATTTAAAAAATATTATTGGTTTTCCCCATTCATACAAAATGTAGCATCAGTTCTATATCAATTATGTTATTTAAATTATAAGCGTAGGGTATTAGTGCTTCTTGCAACCTGCTAATAAATTTATGAAATAAATGTATATTTATTTTAAACTTGTATTTATTACTCGTAACTATATTCTCTTATGTTTTGGTCCACACGTACAATACAAAGGGTTATATCAAATAAGGCGAACTAAAGCAATTTGTTCTAGTGGTGTTCCAACGAGATCTAGTATGACAGAGCTATCTCTACCGAAATGGCCTAAACCATATTTACTATTTTTAAAGTGTTATTTCACACTTAGGATTGGAAAACATATTTGAAAAAACGTATAAAAATTTGCACGCAGCGGAATTCAAACCCGCGCCTCTTGGATACTGTCCAAGCGCTCTGACCGCTACAGAGTTGCTAACAACATAAATAAGTTGTAACAAAACGTATACATAAATGAATTAAAAATATATATTAATTAAAAAAAATCATGGTTAATGAACATGATCGTCGAGATAATTGAATATACCTTATTGAGACGAATTTTCTTTTAAGCTCACTCATCTTGTAAGGTATTTCCGTTGATATAATATTTTATTTATATAAATTAATGCAGGTCATTGATAACTATCTTCATACATTCTTATAAATAATATTTCTATCATCTATATTATAAATAAAATAATAGATAGCCAGGAGACAGTAGAAGTTGAGTGGGATATGATTTGTATGAGACGTGTCGCGCTGATTGTGGATTCGATATTGCTCGGAACAAAGGTAATCTTAATTATTTTCATACCCGCTTAAGTATAATGAAATATCTTGAAATATCTTGAAGGTTTTTCTCTGGCTAACATAGTATATCTATAACATACTAAAATATTATTTTAATAACCAAATAACAATGAGTTAACGAAAGTAAACGGGAAACGAGTGATTTTAGTTATTTCTATTAACAAGTTAGTTGTCGCTACACAGTGTACAGCTACAGCTAAATAGTTAGCGAGTTGTAGACAAGTTATTATAATTGCATACGATGCGGGCGCTGGTCAGAACAGAGCTGCTCAACCATTTCATGTGAAAATTGATTTAAAAATTACTATTGAAAAATATATTTTTTTAGCTTCACGCTTTTATCACGCAAAGCAGGGTAGACAGAAAGTACCTAGTGTCACGACGCTCCGTACTCAGTGACAGCGTCTGACTGTAAACGCGATCGGTTGTGGGTTTAATTCTCACCCGGAAGAGTGATTTTTAAATAAAGTAAGAACGGGGCTAAGTTTCGCCACTCAACGTCTTGAATTCTCAAATTCGACTACAAGCGAACTATAAAATGTCTCGATACTCAGTACTTTCTGTGTACCCTGCTGTACGGGATAAAAGCTTGAAACAAAAAAAAAGAAAAAAGTATCAAGGTTATTGTAACCGAATCATGATACACAATCCCAATTTTTATTCATAACCATTTTAGCGAGAAAGATTTGAGTCACATCAAAAGGTCGACCTTAGAGCCCGAAGACGTCATAATTTATGTTAATAGTTATACTTCAGAAGATGAGCTCGTTAATAAAACAGTAGTATATATTTATTTATAAAATAGTAATAATAAAATTTTCTATTCCATTATATATAAAGAAAAATAACATATAAATTCTCTTACATTATTAAAAATATTAAAAGGAATTATCATTAAAATCATTAAAAATAAATTTAACAAGATAGTACCGCCGGGTTGACAGCCACTGACAAAAATACAGCTTCAGAGGGTGCGATGGTGCGAACTAATCGCTCTGAGTGCTTTAAAATCACCCAATTATTGGCCGACAACTGCATGACTGGCCGACGCATATACATTAACTGACCGACACAAATGAAGGGGTGAATGTCCGGATTCATTAGATCTTAGAATTAAAAAGCAAACACAATTTAGTTAGTAATCGTTTAAGTTGACGGGAAATAAACTGTGACACATTTCTATATCAATATAAAAATAAGTTGACCCACTCTATTCATTTTACAGTTCTGTGCCATCTAGGCAAACTATAACAAGTATAAAACTGCAAATGTCTCGATAACTTTGCAATTGATCAATTTAATTCTATTGTCTCAAGAGGTACCTAATGTAAACAGTAAACATGATTGACAGGTCTATTATAAAATATCGATTTATTATGTTTTACAGGTGGAGAAGTCGGTAGTCAGGGGTTCAAATCTGTCTCTATGTAATTACATAATTAAACATTGGTATGTGAATTAATAATAAATATTATTGACTAAATTAATTTGTACAGTATAAAAACAAAATTTTATTATAGTAAAAAACCGTTATCTTTTCATTTATAAAAAATACAAAAATTTACAAATATATATTTACTGTGTTATATAACGAATTTGTACGCCGTATTAAAATCAACCTATATCTAAGGATTTTTGCTACGTTTAACAAAATATTTATAAGTAATACAATTGAATACAAGAATGTTGTAAATGACTCAGGCTCTCAAGGTTTTAAATTATCGTCGATGACACTACATCTTCCGCTTTCCGCCCGAATTTAACTGCTTATCGAGTAGCGGAACCCAACGTCGCATTTTGTCTTACCAGAAAGGGATAATGACAATAGATAATCACTTCTGCGGCTGACATCATCATACAATAAAAAGATTTTTAATTTTCGTAATTTTTAGATAAAATACACTAAACAGATCAATCGCGTATAATATGGTATACAGCATACGAGTAGAAATACAAAATTAAGAAAAAAGCCTTACATTACTTTTTTAACTCATCTAAAAGAAATTAAGTGTGCTTGTGTTAGTTTAAAACGCAAAATACCAACACTGACCTCAATATAACGAATTGAAGACTTGAATAGTAAATTGCTGGCCCCTTATTGTGGTAACAATCGGTCCGGCTAGAGGACCAATTAGGGGAGTTAACCTCGTCGCAGGGGTCACAATATAATTTAATAACGCCGATGATGAGATGCTACCCACACTGGGAAGTTCAACTCACTTTGAATTGGACATATCGATGATGGTGTCATGGCTCTGCTAGGTAAAGGTAGCAGGTTCAATTTTGAATGTTTATAATCTGCAATTTTTTTACGTTTACTAAAAACTATATACAGATATATATATATTTTTTTGCTAAATGAATTTTTTTTGCTAAATTCAAAAAAATGCTACTTTATTTCAGATTTGCTATATGCAAATAAAATACAATAATATATATATATATATATATATATATATATATATATATATATATATAATTAAGAATCAAATATACGATATACAGTGGGAACTTAGTGTCGAGACTCTTCGTTTTTCGCTATTTACCCAATTTCGAAACTATATCATGAATTTACAATTCAACGCCTTACTTTGTCCTAACTATCCCATATAAATGAGGCCCGCTACCGCAGTCATCGCGTTTACCATCAGGCACTGTCAGATTGCAGTAGAATTTATATGAAATTAAGGCTACTATAAAATCTCACTTTGTTAATGTATGGGTAAAAGGTACATTTAAAATATACATATATATGTTACCCGGAAGCTAGTTTCTAAATAGGCGAGATATATATATAACGAGTTAAATCAAAACATAGTTTTCTGAGCTTAACACGTACAAATTAAACAAAAGCAAGTATTGATCGATTTTGACAAGACTTTCACTGGCAGATAGCTAATGTAATAAGGGGTAGGTTAATTTAATTTTATTATAGAATTAGGAATTTAAAATCCAGATTTACATACACTTTACCGCTACATAGCAAAAATCTTCGGCAAAGCTAGTTATTGATAAAAAAGGAGGCTAGGTAACTAGCAACAGGTTATTTTACAAGACATTACGTGATACGCCAACCGTACACGCGCGCCATGCGCTAGTACCTGCCCATACTTATTATGTTTAAAAAATATCCTGTTACAAACAATTGTTCGCTTTGTTTATTTAAAAAAATCACCAAAATAGGAAATTCGATGCCAAGCAATACAATAATTACAGCAAACAATGTTTTATCTTGCGCATCTAAGAGCAAGTCTTGCGGAAGATTGGGATTTTTGTAAAAGGGAAATCGAAGAAACGACGACGATAGTGAAAACATATAATGCGTCATTAAGGTATTACTTTCAATGTTGTATAGTTTTCTTTTATTTGGCAATAAATATTTTGTTAACAAACTCATGGGACATCGATATGGCATAGGAATGAAGAAAAAAAATATCATAAAATTAAAATTTTGTGACCGTGTCCGACTGAAACTGAACTGAATACAATGGTTCTGGGTTCAATACCCAATATGGAGGATGAATATTTTTTATATTATATTTATTTCTCTAATTTTGTGAGACAAAAAATCAAACATTCTTATCGTATATGCAAGTGGGAGTGGTGTGAAGCTAAGCTAAAACAATTTTAATCTAACTCTACAATATATTTTTTAACGCTTCTTCTCTACTTACACTACAAGGAATAAAATATAAAGTTTAGAAAAATACCAAAAAATTACTTAAGCTATTGAAGGCATTTGACTTTGCAATAAAGTTATTTCTACATACTCCGTCATAAAAGAGAGAGAGAGAAAAAGCGTTAAAAAAATAAAAAATATATAATAATAAAAATATCAAACCCACTAGTAGCCCGTATAGTTTTCGAAAGTTCCTTTCGATTTCTTTGTGATTCTATCGTGGGCAAGAAAAGAGAATCATTAGAATCGGTTCATAGACGACGTATATAAACATATTTGAAGTCGGTTACAATAAACCAAAAAGTTCTAATTTTTTTTCTTAGATTCCCGCATAGCAGGGTAGATAGAAAGTACCTAGTGTGAAGACAGTCCGTGTCTTACACATTTCGCTTTCCACCAAATTCGAGACATTGCGTGTTGGGTAGTGGAACTCAAGGTCGCACTTTGTCTTTTACCAGAACGAGGAAGCGAAAATAATTCAAGAGAGGTCCCCCGAGTGGGGACCGAACCCACAACTGATCGCGTTTACAGTCGGACGCTGTCCCACTGCGCCACGACCGCCCTCCGGAAAAGTTATAATCTTGACACAAAAATCTATTCAGATAAAAATCGAACCTGTGACCTCTGACTTGCCAAGATTCGTTAATTCCAGACAATTGCCAAAGTTTAAACAATTTCTATACAATCATAATATATTCATACCGCAACAAAAGGAGATATAAACCAATAGATAATATTATTACAAATTATTTGGAAGAAAGTCAACTGATCGACAAACGGCGGCGGCAACCCTTTGATCTCGATGGCTCATCTTTGATGTACCGACTCTCGTTAGTTACACTGAACACGCGTACCATTGAAATGTGGCTTTCAGGAAAAAACCAAAATAGAGCTGTTAGCGATAGTGTTCTGCCTAATGCCTATTGCCTAGATGGTTCCTGTAGTCTTTATAATTATATTATCTACACTTTTGATAAATATCTACACCAATTGACACGTAATTTATGCGTTACCTCGGCAACGTGTATGTCATTTTATACTAAACCGTGTCAACCTCTCATCTGTGTACGTAATTTTTATCATAATAATTAAATATCAATTAATTTATTGTCTGAAAACATTAGCCTTCCTCGCGTCTCTACGTACATTTTCGTATATCGGATTTCATAATTCATTCGTGCGTAAAATCTGAAAGAGAAAATGTAAGAAAGCGGCCGCAGTAAGAGGACATGTAATATTATATATATGCATAGATTAAAATAATGAAATGAAATATATATATATATGTGTGTATATATATATATATATATATATATATATATATAGTATACTAGTGTATCCTCAAGTCTCTGTTCCAATAAACGCACAAACTCACCAACACAAATTCACCTGAAATTTACAATTCATAAGCAAGACCTCCCAATTCGCATGTTCTAAGCAATCGATAGTCTTCTCAGAAGCTAAAATGTTATGAAACATCTGAAGGCGGCGGAGAGCTCATAAAGCCGGGACGTGTTTACCAAACAGCGCGCGCTCTCGGCAACTATGAGTACATCACTCACGTTAATGAATAGCTAAATGGCCGACATACAACAATCATATCTATCTGTATATCCACTGAGTTGTCTGTACTAAAATATGTCTATTATATTTGCTCCAGCTTCACATTTTGTAGCCGAATAGCCGAGTCAGGGAAATCCTACTGTTTACTTGAGTCTATATATACTGCCCAAAATCAATTATCTAGAGGCCAGTCGTGGCGCAGTGTGACAACGTCTGACTATAAACGCGATCGGTTGTGGGTCCGATCCCCACTCGGGGAGTGATTATATTTAACTTATTTCACTTCCTCGCTCTGGTAAAAGGTGCGGCCTTGAGTTCCACCACTCAACACGCAATATCCCGAATCTGGTGGAAAGCACGGAGTGTCTTGACACTAGGTCCTTTCTGTATATCCTGTTATGCGGGATAAAAGCGTAAAGCTAAAAAAATAAATAAATAAATGTATTATCTATGTATAATCTATATCTATTATCTATATAAAATATATATATATATATAATCTATATGAAATATATATATTATCTATATTAATAAATCTATATCTATTATCTATATAATCTATTTATCTTACCCCAGCGAAGCGAATAAAAATATTACAATAAAAATATAATATTTTTTGCTTAACGCTTTTATAACAATTCGAAACATTGAGTGTTAATGCCGCACTTTGTTATACCAGAGCGATCAAGTAAAAATCACAAGGAAGTGAAAATCATCATCACAACCGATCGCGTTTACAGTCAGACGCTGTCGCACTGCGCCACGTCCGATAATAATGTAAAATTAAATTAATCACTCAAATAAGAATCGAAGCCACCACTATTCGCACTTACGCTATACTCAAACACTATTCTAAGTCAAGATGGCCCGAATTTAAACTTTCTTTGTTTATAAAAAAATACATTAATATTACAATTAGAAATTGAATTGAATTGAATTCGATTATATTGCTATCGATTATATTTTCGATTGTTTAAAAAAATCATTATAAGTTACTTATTGGTTGACATCTATATATATATATATTGAAGAAAATTATGTCGCCATGAAAGATTTATGTGGATACATGAATAGAAAAATAATAATAAAAAATAAAATACCACGCACGTTCGTTTAGTATTGTTTGCTATATTATTAAGGATGTACGACTTGTAACAAAGACATCCAATATACGCGACTGAATTATAATCGATTCCATATAAAAGAAGATAATATAATATAACAAAACACTAATCTGTATAATAATATATTATGTGAATAATATAAAAGCTCCCCAAAATAAGATCACAGCACCAAGAAATAATCTTTAATAAGCATCAAAATATAAATACGACATTTTTTTCCTGTCCTTACAATTCCAATAATAATTAGCGAAACTTTCATACAAAATTCTTTGCAAATATAAGAAAACATCCGTTTCAAAAAGGGTAAATGGCAGCAACGTGAGCAAACAAGCGTGGGTGTGTTATGAATAAACTAAATGTGTACAAACACAATGACAGTATAGTATTATATATAAATATTTCGAAAAGTGACCATTTTGTTAGTCATAATCCCTTTTTTTGCGAGATTTACGTCCGAAAGGATTAATTGTGGTGATTTCATTCATATAGTTAATCGTATTGTACGCGCAAATCCATGTATAGAATATATTATGACAATCGAGATGTTACTTTCTTTCCGGAATTAGAATTGTTACTTGCAAATCATTAACAAAACATAAATGCGTGTGACTTTAAATGAAATCAATATAGATTTATACGTAATATGTTTTAATTTTAGATATATTTTTGTTAAGTGTCAAATATGTTTGTTTTTTTTTTCAATTTAAGAAGCTAAACGACATTAAACATAAATTCTTATGTATATATTATGATGTTGATCCTGACACGGAAAGTATTAAAAATATACTCAATTCAACGTACAGATTGGGGAAAAAATATATAAGTATAACTTATTTAAAATATGTTTTTTGTTGTATCCCAAGCTGTCAATCTTATAATAGTAAATCACAAGAATTTCACGCCAAAATAGAAATATAAAACAATTTCAATATTTAAACTAAAACTTATAGTTACACTATATTATGATAAAGAATCGCTTACCATCTAATATATGTACGTACTGTGCACATAACTTATAAATGTGTAACGCCATTATGGCCCACTTAAAAAAAATCATACTACGAATGCACATTCAATTCCCACTCAATACAATCTAACTTCAGACTGACTGACTTCACACACGAACTTAACAAACAATAAACAATTAAACACTAGTCTATTCTTGGAAAACACCCAAATACAAGCCAAACAAAAACAAAAACAGTAACGAAATCCATATTTAAAGCAATCGATGCGTCGTATTTAAAGGGATTACGCGTCGGGAAGTCGCCCGAGGCGTCTCGTAAAACAAAGTGAAACGGGTTAATCCCAATAATCCCCTAACATATGTATTTGTCGTTAGGTTTTGACGTAGATTTACAATTATTTACAAGAAATCGAAAATCTTGTCTCGTCGCGGTGAGATCAGGATTAGCGTTGTTTATCGCCGTCTAATAGCGCCCCTATGTTCAGTTCAGTGTTCAGTTGTTTATTTTTTATACACTCAATTTTTAATATAACAGTGTTAAATGGTACGGATGTGTTAATACATGTGGTAGTAGTGTGTTTAGAACCGTTTGGGAAAAATATTTGCTTCCGTCTATTTAGGCCAAATATATCATAAAATTTCATTACTCCTTGCAATGATACCTAAACGACATGTCACTAGGTTTCTCATATGTTTCTTACACAATCACTCTAAATAAAAAATAATCTATTTTATAAATATATATTTCATTATATAAATTATAAACTATATTTAATAAATAGATATTTATAAAATATTTTCATTAATAATAACTTATACGAAATAAAAATTTAAATTCATCACAACATTCAGACAAAATATTGAAAAAACCTGAGCTTTCCAATAAAAACTCATAGCTATTAGAATTAAGAACGTCTCAAACTATGTAATTTACAGCGAGGTGCGCCCGCGCAGCTTTTCACAATATATCTAGAAAGCAAGATGTTTTCTGTCGAATGAGAAATGGCGGGGTTTACGCGGCTTATGCCAGTTTCAAGTTACGTTGTTTTTGTTGGCACGATAACGTTTAATTTTTGTCTTTTAGATCTGCCAAGCGACTTGTATCAATATTGGCTGAATAGCCGCATACATATGTTAAATTAAAACGTAAAGCACCTGTTGACGGTGACAAGAGTTATGAGCGTGTTGGGATTTATATGCAGTTGTGGTAGATACAATTATAGATCTGTTAAATGGATTTTGTTTAAATATTTTAATTTAAAACAAATAAAAGTATGCATTTTCCTATTTTTCGATGCAAAAATAATGTTAAGTTTCATTATTTTACTATTGGAATTATTTCAATTAATAGTCATGAGAGTCGCCATTGCGTTGTTTCCAGATTATTAAGAACAACGCTATATTTTTTTATACGAAATTAGATTTTACTTTCTATTTATAAACCTGAACAAAATAAATAGTTCGCTTGGCATTACGTAGACATTCTGGTAAGCCTCCCCTACTATCTTATGATAAAGCTTTAAAGGGCTCAAAGAGAGATAAAAGTCAATCCCTTCAGACTATACTCTCAACCACGATACTCTCTTTATCGCACGCAGAAAGGTAGTCAGAGACAATCTAGTGCCAAAACACTTCGTAAGTGTTTCTCTTTTATTAAATTTTATAATTAATTATTATTATTTTTTTAGCTTCACGCTTTTATCCCGCATAGCAGGGTAGACAGAAAGTACCTAGAATCAAGACACTCCGTACTTCACCTTCCACCGAATTCGAGACATTGCGCGTTGAGTGAATCTCAACGCCGCACTTTGTCTTTTACCAGAGCGAGGAAGTGAAAATAATTGAAATATAATCACTCCTCCGAGTGGATTTCGAACCCACAACCGATCACGTTTACAGTCAGACGCTATCCCACAGCGCCACGACCCGCCTTAATTATTTAATGTTTCTTTAATAATTAACTTATACTTTTTTTAAAATAAACATTTATTGTAATTAAAAATCATTTTATTAAATCTTAACTTTCAGTATGGTATTCGAATTCAACAATTTGGTAGTTGAATAAGATATTTTCATTAGTTTACATAACTCACTATACCATACGGTACAAATCATAAGAACGAACCAACGTCAAATATCAATATAAAGTTTCTAAAATATTTAATTTAAATGCAAATCCTTATAGCTTTACACGTATTAGTAGAAAATAAATATTTCACCTCAAATTTTTATCAATTACTCAATCAAAGATTCCAACTTTCAATATTTTTATTTATTGCTGTTTGTTAATGAATATCTGATAGAAATTAAAATGTAATCACCAAAATCCAACAGCTATTAAGTTGGCATGTTTATAATCTTCCGCCAGTCTATCAAAAGGACGATGCGAATCAACCGCGATACAAAAGTACCGCTAACCATATATCTTATGAGATCCACGAATTATTTATTTGAAAATATACAAAAATTTAATAAAGCTGCTGTACACGGGTGAGTTGCGATTCTTAGCAAATATTTTTTAGACCTATATAAATTATACATACTTTCCAGGTTAATGTTCTAATTCGTTCGTATTATATTTTCTAAATATAAAACATACTAACAAACGGCTGTTTCGAAGGATTGGGAAAGTATTTGACTGTAAAAGTGATTGACTTTGGAAATACGAACCTACATTACAAAGCGTTGAGTTCCGCCACTAAACTCGCAATATCTTGAATAGAAAACGGAAAATTTGGACAATAATTTCTCTCTATAAGAAATGAAAAAAAATTATTCATTTAGCATTACGCTTTTATCCCGCATAGCAGGGTAGACATGCAGTAATTAGTGTCAAGACACTCCGTACTCCACTTTTCTCCGAACTAGTGATATTACTTGTTGAGGTGGAATTCAACGCTGCATTTTATCTAAAAAAAAAACCATTCGTTTGAAAAAATATTCTTTTTAACCTATTCATGTATATAAACCCTAATAACTGTCAATAAATGAAGTCATATACAATTCGCCACACTATATTCATCTTGTACGTGTTAGTAATTAATAATCAAATATATACGGGTTATTTTGGAAGTCAATCAACAATCTAACATTAATTGAGCCATCGCGAAATTGTTTTGATTAGATCGGTCGGTTATGGGCTATCGGAAGCTTCTCATAATTAAAGCTTTTCGTCGCTCTTTTACCATATCCTTGTGGAAAAAATGTATACCTGTTAGAATATATAATATCTTTTTTAGTTTACGCTACTTTATCAACCTGTAGGATAGGCTAAAATAATCAAATGTCAATTTATTTAGTACTCCCTTTTTCGCACAGTTTAGAGACATTGCGTGTTGAGTGGTGGAACGCGACGTCACACTTTCATAAAGGTAAATTAGATTGGAAGACTCAAAACATTTTTTTTTCTATTTTTTATATATAGTAATTGCAACGCACAAGATAGAACCCCCAATACATTCAATTACAAACAATGACTTCATTACAATGGGCTCAGGAAATGTTCATTATTTATAATTTGTGATTAAATCGATATGCAATTATTTGTTTGTTACTTTAGAATTGGCTGTAAGCATGTCTTAAACCTACTATCATGGTAACATGTTAATAAACTTAATAGAAGAATTTTTTTAGCTTGTATATATGTTCCTTTAATATCAATTTCTAAAGAAAAGAAAAGAGGCCGGTCGTGGTGCAGTGCGACAGCGTCTAAATGCAAGAGCGATCGGTTGTGGGTTTGATCCTCACTCGGCGGAGTGATTAGACAAATTATTTTCATTGCCTCGCTCTGGTAAAGACAAAGTGCGGCGTTGAGTTCCACCACTCAACACGCAATGTCTCGATTTCGTTCGAGGACGCAATGTCGAGTGGAGCGAGGAGTGTCTTGACACTAGATACTTTATGTTTACCCTGTTATGCGGGATAAAAGCGTGAATTTCTCTCAAAATTAATTTAATTATTTTATTGTCTAAAGAAAGACTAGACTAGGTCTTTTAGCTTAAAAGACCTATGTAATGATATAGGTATAACTATACAGGTATTTGCAGTTAAGCTCACTATAGAGTAAAGGAACAGATGCTTTTATTATTATTATATTATTATTATTAATTATAAAAATATTTTTATAGCTTCACGCTTTATCCCACTTAGCTGGTAGTCAGAAACAACGTAGTGTCAAGACACTCTATTCATTATTTCCCGATGAGATCGAAACACTGCCTGTTGAATTGCGAACTCAATACTGTCTTACCAGAGCGAAGAAAAAATATAAAATATAATAATTTCCAAAAAGAAACTCCAGTCAGGCCAGGTACTAAATTTTCCTTATTAAATATTAACATAACAAAATTTGAACCAGTGCCTCTTGGAACCATTTAAACCGTGAAGCATTAAGCTGTACGTTTATATCACGCAACGTTGAGTTCCTTATACTGTTAAATCTTTTTAGAAACTACCACCAAACTCTACCACCACGTTCTATATATTTTACTTTTTTTATACATATATATTTTAATATATATTCTTCTTTACTTAGTGTGTCAAAAGCGCTGTAAAAACTTAAAAAAATCGGTATATTATACGGTAGTTAAAAATTTTGTTGTTAGCAATACTACATAGTCTATTATAACAAGATACAAAGTGACTATTTAAAACTCAATCAAGTATACGTCTGTTGATTGATCCATCGCAAAATTGTTTTGATTAGATTGCCATTAATCGTCCATCGGAAGCAGTTTCGTTGTTAACTAACTACGTCTAACCAAGACCGGGTCAAATATGACCTTTGGAATGTACGCTTCATCTTCACGAAGGTATTATCAGTATCATTTTGTTTGTTTCACACTTTATCCATAGTGGTGTAGAAGAGAATGAAGCGCCAAACGCTACCGTTTAATTTTTAACGCTTTAACATATATGGTATTAAGGCCAGTCGTGGTGCAATGGGATAGCGTCTGTCTGTAAATCTGATCATATTTAAACTATTCTCATATCCTCGCTTTGGTACGATCACGAAAGCGCGGCGTTGAGTTCCACCACTCAACACGCAGTGTCTCTAATTCGGGGGAAAGCGGATTATGGAGTGTTTTGACACAAGGTGCTTTCCGTCTACCCAGCTCCGCGAGATGAGAGCGTGAAGTTTATAAAAAACATATACTATTAGTAGCAGTTAACTAAAGTATAGGTTCGAATTTGAATCGTGTTTTATATTCATATGTAATTCATTTTAATGAAATATATCATTAAATATATCATTATATATATATATATATATATATATATATATATATATATATATATATATATATATATATATATATATATATAATGATATATTATATGACGTTAGCAAACACTTATCAAAGTGTTTGCTAATGGTATTAAATTACGCTAATCAAAAACGCAATTTCTTCGTAAAGAGAGAGAATAGAGCGTTATAACTTAGCAAAGTGCGGATCATATGAAGATCAAAATAATATTCTTATTCCTTCTTTGAAAGATAAACGGACAAAAACAGGATCATTGTTTAAAATTATCGTTTGTGCCGTCGTCGTTGGTGTAGTGGTTCACGTGACTGTAATAATAAAATTGGTTGTGGGTTCTATTCTATCCTTACTTAGTGAAATGATTCATTTCTCCGCTCTGGCGAGACCAAGCGTGGCGATATTTTCCGCCACTTAACAAGACATTTCTTGACACTATGTTCTCTCCGATTAACTTGTCAAAAAAAATACTTTACGCTTTTTATCCCGCATAACAGGGTCGACAGGAAATACCAAGTGTCAAGACACTTCGTACTCCACTCTCCGTCTAATTCTACACAATACGTGTTTAGTTTACACTGGCGGAACACAACGCCGCGTTTTGTCTTACCAGAGCGAGGATGTAAAATTAATTTACAAGTATATATAATTACTCCCCCGAATGATAAACAAACCCACAACCGATCGCGTTTACACTCAGACACTGTCTCACTCACTTAATACTTGCACTACAATAAAATCAGAATAAAAAGATATTAGTAAAGTATGCGGTATTGTGAAGATTTTTATCCCACTTTTAGACAATTGCAATGATAGCGCATCGCCGGAAGCTGTTGCAGCTGCGCTCAGACTGAACCGCCGCTACGTATCTATTGGTAACAATCTGAGTGCTTTATATTGAATACAAGTTGCATTTTGGATTCAGAATTCGATGGCAGGAATATTACATCTATATTATTGTATCTTTATAGTAGAATATTCCAATTGAGGCCAGTTGGGGCGCAGTGTGACTGGGTATAACTGTAAACGCGATCGGTTGCGGGTTCGATCCCCACTCGGAATAGTCGTTATATTTAAATTATTTTCACTTTCTCGCAATGAGTTCCACCACTCAACACGTAATATCTCGAATTCGGTGGAAAGCGAAGTACAAGTAAAGTAAAGTAAAATCTTTCTATCTACCCAACTATGCGGGATAAAAGTGTGAAACTAAAAAAAAACGCTTACGTTACTTATAGGTATATGATTTAGGCGGTAACCGTCCGAATCTACAATTAGCCTGCATCTCTTGCGTAGGGCAGAGTTTCCCGAAATGCCATTGTTTTAAATAAAATGTTGTGTATGACCCTAGTGGTCCTAGTAGTAGCCTGAGTCGTGAAGTTAGGAAGAAATTTTAATATACCGTTACTCACTTTCTTCTCTTTCAATAAAAAAAAATAATTGTTATATTTGTATATTTCAATGAATTTGAAGTTTTTATATGAGCCTTTTTTAGAACTTAAAAATACAATTTTAAATCTTTGAGAAAATTTGCGAAATGCAACATTTCTTTTAATTCTAAGCTAGCAACATTGTTTTTAAATATGTTTTAGTGAAATATCAAGATCCAGTAGCTAATAGTTGTGATCATTTCGCCACTTACAAGTGTCTAATATTCTCGCAATTATTCCCTTACTATAATTTCTAAGAAATACTTAAATCTTTATTAAAGGTACGAAAATATACCTGCTATGAGATATCTTTATAAAGCACAAAAATTTTACTAACAAGCAATTAAAATTATGATTTACGATACATAAAACACAATTCGGACGTTCTAATTGATTTACCGTGAAATTATATATATTGAATATTAATTGAAATTGTGACCTGTGGCAAAAAATACCTTAATACATTTATAAATATTGCATTTAAAAAATCTGTTTAAACGAGTCCCGTTACATATATGTTATGATTAAAAATTTAAGGCAATGTAAAAACCATTATGGTATAGTAGCAAAAACTACAGAATGCTAAGTATTACAGAATGGTTGTAGGTTCAATTCCTACTGAAGGAATTGACAGACAAAGTACGGCGATAAGTTCCAACCAGTACGTAATGTCTTCGAAATATAGATAAAGTGAATATTGTCATTAGAAACTATACAATGCAGATAAAATGTGAAGTTAAAAACTATGCACCAATTCTTTTAAATAAACACTTGTGATTTTTAATTTACTTAATTTTTACCAAATATTTATAGAATCTCTAATTCGATAATTATTTGAGCACACATATAATGTAATAATCATCAATTTTTTGATTGTGAGAACATATGCTCATAAAAACAAATCTAAAGCAAAATTATTTTAGGGATACCCACCAAACAGCTTTTACAATCTAAAAGAAACTAGGATAGGTAGAATGGCATTCCAGTCATGGACTTGCCGTAAATGTACACCGACCGTCCCATTTCGAAACAATATAAAAATTATAACGCAAATTTATAATGAAACTATTAAAAATAATCACAAAGACATATTTCATAAGCACCGAACCAAATGCTTCATTCATAACTATTTTATACAAAGGTAGAATTATTACTAGTAACTAAGTAACAACGTATGAGCATTAGTGAAAATTCAAACAAATCTCTTTTTGTGACGTATTTTCAATTCTTATTCTAAGTGGCAGTATCATACTCTACGGCTTATCTAATAAGACCGGGTAAAACTCTGCCCTCAGAGGCCGGTCGTGACAGCGCAGCGGGACATTGTCTGGCTGTAAGCACGATCGGTTGTGGGTTCGATGTACATTCTGTGAAATAATTATATTTCAATTATTGTCTTTTCTTTGCGGTTGGTAAGTAAGGCAAAGCGCGGCGTTGAGTTTCGCCCCTCAACACGCAATGTCGCAAATCCGGCGGAAAGCTAAGTACGAAGTTCTTGACACTAGGTACATCCTATCTACATTGCTATAGGGGATAAAAGCTTGAAGCTAAAACAAAGTCGTATATTATTAGAACGTAGACGTCTTCCAACTGTTATATATAGTATAATGCAATTAAAATATTATTTAATTTTTAATTAGACTTGTATTATTTACCAATAAGCGTATTTGCAAGATGTCGAATGTCGCTAAATCGATCATCAGAAAAAAGCAAGGAGATGAAACAAAACTCAGTGTTAAATATATTTTTCCAAATTACTTTTATTGCAGTATTTATACTTATAATTTAGCCTCTTAACATTATATTTAATTCGTTAAATAGATTCTTACTTAAATAAATAAATAGCGGTACCACTTTGTACAGAAACAGACGATTATAATACACACTGGCGTCCGTCTATCACAGTCTGACACTTCCACAGTTCTACTTCACTGGTCTTCAGTGCGGTATCCAGAGGATACCGGGAGACAGTACGATCAACTGTGCTTCACCATAGAGTCGGGGTCAGGGTCGGGTGGGCTCACCGGCGGTGATAAGCCATGGATTCTCCGATATAGCTGATGATAAGGATTCGGAGGTGGTGGCGGCAGCCTAAGTAGTGGACTAGGTAGAGCATACCTTCCATATACAGATAACAAAGGCGGGTACAGTCCGACTAACGAGGCATAGGGGTTACCGAACATAGGGTGCAATATAGCACCACGCTTGAACGCTGCCAGGCGCGACCGCGACGCCGCCGTGGACCGCCGCCTCAACTTTCCGGTAGTACCTCCAATAAAGACATCATCGGAAGATGGGTCCAACATCCAGTAGTTTCCCTTTCCCGGATCATCGTAATGCCTCGGCACTTTTACAAAACACTTGTTCAAACTTAAATTATGTCGTATCGAGTTCTGCCAGCCTTGCTTATTTTCTTTATAATATGGAAAATTTTTCATAATATACTCATAAATGCCGTTGAGAGTTAACCTTTTCTCGGGACTGCTCCTTATCGCCATCATTATTAGGGCGTTGTAACTGTAGGCGGGTTTCTCATTTTTCTTTTCATCAGGTGTCTGCGAGGAGCCAGGCGGCGGCGTCTCGGTGCCGGTGACGTCGAGCTCGGTGTCGGAGGGCGAGGGAGAGCGGGAGGACGCCTCTGGCAGCAGATCTCGTATTGCAAAACTCGGAGGACTCATAGCTGTGCGGCATCGCGAGCCGCTCGCTGCGAACTGTGGTGCCTGCGCGACTGCTGGCCTGGCCCCGCCTCTGTCTCCGCCCAGACATCGAACCCCTCCTATTCGATACAAGCGAATAAACATAGCTACACATACAGTTATATAAGCCTCTATTGCCTATTCTATAGGAGTCATTTTAACACAGCATGCTTGTTTTCATCGTTGTAAAGTTTTTCGAACACGAAAGTGTAAGCATAGGGTTGCGATAGGGTTACATTAGAGCATAACTCGATTTATCATGGTTTGTAAATATTGTTTTTGAATGTTACACGCGTTGTTTAGAAGTTTATTTAGTATGACCGGTTTAATGGCGGCTCTTTATGGCGATGAATGAACATTAATCGTGTATCCCAACACTGCGTATGTCATAAATTGTAACGTAAATTTGTCATCTAGCCCCAATAAATTATATAATTATTTAATGTAATAATAAAAAAAAACGCTGACTTTCGTAATCATAATCATTAATTATTTTTAATGGTATAAATATTTTAATAGATTTGTGTACATAAAAGTTTGTTCCCGTTTAGTTCAAAATATTTAATGACTTTTAATTTTATGAATATAATATTTAATGGGAACATAGTATTTAAAATATATATATATATATATATATATATATATAGACATACATATATATATATATATATATATATATATATATATTCACTTACTACAATGTATTGTTTTCGCATCAGAATAGTTTGACACACGCTTTTATTGAAAATCAATTATAAAATTTAAGACAAATCTGTATAATTACACAATTATAGTTTCAATAAATTAAAACTAGTTATTGCGTTAAATATTTATTTACACAAAGATATACAAATCATTGAATAGTTTTAATATAATACTTTTATTGTAAAATAACTTAATATATCGTTTAATATCGGATTCTTTCAAAGTTTTGTAAAACTTTATCGATAAATCAAATACAAGAACCTTGAAATATTTACACATATTTTAAATATGTAGAAACGTTAATTTCCAATTTTTATTGGGAGTTAACTTGAACCATACCCTATATCTTCATTATAATTAAAACTTAAAAAAAAATGAATTATATCAAGTACTTAAATATTAGTCATAATTTCTGTTTCCATAAAAAAATACAAACCGTTTAATATTTAATTATAAATTAAAAGAAAATTATTACAAAAAACGCACCATTCACAACATATACCTTAACATTAAATGAAACTTCTTATATCACAGATATAAAGATGTATATCTGTATATACATCTGTATATCTGTAGATATATAGATATACAGATATAACCTTACACAACTGCTTCAGCTGTAAAATATACCAGCATATACATAGACCCCGCCCACTCCCCGACACGCCTTCCTACGTGCCTTCAGACCGAACCGTTGTTTTATACTGTTTGCATACAGATACAATGTAGTCTGTATAGAGACGTAGGTATAATTTAGAGCTCTTATATCACAACCTCTACATTTTATGTTATTTATATGAAACTCCCATCTATTTTGATAGCTGACGTCAATGGACGGACAGACGAATGCTGATGTTAGATTTTTTTATTGAATTTATTTTGTGATGATTAAAATTTTGTTTATTATGGAATATTATGTTTTTTTTTATATTTTATCTTTTTTTATTAGAGACAGTAATATGAAAAAAAACTAGAAAGTCACGAGGTCACCGTCATGCAGCGGATCAGCATTTGTTAGGTGCTTGAATTAGATCCTTGTAGAAATTTTACTTTAAAAATTTAAACCATATCCCTCTCTCTCTCTGCCTCTCTCTGCATCTCTCTCTGCCCCTCTCCTCCTCTCCCCCTCTCCCCCTCTCCCTCTGTCCCCCTCCCCTCTACACCCCCCTCTCCATCTCTCCGCTCTCCCCCCCTCTCTCCACCTCTTCCCCTCTCCCCTCTCTCCCCCTTCACTCTTCTCCTCTCTCTCCCTCTACCTCCCCCCTCCCCCCCTCTCACCCTCTCTCCCTCTCTCTCTCCTCCCCTCTCTCTCCTCCCCTCTCTCTCTGTCTCTACCTCTGTTAAGATAAACCTTGACGATTTTTTTTTTACTACGGTAGTACTAATCCAGATTGTTTCTAAACATCCGAAGTTATGTGAGAAAAAGCGTGAACATCTATGTTATATTCGTATATAGTAGGTACGTATTTCAAACCTTATAATTATTTTTTTTATTAAAAACCAATAGGTACTATCTATTAAAAGTTAAAAATCATTTCAGCATCCAAGCACACCCTGGAACTAAACTAACATAAAATGAAACGTACAAACAGAGAAAAGTGCTGCGTTAGTAGAACACAATGGTAGTGTAGCGCGTCGCGTCGGCACCACGCGGGTCGCCGCGCGCGTGTTTTCACACGATTTTGCTAATAAACTACCGAATGTACTGACACCATTGCTTTGTGGTTATTGAGGACAAAGAAATTCAGAAAATATATTGTTTCCTTTTTTTATTTTTAAAATTGACGCTAAAGGAGAACTCCTTATGCTTCGGAAGTCTTCAAATCAAGAGTCAATAAGTGTTTTCTAAAAAAGCATGTGTCATCGTAGACATACAAGACGTTTTTCTATTATATATTAAAAAAAAATATTTAAAAAAATATCATAGATTAAAGTAAGTGGAGAAATTTTAATATGAAAAAAATAGAGAACTACTTGAACCGTCAGTGTTAGAAACTTTACTGCATTCTAGTTATTAATCTTCTGAGTTTCATTCGACTCCACCACCATGACATGAAGCTATGAGCCTGTGATTCTAACTTTTTCTACGATACATTGAGATATTGAACAAATATTTTTTTAGTTTTTGATATAAATTCTAAAAAATAGTAGATTATAACAAATATTTTAATCAATAAACGGATCTCTTACCTTACGTAAGCGGTCAATAATAATGTATATAATAAAGGCATTTCTTTTCTTTAGTTATAAAATTTCTATTTCCTATTATTATCCATTTCTTAGTATTTTACAAAAATAACAATTATAAAACTTTTATAATTTATACAAATATTATGTAATTAAAGTTGTTATAAATAAATCTAGAGTTATTAAGTGCTTTTAGGCAAATATTGATCATTGTAGACCATATCAACGGTTAACACCACGCTTGATGTGGTCAAACGTGAGACTATATATTTAAAGAATATATGTCCTATACATTGTAGACGCATGGTGGCTCTACCTAGGAGCACGTTCAGCCGCGGTCGACATTATGTTTAGGAGCTTCAGACAAATATTGTACTGACGACTACTATATATTGCGATCGTTTCCGAGATCTCATTTTTATTTTTATAGAGTATCTAATACTGTTATTTTTTACAAACAATTAAATTATTATTCAAGCCATTTTTAATACATTAATTATATATAGGTAATTACCAATGTGCGTGCACATACTTGAATACTTTACACATATTTTAGGGATATATTGAATGTAAAAAATAGAGAAAAGTATAAATATATATTTTTTTAACCATATAAAATTGTTGAACGCAACGGGACTCAAACCCGCGCCTTTTGGAAGTTATTCAATTCTAATTACGAAAAAATACTTAAATATATATATATATATATATATATATATATATATATATATATATATATATATTTGTATAAAATATTTATTTTCTGTAAATTTATATAAATACTGTATTATAACGATTTAACTTTTCTAAAAATAAACAAACCTAACCATACAATATCAATGAAACAACAATTTTAACGACCGTCGAGTACGTTTGTACTCGATGTCACGAAAACCCCTGAAATAACTAAAAAAAAAAACTTGCCGCCCTCTATGTTGCAGTAAATACAAAGTAAATAAATAAATACTACGGCGCGTGTTTTAACTTAGATTGAAGCAATTATCCGCTATGGCACGTTCGATACTGTTTCGGCTGCGCGCCCCGCGTATCGTGTGCCCGCTCTTATTCATTACAACTATATAAAATCAACTATTTCATTGACGACATTGTTTTGAAATAAATGTTATATTTTATTTTAATATACAAAATGAAAATTAATTAATATTGAACATCGAAATTCTTATACGTCTGTTACAATTTTTGTTTTTAACATCTCTGTAGAGAATTTTAGACGTCTATCGATGACGTATGGCTTACTTAGTTTGTGCGTTGGTTTCTGGTAAACGCGGATTCGAATTCAGCTTTTCTTTATTTATTTTTTTTAATATTTTAGCTTCGTAGTAGTCCGTGGTCGCGGTGCCCACGGACTACTGTAAAGTGTTCGAATCGTCAGGTGTCCAAAATGTATTTTCGAATACCAAAATATACGCGATTAATCCGGTTAAAATAGTTTCATTTAAAATGTATAAAAATCGTGAAAATCAAAGATCTTACAATCCTAAGCAGCTTAGCTAGCTAAGCATATTTTTTCGAAATTATAATAAGTGATGCAAATTGCAGTTATCCCCTATGACGTCTTAACAAATATTACAAATATAGAATTGTATCTTTACATAACATTTAAGGCAAACTTTTAATTATGACAATACAACTTTTAATGAAGTTATTTAGCTGTTTGAAAATATATCACTTATTTTAGGCAGATCGATAGGTTCGTTAGACATTGCGTGTTCAGTCTTACTAAAGCGAGGAAATGAAAATAAATTAAATATTATTGTACCCGAGTGGGATTCGAATCCACAACCGATCGCTTCTACCGTCCCACACTATCCCATTGCGCCAAGACCGGCCTTATATTCTAATACAAACATTTGTAATTGTTTCAATAATCATTCTGTTCAAGTAAAAAAAAATTAAAATTAAATTTATTTTACTACAACTATTTCTATTAAAATGGACACTTTTTTAATTTTTTATCTGTATTTTTTTTTGCTTCACGCTTTTATCCCGCATAGCAGGGTAGACAGGTAGTACCTAGTGTCAAGACACTGTACTCCGATTTCAAGTAAAAAAAAATTAAAATTAAATTTATTTTACTACAACTATTTCTATTAAAATGGACACTTTTTTAATTTTTTATCTGTATTTTTTTTTGCTTCACGCTTTTATCCCGCATAGCAGGGTAGACAGGTAATACCTAGTGTCAAGACACTGTACTCCGATTTCCGTCAAATTGGAGACATTGTATGTTGAGTGCTGGAACTCAACACCGCACTTTGTTTTTACCAGAGCGATGAAATGAAAATAATTTAAAAAGTTTCAAATATTTACTATTTTTAAAGTGTTATTTCACACTTAGGATTAGAAAACATTTTTGAAAAAACGTATAAAAATTTGAACGCAGCGGGATTCGAACCCGCGCCTCTTGGATACCGTCCAAGCGCTCTGACCGCTAAGCCATGCGTTCTACTACCAGCTGCGTCGAAATTCTTATACGTTTTGTTACAACTTATTTATGTTGTTAGCATCTCTGTAGAGAGATTTTTACAAATTTCTACTACTTAAAGATTATTAAGAAATAATCGTTTAACAAGAGAGATTGCTATTTTATTTTAATATTTACTATTTTTAAAGTGTTATTCCACACTTAGGATTAGAAAACATTTTTGAAAAAACGTATAAAAATTTGAACGCAGCGGGATTCGAACCCGCGCCTCTTGGATACCGTCCAAGCGCTCTGACCGCTAAGCCATGCGTTCTACTACCAGCTGCGTCGAAATTCTTATACGTTTTGTTACAACTTATTTATGTTGTTAGCATCTCTGTAGAGAGATTTTTACAAATTTCTACTACTTAAAGATTATTAAGAAATAATCGTTTAACAAGAGAGATTGCTATTTTATTTTAATATTTACTATTTTTAAAGTGTTATTCCACACTTAGGATTAGAAAACATTTTTGAAAAAACGTATAAAAATTTGAACGCAGCGGGATTCGAACCCGCGCCTCTTGGATACCGTCCAAGCGCTCTGACCGCTAAGCCATGCGTTCTACTACCAGCTGCGTCGAAATTCTTATACGTTTTGTTACATAAATAAGTTGTAATAATATATACGTTTTTTCAAAAAAAGTTTCAAATATATATTGCAAATTTTAAACGAAACTATTTAAAACGGATTAATGCCGCTTTCCACCGAATAAAACACACACGGTTAATAAACAAAATCATTAAATTGTATTGTTTTCTTTCATTCGATGTAACTGGTTCCAGTTTACATTTGTTTTGTAAGACTTGCCTCATGTTGCTTTAGTCGTAGACTAAACAAATTGTATGAAAGTAAAGTAGATACGTAGATAGGTTAGTAGACGTTTGATTTCTCACTCCGAAATATTTTTAGATGCAATCAAATGTATGAGATCATTCTCAACTGGGGTTTTCTTATATCAGAGAGTGTTGGAACTTTGATTTCTTTATTAAGCTAGGTTGGGTTAATATCCCGGTTGATGCGTTAATAACGCGTTGCCTTAGCAACGTGTATGTCACTTTATATAAACATTCACGTATAACACGTGACCAAATGTGTTACATTTATTTATTAATTTAATGTACTTTTTATGAGAGTATTATTTTGAATAGTATTAGCTGTTTTATAGTTATAAACTAAAACTGTTTCAAATTTCATGCCTCATACGCATAAAAAAGGGTACAAATCTTTGAGAATTTATATATCTAGATTAATAATTTATACGGTAAACTCGATTATAAGGGATACGGTAAACTCGATTGTAACTGAGTCAACAACAAAAGATCACAGTCACCATATTTCCTTTAGCAAAACGTCACTGACACTAAATGCCATCTTTAGTTTATTAAAGCCGATTCACACTATCAGTAAAGTCAGAGTTAGGGTATTATATGAATATATCAAAGTAACTTAAGCTAAGTTAAATGTTTATATATTGAAATATAAAAGTGTAGTTCTTGCAAGTGAAACCGCGAACAAGTCTCTAGTTGATTGTAATACAATACAGACACGCAGTCTGTAACTTATATTTTTAACCTAAGAAACAGGGACATACCAACTGAGTCACGATAGCGTTATTTAAATACATACCATTATGTAAACATAAATAGAAAATTCATACAACAGCTAATATTCTCAGTCACACGATCTAAGAAAAACAATAAATAATTCCCCATTGGTTTAAGAAAACAAGACCATCCCTGAAGCCCGACACGAACGAAGCCGTGAGAGCAATCAGTGCAAATAAACACTTCACCCCAAATTAAAACATACAACCCTTCTAACATAGGAACTATAATTCAATTGTTTATCTTTATGTTTAGTACATTATCTTCTTCAAGAGAAGTAAACATAATCATTCTTCTTAGCTCCAATAGAGCCACTAAATAGGTACTAACCTATCTATCTGTTGACGTTGAAACATTACTAGATAACATGAATATTTGGAATTTTTTCTTTTTTAGATTCACGCTTTTATCGCGCATAGCAGGGTACTCCGTACTTCGCTTTCCACCGAATTCGAGACATTGCGTGTTGAGTGGTGGAACTCAACCACGCACTTTATCTTTTACCAGAGCGAGGAAGTGAAAATAATTTAAATATAATCACTCCCCCAAGTGGGGATCGAACACAACCGATCGCGTTTACAGTCAGACGCTGTTCCACTGCGCCACGACCAGCCTCAAAAATTTTGGAAAATTCTGGAAATTTTATTATCTTTCTAATTTAAACTAGGCAATGAATGGTGTTGTATTTTGGTACTTGCTACATTTTTATATTGGGTCCATTATGGGACAGGATATTTCATGGCCTCTCTTAAGGCTTTCTTTTTCTACCTAAACTACTAAATTGCATACAGTGGGAACAATTTCTTTTCTGAAAAAAGAATATATTATTTATTAGAATTGTTAGTACAAACCACGAATACTAAATTTCCAGAGAAAAGTCGAAGTAAATACAATCTACCCAACATTGTAAGATAATTCCTGCTCTCCTAATAACCTCCTTGCCAATTTATTTTACAATAATTTCCACTTGTCATAAGTAGTAATCAGTAGTACTGATCTAAATAAAAAAGTGTTTTTTCTTAATGTTTTTTTTTTCTTATATTTAATTATAATATGTTATAACTCTCCTATATTTAATTATAATATTGTATATTTTTCCTATTATTTTCACACATACTCCAAACATTTCATACAAACCCTCCAACCCTCTTATACAAACTTTGTTATACGAATAACATCCCCTACTGTGTCTAGGCGTTGCAGACCCTCCTCTAAAGCAGAAGGACATGCGCCCGCGCACACACTTCGGTAAATTTCAATGAGTGCATTCATACGATTATTTTGAATGTTTTTTGTGTTATTAGATAAATATCTATAATATTCAAACAAGGAAAGTAAAAATATCCTATCCTAAAAATTGGAAAAATAAAAAAAATATTTTATGCGTACATTTTCTTTTTATATAATATAGCAAGTATTAGACCAAAAAACTTCAATATCGATCAGTATAAATATTACCTTATTGTTAATTTAGGGTATATTATAGTATCCACAGTGCTAATATGTGTAAAAACCATTCTTGGGGACACGATCAGTCAGATCAGATAAAAATTCCGACGAACATAGCAGTTCCAAGGTGGCTCATCAGCTCCATCAGCAAAGAAGAATGTGACGAAGAAGAAGAAGTAATGGAATCAGTAAAATAGTCACTACATATAATTTCACAGAACTAACGTTCTATAATATAATGCATTTATATATATGAAGATATATTTTGATGAAGCATGATATTTTAAAGTAGCGCAGCAGAGAAACTCTTTCTCACTGGTTCTTTTCTGAGTAGCTTATTGTGAGATTAACAATATACTTTTATTTTAGCTTAAACTTTAAACATATTAATAATGGTCTATTAAATTATTATTTTTTTTTATTTTAGTAGAACTCCTGTAAATATCTCATAAATTTGATTTAAAAAAAGCTGAGAATATGCTTAATATATACTATAAGTTATAAATATTTTTAAAAATATTTAACGTCATGATCCTAGGTTGGCAGCAAACAAGTCCCCTACAGTCAAAGGCGTCGCGGACCGGCCTCCAGCGTGCGCGCGCGGCGGGTCCCTCACACGCGGTTAGCTCTCTATACTAATAACGTACATTCATGCGAATTGTTTAGCACCATTGATGGGAAGTGACTTGAAACAATCTTTTGTTTGAACGAATCTGCTATGTTTTTTTTATATTGGAATTACGTTTTTATGTTGTTTTGAAGTTTTTCATTAAAAATTTCGACATATGTTAGCTGATATAATCCATTATTTATTTCTATAGCACTATATTCATTATACATATCGATATAAGAAAGCGACATTATCTGAAAATGGACCGCTTACCTCAGAATAGATAAAAATTGAAAGATTTTGATAATTTATAATTAATAAAGAGATTTATCCTGCATAGCAGGGTAGACAGAAATCACCCAGTGTTAAGACACTCCGTACTTGAGTGGTGGAACTCAACGCCGCACATTTTACTATGTGGCATTGATTCAAATCCTCTAGCGCGTTTTTTTTAACACACGTAATAAGATAAAAAAATGTGATATAATCGTTTTTAAGTTCACAGACTGTTTTAGTTGAAAGAACAGTTCGGTGTACAAAATCTGATCTGAGAAAAACTTATTTATGAGATTTCAAAGACATTTTAAAAAAAACTGACGTTAATATTTTTACGTAACTGAGTTTCTATATAGATACATACATACTTAATTCAGTGCGCCACGTGCTACACTCAAACAAAAGCTTTCATACCACCTTTAGAAGCTCGACAACCTTTGTATAGGTTAACTCGAAACTCTAAACAATATGGGAAAGCTTTAAAAATGATACAAAAATCCATTTCCCGAGGGCACTCGACTCGGTCTCCACAGACAATGGGCGAGTACCGGCTTCCGCATCCGCGCCCCTCGCGCCAAGATGGATACAATATTAATCAATATTTCAACAACATTAGCAAGCACGGCTACTTAAGATGCTACTGCTACTCAGTTTGCTTAGTCGACCCGTTTTATGGCACTCCAAATATACATTGCCTTTCGAAACGAGTGAGACACTTAATGCACGAATCGCGTTAAGATATCTAATTCTCTGAGCATTATGTACCTACTGTGGTATTAGACTATACTAACTGACGTTTTTATGACAACTTTTTCGGGTGTTCTCTGCATTTTACGTATTAAGATTTAACTTAGTGACATATGATTTTGAAATCCACTCAATGATTAGTGGGTTTCTGTAAATATGATTTTTTTTCTTTAAGTAAGACAAGTGAAGGTGGCAGGCAGTTAGCTGGTTAGTGATCTAGAATTCTGGAGTTTCTCTTTTCTAATCATAGAAACAGTCTTAAGAAAAATAAATTGTAAAAGGAAATATAAGAACGTATTGAGCTTTAATCGCTAGAGCACTTGGACGGTTCCCGAAAGGCTAAAAGTTCAAATCTTAAAAATGTAGTATGTACGTAGAAATCTATAATGTAGTAACGCTTAGTCCAAGCTTATGTATATTGGTATTAGTATATTTCATATAACACCTACAGAATAATAAATAATTTGTGAAATTACAGTTATGTTCATACAAAAATACCATCAAATACTTGTATCTCAGTACTAAGTAGAAAACTCAATGATTCTTAAATTAAAGGAGATTCATATCTTGATCGGTGCCAACCACCAAAATTCACAGACAAAAAATAGACTTAATTTGCATAGACTATACCAATTATCTAATTATCTGCAATATTATACATAATCTATATTCTATTTCTATTCAATTAATAATATTTGTAAAAGCATATTCTTATAGAAAATATTTTTTTTAATATATTACAATTTCCACATCACTTAATTACAGCACATTCAAACAATAGAAAATATTTGAAAGCATGGCGAAACTCATCAACGCTCAATTGAGCAACGTTTTTAAAAAACAATAAAACCTCAAAAGCCATTGTTTAGTTAATAAATATGACCCCTTCACGGCATTTACAAACGGCTTTTATAGTTTAATTCAGGCTGGTGTGGCGGTTAGGAGTGTTTAGTATTTGTATATAAATACACTGTTATACAGCAAATTCCGAGTAGAAAATAATAAATAACATTTTTTACATAAAATAACTTAGTAAAATAGGTTTGGTAAGACAAAATTCGGCGTTGAGTTCCGCCACTCAACACGCAATATCTCGCTGATATATGGGATAAAAGCGTGACGCTAAAAAATCATTTAAATAATAATGAAAAACTTCATAATGGCCTCCATTTTTTTCAGATTCTCGCTTTTCCAGCTTAACCGGGTAGGAAGAAAGAGCGTCAAGTTCTCCGTTTTCCGCCTGGATTTTGAAACTCAAATTTAGATAAATTACCATAATAATTCAACATTTCTACAACTATATTTAAAATCAAATCTATAAAACTATATTACAATGAAATAAACACTATAAATATTTTAAACATGTATGTATTTTCTATACAATATAATATGTTTATTTTAATAATTACATAAATGTGTTTTCTATGTATTATAAAAATTCAAATATTTAATTTCTTTAGTTTTTATTTTTTAATTCGTATATTTTAGAATTCAAAATATATTTTAGAAAACGCATATTTTACATATATCCTTAGTTACAAAAATATTTATTTAATTGTTTAAAAAGCGCAAATATCAAATCTCGTATTGTATTTTCTATTACATTAATATTACATTTAGTTTGATTCTACAATAAATTCCCGCTTTGCGTAATACCAACTTTAAAAAAATAAAAAATAATGGCCTCAAAATTATATACTTACCAACATAACGGTATGAAATAAAAAAGCATTACAACACTCAACAATCATCCATACGAGCATTGGTAACACTGCGTCGTCAATAGGTTTAAAAATATTAAATTTATTTGAGCACCACTTGAGTTGTGGAGAGGTTCCGTTGCGCACCTGGACGTGCCTTGCCACTAGTAAATTATTTATACACATTCAATATAATATTATTGGATTCATAAATGTATAGCAAACACGCCCAAAATATTTTAATTAACCCTGTTTGTGCCAAATATATTAAAGAATATATAAATATTGATCTTTTTTTTCATTATTAATATTAATGTTGTAAAAGACATGTTGACAAAATATTTGTCTGATAATGTTTAAACTTGTTATAAGTGGAAACTTTACGGGTTTTTTGTCTTATCGATTGTTGAAATTATGTGTGTATTATATACTGTTTGTTTCCCAAGTATAAATAAAAAAAATATAATAAAATATCTAACTTAATTAAAAGTTCTCACTGTAAACGCAATTCATTATGGAAAATACCACCATTCATGATAATTCTTTAGTGGTACAAAGTGTAGCGTTGAGTTCCGATACTTTACATGACATGTTTTTTTTTGTTTGACACTAGGTTGTCCCCGTACATCATTTTCCTAGGGATCTGCGTAAAGCTGTTCCTAACACAGAATATTATTTATTATTACCCAACTGCGGACATAAACTATAATAATATATTCATCAGTCAAGGAATATATATGTATGTACGTATGTTTGTTTTGCTAAATAACTATACAAGGTAATTCTTGAATATTTATGATAATATAAGTCCCTATGTATTTGTGTATATAAGTTGATAAGTTTCTCTATAAGTCTTGTTAAACCGACAATCCAAATCACGTACACATTGAGTATGACTTTGTAAATAGAAACCTTTAACTATTACTCAGTACTTGCATTATAGCACTTTCAAAGAGTCCCGCTGACATTTGCTACTACAAGATATATAGGAAAGCCATTAGCCACGTATTGTTATTAGAGCAGCTGGAAGAAAGCGTGCTGTTTGCGATGAAACTTTTTTGTTAGGCACGTTCAGTACGAAATGTTGTTAGGTGAAGTCGTAAATTACATTTAGTAACAATTAAGGTAAAATACTTTTGACTGTACTTGCTAAACACCTTCTTATCACACCTTTCTCTAAGAAAAATACAATGATAATAATATACCTACACTCGTATGTTTTCATCTATATTGTACTTCTTTTGTAAATGTAATAGATTAAAAAAGAAACACATACGTATACCAAACCACATGTACAAAGCATACATTATACCATTATTATTAAAATTCTAAAAACATTGATCTAGTTAAAACCCACGAAGCCGGTCGTGGCGCAGTGGGACGGCGTCTGTAAACGCGATCGGTTGTGGGTTCAATCCCCACTCGGGGAAGTGATTAGATCTAAATTATTTTCACTTCCTCCCTCTGGTAAAGACAAAGAGCGGCGTTGAGTTCCGCCACTCAACACGCAATGTCGCAAACTCTGTGGAAAGCGAAGTACGGAGTGTATTGACTCTAGGTATTTTCAGTCTACCCTACTATGTGGGATAAAAGCGTGAAGCTAAAAAAAAACTAACCTTCTTTTTTCCATCATAAGGATATCTTTTTTTATCTTGGGGAAATTTATTATGGTTTCCCACCTGATTTAGGATTCGAGACGGGTTACGTGGGACTCCGAACCAGCCACGTCCCTTTATTTACTAAAACCTTCCACCCACTCGGTTGCCGCCGCTGGATCACAGGATCTTCAATTTATCGTGCGCCTGCAAATCATGTCACGGTGTCACGGTGGCGCAGTGAGACTGCACAAGACTTTAAAAGGCGATTGTATTTCCAATAGCCCGTCGGAGGAGTGATTATTTTCTATTCTCAACTCTCCTAAGAGAAAGGGCGACGTTCATTTCCGCCAGTATTATGTAATGTCTTTATTTCAAACTGTAAGTAGAGACAGTACAGTTTTTCGATACTAAGTTCTGTTTGACTACTCTGCTACGCGTGAATTTGGAAGAAGAAACATCACAATAGAATTTTGTTTATATTCAAGCGTATTCGTCGTAAAGTCTTAATGTAAATTATAAAAATATTTTGCCTATTTCTGTATTATATTATTATTTAATTTCACGCTTTTTATCCCGCATAGCAGGGTAGACAGAAAGTATTTAATGTCAAGACACTCCGTACTTCACTTTCCACCGAATTCGAGATATTGCGTATTAAGCGGTGGAACACAACGTCGCACTTTGCCTTATCAGAACGAGAAAGAGAAAATAATTTGAATATAACCACTCCCCCGAGTGGGGATTGAACCCACAACCGATCGCGTTGACAGTCAGACGCTGTCCCACTGCGCCACAACCGGCCACGATTTAATATAATATTCATAATTCAAACACGACCGCGTCATGTAACTAGTATACTCATAAAATAAATTTTAAATACACCCGATGAAGTCCACAACAAGCGTTGAGACACGTAACGGAACTCGCAGTTTTTAATTGCATTCGTTTGCGAGTATCACGAACCTGCCTTTTGATACTCACGTGTTGTTTAACAATAAATAATAATATATAAGTAGATACTTTCACATTATATTGTAAATCTCAATGTGTTTAATGACTTTATATATAATTATTTTAGGGCAAAGCAAGTGTTCCTAAGTGTGGAATAACACTTTAAAAATAGTTAATAATAACTTAGTCGTTACTTTTATTATGCCTAAAGATTTTTTTTCATCTGTGAATGATATTCTATTGTCAATCAACTGTCTGCCTAGAGAAAGTGATTTCTAGGTTTTTATTAAATCTTAAAATATGTATAAATAAACTAGATTCTGCATGCGACATATTGCCTTTGCTCACGTAGCGAATAGAAATAAATAGTCTATGTAACACAATCCAGACTATCACAAACAACAATTTAGATATGAAATAATTTATACCTAGAGAGACTAGCTGTCTAACACCGTCCACCATTCAGCCTCACGTGTCCCATGTAAGGACTTACTTAAATCGTCTCAAAGATTGTAGGAAAACTTTATTTTACAAATCTAAAAAAGAAGTTACTCCTAATTATATTAGCTATCTGCTAAAAAAAGTCTCTTCAAAATTGGTCCAGCTATTCCAGATATTAGCTGGAACAGATTGACAAAAAAGAATGTGCCAAAAAGTTATTTTGATTTTATACACATTTGATTGTATACACTAAAGCAGTTAATTTAATATCCGGCCGGCTGTGGTGCAGTGTGACAGTGATTATAATCAAATTAAGTTCACCTCCTCGCTCTGCTAAAAACAAAGAGCGGCGTTGAGTTCCACCACCCAACACGCAATACCTCGAATTCGGTGGAAAGCGAAGTACGGAGTGTTGACACTTGGTACTTTCTGCCTACCCTGCTATGCGGAATAAAGCGTGAAGCTAAAAAAAAATAATATCACAAACAGACAGTCTATTTTTATTTATTTGTATAGAAAATTAATAAAAAAAAAATAGTTTATTTGCAAAAACATACATAAACAAGTAAAGTCTATATAATAATCTCGTCCATCCAATACAAAAGTTACAATATCTTTCATTCTAAATATACTTAGTGGCTTTCTAAACAAAAAAGACCTTATTTAAAACTAACCATTACTATATTCTTCAAATTATTATGTATTTTATAATGGTTTTAAATTTATTAACTCACGGGTGCACATCACAATGAGGCCATAACTAATGTCAACGGGACACATGTGACCCTTTCGCCACTCGATTTCTCCCAATTTACAAAACAATTTAACCTATTCAACCCCCACAAATTGTCTTAACGAGATTTTTCGGTGTTTTTTTTAATACATCTGTGCCCAGAAAGTTGTGTTTTGCTATTAATCTTTTTTTAATAAGCCCTTACGCTTTTTACTTTCTCTTGAATTATAATATCCTCCTCGATGGTGGTTATTGTAAACTAGTCTTAGGCAAGTAATTGTACTGCACTAATTTTGATACATATAAAATAATTTTTAAATCATCTTGCTTTAAGATAATATTTTTAAGGAATGTTTTTACATTATTGTTGAAAAGTTTTCATTTTAAATATCAAACTAATTTTAAATTTATAAACGATCAAAGAAAACGTATTAAAGCATGTATTTTAAATTAAAAAAAATATATTGTTATCTAAATAAATATATGAATTTTGTTGTCTTTTATAACTAAAACCTAAAATAATCAAATATTTCATTTTACAAATATACATGTACATATGTACATGTATATTTGTAAAATGAAATATTGCTGATCTTCTCAATATGGTAATAGAAAGTTTACATCAAGAATTCCAAATAATATTGTGGTATTCATATACTTCGCTATACACGTGTATAGCCTCGTGTCAGTGCGGTATATTTTTTGCATTTTTTTTATCTCGCCGCTAGCGATTCGATCCGATTTGTCCGCGGGGGGTCGGGATTGAGAAATAACGATAAATATTTTTTTTTAGTTTTGTCATTTGTACTATTGACAGTCCGACTGTGGCGGATTAGGCGTTGTGTTTGTGGACCATTTGAAATGGCAAAGCGGATTACCGAGTGCTTTGAATACTCAAATTCGACCCTTTACTTGGCTAAGCTTGTTTCTTAAGTTTATATTATTTGGTTTATATTTTTGTATTTAAATATAAATACAGTATTGTAACGCAGCGTTGAAGGAATTGTCAGTTTCAAGATTTTACAGGTTCGTTTAGTACTCTAGTTTACTTGTTTTGTACTATTATATACAAATGTACACATTTTTTAAAAAAAATATTTGATATATTAAGAGGAATATTTATTTATACGTTGGTACTAAGATAAAGAATTGACAGTTTCATAATAAACGTACTACTAAAACTACGTAAACCGTTATAATTATGTATTTCTTTTACTTTTAAATGGCATTCCACACATTATAATCATTTTGTACTTAATGTAATTCCCACGCTGGATTTCCCCTTCGCCATTCCTCATACGATCTCCAGAGACCTATATCTCAATACTAAGTAAATCATCTGCCTACGTTCTTTGAGACGATTTAATTAAGTCCTTACATGGGACACGTGAGGCTGAATGGTGGATGGCCTTTATGACAACTGTCGCATTGTTGACAAGCAGTGGGAGGTTGACCGTGTTTCCGAACGCACCTGTCAAATTTTACCATAGACAAATATGTGTTTTAATTTTCTTATGCCAAGATTCAAAATCGTTCAGCCTAACAGTTATAGGAGCGTGGGTCTTGAATATCTCGCGACGACGTGTTAAGATCGTATTGTCGGTTTCCAACAATGGCTATAATTGATCGTCTCCACCATGCAGATGCCGCACCCTTTATTTGCGTCTCGTTACATAGATACCAAATTTATTTCATTGTTTACTATATGTAGGTTAAGTGTAAATCTTTTGACGGGTGTAGTGGCGTCTGTTGCAGGTTTTTTCTCAAGTCACAGAATCTGACATTTCAATTTTGTTTTCTCGGAAGGCACTCCACAATATCAAATATAAATTAAAGGCGTTATACAAAACGAAGAATTGATATAAGAAGTATACCCGCTGTTTTTGTAATTGTAAGTCAATTAGCATACTTTTGTAAATAGTGTAAACTTTAATAAGTAAACATAGTTATTAATATACGTGATATCATTACGGGAAAGTTAAGAAATACCTATTATATACACGGTAGTGTAGGTTCGAATAGGATACGAGGAAATAATTTTAAGTACGTTTTAGTTTACATGCTTTTATAGACATTTTGTGTATGATTATTTAACAAGATGCAATAAAAATACAATACTATTTTACAGTATAGTTAACGCCCTTAAAGCTTGCTCACTGTCGGAAGACGAGACATGGCAATCCATCACGGGGAACTGTCATCTGTTTAAAAGTATTGTTATAAACTAATTTTAAACACAACTGGATTTAGTAGCTGCGACAGGAGCTAAAATGTTTTTTGCTTTAAACTGTTCCTTTAAATGCAATTCAATATTATGTATTAAGAACCAATACATACGGCGATATTATCTACATTAATAACTGTGGGTTTGATTCCCACACGGGGGAATGATTGTATAAAATCATTTTCGTTTTCTCACTCTGGTAACACGCAATGTCTCGAGTTCTACGGTAAGCGTAATACTCAGTGTCTTGTTAGTAGGTACTTCCTGTTTATCCTACTGTTTTAGATAAAATAGTTATAATGCAAAGATTAAAAATTACATTAAAAAGAACAATGCATGTAATATTTTTGGCTACTAATAATAAAACTACTTAATTACAGATCAATAAGGTTTCTCGTCAAAATCAGGTCTTTACGTATTTATTGCGGTTTACTTCTTTTTTTACAAGTTAATATAATAAAGAGCCATCGGAGAAACGTTTGACCATATCTGTTGTCAAGTCAAATGTAAAATGGTTGTATTTGACATATTTTTTGATTTAGTATTTTTTTTTCTTGCTCTCGTCGATCAAAGAGTGATTTTATTGTTAGAGTCAAATAACAAACGGTACATCTCAATATACAGTCGAAAATGATTTTAAAGGTTAAACTTCAAGCTTCTTTTTTTGTCTCTAATTATAAATGTGATCGTTTGCGGGTCCGGTTCCAAATCGGGGAAATGATTATAATTATTATTATATTTCTTTTATTTTCTTTAGCTTGACGCTTTTATCCCGCATAGCGTGATAGACAGAATGTATCTAGTGTCAAAATTTCGTACTTCGCATTCCACCGAATTCCAGACATTACGTATTGAGCTGTGGAATTCAATGCCGCACTTTATCTTTATCAGAGCGAGGAATTGAAAATAATTGAAATATAAACACTCCAATATAGAGTGTATTGACAATAGCGGGATAAAAAGCATGGAGCTAAATAATAATAAAAGTTTTTTTCACTGATTACTCGAAATGCCGATTTACAAAAATAAAAACAAGAATAGAACTATAAATTAACATAAAATAAATCAATACTCACGAACAAAACACTCCAATTGAGATCAACTAGGTGTTGTTAATAAAATGTGTATATTTATAAAACAAGCTCACCCCTTAAAAAAATATACAAATGTGAAAACAAAGCTGTAATCCTGTGCTGTGCTCTCATCATTATCAAAACATTAGCGCGCCTGTCCGCGGGGCGCCAATTATTTTCACAATTATTCCACTGACAACCCCATCCCGATTATTCGAACTGGCAACATTTTGTCCACAGATTATACAGGGGTAATGGTCAACGTTTTAATATTTAAATTGTTGATTTTCTTTATGATATTTAAAAAAAAATTAATAATATATTTTATTACATATTTCACACTCAACAGCTTTATTTAGTCCTTTTTACTATATTCATAAAAATAATTACATTCCATTCATAAAATATAACCTCATATCATTACACATATTAATCTAAAATCTCTCTTAATGATTTAATAATCAAATTTAACACTTTTTAAACATAAAACACCCTGTGTAGCGCATCACGTCGCTCGGACGCGTGGCGGCAGGCGGCGGCATGGAGATTCTGTTTTTCTGCAAAATAATAATAGTGTATTTTGAAACTTGCAATTATGTTTTATATTGTAATTTATTTTAAAAATAACGAGGACGTTAAATAAATATTGTCTATTTAAACTCTACTCGGAAACTGACAGGACTATGAAACGAGCGGCTTGCGTGTAAGCAGATTCACGCTTTGTCTCACCTACCAACGCAGTCAAAGACAACCTAGTTTTAAGACACTCCATTGACTGCTTTCCCTCTGAAATCGAGGCATTGCTAGTGGAGTGGCTAACTCTACGCCGCGCTTGATTGTATTTAAAGTAAAATATATCCTATGATATACTTTGTTTACTTCTGTTTTATCTTAATATTACAAAAATTAATAATGATACATCAATAATATTTAAGCATAATATTTAGGATGTTCTCACGAAATGGTTATTCCAATGGTTAGTTGAAAATTTAAATCGTTAATAAAGTGATCTACTTGAGTATTTCAATCTTTACAGTATTAAAAATTATAATTTATTGAATTCCAAAAAGAAAATATAATTAAACGTATTAAAATCGTAAACGTTTTCATATTTATTTTTATTATTATAAAATGCATTTAATATAGACAATATTTTTTTAGTGTTTGTTCTGGTATATCTGTTATATTTCCCTGTAGGGGAACAGGGTAGAATACAATTCCCCTCTGCTGCTTGGCAGCGTCCCATAAGAGGCGGGTATCCCAGTAAATTGGCGGTAGGAGGTTAGTCCCTCGACTAGCTCGCAACCACTACAATGACCAAAACGATCTGCCAAATATCTGATGACGTGTTCCGGTTCGATGTCATGTAAGCCAGCTTTCCCTATTCCCATCCATCCTTTCAATCATCTCCTTTCACTTCCATCCCAAGACTTGTAAGACAACTACAATTCTAATGTTGTGGATATCAATTGGCGAAGGTGACCACTTACCATCACGTGGTTTTTCTGCTCGTTTGCCTCCAGTTTCTATAAAAAAAGACAATATTTTATGCCATAAGTACACCTAAGATAGAATAAAATGCCGAGTAAAATTTGAAAGTATTAAGTGTTTGATCCTGCTCCTCTTAAATATCATACAAGCGCTCTAAATGTATCAATGTAAGTTATCAATGATAATATGGTGAAGTAGTTTTGCTACAAAACTTTAAAATTTTACTAATTGGACTCAAGGATCTTTTTTACAGATATAAAGTTATACAATTAATATTATCGGTTATTTTATAGAACCATTATAAAATGAGTTAACTTCAATATGATTACACTTGAAACGAATGTTAAAAAAAACAACAGGTCAAATAAAAGCGTTTCAAATAACAAGAAAAAAACAATAATTGATTTTCAATATTCTCACAACTCACAAGTCACCCCGCGTTCACAATCGTTCGACCAATTAGCGCGAGTCAGTGGCGCAAACGCACAAACACAAAATCTATGTTTAAAAAATACCTTTTAATCTTCCCTCCGAACCTAGTACCCAGTGCCCATTGTAAAGCAAATCGCCACTCGATTACATGTGACTCGATTTCTTATAATTGTGGGAATTCGCAATCGATGTGAGAAAACGATTTTTGTGAAATCCAATTGTGATTGTTGACTATTGTTCCACGACGTTTATTGCACAAGTTACGCAAAATAATTATTCGTTTAATTTAAATTGTTCGGATTAGTTAAAACGGTGTGTCGTAATTTTATAACCTTAATTGTTTAAATAAAGAGTAAACTAATTGGTCTGCGGCTCTAAGAAATTATAAAGTGAGGAAAAAGAACTTAGTTTTTAAGCTTACTTGCATTATTAATATTGTAAATTTTTACTATATCTTGTTAAATTATTCTTTTAAAAAATGATTTAAATTTTAATTATGAAGAAAGTTAGTTATGCTTTATTGTTTTTATTATATAAATTTACAACTTAAGAATATATACTTAGATATAAGCAGAATGGCAGGCGTAAGCATGAATGATGAAAGAATAGTAAGAAAAATTTATGAAGCAAAGGTTAGTGGTACGAGAGGTCGGAGAAGGCCTCGGTTGACCTTCGAAAACACAGTATCGTAGATACTGGAGGAAGGTCACGTAAAAAGCACGAGAAACCCCGAGGAGCATGTGTGAAGAGGATAATGATTGTGGACGAGGCGGTAGAGGTATGCAGGGACCGTAGCGTTTTGCGCACCGTTGTCTCTAACTATCCCATAAGGGAAACAACGTAAAGCTAAGAAAAAATTAAAATTTAAATTAATTAGTATTTTAAATTAATTATTTTATTGTGATCATCTTGTGCGAAACTAAATCTTGGCTTAAAGGAAATTGTAAGATCTTTCACATTCTAATAATCAGGTGGTAAGTAATAAAATAATTCATTAAATTCCAAGAACTGAAGCTATCAAGGATCAGTGAATCACTTTGACTGTACACTCGATGATTGTGTATCGAGACAGCCTGTTCTCCACTCATCCACCGAGTAGAAGTTGAAGTAGGCATCGAACCCGTAAGTAATAGCCTTTACAGTCAAACGCTGTCACTGCGCCAGTGACTTCAGATACTGTTTGTTATTAGTTTCACGCTTTTATCCCGCATAGCAGGGTAGACAGGAAGTACCTAGTTTCAAGACACTTCATACTCCGCTTTACGCCGAATTTGAAACATAGCGTGTTGAATGTCGGAACTCAACGCCGCGCTTTGTCTTCCCAGTACGAGGGAAAATAGTTTTAAGTATAATCTTTCCCCCGAGTGGGAACAGAGCCCACAACCGTTAAACGTTTACTGTCAGACTCTGTTCCACTGCGCCACGACCGGCCACACGTAAGAATGAGAACAATGAGTTAATTATAAGATAATCATCTAACACCTAGTTATGTAATCAATGCCTCCCCTTAGAGTATCTGCCCTCACATCTCCAGTTCAAAATCCTCGGTTACGCCGTTAACAAGTGTTATGTTTCAAGTAGTCGATTGCGATGATAATGTTTAACTTTGCGAAGTGGGATGTCACTCTTGTAACTTCTAAGCCGTTGTCATGGTGACGGACATACACAAGCCCTCTGAATACCTAGTATCTACTGTTCTTGTCGTAGGCAAGGTTATCTTGTATAGGAAGGGGTATCTGTTACATATTCAGACATAAGTAAGACTAACTTAGTCTTTACAATTAACATAATAAAAAAAGAAAAATTTGAACTCAAAAACTATAACTGCATAAACATAGTTTACTTATTTAAGATATACTCGCCTACTACATATCAAATGCAAAGGAAGCCTAGTACTGAGTTACGCTATTCTATACATCACCAAATCTCAGGATGTTGCATATCATGTAGCGGAACTCAACTCCACAATATGTTTTGACAAGCATTGCATACAACAGATCTGTTCCACTGCCTTTTATTTCACAGTATCAATATTTACTTGCTACTAAATAACACATCTCGCCAGAGGCATCAGTGGCTGATCCTAAATGCAAACACGACCTACGCGGTGTTTTATTCCGCAGCGCCTTGAGGCACGACCGCCGGCCTGCTTCCGAAACAATTAGTAAAAAATAGGGTATTGCTACTGTGACCACGTAGTTTGATATTTATAACGTTAACAATTTGTCTTGGTACTAGGTATATTCTGTTTACCCTGCTATGAGGGATAAAAACGTAAAGAAAAAAAAACAAAACCTTTTTGATTTCGGTCCAGCGGTCATGTATCATCAAGATGGCTCAATTATAATGAAAGAATCATAATATTTCAAATTCTATACATTTGTAAGGAACACATTGGTCAGAAACCGATGGTGGCAGATCTTCAACACAAGACACAAGCCTGATGCTGAATACGATCCTCAAACATTTTATATAAGAAAAGATTTGCAATTATATTACAAACCAATTATTCGACTTACATTTATTTTAGAAAATTATCAATAACTATAGAATTCGTATTTTATTATATTTTTCAAATATTTTATTCGTAAAATATCAAAGTTACATATTAAAGTTATTATAATATATATAACTAACTGCAAATTGTACTAATTTAGTCATATATTTTCAATCATCTAGTTATTTCAACCTAAAATTGTGGACACAACGTGTATACTGCGTACATTGTCTAACACGATTTTAATAGCTTTACAGTCTTTATCAGGGCGGCCCGGGGCGCGGCTGTGGGAACGATTTCTTTGTTTTTCCACTGAACACATTGATGCTCACTCACGCCAGTATCGGGAAAACCACCCTACACCACATATGGCGAATTAAACCATTGTTTGGAATATTTTGTGCAATATTTTTGTATTGTCAAGTATATTGGTATTGATTGCGTGTGAAATGGACGTCTCTGTAAATGTGCAACGGGCTCTGTCGTAATATGTCAAAGGCAGGGCGAATGTTCACGCAAATTAATCACGCCCTTTTAACGCTAGTTGATAATACTTTGTGATTTTGGATTGAGAGCGGTTATTAGAATTATTGTACGAACTGTGTTGTATTAAATGATTTAATATTGAGTTTCTTTTCAGGTAGTGGTCTAACATATAGCTAAAGCTTTCCGCTTTCCCGTAAACCTAGTGTCAAGACACTACGTTTTCAAACTCTGATGCCGATAATAATTTTAAATTATGAAAATTGTTATAATACGGATAATCTATCTACAGTATACAAAATATACTTATATATAATTTAGCACAATACAGACAGTAATGTATGGATGAATCCATAAATATAAATTTATAAAACATCGCAAAACAACTTGAAAAAGAACACAAGGTTAAAAAAAATCTTTTTGAATCTCTACCTGTACTTAATAACCTAAATGTATTTACAGGAACCTACTAACGGATGAAAAAAAAATATTATCAAAAATATATAGAAAATCAAAAGACAATTTCCGCACTCGGGCACACAATAAAGAACCCACACCTGCCTCGATTGCTACTTAAGTCCGGTGATTTGACACGCGCCTCCGACGCGCGGTGCACTTGGCACGCGCGGTAAATCATTGCATCGTTGAAAATTTTATATCACAACTCAATTGTTTTTAAACTTCCTCTTGTTTTTGTTCTCGAAAAGGGTTTTTCGGCTTGGAAAGGCTGTTTGATGATGGAAAAATATTACATTTTTGGTAACTACATAAGTAATTCTCAAAATCTTATTTTGTAGTACTTTTAACGATTTTAAAATTTGTCTTTAATGTTTATTTTCCGACCTTAAGTTTAATAATTAATGATTTTACCATAAATAGTATACAAATACATTATTATATATTATAAAATAGACATACCTTTGTTTCTTTCATTTACATGATACATAGTGATGGGGTCAGGCTTCCTTATTTTTCTTCTCCACTTCACTTCGCCCATTACGTAACCAGAACTACCTCCTTCCATTTTATCTTGGATCTACCTACAGATATACCTACCTAATTATATATCTAAAATCATGCGACCCGTTAAACAATTTTATCAAACACGAACATACCGGCAGTGTGGTTGCAAAATCAATGTGTTAGAAGAATTAGACAAACATGCTGACCGATACGTAACTTGACCTAATATATCAACAGTGAAAATTATTCTATACACAGAAATATTATAGTACTGCCTCTATATTGTCAGAGTATATAAAAACTCAAGCATTCATATCAAGAGTCGACAAATATTTAATATGAATTAGTATCAATACTTAAATTCAACACAGAAATCGAGTGCATGAATAAATCGATTGAACTATTTATCTGTGTCGATCAACAAAAGCCATCACTCGATTTTCTTTTCCATCTTCTGAAAATTACCTTAAATTATGCCAAATATCATACTCTTTTGTCTGCATAATATTTGTAAATAGGTGGAAATATATTGGAAAATCAATAAACTTTTTGTGAACCACTAGCTTTTCTAGTGTGGAGTTTTCTTAAATGTTTCTTACATATGCAGTGGATACATTTAAATTGTAACCTATAAAGGAGCTAGGAGAACTTGTAGTCAGAGATAACCCAGTGTCAAGACACGCCCGAAATAGAGATATTACGAGTTGAGAGGCGAACTAAATCCCATTGCGCCATGATGTGGACTACTACTATTGTACTTGCTTGCGAATAAGATAATATATAAATTTATTTTCCTTAAAAATAAATAGCGCTATAGCCAGCCAGTCAGTAAATTATTGCTTAATTTAAAATAAAAAAAAATCATATAAAAGTATTTTAAAGCCTTTAATATTTTGTTGGTAAATAAAAATAGCGTTGATTCATATTTTATACTTTTATATTGATTTTAAAATAGCATTCTTTTTCTTAATAAAAATTTACAGAACTTAATTTATTATAACAAAATTTACTTTCAATACACTTCGCGCCATCTATACATTTAAACGGACTTCTAACAGCACCCTCTAGTGAGGAGAAGTAAAGATACTAGATAACTAAAAATATTTACAGATACATAATATTATAATTATTCTTTTTTATATAAAATAAAATGATTTCACTATAATAGTTACTAATATGACTACTCTCTCATATTATTGCACTAATTTACAGTAATGCTATAAGAAAATAAATAATTTGATAGCGCCCTCTTACGCACAATAGTAAAACTGATATAAAAAATCATTCATTGCTCAGGACATTTAAAGCATGTCTGACATTTATATTTTTAAATATAATTCCAATCAGATTTTGTTTTATTTTAACTAAAATAATTTAAATTCAAATTTGTATAAAAAATACTTATATATAGTTTGTAAATTATATTTTATTTGAAATAATTATAAATAAACGTGAATACTGTTGTTCAAACAGATAAAATAAAAATATTACAGAAACAATTAGACAAAAAATCCCGCCTAATCCTTATTAACAAAAAATATTGTAATATTAAATGATTCATTTTCTCATTTATTGATATTGCGTTTTCTATGAAGAATTTATCTACGACCTTTAGATCCTTTAGACCAAAAATGCCTTTTTCCATAAACATCAATTCTAGACTTCAAATATAAAACCTATGAATTATGCATACAGTTAAACATTTTCTAAATAAGCTTCAATATTATAAAATAATAACATCAAATATTTACGTCAAACTCAATAAATTACCTCAAAAATATATCTCTCGGAATGTTTCCCGTGAGTCTGCAAACAAGTAACACGACGCCTACTTACAGTAAACTAAGTAATGCCTCTCACGACACCAACTTCCGAAGTAAGATGACCTCTCACAAAACTGACTTTGACATGCGTTTTTCACTAATAAATTTAAATGGAGCGATGCGGCTTATATTTTTATATGATATGCAAAGAGAGTCTTAACACTACCACTTCTCTCTGCCTACTTAAAGAAGCTATCTATTTTATTCTATACTAAACAGGTACGGAAAATCACTCTCCACTTTTGACCTTTGACCGTACACTACGTAATAATGTTTAATACTTAAACCATAATATGTTGTTTGTGTGACTGCTTAAAAATAGAATTTAAACTTTTATTGTTAGTTCCTTATTCAACGGTGTATTCAAAACAAAAATAACTTAATAAAATAGTTATAAGACCTTGTTTACTTATCGTTTGTTCTCTAACAAACGATTCAAGAGCTAAAAAGCCTTAGTTTATGAAAATATCTCTTTAATATAAAAAAAGGCAAAATTACTTATAAATAAAATATAAATAAGAGTTCTAGTTATAACAGGTTTCTTTAAGGTCACATTACAGATAACGACCGGCGAAGGTCCTGCGAGGAGCCCGCAAATATTTGACGTCGGTAATTGTCATTCGAGACCGCGGTTCAGTTTACGCCCAGATGACCCTTAGGGAAAAACAGATGTTAGTACGGCATCATATAAATAAAACGAATTTCGTAATAAAAAATATACTGTGATAAAAATGTACCTTATGATAGATTTAAGGCCCAGTAAACACTGTGAGGTCAAAATCACTAGGATAGTTGAATTTTATAATAATACACGGCGTTAGGTTGCGCCTTTTAATGCGCAATGTCTCAACGCCATGAATATGCCGACAAACAGAGTGACTTAGCACAAGTTCTCTTTTTTTATCTTTTCTTTTACAGAACAGGCATGGCAAACGAACATGCAGGGTACCTGGTGGTGAGTGGTCACTGCCACCCACGGCCCCCTGTTACTTCAAGGGAGCTACAGGTGCGTAGCTGATCTTTAACAGTTGGTGTAAATAAGCGCTTTTTTAAGGTATATAAATGTCACATCGACCTAGTAACACAGTTTATTTCCACAGTTGTGTGGGATGTCGAAGTAAATTTCTACAAAACTGCACAGTAGTGATCCTATTTCAGTATAATATACTCGATACAGTACTAGATACTTTTTTCACCTTTATCAAGGAGCACGAAATAGTGTGTTACACATACTTGTATTGTTATTATTATGTGACTCTGGTAAAATTCTTGGATTCAAAACGTAGAAGGACCTAGGAACTTATTAGAGATAACAATTCTTTTTACTCAAACGCATCCATCGGGCTCCATCTCTGAGTAACCATAGGTAACTGCTCAGGGACGGTCTCTGATTGATACGTAGGAAATATGGAAAACATGGAAAGCTAAGATAAAGCCATGCAATGGGATTAGAATGGACTGCGTAACTGACTTCCGGACGTCCTCCGTTTCAACCGTCTTGAATTGAACAGTTGACAGATGGCGATTCAGGTGATATGGTCAGAAATGGTGTAGAGAGGTGTAAACCGGTTTCATTGTCATTATTATTATACTAGAAATAAGCACTTCGCTCAGAATACTAGAAGAAAAAATATATATTAAAATTGTTATATCTCTTCGATTATCCATTGTGCATTGCTAGAAAATGTTAAAGTAAATAATATATATAAAACTTATTGAAAACAAGACCTATTACCTTTAATTGGTACACAGGATAATTCCATATATATGTTATTTTTACTAAACATACTTGTTAATCCTTTTTACTTTGAAACTGCTTATAAAAATATAAAAGCCTATCAAATGTCAATTCTAAAGAAAGCTACAACTCAATTGTCAACTTTGTTTTGTCAATTATATTATTTTATCCTGAAAATGAACGTCCACAAACTATGGGAATACAAAGAATATATAAATATAAACGGAATCATGTTGACCAGCGAACTGATATCGCTGTTACAGAACTCTCTTACTCTTCTTCAAGTTGAGAACCATTTCTGTCACATCCAGTATTGGGGACAGCTATACGGTGTTGATTCGGACTACCACGTCGCTGTCGGCATTAACAATGATGCTGTTTTTGATAAAAAATACTTTTACACCACCGATTTCAAATTCTGGAACCTTCTACCGAAAGCCAAAAAGAAATATAAGCACCTGTCGCTATTAACTACTTTTCCTTTCCGTGGCGATTCTTCATTAAAAATTAAAGTGTTAGATGAAGCGTTGGAGGTGAATAATCCTGAAAGATGTCACGAAATGAAAGAAGAAAGCAGAATAGCAGCAACAATTAGCAACATATGTGATGAAGCAGAGATATGTGCTAGGGGGCAGCTTATAAAACAACCAGACGGATCAATGATTATCAATCCAAATTATTACGGACTAGCACTCCCTGAAGCGAAACTCCTCAAGTCTTATCTACACATTCGTAAACCTCAGCATCGCTGGAATACTAATTTACTAACCAGGCAAGACTATAACTATAGTATGGATTTCTTAGATTCAATCGACCTTGATATTCCAAGCGGCTGTTGGAATCTATCATTGGAGCAAAATGGAAGTGTCGTATATTTGAAAAGCTTGTACTGGCCTGGCATGATGTATTTTCATAAAATCAAAACACCAGATGCGGGCTTTCTGTATGTTGGTAATGGACGGAAAAACCTGGATGTACCTTTCCTACTTTAAAATTCTGCTCTCTTAATGTTATTAATTTGATTTACGTAATTAAAATCTAAAATAATTCTAGCATTCATTATTGTATGATTAATGAACAACACAATATATCAAAATTAAGCAGTGTTAATATTTTTTCCGCTTATTACTATTAAGAGATACGTAAAACGAAATTATAAATGAATAATGAATATGTTTTATTCATATAAGTTTTTGTAACTATAAAAATAAACATAATTTAATGATAATTATAAATTTTATTGATTTTATTTTAAATTTGTTACATAGGAAATCAAATTAAGTTATCTGTTTATTATTTACTTTATTCCAAAACCGTTTTCCGTGTCATTCATTCATTCCATTCTTTTTAGATGTCGTCAAATGTCGCAAAAAATTGTTCGCGCTCATTTGTGTAATAACCGGCTTCTTACTTTCTTTGTTATAATAAACGAATCGCATTAAATTTATGTTATTTGTGACAAAATTTGTAAAAATGGCTACTGATATTAAAAATACTAACGAGGATGCCGATATGGCTGAGTGCGAAGGAGAAAAAGTTGTAACAATGATGGACGTTTTAAAAGAACAAGAAGATTTTGAAGAAGACGCTAATGCTGTATTAGGAGGCTCTGACGATAAAAATTGTACCTATTCAAAGGTAAGAATAATAATAAAATTACTGAGCACGCAAATTTTTTATTATAATTTAAAGTTGATATAGGTATATTTTATTAAAGGTCAAAGTTACACTTACCGTTTTGAGCTTTTACTACTTAATCGTAACAAATATAATATAATTATATCTATTGTGACTTATGGATATACAACAAACGCATATATATAATATAAATACAAATAAACATAATGCAATCTCATCCATATGCTTTGATAATTTCATTTTGCAAAGTCTTTTCGTTAATATATTTACATATGACTGTATGTTATTTAATACTTCATATCTTTCATATCTTCACGCTTTATCCTTTTTGCATTTCAGGGCTATATAAAAAGGCAGGCGATATATGCTTGTTTGACTTGCTGTGCTGATGCCAAAACAGATCCTGATAAAAGAGCTGGAGTTTGTCTTGCATGCAGTCTAATGTGCCACGAAAACCATGAACTCATTGAATTGTACACTAAAAGAAATTTTAAATGTGACTGCGGCAATCCTAAATTCAACTCGCATCCTTGTACATTTACACCAAACAAAACTGAACTTAATGAAGATAATAATTATAATCAAAACTTTAGTGGGGTATATTGTATTTGTAAGAGACCATACCCCGATCCAGAGGCAACTGAGGAAGACGTAATGATACAGTGCATTATATGTGAGGATTGGCTTCATTCCTCACACTTAGAATCAAGTGTTCCTGCTAATGACCAATATTCTGAAATGGTCTGCAAACAATGTATGGATAAAAATGATTTTTTACATGACTATAGTGAGTTTGCAGTGAATACTGAATGCAACATAGAAATAGTTCAAGTAAATGGCAATGATGGTCACAACGTGATATGTAATGGCGATACTAATAAAGGAGAACTAACTAATAGTACAAATGAGAAAGAACATGTAGAGGTTGAAGTGACGGAAATTGGACAACATGCAACTCCTACAAGTGATGGAAATGATGCTCGTAAAGCAGATGAAAAAAATGATATGAATAAAGAAGAGGATGTAAAACAAGATGCTGCTGTTAATGAAAATACTGCCGACAACGACAAATTACAAGACAGTTCCTTAAATAAAAATAGTGGAACAATTGAAGCTTTAAGTGAAGATAAACTGGAAACTAATCCCAAAGAAACTATATCAAAACAAGAAACCGATGCAAATGAGCCGGAGATGGCAACAAGTAGTGAAACATCTCAAGAAAAAATAAATGAAGAAAATATAAAGAAGTCTGATACTGATAGTGCCAAAACAGATGACAAAGTAGATGATGAATCTAAACCAGAAATATCCCAGACAAGTGAGGGTCAGAAAAATAAATCAGAAGAAATTTCAAAGCATGAGAAATTGCCAAATATGGATAATTCAGATGAAGAAAAAGAAAAAAAAGATCAAGACGCAGAAAAAATGGAGGAAGATAAACTTTTAGCTGATCCTGTAGAAGAACCCGAATCTAAGTCGAGTATTTTAAATGATAAACACACTGCTAATACAGACACCATTACCAAAGAAGAGAAAAGTTCAGAGACTAAAGAATGTAGTGAGACTTCAGAAACAGCTAGCGTTGAAACTGAAGCAAACACTGACAAATCTGTTGAAAAGAGCTCGACTAAAGAAAAACCTTTAGAAAAACGAAAACTGTCAATAGATGAAAGTACTGATGATTTAAATACTAAGAAACCTAAAATAGATACTCAAAACAATTCCTGTTCTAGACCACAAAGTGTGAAAAAGGTGTATAAAGGTGCTACATTTTGGCCGTCCAGTTTCCGCCAAAAGTTATGTAGTTGTCAAGAGTGTATATCAATGTATAGAGAACTATCAGTTCTGTTCCTAACAGACCCGGAGGACACAGTGACGGCTTACGAGAACTTAGGTAAAGAAATAATAAATGGGAAACCTTTGACTCAGTATGAGAAGGGTCTCCAGGCACTTTCCTCTTTGGATAGAATACAACAAATCAATGCTCTGACTGAATACAACAATATGAGAGACAAACTCCTTGATTTCCTAAAAAATTTTAAAGATAGAAAGGAAATAGTTAAAGAAGAAGATATAAAGGCGTTTTTTGCTGGTATGAAGCCTAAAAGAGAACCAGACGGAGTTTACTTTTGCAGATAAATGTACTATTTTAATAAGATATATTTTTGTAACTAACTTCAGTTTCACATAACTAAGATTCAGTATTTTAATTCCTTGAAGTTTTATGAATAAATATAATTTAGATTAAAAGCTCTATTTACCTCCTTATAAAAATTGGTATCATCTTTAGACTAATAAAATTATATTTTAAGTATATAGTCTAGATTTTTCTAAAAAAATTAATTTGCGGCCGATCGTGGTGCAGTGGAGCAACGTCTGACTGTAATCACGATCGGTTGTGGGTTCTATTCTCACTCGGGGGAATGGTTAAATTTAAATTATTTTCATTTCCCCGCTCTGGTAAGACAACGCGGCGTTGGGTTCTCAACACGTGATGTCACGAATTCAGCGGAAAGCTAATTTAAAACTCAGTATTTCTACCTTAAGTATATTAAATCTTCTACTTAGTCTTCCCACATATTCTGTCCGCAAACAAATGTCTCCCAAGTTACACTCTTAATCAGAAAAATCCTTGAAATAATAGTAGATTACGATTACCATATATCATATTATCATGTGTTATAACGTCATGCCAAATGACAAAAACATCCACCCAAACGTTGATCAAACTCAGTTTATTAGTGTTAGTACTATGAGCAAAGCAAACATACAAATAATAAGATCTTTGATTTACGCGATTTTCACCGTTTTAAATGAAACCATTTTAACCGGATTAATTGCGTATATTTTGGTATTTGAAAATACACTTTACAGTAGTCCGTGGTCACAGGTAGGCTTGTGACCACGGACTACTGCAGTGTTCGAAACGTCAGGTGTCCGAAAATATATTTTCGAATACCAAAATATACGCAATTAATCCGGTTAAAATAGTTTCATTCCAACATACAAATGTTAAAATCGAAAACCTAATTTTGCTCCACTATCTATCTCTATTAAAATAATAAAAGACAATATTTTCGATAAATAAAACCACAAATGAGTAAGATAATTAACTTTAATATGTATGAAATGTTTCACACAATCACGCATAAAGTATATCATAGTGGCCAGGTCGATACAATAGATGCACGAGAGCTTTGGAACCTTCTGGGAAGTCGTGAGCGATTACCTGTTGGGAAAAACAGATATATGTAAAATTATTCATACTTACTAATAAAAATTTTTATAGACTTTTAGACTGTAAACATGATTAGTTGTGGTTCGATTCCCATTCAGAGAAATTATTATATTTAAGTTATTTTCAGCTTAGTTAAGACAATTCGCGGTGTTGAGATGATAAAACAAAACGCGTCACAATGTCATGTCAACAAGCAATGTCTCGATTTCGGATAGAAGGCAGTCAATAAGTATCTCTTACAGACCTATGCAAATCAAAGTGTGAAGCTGCTTTTTTGTCTGTATATGGCAGAGTTGTTCATCTCGCATAGCGAGGGGAGAGGAAGTATTAAGTGTCAAGACACTCCGCATTCCACTCTCCTCCCAAGTCATGATATTGCGTGGCGAGTGGCTAAATTCAACACCGCGCTTTATCATACCAGAATGAGGAAATAATTTATATATAATCATTTCCCCAAGTGAAAATTGAACCCATAAGCGATCAAGTTTACAGCAGATGCCATCCCACTGTGCCCCAAAAACGGCATTTAATCATGACCACATAAAACAACTTTTATACCTTTTAATTTCTATTTTCCACCCAACCTTGATTTATAACACATTGAGTTAAGTAACTATCAGCTTTGTTTTCTACAATTTTAAGGGTGTCAATATAATATAATTGCAAGCATTAAGTGGGGTACAAACCTATGCACATTGCATACTTGACTATATCCAGTGAAACACATTATTTTAAATATTCTTGAAATATTTATGTAAAAGTACATATATAGGTAGCATACCTGACTTCCTTCTCCCCGATCCATGTACTTCACTCTCACACCAACACTCAATGCATTACTCAAAGCTATAATATGGATATGGTCCGATTCCTTGTACATAGGCTCTACCTCCTGTGAAAAAAAGAAACAAAAGTATTATAATTACAATTATATAAACATAGCATTTAATTTTTTTTATTTAAAACAGATATTATCTACCCTAAAGTGACAAAGAAGGAGAATAATATTTGAAACATTTTTGTAGGAAAATAATATTTGGTTTCAAGTATACTTTTTTTAATATCCCATTAAAGTTTGTTTGCCTCACACTTATCCCAGGAGGAGGTAGACAGGAGGTAGCTAGTGTCAAGACACTCCATACTCTGGATTTAGCCTAATTTGAGACAAAGTGTTGAGTAATGGAACCTTAAACTTTTTCTTACCAAAGCAAGGAAATAAAAATATTTTAAATATGATCATTCCTCCGATCGGGAATGAACCTACAACTGAACATATTTTACAGTCAGAGTCACTGAGCCATAACTGGCCTCTAACCAAATATTGTAGGAAATTTAATTTTTAAAGAACAATACAATACTTTAATTTGTATTTGCAATTAATATTCATAAAAAATAAAATTAAGGGACAAACCTGTCTACAGAACTCTGTAACTGTGCGAGATCCTTCTATGAAGTTTTGATAGAAGTCATGTTGAGTTTGCAACTGCCCTGACGTGATTAGTCTCAAGTACACCACAATATAATCTGAGTAACCCTGCTTATTGAATTTCTCGTGAAGTTCCTCTCTAAGCGATTCAAGCCCATTGGGTGAACCCGCTTCTTCCCCAACTCTTTGTACTACTTCCATGAACTAAAAATAATAAACACATGACATTTCAGCTGTGATCTTGACCTTATAACTATGGGAAGCCCGACAAAATTACATTCATTACACTAATAAATTAATTAAATTATTTAAATTCAAAATATAATCTACAAAATCAATATCAATAAATAACCTTAAAAGTGTTAACTCACCGTTTCATAGAAATCTTCTACAGTGAATTGGGGGAAACCTAAAGCCACGAGTATTTCTTTTGAATTCTTCGCTATTTCATAAAATTTATCAAATTCTTTTTTATCAGTAAGAAGATATTCTAAATAAGCGTAAGAAAATGCCCGAAAGAAACAGTTACCATCCGGCCTTGTTCTTCTTATATGTTTATATTTGGCAGCGAGATCTTTTACTTTTAGCATGTAAATTGGGTCTTCGTTGTATTCTTTTTCTAGTGAGGATATATCTTCTAGATCTCCGACCAAGGGAATGGATTCTGATATCTAAAAACAAACACAAACATCAAATCGTTGTAACGTCGTCACTGGGAAGTTGTGAAAAAATATTTATTCAACCCAAAATTGTTAACCGTTTACCTCCTTCTCTATCTCTCTTTGCTGTTTCATAATAAGTTCATCCTGATTTACTGAGTTCTCAGTAGAATTACCGGCACAAGCGCTACTACTCGACGCATCGTCCGCCATTTTTGAATTAAATAAAAATAATATTGACAGTTGACATTGCGACAAAATGACAGACCAAGTAACAAACAAATGACAAATTCGCGAAAATTCGCAATAAATTAAGAGTTGCCAGCTATTAATTTTTCTCTGATATAAAAAAATCCTGTTTTTTTTTTTAATTTGGAATTTATAAGAATAAGAAATATATTACAGCAAAAAATAAAATATGAAAGTCAATACTGCTCACGGTAGAAGATGACAAAAAACAATTAAATTATAATTTTCAGCATACAACCAATGAAAACTTAAATCGAACCAACCAATTACGTTTATGATAAAAAGCTGTATCACAATGGCCTGAAATAATATTATTTATTTATTTATTACAGTTAAAAAAATCATACCTCCACATGAAATAATATTGCTTAGGAAAATAAGAACATCATTTTAATAGTTATAATTAAAAAACTAACATGTATGTAATTTATTTATTAAATTTTACATTTATCTTATTAATAGATTTATCTATATATATAGCATTAATCAGCAAACATGTCTTCTATTTTCTTCTGCACTTCCTTTTCCGTTTCTGAATTGAGTTTGTCGGGTAAGTTCTTCACAGCCTCCATGTCCACGTCAGGTGTCTCATCAGTGGCTGCCTGACCTTTGGCCTAAGAGAGTATTCAAAATATTAAAATCGTTTTTGCTAACTGTTCCAATTGAAAGGACTATCGATATGTTTCATAGTGCTTTTATTTTTAAGAGATAAATTAGTATCCATTTCCTGACGATCTCTAAATTTTATTTTATAAAAACTATCTTGAAAAACTCACTCTCGCTTTCATAGTAATTCATTATTTCTCAAAACTGATGTAACAGATTTGAAATCAAACATTCATTCAACAGCTTTGTTATTTTTATAGCTTTTTATAAAAACAATATGACTATAACCAAACCACCTAAAATATAAAATTACTATCAAAAACAAATATCAAGAACAAAAACCTTTTCAAGTTGTATCTCCAGCTGCATAATAGCTCTTTCCAATCGGTAATTATCTGACACGAGCTGTGCCCAACGTCGGCGAAGTGCTCGTAATCTCGCCCCACTGGCTGTTTGAGACCTCTTACGCTCCCAGTTCACAGATGCTATTTGTTTTCTGTATATGTAATAGTAAATATATATATACAATATATACAATATTGGTACAAGTTCTAAGGTGCAGTTTTGTTTAAAGTTATTTTTTTAATGAAAATTTAATACTGGACTTAAAACCAGGACTCAGAAAGTTCAACTGTGTTCAACTCTATAGTTAAGGCTAAAAGAGCTTTTGTCAAAACTACAAAGATATTTTAAAAAAAAAAAAATTTTTATAAATACACATAATAAATACATACAATTATTTTTAAGCAAATTGTTTACGTTACACAAAAAAAAGATAATGAGTTAAATGGATGCTTTAATCTACAATATATAATAACTATATTATAAATTTTGTATTTCATGAACTCAATATAAATCTTGCATATCAATTTTATTTTATCCCTCAATATTTATTTCTTGACTATTTAATTATAAACTAAACAGTTTAGAATAATAAACATAATCTCACCTTAATTGTGTGTGTACATTTTGGGATTTTACTACTAATGCTTGAAGGACATTAAGATATGACCTCCAAGCTTCAGTACTGTATTGCAACTGCAATTCTAAGTTAAGAACTCTAGTGGCTTGATGAGAGAGTTGAGCGTGAGAATTATCAACAGCTTCTGCCCAGGCTGTTGGCTCACCTAGCCGTCCTGCTGGAGGTGGAGGCAGCTCATATCTGTTATACAGAGCAAACATATAATAATGCAAGTATCTATTACATGGGGTAAATTAAGATTTTTGTGTAATTATCTTCTAGAGACAATACAAATTGGATTTCATAACTCAATGTGCACTTACACCATAAACTACGGTTTATCATGCAAGCATTTCTTCAAATTGAAAATCATAAGAAATCAGAGTCAGAAATTATCATGAGTTTTATCAGAAATTTACACTGATGCTTAATAACACAAAAAACTATTTTAAATGTTAGATTTATCTTATTTTTTTTTTCACTAAGATAAGTACCTTTTCATAGATAATGGTTCCATTGGCAAACGCTGTTGAACTCGTTCCATCTCTCGTTGCAAAGCAATTGTTTCAAAAGCTGTACTAGGTTCTGGTCCAGCATTTTCTAGGTAATTCTTGGTAGGTCTATATCTTCTACATTCCTCTTCTACCATAGCCAAAGCCTAAAATATTGAAGCACAAAATGGATTAGATAATCAGATAAATTAGCTTTATATAAATAAAAATGTAAATTATACTTACTGCTTCTCTAACACCTGGATCATCATAGCCCTGGTCAATATATGGTAACGCATCTACAACAACTTCACCAGCCATGTTAATTTTCAAATTATTATTAGTACGTTATTTTATACTCTTTGAATACTTCATAAAAGCTTATTATTGACTTAAAAAAATTTTTTTTTTTGGTAACTGAATTTATAGTCTGAAGCTTATGATCAGAGCACACTAATATATTAATTTACTACAGTAATTAATTGCAAAACTGTATAATAAATCTCCCAACAACATTAAAAACTAAAAAGTAAAGGAAATTACTGCTAGCAAGAACCTAATCCAAATAACAGCATTGTTTTGACGTCTGACAGATTATACTACGTACGTGAGAAGCGACTATAATTGTAATAGAATAAAATATATACTCGGCACAGACTAAAAACTAGCAATATTTAATTATTTTTAAGCTCAGATATGAAGCTTAATGTTGTAATTAATAAATTAAATCAACTAAGGTAGGAGGTAAATCTTGTCAGTATTGTGAGGCTACCACCGTTATATCGACCCACCGAGCCACAGTGGACGTTCGGCAACCTTTATAATACCATTGTTTGATGCGTTTCATTCATTATTGCCCCAGAAGACCTTAATCATTAAGATCAGTTATTGGCCCACGTGTTAACTTTTATAATTCTAATAATTTATGAACTTTTATTATTAAGCTTTATATAGGTACTTGTACTAATAAAACTTTGTTATTTATCTATGAATATGATTTTGACATAAGTGTTAAGACATAGTTTTAAGTTTAATATGTTTTTGATGTAAATAAATTAAATTTAATTTCTTTATTAATATATAAGTATAGTTTAATTCACTTGGCAACTTAATTTTAAAAAGATTATTATTATTTATCATAACGCAAGTTTTAATGATGAATCAAGAAGTTGCTGATATAGATTTGAATAAGGTAAATTTTGTTACATACAAATCTATATTAAAAGTTTAGATGTGTATTTTACATAATTAATTCTTTCCAGGTCACCGCACTGCAGCAAAAACGTACATTGGCCTTTGTAAATCATTTTGTGATAAGTACAGTTCAATTTTTAAACAACTTTGCTAAACAATGTGAACAGAAATTGATGCAATTTGAAAGAAAATTGGAGAAAATTAATGCAACAATGGTTTTATTAGAAGCAAAAGTAAATCTTAGTCTCTAACATAATAGAAAAACATTAAATATAATTAATTAAATCTTAAACTTAGATTAAAACTAATTAAATTTACTATTTTTTTAGCTATCATCCATCCCTGAAGTGGACGGAGAGCCAGAAAAGACTAAATCTGAAAATGTTATTGTTAGTGAACAACAAAAAGAACCAGCTAAACAAGACAACACTAGTACAGCAACAGTTGAAGAAAATGATAATGTATCAAATGATACAAACATAAATGTAAATAAAATTAAACCAGAGTATGAAAGATTTGTTAAAATGGTACAAGTTGGTGTTCCAAAAGATGCAGTTAAACTTAAAATATCTTTAGAAGGATTAGATCCTAATGAATTAGACAAGATATTGTGATAGAACTTGTATAAAAGTTTATATGTTTGTTATTGCAAAGTTTTTACACTGGTGATACTCTATTTTTCAATGCCTAGCTTTTATAATTATTATAGTACAAGCTTAAACTGTTATGATATATTTTATTAAACAATATAAGTTACAACTGGGTGTATAATTTTTCCCAATATTAATTTTAAATTATTAAGCAAAAAATTATGCATTACATTAGTACAACCTTGTTTTTAGCTTCACATCTTTAAGTACATTAACAGTATTAAGACACATTGTGCTTCGCTTTCTAGTGAATTCGAGACATTGTGTTGAGTGGTGGAACTCAACTCCATACTTTGTCTTACCAGAGTGAGTAGTGGAAATAATTTAAATATAATCACTCTCTCACTGGGCTAAAAAGTCCATACTGATAACATATTTTTTATCAAATTACACATATAAATATATTCAAATAATGGCAATTACATATCTTTGTTAAATCGTATCTTGCGTCTGGCTGGCAACATGAGTCTTTTTGCCTTCTAATTTTAATTATCCCTATATATTAATATTGTTATTAATCTCAACTTAGTTATTCTAGTTGATGTTTCAATCAACTATATACTAGATAAAAGATTGCATACAACCTCGGCTTCAAAAAGTGATACCAGTCAATAGTAATAATAATAAAATATAAATCCATGCAATAATTTCTCAAAAATAATTTGAATAAAATCAAAACTTATTCCAGTCTGTTAAGGTTTAGTTTCGACTAGCGTGTAAGAGACTAAAAACATAGTAATAGTGTCCACTGGGTAGTGGATACAAAAAAATTCAAACATTCTGTAACGATAATTGGTCCAGATAAACCAACATTCAAGCATTTGTCAATAGTGTGGTGGCAAATGTTGGCCAAGCAACAAAATATTTAAATCTTTTAATATTTTGATTTAAAATATTTTTTATTAAAACTGACAAGTACTTACTCAAGGAAGGACACTCCTTTTAACTTTTGCTTCAGTAGCTATTTATGCACTTTTAAAAGCAACAGATGTTTTAGCTCATCTTTATAACTATAGTTGGCCTGTACTAGTATCAAAACATTTGGTGCTCTTAATTGCCAAGCCGATTTTAGAGCATTCGCTGAATTTAATCTAGTGGATAGTTAATTGAAGAGTTTATGACTTGATATTCATTACAATAAAAATGTGAATCATTATTTTTGTTAACTTTTAAATATAGTTTAAAAAGTGCCCATGTAAATATATTTCCAAAGATATAGATTAAATAGACAAAGAGTCAACTACAACATCCTAGACTTGTTACTATCAAAATATTACAGGTCTGTTCAATTTACTTGAAATATGTTAAGAATAAAGTTTTACTATACATTATTTAGATAGGTGATTTTAACTAGTAAAAAAAAGTCACAAGAGATTTTAAACTTATTTATTAGTCAGCTTAGAACTGGATCATCTGTCCCTTCCTCTTCTTGTCACCACCCAATTCGAAGTGCTTGCAGCGCTTGAGCGCAACTTGGGATCTCACCTTGCAGTCGGCACATTCAAGACGGAGTACAATTTTCTTGGTAGTTTTAGCCTACAAAAGGAAAATATATACATAATTACATTGACAATGAATTATCATACACAATTTTTTTAGTGTTATTTCATTATGCAGTGAGGTTATAATTTCAAAATTTACCTTCTTTTTGAAGATAGGCTTGGATTGACCACCATAACCCTGCTGTTTACGGTCATAACGTCTTCTACCTTGAGCAGCGTGCCTTTCCTTAGATTTCTTGTACTGTGATACTTTGTGTACCTTGTGGACTTTGCATTTCTTGCAGTAAGTCCTACGCTGTTTTGGTACGTTCACCTGAAAAATCACAAAACCGCAAATAAAAATATGACCGGCACTTTCATCATCACCACATTCCTAAACTATTTCACTAAACAAATTCCAAACATTTATTACATTAAAAGAGATTTTAATCGATTTTAGAAAAATAAACACACCATTTTGGCCTTTTCAGATATCAACCAACGAAACGTCAAACTAGAAAGAAAGATGTAGTGAGCAAGTTGACAGTGACAGATTATAATGTTTTTTTTAAATAAGCTAGTGGATCAAATTCTAGCATTTAAGGACACAATTATATTACTTATTTAATAATACAAATATAATATTGTAAACTAAATATATATACTATTACCTAAACTTTGTGGTATCATTATGAAATTAATTCTATAAAAGTTACATTATAATAATTAAAGAGGTTTTTAAAATTTTTACTTGCCAGACAATCTTTTAAATACGTATAGTATTTATTTTCTTCCTATTAATTCATATTTAGATGTAAGTAAAATATTTAATATATTTATTTGTTAATAAAATACTAAAAGACTTCTTCCAAAATTAAAATAAGTAATACTTCATTTAAGTTATAAATCCCAGTATCTAGATCAAGCAAATTAAGAACAAAATTTTCTTTATTTTCTAATTCGCGCCAAAACATTGACAATTTTAATCTTGCAAGTTTGTTTTTATAGTATGTATTATATCAAGTGTTTTTTCATATACATCTGAGAATTCGAAGAATATAGTAATTTTCAACAACTAACAAACATATCTTAACGACTTTCAAATTTATTAATCTCAAAAGAGATGAAGTTTTCTATTCCCGAAATTTCATGGCATAATAGAGATCCAGTTTTAAGTGTAGATTTTCAGCCAAAATGTAAAGCAAGTGATCCATTGCGGCTCGCTACCGGAGGAACCGATTCTCATGTTTTAGTACGTATAAGTATGATTTTTTTTATTTTATATAAAATGTCGCATAGTAAAAAAGTATTATTTCTTATGAAATTTTAGATATGGTATATATCTATAACGGATTCTGGCTCAGTTAACTTAGAAGTAGCTGCCGATCTTACAAGACACCAGAAAGCTGTAAATGTAGTTAGATGGTCTCCGAATGGACAGTACTTAGCATCTGGTGATGATGAATCTATTATATTTGTATGGAAACAGAAACTTGAGGAGCCCACACCCTCTATTGAGGGCGAGGAACAATATAAAGAAAGTTGGGTTATTCATAAGGTATTTAACTAATTAATTTATATTAACTAATATTTTTTTTTAACTACTATTTTAATATTTCATTATATTATTTTTATTAGACTCTCAGAGGCCACATGGAAGATATCCTAGATTTGAGCTGGAACAGTTCCTCAACGCAGCTAGCATCAGGTTCTGTTGATAATAAGCTGTTGGTATGGGATGTGGAAAGAGGAAGATACAATTCCATAGTGACTGATCATAAGGGCTTTGTTCAAGGAGTTGCATGGGACCCCAAAGGACAATTAATAGCTTCTGCAAGTACTGATAGGTACATTTCATTTACTTAGCTTTTATTCATAATATTAGTAGGTGGTGGATTAATTTAGTAAATTTATGATAAAAACGTTAATACTGTCATATTTTAAGTAAATCACTATACCATTTTGTACAATAAATATTAATAACACATATATTAAGAAATGGAACAAAACAGATTATTTTGTATAAAAATTGTTCTGTGTGTTTCAATTTTAGCAGTATATTTATGAATTATGAATGATACACATTATAAATTACAAGTATTGTTTTTTTTTCTATTAGTATACTTCCATCATAAAGTAAAGTTGACACAACATTACTTTATGATGAATTGTGTGTGTGGAGTTTAAGACTAAATATTTTTTAATAATTACTAATATTGTTTTTTGTGTGACTATTTTGCTTGCAGAGTATTCCGCACATTTGATGTATCAACAAAGAAGGTTGTGTCTCGCAGTAGTAAGGCAGTTCTGCCGTTTCCACCGGAACACCCCTTGCATGGCACAAGTGTCCGACTTTACTATGATGACACTTTGCAGACCTATTATAGAAGATTGGACTTTAGCCCCGATGGTCTGCTTATAGCTGGTAAATATTTTGTTTGAGGTCCTTTGATATATATTGTAAATGTAAATAAAATCTTATTTAACTTTGTAATTATGTCAAAAATTGTTATTTACAGAAAAAAATTATTAAATCCTTATAAAGTCAAGTTTAGTACTAATCAAGAAATTATTATTATGTAAATTTTGGCTAGCCATAAGAAATAGAAAGTCCTGCTGGGTTTCTTGCGCCTGTTTTTGTTATATCTATGGCTTTAATGAACTTAGCTCAAAAAATAAAACATGTTATTTATTATTTTGAATTTATTTAAAATTGACTTTTAAGTTTTATTAAATGTTGTATAAATTTTAAAGTAACATTTATTTTACAAATTTAATTTTTAATAATCTATATAGTATTTTCTTTTTTTAATTCACAGTTTTCTTTATTATAAAAGCAATATAATGATTAAAAATAAAAAAAATAAACCTATGACTGAAATTGTTGATTAAAAATATTTAAGTTGCTTATTAAACATTTGAATCAAAATGAATTTAATGTAAATGAACTAATATAAAATTAATGTACTGAGGTGGTTTGGAGATGCTTACGAGCATGAGTGATAAAAGTTTAGTTAGAAAAATGTATGAAGCAGAGATGGGAGGTACAAGAGGTCAGGGGCACCTTCATAAACACTATGTCGATGACACTAAAAGGCAAGGTCACATAAAAGCATGAGGATCAATTGAAGGGCTAGTATGATGAAGTGAAAGGAATTAACAGGAATTTTCTCTGACTTCTCCACTATGGCAGAAGCTAATAAATAAATATAAATTAATTAAGATGTATTTAGAATATATATTGTGATATAAGGTTTTTTATTAACAACACTGTATACTTTTTTCAGTGCCGGCTGGCAGGATTGAACCGGAACAGGGCAAGTTTGATGTAAAACCAATCAACGCTGTTTATATTTACACAAGATATTCTCTTAAAGTGTAAGTTGATGATTTTGTGTTGTGTAAGTGCTATTGCCTCACAAATGCAAAGTGTTTAATAGGAATATACATGAGATGCTTAGATTATTTTCTCATTATCCAGGTCATACTGGAGAAGTAAAATAAAACAGTAAAATATTTTTACAATTATTCTTCTTATAATAAAGTAACATTTCAAAAGATATAATTAGATTAAGAAACTTTTAAATGAAGTCAAAGTTTTATTGTTTTTATTATGAGTTAATGAAAATAATATAAATTTTCTACAAAGTGCCGCTATTGTGGCTACTTCGTTCCTGACGTTCTCAATATGTGTATATTTCAGGCCGGCCTGCATACTGCCATGCGCAGAGGCGCCGCTAGTGACGCGCTGGTCGCCGCGGCGCTACGCCGCGCGCCGTGACGGGCCCGCGCCGGCGTTCAGCACCGCGGCGCGCATGCTACTGGCGGTGGCCACGCGGCGCTCGCTGCTCGTGTACGACACGCAGCAGAAGACGCCCGTGGCGCTGCTGTCGGACGTGCACTATACCAGGTACTGTACTCACTGCAAACACTAACAAAGACATTACTATTTCAATGTTAGTTTAAGATAATTGTTTTTTTGATTCCTAAATCACATGTGGACCATGGAGTCATGTGTGGACGAGTAAAATCACATGTGGACCATGGAGTCATGTGTGGACGAGTAAAATCACATGTGGACCACGGAGTCATGTGTGGACGAATAAAATCACATGTGGACCATGTTGTCATGTGTGAATGAGTAAAATCACATGTGGACCATGGAGTCATGTGTGGACGAGTAAAATCACATGTGGACCATGGAGTTATGTGTGGACAAGTAAAATCACATGTGGAGCATGGAGTCATGTGTGGACGAGTAAAATCACATGTGGACCACGGAGTCATGTGTGGACGAATAAAATCACATGTGGACCATGTTGTCATGTGTGAATGAGTAAAATCACATGTGGACCATGGAGTCATGTGTGGACGAGTAAAATCACATGTGGACCATGGAGTTATGTGTGGACAAGTAAAATCACATGTGGACCATGGAGTCATGTGTGGACGAGTAAAATCACATGTGGACCATGTTGTCATGTGTGTATGAGTAAAATCACATGTAGACCATGTTATTATGCGTGGACGAGTAAAATCACACGTGGACCATGTTGTTATGTGTGGACGAGTAAAATCACATGTGGACCATGGAGTTATGTGTGGACAAGTAAAATCACATGTGGACCATGGAGTCATGTGTGGACGAGTAAAATCACATGTGGACCATGGAGTTGTGTGGACAAGTAAAATCACATGTGGACCATGGAGTCATGTGTGGACGAGTAAAATCACATGTGGACCACGGAGTTATGTGTGGACAAGTAAAATCACATGTGGACCATGGAGTCATGTGTGGACGAGTAAAATCACATGTGGACCACGGAGTCATGTGTGGACGAATAAAATCACATGTGGACCATGTTGTCATGTGTGGACGAGTAAAATTACGTGTGGTCCATGGAGTCATGTGTGGACGAGTAAAATCACATGTGGATCATGTTGTTATGTGTGGATGAGTGCAATCACATATGGACCGTTGTGTGTAATTACTTGTGGATCGTGACGTCATTAGTAGATGTGTAAAATGACATAGCCATACAACCTAACCAAGATGACACGAAATTTGAAGGTAGAAGATGTTCGTTAAAAACGACTTATACCACACGGTGAGATTAAAAAAGGTTTAAGGACTCTCGCAAGTTTATATGAAGTTTTATAAATATAGTTTATATGAAATGTAAATTTAGCCAAAGTCACTGTTTTAAGCAACAACGCGTGCATGTAAAAGAAAGAAATTGTTATAGTGTATTCATGCAGGCGGGCCGCTAATATTACATAAAATTGAAGTTGTGGGTTCGATTCCCACTCGCGAGAATGATTATTATGACGTCTCGAATCCGGCGGAGTACGGAGTGTGGTAGTCAAGGTATTTCCTCTCCACATCGCTACGGGGGATAAAAGCGTAAATCTAAAAAAAAATATTAAATAACTCTTTTACTATAACAAATTTGAAATTTAAAATGGCTGCCTTGAAGTTTTGACTTACCAAGTTATGTGTATTATAATACCAAGCCCAAGAATTGCATTCCCAGGTTAACAGATCTGACGTGGTCGCCCGACGGCCGCGTGTTGGTGGCGTCCAGCACGGACGGGTTCTGTTCGGTGGTGAGCTTCGCGGACGGCGAGCTGGGGGAGCTGCTCGAAGCGGCTGAGGACACTAAAGAGTGTGCTGGTATGTTTGTGCATTTTTGGATAGTATTTATTAAGGATTTTTTTAAACGTACCTTTATACTTTACGCTGTAGTAGGGTAGTCGGAGATAACTTAGTGTCTATAAACTATTGTTTGCTATTCGCATTATATCAAAAAATTAACTTTTGTTTGTGGAAAAGTCAACGCTGCGTTCTGTTTTACTAGACCGGAGAAATGAAAGTATTTTTTTTAGAAAAAAACTAATCTTCAGAGTAGGAATCGAACCCACGACCAATAGCAAATACAGTACAGATGGTGTCCCATTGTTTCACAATGACCTTAATTTTTTTTAAACATTTTTTTATATTTACATATATATAGATTGATTTAAATAAATGCCTTAATATGTATGAGGCTATATTCATTTAGTTAGTTGATTTTTTTTCTATTAAATAATAAACTAATTTAACTAATTATTTAAAATAATACAATTTCATATTACATACTATATCTTACATGAGATGGTTAAAATGAAGGCAAGTTTTAAATTATCTTTATATATAAATACATTTTCTATTTTCAATATAAAAATATTTTTGCATATACCAAAATATATGCGATTAATCCGTTTAAAATAATTTCATTTAAAATGTGTTATATTAAAGTAACTCTATTAAAATTTAGACAACATTGTTATTGAAAGTATTATATCAAAAATTTCAGAGCCAATGGAAACGAATGAAGAGCCTCAAGAGAGAGACGACGAACCAAAACCTGTAGACGTCAAACAAAAATCAAAAATGGATTCCTTCATCAAGTTCAAGACGCCCAGCGAGAAGTCACCTAAAAAATCAAAAATCGATACTAAAGATGAAAAAACACCTGTCAAAATCGATGTGCTAATGGAGACAGCGATGCCATCTTGGTCCGACAACTCCAGCAATGATATAATCAAGCCCAGTGCGGAGTCCGTGGACGTGGACAAGCAAAGTGAGATAACAGTTATCGAAGACAGCGAGGACATCAAACTGGTGTACGAGGAAACTGAGGGCACCAAGTCTGAGAGTCAGTCACCAAAGCAGAAGGTGGATCCCAATGTGGATATGAAAAATAAAAACACTTCACCATCCAGTAGTTTCTTGAAACAAGCCAAAGTAACTGATATCAAACAGCCCGTCACTCTGAAGTCAGCACCGAGCCCTAAAGCCCCGAGGCGAGTCAACTTCGTTACTTTATCCAGCCCTAAGAACAGTAAGAAGAAATAAGTATTATTTATGTATTTAAGTTAAAAAATGATTTTTTTATAGTGTATAATTAATTGTATAAAAATAATTTTAATAATTTTAAATTATAATACAATTTCAAATATGTATAATAATGTGTTATTTTTATTATACCTTTTATTTTGAGTACAGAAATAATTGTAAAGTATATATATTTTTTTAGTTAAATTAAACACATAAAATACAAGTTCCTTAGCGTCATTATAAAGATATAACAAATATGTGGTAGCTTGTGTGTGTGTGTGTGTGTCTAACATTATTAATATTATTGAGGCCACTTGCGGCGCAGTGGTATAGCGTCTGATCGTAAATGCGATCGGTTGTGGGTTCGGTTCCCACTCGGGGGAGTGATTATATTAAAATTACTTGCACTTCCTCGCTCCGATAAGACAGTGCGGCGTTGAGTTCCACTACTTAACACGTAATGTCTTGAATTCGTTGGAAAGCGTAGTACGGAGTGTGACACTAGGTACTTCCTGTCTACCCTGCTATTCAGTTTAGGCAAAGCAAAAATAAATAAAATTAATTATAATACATCTTCTTTGTTCGTTTCCATTATCTTCTTGTATTTAAAGAGGAAATACAAGTGTTATAGTTTTTCTATCGCTTGAGACATGATATAAAATGAAATCTGGTTAAATGGCACCTGGATTAATTCAAAACTCTATTATTGAGAATTTCAATGGAGTTCTGGCACTTTGTTATGGAATTACTATTGATGGAACGTTTACTATAGAGGTATAATTAAGTCTCAACACCTTGTATAATTTTCCTGTATAATTAATAGATTTTATCAGGTCGGAACAGATTAATGATATTAATACATTTCTTTATAAACAAAACTATATTTACAATAATTTCTTAAACTACTTTTTTGTCTGTCGGTACTATCAGATTTTGACCTACTACATATCATAGAGTATAACGCGATATATTGATAATATAAATTAATTATATAAATTAAAATAATTAAAGTCATTACTAATAAACTAAAATTGCTTGTATAGTCTGTATTATCACATTATATTGTATCTGTTTCTTTTGCGATGTCAACTTTGTTCTTTAAATTATTATTTAATCTATATATATAATAAAGTCGATAAAATTATTCATTAATATATTTCCAGTCACAACACTATACATTTCCACCTGTATAATTGTAATTATGCTCTATAAGCAAGAACCTTTATAAATGAGACAAATATAATTTTTAACCTATTTATTTCTAAAAGTGAATAAATTAATATTCGAGGCCAGTCGTGGCACAGTGTGACAGCGTCCAACTGTAAACGCGATCGGTTGTGGGTTCGATCCCCACTCGGGGGAGTGATTATATTTAAAATTATTTTCACTTCCTCACCCCGGTAAGACAAAGTGCGGCGTTGAGTTCCAACACTCAGCATACTACTTCTCGAATTCAGTGGAAAGCGAAGTACGGAGTGTCTTGACAATAGTTACTTTCTGTCTATATCTGCTATGCGGAATAAAAAGCGTGAGATTAAAAAAACTCAAATCAAATAGTACAAAACCCTTAGTCAGGTTTCTTTGTTATTATCTACTCATTATAAAACCATCATTGTGGAACATTAATTTCTTAAGAACAAGTACCGGAAGACAAATAAAAACTACAATAAAAGGTAAACATTTTAATAAATATTTACAATTTAGCTGAGGTTTATCACATTTCAAATAAAGAAATTATAATATAACAAAATATTTTCTACAGTCCGTCCGTCCGTCCGTCCGTCCGTCTGTGTGTGTGTGTACCTGTTCACCTGTCACAAGCTGTTTACACAACTTTGACATTTCCTGTCATAATACTTTAATTATTATTGCTCTGATATGACATAAATTGAAACAGAACGTTTCAAAACACAACGCCATTATACATTTGATTTTAATTTTCACAATATTTTCCTACATTGTAACCGACACGTAGTTTTTAGTTTTCAATAATGTATAATTACATACAAAATGTATATAACGTAAAAAGCTGCGACCGATTGCGATGTGGCTTGCGGTCGCGGGGCGCGTGGCGCGGGTCACAGGTTCACAGTTCATCGGTAAAGTCGTGCAAAGTCCCGTAAGAGTCGAGCTAACTCCTTGCATTTCTCCGCTCTGGAAAGTAATAACTAAGATAAGATTGCAATTCCAAATTACATATGAAGCATCCTACTAATTAATAAAAAAAATGTCAATCATTTTATTCATATGAAAATTTTTTTTTGTGTGGTTTTAAGTTTTATACTACCTTTATAGTAGTAACTAAAATAATCTTGTATATAACTTTTTTATTGAAGAACATTATATTTATAAATTGGACTAAATCACATAATGCAGGAAATATGACAAATGTAAAATAAATAAAAACTTAATGTGCGGCGTTGAGTTCCAACACTCGCAATGTCTCGACTTTGGTGGAAAGCGAAGTACGTAGTGTCTGGACACTAGGTACTTTCTGTCTATGTCAGTGTAGTATATAAGCTGGTAGCCACCTCATGGCGTACTGGTGGAACTGCCAGCATTGGTGCTGCGTGGCGGCGGGCGCGCTCGCCGGCAGCCGCCGCAGCGCGCTCTGCAGCCACTCGCCCGCCGCGCCACCACCAACACCAACACCAACACCAACCCCAGCACCCGCCATGCTCTTCTCGAACGTGAGCAGCTCGTGGAGCACTTCAGCAACCTGGGGCCAACATAGAAAACCAGAATGTACATTAATAAGTTGTAACCAATGTGTAAGAATCTGCAGCTGGTAGTAGAACGCATGGCGCACGCGGTCAGAGCGCTTGGACGGTATGCAAGAGGCGCGGGTTCGAATCCCGCTGCGTTTAAATTTTTATATGTTTTCTTTCAAAACTGTTTTCTAATCCCAAATGTGGAATAACACTTTAAAAATAGTAAATATGGAATGTTATATTTATTCTTTATTATAGTTTTTGCCACATTAAACAATATGCTAACAGCGCCTGAATTCCGAGACAATGTGTTAGTGGTGAAATTTAACGACGCACTTTATCAAATCAGAAATAAGAAATGAGAATTATTTTATTTTAAAATAATTCCGCCAATTGGGGATTGAACCCAGAACAAATTAACCCAGAGATGCTAAAAACTCTACAACAGAGATAGATGCTAACAACATACACAAGTTATTACAAACGTATAAGAATTTCGAAGCAGCTGGTAGTAAAACGCATGGAACTCAGGTTTGGACGGTTTCCAACAGGCGCGGGTTTGAATCCTGCTGCGTTCAAATTTTTATACGTTTTTTCAAAATTGTTGTTGTGATAAGTTATTTTTCATGATATTATAAAATATATATAATAGTAAATGACTTACATCGCCGAGCATACACGAGTGTAGGTGGAACACGCATCCCTCCAACAGCGAATACGTGAGTGTCTCTCCATATTGTACTAAGACTTTGCTTACTTGTCCTGCAAACAATAAGTTCATTTGTATAATAACGAGTAAAATTGGCGTTGCCTTGGCAACGTATTCTATAAAAATAAGTAAAAATAATCTGATGTTCACGTTAGCAACGCATCGTGTACGCATCAACGGGGATATCTAGTTTAATAAATTTATACTATTTTCTAAACAAAAAAATATATAACAAAAATGATAACCAGTGAGCTAACTAACCTTTGAGCACCTGGTCGTCCGTCCTGCTGGAGTTGGCGAGTCTTGTAAAGTCATATAAAAATTTCATGAGTGAGCAGTTGGCGTCGCGGTGGTCCAGCGAGCACGCCGCGCAGGCCACCTGCAGCACCTGCGCGAGGGGCCCTCCCGCGCCCTCGCCCTCGCCCTCCGCGCCGAGGAGGGCTTGCGGACAGCGTTGGAGGTAACTGGGGGGATGAAACAAACAGTAAACATTATCAAATGTATAAAATTGTAATTCATAATGAGTTTACTTAAATACTTCGACCAATTTCTTGTGTATTATAACGGTTTATTTTCGCTTTAAATGTTCTCTGGACAACAAGCCCACTTTATTATAATACCAACATTTGCACATTTTTTTATATCTCTATTATTGTCAATACAAAGGGGTGAAGAAATAAATGTGACATCCGAGATATTCACAGGTCCCCAATTTTCTCATATACACTACCGTTCAAAAGTTTGGGATCATCTTAATTTTCATTGTCAGTAAAACTATACCGTAATAAATCAATCAAAAAACACATTGTTATTGTTATTATTTAACAAAAATACTAATTTCAAATAATAGACCGGTTATTGTGCCTCGATAAAAGACGAGTGGGCTTTAGATATGTGTACTGCGCAGACCGTCAAGCACCGCGGTGGTAGTATGGAGGTTTTGGGGATGCTTTGGCAATAAAAATCCCGGCCATCTGATAAAATTCACTGTTAAACCGAAAAATGAAGGCTATTTGAAAATACTTGAAGCAAATGCCATTCCCTCTGAAATTAATGAGTAAGGTTTAAATTTTGTTTTTCAAAAAGCCAAATCATGCTAGATGTTCTTAGAGCAAAAACGATGAGACAATGTTTTGAAGTCTTCACAATCGCCTCATGTATTAGTCTCGTCTCCGATTTGAATTAGTATGGGATGGGGTTGATAGAAAAGTTTCTTTCTATCATTGATGCACACCGGTTCTTCTCCGGTGTGCATCGAGCTCAGCACAGTTGTGGGGATACTAACACAACGAATGGCCTTCGAAAATCTCAATAAATTAAATCCAAGAATGTGTAAATCTTGCAAATAAGTAATAAAGAACAAGGGTGGCCATTTTGACGAAGACAAAATTTAACGACGATTTTTTACTTGTATACGGATTATATTTAACTAAATGCTAATCGAAGATATGGTTAAGATTTAAGTGTAAAACGGTATATTTCACATTTATTATGGTCGTTTTAATCAAAATGACCCCAGCGATACCAAACTTTCGAACGCTAGGAGCGAAGTGTATACGCATAGTAATACGACAGTGACCGACCGCACGCACAGCCGGAACAGGTCGTCCACAGTGTCGGGGTTGTCGGCCAGCCCGCCGCGGCGCGCCAGCAGCAGCAGCGCGGGCGGCAGCAGCCCGTGCAGCAGGCGCAGCAGCGCGGGCCGCGTGGCCGCGTCGGGCGGCAGCGCGTCCGCCAGCACGGCGGCCAGGTACAGCAGGCACGAGTGCGCGCGGCGCGCGTACAGCGGCGGCAGCGCGGGCGCCAGCGCCGGCAGCAGCGCGGCGGCGTGGCGGCCCAGCGCGCGCACCATGAAGCGCGCGCAGCGGCACGCGCGCTCCATCACGCGGCCCTCCGACACGTACCTGCGCCGGGGGAGATTATCACGTGGCGAACTGAGCGCGACCGACGCGAGACGACGCAACGGCGGAACGAGCCTCACTTGTCCATGACCTGGTGCACGACGGGCCAGGCGTCGCGCGCGGCCTGCAGCGCGGGGTGCTGCGCGGCCGCGGGCACGGCGGCGGCGGGCACGTCCACGTCGCGGAACAGCGCCGCCAGGCGGTCCAGCCACAGCGCCGGGTCGCCGGCGCCGCCCGCCAGCAGCGCGCGCAGCGCGTCCAGCTGGAACGCCGTCGCCTCGCGGATCGCGATGCTCAGCTACTTGGCGGGATACATTGACAAATATTCCTTATTATAAAATTAAATTATAAAAAAACGGTGATTTAATTTTTCGAGGTTATATTTTTTGACAGTTTCCGGATGGTGGATGATGTCTGTCAAGTTAAAAATAGTATGTTTTACCATTTCAACATAAATTCGAGCAACGTTCGCATATTATCAAATTTCATTAACAAAATTGGTGTTCTGTGAAAAATTTTTGTCACAAATTGCGAAAATCTGAAGAGCAGCCGCGGCCAATATTTGCGTAATATAATCTCTAAAAAGTACATTTACTTTCGCGGCCATAATTTATCTGTTCAAATAAAGATTTCAATTATTTTTGCAAATTTTTTAAACCAATACATATCAATCACCTCTTATATAAAAAAATATATTTAATTTTTTTTAACTCAATATTTTACCATACTTTACAATAACCTATCAAATTACTGTAAATTATTCAAAATGTCTAATCCAAGTCGTATTACAGATAAAGATACAAAAAAAACTGACTATTTATATAAAAATCTATGATACTTTTGAAACACAAAAAAATGTTGCTAAGATAAGAAAAAAAAAGCAATATATCACTCTCTCTTATATACTTGCGGGGAGACATTTAGACACTCTAATTACTAAGTTTTTAGTGAAATGTAGTAGCAACCTGCGGGTGCGGCAGCCGCGACAGCGCGGCGGCGAGCGCGCGCAGCAGCGTGGCGGCGGCGTGCGGCGGCAGCGCCAGCGCGTCGGCCGCGCGCGCCGCCTGCAGCAGCGCCGCCGCGTGCGCGCCCGCCAGGCGCCGGCACGCCGCGCAGATGCTCTGGTAACACACACACCACACTGTACACCACCACTTACCGCTTGTGCTCAACGAAGAAAAACCGACTTCACAAAATGGCATACAGCGAATTAATTAAATATTTATATTTAAAAAGCGTAAGATATTTATAACATATAAAACATACTATCCTGTGTGATAAAGTGGTCAAAAAGAACCTAGTGTCAAATCACTTATAGAGATCACAATCGAGAAACTTATTTATGGCAAAACTTAACGAACTATGTTTTACCAAAAAGAAATAATAAAATTAATTTCAATAAAATGCTTCCACCAAGTGGAAATCAAACCCACAAACAATTGTCTTTACAGTCCCACATTGTCTTTTATTATCATCCCATGGGACAGCAATGTATAATATAGCTAACTATGGTACTAAAATAAATAGTCAAATAAAAAACAAATTATTACACCATATTTTTTTTATATTTTTTAGCTTCACGCTTTTATCCCGCATAGCATGGTAGACAGAAAGTACTTAGCTTGACACTCCGTACTTCGATTTCCATCGAATTCGATCAAATAATTGCGTGTTAAGTGGTGGAACTCAACGCCGCACTTAGTCTTTTACCAGAACGAGGAAGTGAAAATAATTTAAATATAATCACTCCCCCGAGTGATTATATTTAAATTATTGATCGAACCCACAACCGATCGCGTTTACAATCAAACGCTGTCACACTGCTCCACGACTTACCTAAATATTTTAAATACAATTCGCCAATTGTAATAACAAAATAGTAGAAACACATAACACACCTGTAAAGCAGTAGCCGCAGCACTAGCCAGCTTAGGATCTTGTAGGGCTCTCAGCAGGCACTGAAGACAGGGCTCCAAGCACTCAGGGTGTCTTTCAATCCACTCGCACAATTCCCCGAGCAACAGGATGCAGGTTTTTCTGACAGCAGGATGAGCATTTTCTGGCATTGCCAATATAGCTTCCACCACTTTTGGCACATATTCATATTCGTCTCTGTAATAAAAGATTTTTTTTATATAATTATGATTTTATTTGTAGTATTTTTTTTAACTTCACACTTTTATCGTGTTTAATACCACATAGTAGACAAAAAAGAACCTAATGTCAAGGTACTTTATACTTCATTTTCCACCGATTTCAAGACATTGCGTGTTGAGTGGTGGAACTCAACGTCGCATTTTGTCTTACCAAAGCGAGGAACCGAAAATAATTTAAATATAATGACTTGTCTCGAGTGGGAATCCAACCCACAACCCATCACGTTTTTATTAATAATTATTAAAATGCTGTAATTTCTATTTTTACTTTCTTGTACCACAAGAATTGGGTTAGAAATATATATTTAGTGGAATAATTAATATTAAAATTCAGATGAAGCTAATTAAATTTTGTTAAAAAAATAAAAGAAATCATTATAACATGAAGAATACAAATAACAAATTAAAAATCCATTAAAATAAATAAATTTAAGATACATGTCATTGTCCCTATAATTATGTAATATATACATATATATATTTACAATATTATATAAAGCAAGTAACAAAAATAAACTTACGGCAATATATTCTTAGCGACTGCCTTCATCATGAAAAGTGCAGCTTCAGTCTGTTCCCAGGGTAGGTCTGCTTGGAGGACGGCAAACATTTTCTTAAATACTGAGCTTGAACCTACTATAAACACTACATCTTTAACTAGAAGCATTACTTTTGATCGGAACTCCTGAAAAAAATAAATATATATAATATATTTTTTATCTAAGACACATTTTTAATTGAAAAGATATATTTTAAAACAAAATAAACAAACAAATTTGGTTTTAATAATATAAAACATGTTAGTGAGAGCATCAGCTCTAGAGTATGCCAGCTTTTGTATGAGCTTTTTTAAATAAACTCTTAAAATTATATTTTTTTATTTGTTTTAGCTTCACAAAGTTAGAATTGTAACATGCAGAATAGAATTCTGTTATTCTTTAAAAAGGACATGGAGAATGGTGTAGCTTAGTTCCAGGTTTTCTATATCTACTCTATTAAGTTGATGATATATGAAGATAACAGTAGTATAAATTTTAAGTTTCCCTTAAATATGAAAACTTACATAGAATTCATCTCCTTCATCAAGTAGCCGAGTGTGATCAGGTTCACACTGACAATGCCTGGCTAGCGCTTCAATAAGCCTTTCTATATGAGGCTTAAAGATATCCGTTAAGGGCTGGTAGTCTCTATTATATATTTCTTCTGACAAACGATACCACAAGTTAAATGTAATTTCAGCTACCTAAAAATAATTTAAAATATAATATAAACTTAAATAGATAAATGAATAAAATATTAATTTCCATTATTACAAAACAGCTTTTTATATTAATTACATAATAATATAACTAATTATTTACCAATAATTACTAATGATCAATTATATTTGCTAATGATTTGTTCTTACAAATTAAGTTTCTTACAAAAAAAGTTTTTTAACTTACATCATAATAATGGTGTCCAACGCACACTAAAGCCAACTCCAATGACCTCATTGCAAAATGAGTACCACCATTTGCAGCTGTCAAAATTATTTTCTCTAGAAATGTTTCAGCTAGTTCTGTGAAAACTCTTGCATAATTTGCAGCCTTTTCTTCTTCCTCATGTGCTACGGCCAGATGGTAGCTTTCTTCTAAAGATGATATACTTTCAAATAGTAACTTTTCAACATCAGGATTATTGTTATTTTCTTCCAAACAGTGTAGGGTTGTACATATACAGTCTGATGCGGCATCATGAAGCATATTTATAGAGTTGTGATCCCTTAAAATTTGCAAGCTAAACCCTATAATGGCATTCTGTGGCACTTCCTCTATACTCATAGCTCTTACCTGTATCCATGAAGTCATGCATTTAACTACTTTTAATGCTATATGAGTATTTTGAGAGTTATTTAAAGATTCTTTAAGAAAAAATGTCACTATTTGAGAATTATTTTTAAATTGAAATTTAATTTCTTCTCGACGATTTTCACCAAGTTTTAGGCTTGTTGAGTCAATTTCTTGAGGTAAAACTGTTAACACTTCCAAAAGAGCATAGTCATTTTTATTTGAAAACAACTTAATAAGGTCACTAACACAATTTGCCCAAGTAGTCATTTGTAGGGCTAGATTAGCTAAGGCTAATGAAAGTTGGGTAAGAATCGCTGGAGTTGTGTCAGGAGCAATGCCTTCCAAGTGTGCTATCAAAGAATTTCGAAGTGACACCACAGCTTCTTCGGGCAACTCTGACAGGTTGTGTTGCACTTTTGATCTCATAGTCTGTGCAGCAAAGTAACATGATTGAACGTCTTTCTTCTCTTGCAAAAGCTGATCAGCTATTTTCCAAGAATGTATCTAAAAAAATAAACGTGGCTCATAAAAAAACTATTTAGGAAGAAAATATTTTTGATTAATATATTAAGACTTGTGAGAAATATAAAAAATACATACAGATTTTTGTACGTCCGCTAACCAAATAGAAGCCTTTTCCTTTTCAACTTTATTGGGGTTATCGTACAAGGCACTAATGGCCTGGTATATCGTATCCATCGACGGCGCCTCCATAGCGGTAACAAAAACCACAAGATAATCTTAGTATCTTTCACTATTTGCTAGAAACAGGAAATTCATCACTGTTCATATTATAATTAAAATTAGTAATAGAAAATGCACTGTATATAGAATAATCAAACAACGTCAGTCAAACCGTCAAACCACAACGATCAAATTAACGTTAGAGCACAGATAATAAGCAACTAATTTTAATGATAAGCTCATTCATTATATGACATAACTATTAGAATTTTACTTTTTAGTTTTTATATAGAATAAATATAAAATAAATATTGTTATATTTATTTTCAAAAAAAATATACTTTAAAATTTAAATACAATTGCTTATTGCCAATATCTCTATACTAAAATATACTAAAATAATAATACTAAAATAACTAAAATATACTAAAATACTAAAATAATAATGCCATATTCTATTAATTCACTAATAATTTTATAGTTAATAAAAATAATAGTGGTCAAAAGTCCCAAATATATATATTTTATAATCTGTTACCAAAAAATTAACTTCATGTTAATGTGTAAATTTGCTATATAGCAGTCTGTGGTTAAGTTAGGCAATAGATAAGTAAAGTTGAAAGGACATCGAATCAAAGATTATAAAATAATAAACAACCAGTCAACCACAAATGTTTTTCACGGCCGTGACGACTATTCGAGGTGTTTCTGCATTTGCGAAACAAGCGTACGTGAGATCACTACACAAGACATTAGCGACAATGGCTCCTGTAAAGGTATGTAAAAAAATCCACTTGGTAAATTACATAACTCTATTTAATTAATTGCGTTTATTTTAAGGTTGGTGACAAATTGCCGGCTGTAGATTTATTTGAAGATTCTCCTGCTAATAAGGTGAATTTATGTGAGTTGGGCGCTGGAAAAAAAGTTGTATTGTTTGCCGTTCCCGGCGCATTCACTCCTGGCTGTTCTAAGACCCATCTCCCGGGATACGTTCAGAACGCTGATAAATTGAAATCTGAAGGAGTTTCGGAGATTTTATGTGTTTCCGTAAATGACCCCTATGTGATGGCTGCTTGGGGAGCCCAGCATAATACGAAAGGAAAGGTAAATATTAATTTATAATAGGTAAATAATTGTTTATAAGATATTTATAATAAAATCTCAAACATTCATATTTTCATAAATAATGACTTTGGGTTATAATAACAATAATAGCTACCTATACTGTTCTGTTCTGTTGCTAACATACTGTATTGATTGGCCTCTAACCTTCAGTCATTTACATAAATTATGAACCTTTCATACATATTTGATAAGCTTTTACTGCTTGGAATTCCATTTCATTCTATTACTAAGAAAAATAATGTTATTATTGAGTCAATATAATATTAAAATATATTTTTAGATCTTTAAATGTAAAAAAAAATATTTTAAGATTATGTTGGATCATGTTGACTCATTAATAATAATATTATTTAAAACAAATATACTGGTTTTATGGCATATTTTACAGCAATATTAAAGAATGACAGTGATAGAAACATCAATATTGTAAATATAAGTACTCTCCATTCGGCCATCACAGGGGAAGTGGGATAGCATCTGGCTAAAAGCATTCAACTGAAATAAAGGTCAATGCTGCACAATGACCTTAAAGAAACAGATTTTTTTGAATGTATCTAGTATATGTTATTACATTTCATGTTAAGGAAAACATGAAGATTTCAATGTAGAGTGACTCAAAACTAGACACTAAAATGCATATTGCATATTCTGTGGTTTTTAGTCCTCAATGGTGGTATATATATGAAGTAAAAACAAATGACATTGAGGTCTGCCTGCTGAATGCATATGAACAATTATAAAATTTGTCTATCATTACTAACTGCCTATTGTCACATAACTATTGTCTATAATAATTTTATATTACACATACTGAAATATTGTTTTATTTCAAATTAGTTGATTTTTTTAATGGCCATTGTGTTGCTTTATTTTACTTTTGAAAATATATTAATATATTTTGCTTATGAAAAAAGCGAGAGCCTTAAGAAAAATAATTTTTCATGTTTTTTTAATATTTATCAGGTCCGCATGCTAGCTGATCCCAGCGGCAACTTCATCAAGGCATTGGACCTTGGTGTTAATCTGCCACCTCTAGGAGGTCTCCGCTCAAAAAGATTTTCCATGGTCATTAATGACAACACTGTGGAGGAATTGAATGTTGAACCAGATGGAACAGGTCTTTCTTGTTCTCTTGCTGATAAAATCAAACTGAAGAAGTAGACTCCTGCTCTAGAAAGTCACATCATTTCTCTATGCAATGTGATCAATACACCTAGCTTTATTCCAACCTTAGACTGTCTAAGCACCCCTTGTGATAATGTCTATTAAATATATGTATATTACTTTATTAACTATATATTTTTTGTTTTATTTATTTACCTACGAACATGATAATCTTACATAAACTAAAACATAATATCGTATTAGAATCTAGTCAGATTATAGTTTTCTATTTATAAAGATATAAAAATAGATTAGATAAGAATCCTGTACATATTAAAATGAACAAGTAACTACATAATATATGAAACTACAAATTAATAATAATATAATGTTCTAAATACCACAGATTCGTAAAAAACTTCATTTGATATACGCAAATTTATTACAGCACTAACTAGAAGCTACTTACGCGACCTCCATATACAACGAATGCGCATGCTACATAACATCCACTTGACGTTGTCAATGTCATGGGTCTTGTCAAACTTGCGAATTTGTAGGGGATGTGAATTATTGTTTATTTTGCAATAAAATATGTTATTATGACTAAAAGACGCGAAAATGTTTAAGCAGGTGCAGTATTGCGGCACCGTTTTCTTTTTTTTAACGTTAGTTTATATAACTAGAATAGTTTTAAGTGAAATATTCGAAGATGAAAGCTCTGAGGTGGACGAGTGGCTGGACCAGAACGATCTTGGAGAATACAAAAAGCTATTTAAAGATTTGGGTATGTATTTATGAGTAATTGCAAAAAAATGATAATTTTTAGTGCCTGACATGTTATTAATATTACAGCAAAATATCATATTTTCTATAATATCAATGTAGCGTGAACTAAATTAATTCGTAAAAATATATTTCAAAATTGAAATGTACTTAGAGCATATTACATTAACATTTATTTTTTAATATTGTTAATTTTAAGAATGTTAGCTAAAGTAACACTATCAGAATATATTAGCATATTAATTTATTTTTTTAACCTGAATATAGTAATAATTAACAATGAATTAAAACATTATAAATGTATATGATTTAAGTAGTCCAAAAAAAAGCAGTTACTTTATTGTATAAAATATTTTGACCAAGACTGAATGAATGAGGTATTTAATTATTAATTTTGTTTAATATTAGAAAATACAAAGTAGAGAGTTTGTTTTTTATTATTTCATTTTGTTAAACAATAATTTTCATTCATTGAAGGAGACACCTTAGATTAAAAATTTTTGAAAATAATACTTATAGAATAAATATTTGACATTATCAATAAAACAATTCAGCTTGAATTACATATATTTCTCTGGTCTTATTGAAATTGTATGAAATACCTTCGAGAATATAACAGGTTTAAAAGAAAGGATGATGATATAGAATGATGTTATAGCTAAATTTTATTGTAGAACTAGAAATTTCATGTAAAACTATTTAAATAATTAATATATGTAATTTATTTGTACCTTCTATGTAATTTTATAAATGCTCCATTCATGTACATGTACAACATAAAATATTTTTATATTTTTTATTTACACTTTATTCACAAAAATAACATCAATTTTCAATAGTGCTTTATTTAATGTTTTCCTTGAAAGTCATTAATTTATTTAATATGCTCTAAATAATATAAAAAAATTTATTACTACATGCCTGCTACAAAATATTATATACTTGGAACTACTATTATCCCCCTACCTTTATACTCATAAAATATATAAAAAAAAATTAGTAACAGGACTATCATAAACCAAAGATAACTATAATGAAATATAATTTGCACACTCATAAGGGCGAAATCCCAGGGTATCCCTGACGTCACGCCCACCTACCACGATTTGAGGGTGTAGAAATTTGGGGTGGGCGGCTCGCTCAGTCGCGACGCAACACAGTACCGTGCGCACGTATCGACTCGTCCCTTATCTGTATACATCATTAAATATGACAGCATTTCTATTTTATGTGATAAAACATATTAATATGCCATATTTTAAAGTATATTTTAACTAAAACATTATATACGTTGCGTTGCGTTCTCCCACGGTCGATAGTGCGGCCGCTTTCTCTCAATAGTTGACAATAACAGAGGTTGTCTTCAATATGTGGCAATTCGAGGATTCCGAGATTTGCTCAATCGGCATGATACATCCTTCGCACAGTCGCCACTCGGGCCTGTCCCTGCTGTCCGGCATGTCCACGTTCTCAGGTAACCCGTCCAATATGAGATGATTTTGTTTCTTTGTTACATAAAGACGTGTTTGTTTTAGTGAAATAAGAAATATATTAACAACATAATATATGATTGTTTTTCTAGTAATAAAGGCTTCTGTAATTATAAAGAATATCAATCACTTTAAAGTCTTTGTCGTTTTTTATTCATATCGAAACAAAGCACTCTCGCGACATTAGCTCTTTATTGTCAAAGTGATCTGTTTCGGCATCTGATTCCTTACAGGATTTTTGAATTTAAAATATTTGTTATACGATATACAATATTTTTTTAAGTCATATATATATATAATTTAAGAACAATTTATTAATTCTGTATTTATCGATTTCAATGATAAACAAAGATGATATTAAAAAATATTTTACCAACAAAGTTACAGCCTTTACGACCGTCGTATTAATGATATAATATAAAAATCGAATACTTGTTTAAGGAGCAAGTCGGCAAGTAATATTAATAATCATAACTGTACATATTTGAACCCTACACATACAAATTTCCTGCCGCCAGGCTGTGGTAGACGGTGGTAATTTTAAATTTAATGCGAGAAGATTGTGACACCGAATATCAAATAAATTCACGAATATATATGCAAATATTGCTATTAGATGAAATGAATTTTTATCAATTTTAATATACTGTACTAATAAAGTATAGGTCATCGTAGCGCAGTGGAACGGCTTTGTACTTCGTGCTGTATTGTGCCATGTTCTGGGTTCGATTGCCATTCGCGGAAAAAATATATTTAAAATGATAAATTTATTTTTCCTGCTTTAATGAGACATAACACGGTGTTGAGCTACGCTACAACATCCAATATCTCCATTTCGGAAACAGATGCAGAGATGCAGTGTTTAGTAGTGTAACACTAGGTTCCGACTACTCTGCTAAGCGGGATATATCGTGAAACTAAGAAGACTAAGAATTTTTCAATCTTATTAAATTATTAGTCCTTCAGAAAGCCTCTATCGGTTTCTCAGTATATTCATGTTAATATTGATTTTAATATAATTATATTAGGTTTACATTTTACTTTTACTGATTATGTCGTACAATAGAAACAATCTCAGTGTAGTTATTTCCTCAGGGTGTCGAGCATACCGTTGAGCGCAAATTATTTTGTTAATGTCACGTTTACTTCAGTACATAATTATGAAGGAGCGTTAAACACAGAATTCAAGTATATTGAAACACGATTTAGTGCTAATTTAGAACTACATTATGTCTAAATAAATAAAATTATTAGGTACAATTGGGTAGTCAGACTCTCTGTTGTCACCTGTCTACTTGTAAAACGATATTCTCTCCATATTTCATTTTTGAAAAATGTATAAAAATGTATATAAAATGCCGCCGCAGTTTCGAACCCGCGCCTCTTGGATACCGTCTAAATGCTCTGACTGCTAAACCATGCGTTCTACTATCAGTTGCGTCGAAATTCAAAATTTCAAATATTTCTATATATATATATATATATATATATATATATATATATATACTTACTGATGGATATCTATATATAACAAGACATAATTGGTTTACAAACAATCAAGCAAGTTGCTTAAATAACTTGTTTATAATACTATCACTTACCTATTATTATCATAATAAATTCCTTGATTTGTGCTTTTATATACACGGTGATAATACCTATTCGTTAAAAATAATTTTATTTATCTATTTATAAATTAAAAAAAAAACGTTACTAACTAAATTTAATACTCCTAAACAGGATGAAAGTGACATGGATATAAAAGTAATCAAAATAAACTCATTTATAATTTGTACTAATATTTATTATTAGATCGTTTTATTAGGTGTTGTGCCGTTTGGAAATAATTGGAAAACGTTTTACAATCACTCAACTATAAAAATGACCTTTACTTTAGGTTTATAATCACAAATCATAAATTAATTTATGACACGAAGGAACATTGCATTTAATTCATCAATAAGAATTACATGTAAATGAGTACACAAATGGAGGTCTTCCAACCGCTTAAAAAAATGTTATATCCGGGAAGTCAGAATTTGAAGCCGCCTTTTGTCAAATCTCACTACAATATCTACATTGTAAATACATTTTTTTCTGCTTCCAGTTTTTTCCTGCATAGGACAGTAGAATGACACTCTGATCTCCACTTTTCACTCCAATTCCAAATAATGTGAGCTAAGTGACGGAACTCAACGAGGCACTTTATCACATCAGAACCATATATACAAAATTTATATCAGATTATTCCATAGCGTCAAAATCGAACCCACAAACAAACAGATTTACAGTCACGATAGTGTCAATTTTTTTTTGTAAATTTGACACTAAAATATATTATTTCCACCACGTCATTCAATTGAGAACTTCTTAGAAGCTGCACGCCGACCACAGTCGACAACAAGACCCTCGTTATGTTCGTCCATTGTATTATTTTAGAGACTAATTGACTTTTCCGCCGCAAACCAGTGTCAAGGGCCACCTAGACAGCTCTCCGCAAATAGCTTCACGTACACGTGTAGTAAGTAAACACAAATAAAATATAACTTAGTTGGAAGGACACTTATGAAAGTGTTATACTTATTTTGAAGTGTTCTATGTAAACTTTTTTTTTTCAATAATTTAAAATGTTTATTGAAAATTCGTATAAAAAAATTAATTGTGTATTAAAAAAAAACATGCTTTATTCTATTTTTCATGACGTTGTTAATTTTCTAATGTCAATACCTTGAACGTTATTGTAATAACTATATAAATTAATTCAAATACGTGCGTAAATGTATATTAAACAGAACTTATAATGCAGCATTTGTTGTTTGGCTGTAATGACATATAAAAAATTCTCATTTTAACATCAGATCCTACCGAGTTCCATAGAATCATAATAAGATTTTTTTTTAATTTTGATAAGTAGTACTCAAGTATTGTAGTGATACAGTATATTTAAAAAAGAAACGATTTGTATTATAGTTTAAGATGAATTCGCGTAAAATTTTGGTTTTATAATCTATCCTATATATTTATAATCTATCTCAATTTTTTTTATCTACACGCTCTATTATCTGGATTCTCTTTTTATATTTCAAGTCGATATCATACTTTATTGCGCATCCCTATCATTGATAGCGTCGAGCTGGACCGTTGCCAGCGCTATGCAGTTGTGTTCGAGTCCACTCCGCTACAACAATTAGATACTGAACATGTCCCATTGTGATGGCTTTATTGATGCAACGAATTTGTTTATTATACACCTTGTTGTTTCCTGTAACTTATAGGAAGATATAAAAATTATGTTTATGTATTCATGTGTTATAAGAAAAAGTACGAAATGCGTTCGTTTTTAAAGGGAAGATTAAATATTTATATTTTGAGATAAAAAAAGAGTTCTTACTTGGTTGAATCAAGTAATAACTATGTACAAATCAGTTAATTTCTATTATGATGAAATAGCTGGTTGCTATTTTTTTAACTTATTTACATACCGTGCTAATAGTTTTAATATGGATTCCATGAAATTATTATTCTTGGTATATTTAAATAACCTTGTAAATTTTATAGGACGTCGTATTAACATTAAAGTAATTTCAAATACCATTGTTTCGTTTCGTGATTTCAATTTACATGCTTATTGCTTACCACTTGCTTACCACTTGTCATGCCGGTGGGTACAAGAATTGGTTGGTCCAGGTAAAATGAGGTGCGGCAAAACCTCGCCTATGAACATTTAATTTCTAAAAAGTAGAGATCAGAGAGTCTTAATCTAGCTTTTATTTCTGCTATACTAAATCTGTGCAGGAAAAGCGTAAAAAACTTGCGAGAAATTATTATAACGTTTACATTTTTTTTAATTAGATTATATTTTTTCTGTCAATTATGGCAAATATGTGACATAAACATGCTTTCGCCTATTAGACTATTCGGTTGTATCTTCAAAGGCTTAATATATCCATTTGGTGGCATGCAAAATCCAATAGGGCACCCACCTGGGTCGGTCACCGGCCCAGTTCCGCGCCCTATTTACAGCAACAAGTGTGCATTGATTGCGTAATCTTTATTGCACATGTCAGACTATATTGGCTATTAGAATGTACGTGACATTAACAGACAAAATCTCACTTTCTTTCGCTTCACGCTTTTAGCTCTCATAGTAGGGTAGAAAGGAAGTACTTATTGTCAAGACACTCCGTACTTCGCTTTCCGCCAAATTGGAGACTGCGTGTTGGTTGGCGCAACTCAACGCCGCGCTTTGTCTTACCATAGCGGCGAAATGAAAACAAATTTTCCTCATTGGAATACCCGCAACGAGAATTATATTCTTTAGTTAGAGAATAGCTAAAGATTTCCATAAATAGATCTTTTCATATTATTCTTTGTATAGCAAATGGTTTCAACAAAAAACTGAATAGAATTTTTCAACAAAAACTGAATAGTCTTTCTTGAAATGACTTAATAACAGTGTTGAGGTCAGAATGAAGTGACGTCTTGTTCTATTATGTGTATGCGTTAGATTTCTTTATTGTAATACGGCGTTAGTGGATTGTTTATATTTAAAATATGCTGGTTTTCTCAACTTAATCTCATAAAATGTGGGTTGGACTCTGTCATATCTTGAAAACACGATGAAATAAGTGGCGAGGTTGATTTTTAATTGACTTATGGAATTATTTATATTGAAAAATAAGTAGAATATATGTATGTATGTTTGTCTGTGATTTTCTCGCAATTGGCTGGACTGATTTTGAAGCGGTTTTTAGAAAAATATATGTAGAGATGATGTTGACGTGAGAGGTTGGTGTCAAAACGCAATTTTATTTACCCAATTTTCATACATATTGTAATTGACCAAATCGGATTTATATATAAATGTATTAAATAAATGTATTAAATTTCATTGAATTGAATTGTATCTATGTTGAGTAGTTGTTATGGTATATTCAGATAGAGTTGCCAAAATTAAATTGCTTGTATATTTATATTCATCTCGCTGTCTGTTTTAAATTTTTAACTTTCCCATTAATTCGAGCACTCTCAATTCGCCTGCGGTCATAAATGTTGCGTCCGAATTTGGCAAGCTCCCGGCCGGGGCCAGAATAGAATACACTTTATAAGAAAATCTTGATTAATTTGTGAATATTTGATTGATACTATATTCGGGTAAAAACATTTTTTAAAATTTTATACTTTTTTATTTATATAATAATCGTATATTGATTGTATTCGTGTGTATTATTATTTTTTTAGTTTCACGATTTTATCCTGTATATCAGGGTAGACTAAGTTATACCAAGTGTCAACACACTCTGTGCTTCACTTTTTGCCGAATTCCAGACATTGCGTGTTGAGTGGCAGAACTCATCGCCGCACCTTGTCTTACCAAAGTGTGGAAGTAAAAATAATTTATATATAATCACTCTCCCGTGGAAATCGAGTCCACGACTAATCGCGTTTACAGTCGGTCGCTGTCACACTGCGCCGCGACCGGCCTCACATAATTATTATGTAAGAGATTTTGAGATCACATAATACAAAAACGAGGAAAGATTTATATTATATTAGTTAGTTATTTTCTTTTCCTCGCTCTGGTAAGGCGATGGGCGGCGTTGAGTTGGGGCGGTCAACGTTTGGCAAGGCTTTGTAATCGGAGCAAAGCTCGGTACGGAGTGTCTTTACACTAGATACTGTCTGTCTAGCGTCCTATGTGGGGTAAAAACGTAAATATATAAAAAAAATACAATTATTACTTGGATATTAAATTTCTATATTTTCGTTTGTTATTTTATATATTGACATGGAAAAGTACAAATTTATGAAAAATATTTTTTTATATCCACATTTGAGTTATAAACAAATGACGTGAAGCATAAACTGATTTTTGTGAAGTGGGTCAGATGTCTGAACACTTGTGGATAAGAATCATTCGTATGTATTGATTCTTGTATTATATTTCTTTTATATTGTATTATATTATTGTTTCTTTTGTTTGTTTATATTCTACTTATATTCTGTATATAAATGCTGCACGAGATGTATAGGACGTAAAACTGAGTTTTATTTGATAGCAATCAGATAATGAAATTATGTATATATATTTTTTTAAAGTATCCGTTTTTAATATTAAAAAGTCGCTTAGGTATAACTGTGTATATATACGATATTTCCCCGCTCGTATACGCTCGTCATACCAAAATAAGATTTTTTTTACATCTTCTGTCTGTCGGCTTGTTCTGGCTAATCACTAGAACGTGATTGACTGATTTTGACCTGACCTTCACTGCGCTGCAATTCTTTACAGGCTAACACGCAGCTTGTATATCCCTATTTTAAAAACGGAACAGAATATAATTATAATCCCATTTGAAAATTTGAACCCACAACCCGTGAAATAGAGCATGACCAAATTGCGTGATGAACGATCTCAGAAATCATAATATTGTATAAAAAATTGCTAATCTTACTAATAATTAATGTTAGTAATTTTATAACTGCAGTTTAAATTTTATTATTACTCTTTGAATTTATTCTGTTTAATATTTTGAATGTAACTATTTACAACTATGACAACCTAAAGGGGAAGAGACAACCTAGTGTCAACACTCCATTGATTGCTTTCCGTCCAAAATAGGAAAAAATGCACGTTGAAAGGGGACACTGCGTTTTGGATGGGAATGTTTGGATGGTTCAGTGGAGATCGAACCCACGACCAATCGCATATACACTAGGGCGCTGTTCTATTGCGCTACGCTGGCGTCAATACGTAATTACACTTTTCTATATAAAAATGTATAAATTCATATAAAGCCACCTATTACTTACCTCGTTCTCAAAGTCAGCGCGCTGTGATCGAGAGCACGACTCTCAGCCCTCGAACTTGAACGGAGTTCTCGACGTCCACTAGACCTCGAGCGTTACAAATGCTTATATTTGCATTCAAAAGAATTTCTTGTGATATATTTTCCACTGAAATCTTTTCATAATATTAATATATGAATTCATGTTGTGGAGTAGAAATATTTTTAGTATTATAATTATTTTGTGATTTTAACCCGTGATTGCTTAAACTTTGAGGCTTGAATTTGATTTGAAAATGGAGTGGGTATGTTATGTTGGAAGGTATTTTGTTTAATAATTGGGGTACGTAAATTGCTTGTAAGAATACGAAATTATAATAAGACAGGATTAAGCGAGAATGAGTGCTCAGGTGGTTTGGCCACGTTGAGAGGGTGAATGATAAAAGAACAGTGAAAATGATATATGAAAAATAGATGAGTGGTACGAGAGGACGGAGGGATCTCAGAGGGATCTCGGAGGGTCCTCGGTTGACATTTGAAAACATATTATCAAAGATACTGGATGGTCACGGTCACGTGAACAGCATAAAGACCCGAAGGGCATGTATGAAGAGGGTAATGACTGTAGACGAGGCGAAAGAGATATGAAGAGACCGTAGTGTTAAGCGCTCCCTCTCCGACTTCCCCATCAGAGATGCATCGTGAAGCTAATAAAACGGAGAGCGGCGTTGAGATTTGTCAGTTAACAACTCAATGCCTCGAATTCAGGCCTAGATTGCTTGGAATCTGGAAAGAAATCATATAGGTGGAAATGCTTGTACTCTTTATGTACGTATATATACTTATTTAATGATTACATTATACTCTAAATGTTTGATAGAAATTTATTTGTATAGAACATGTTTCGGTAATAATTAATGCAATATGGATCGTCGTTATTGATATTTTAGTATTACAGTTGAAAACGAATAAATTTTAAATTCAAAAATATATTTTAGATTTATTTAAGGTAAATTAAATTATAGATAAGTTTGTTGGATTCCTCCAAGCTGTGCTATTTAGAAGTTGGGTGAAGAAGGCTCAGATGTTGTATGTTTCCATCAATAGTTGAAAAGGTCAAGTAAAGTTAACGGGGAATCACGGCCGGAATCGCGTGAGGCACGACACTGTGCTATTTTCTTCGAACGCCTTTTATAATTAAGTTTTGTGACTTTGTACGGTACTTTAAGCTTTGGCTTTACTTGTTTCAACAGAAGACCCTTATTTTCTTTTTTTTTTGCAATTTGTTTTTTTTTCTTTTTTTCGTAAATAACTACATGAATTATATAAAGTGTAGACTTTGGTCACTTATTCTATAAATGAAATCGAAGAGTCTGTTTGTAAAATATTTTTTTAACTAAATGCATATGTTATCTATATATACTAAAATAACAAACATTTCGTACAATATTTCTGTCTGTATGTTTGTTCCGGCTAATGTCTGGGACGGCTGGAGCGTTCCGACGGGACTTTAGTGTAATGAAAATAATTCAAATATGAAAATACTACCGAGTACAAAACTTATGTCTACATATATTGGCGCTTTGTGACCAAGGGAATGAAAAGAATTTTATTTTTATTGTGAAATGATAGGTATATGGTATATATAAAAGCCTTTAAGATAACTTAAACTCTATATATTATACATTATTGTATATTATATTGTATACTTTATATATTATTGTAGACTGTGGTAGCGTGATGCTTGATAGTTTTACTTTGCTAGGCGAATATATGTATAAATATATTGCCTAAAGCCCTCAACGTGGTCGGGCCCTTAATGTCGTTTGAGTTGTTTGATCGTTTTGTGTTCATATTTAAACACGCGATATTTAATTAGTTTAAATGCACAGTATTTTATATTTTGCATATGAATTAAAATTGTGGCTTGGAGTCGGGAAGATGTGTCATATACAATATACCGCATAGCAGGGTAGTAATGGAGAACGTAGTATCAGAACGCTCCGTTGACAATTTTTAGACCTGGCACATTGCGTGTTGAGAGGCGCAACTAAACGCCATGCTTTATTTTGTTTGGGTGAGGAAATGAAAATATTTTTGTGTTTAAAGTCAGACACTGTACTACTGCGCCACAATGAACATCACTAAAATATAATTATAACATTTATTATATAAATAAATATCCTTAAGACCATCGTAAAGTAAAGAAACTGCTTGACTGAGCACAATTATTGTAGGTTTAAATACCTGATTAAAAGGTTTTTTTTTATTTTTCATCTCTTGCGGGGTAAAATGCAGCGTTGAGTTCCGCCTTCCAGTACACAAATGACAGTACTTTAAATATTACTTACTTTAGGAAAATTTATAGATTTTCATGAATAATCATTTAAAGACAACATTATGTACTGTGCATAAAATAGGTTCTTATAGAAAGGCGTACAACAATGAAGGTCGCTCGTCGCCTAGATACTGACTAACAACTAACTATAATTACTTGTGCCTGCCAGTATATCGTCCTTGAATGTAGGTATATAGTGTACACGTCAAATGCATGTCAAAGTAACACAGTTGCACCTGTAATAGCTCATGAGTTATTACAAATGAATTTATGATTACTTTCTTTACATCGTGCTAGTTAACTGATTTCAAAATGCTATTTAGTTATCAATATTTTATTTTAAAAATTTAATTTATATTCTGTGAGTATTATTAAGTAAGTAGTATTATTAAGTATTATTAAGTAAGTAGTAAGTTCACGGTGTTCCTCTTCGCCCACCAATAGCCTGGACCTCGAATACACACCGATCCTTCCGGCGATAAAACCCGGCGACACTACCTCAAAATCCTTAGAATATTTATATTTACTATACAGACGATGGTGTGACACATGACTTAGTAAAACAGCGTGTGACTGAAAATGTTTAGTTAGGAGTTAGACCCCCTCACTGAAATTATAACTGTGGTCTACCAGCTTCTAAACTAAGAGAGGAGGCGTTGAGAGCGGCCATCCAACTCCCGGGTAGAAATAGGAGAACGGAGGGTCTTGACTTTATGTTATATCTACCTGCCCTGTTAGGCGGAAAAAAAATTGCTTCCTCCCTTCTCTATCTCCCTTCTACTATGAGGCGTAAAATATTGCCTACTTTTTATATTTATGATTTACATTCAAATTATCTGATGTATACTTTCATTACAATAAAAGCCGTGATTAAATCTACTTCGCTATGAGAAGTCCCACGTCGGGCGCCTTAATGTAATTGGTATAATTCACGAGTCACGGCTGCTAGCTACGAGATGCATGTCGCTATCTACTGTTTTGACAATTTGCTGTACGTCCGTGTTGTTAAGGAATTAGATACAAATATGCATTTAAGTTAAACTTATTAATTTTATTTAATTAATTTTTGTGTTTAATATAATTTGATTGGTTGAGATTAATATAATTTGATTTGTCAACAAAGATTTTCTGCACGTACTATTTATTACGTGTTTAATTTTTTGTTTATTCAACTGTTGAACGTAAAATCCTGCAAATATATAAATAGGCTTCTCCTACCCCTTGAGTTTGCCTGGCGGAGGTCGTTGTTAGCGATGACCGCCTGATGTACATTTTATTTTTTTTTCAATTACGTCTTATTTTTTGTAAAGAGATAAACAATAGAACATATTGTATTTTTTTTAATCTCTTAGTGACAGGTAGATTATGCTTTGGAAGATACCTTTGATAGATATTATAATTTTTAAGTTTCTACTGACACCATATTCGACCATGCCATGTTGTGTGTGCCCGTGACTTAGTTAGTAATCGAAAAGTTTTGATTTATTGATTCATTTAAGTTATAGTTAATAAGTAAGTGTCTAACATGACTTAGTAGAACTAAGTAGTTCTCGTAAGTTATTAGGTGAAAAAAAAAGACTTAAACAATGTCAGTTTATTTTTGTGCAAAATTTTGCAATTTTACTTCCGTAGTCCGTTCGTTTTACTGTTTTTTTCACTGAATTCTTAGACATTGCGTGTTGTGTGGTGCAACTCGACGCCGCACTTTGTCTTACTAGAGCGAGGAAGTGAAAATAATTTTAAAAATTATCACTCCCCTGTGTGGAAATCGAACCCACAACCGATCGCATTTATAGTCAGACGCTGCCCCAATGCGAAACGACGTGAACATTTTTTTGATATAATTTTTATTAAAATCTTGTATTTATTGTAGGAATATCAACATTATCTGGATGCGGGTCGCCGGAGAACATGGAGAGGCTGCCAGAGCTCCCCGCGTCGGAGGAGCGGCGGCTTCGTCGCGCAGCGCACGTGCTGCAGCAGAGGCTGGTGTTGAGACAGTGGCTGGCAACTCACAAGCTACAACATGCCTACTCAAAGTGAGTGTGGATAGTCTTGTACGTTATATTTAGTCGGTTAATATAATGATCTCATATATCATATTTTTATGATACTATGATTTTTAAAATGTAAGTAAACATTTAATATAATATGTCTACTAATTAATTAGTAATATTATATTTTATTATTATTTTCTTTATTTTTCCTATTTTTCCTTTCTTTTATAAAAATGGTAATTCTTATGCCAAAATAAACTAATAATATCAACATTTATATGTATTTATATAATTTATATAAATCGATGTTTACCAAATCTAAATAAAGTTTGTATAAGGTTCCTTACAAACAATTTAAAACAGCGGAAAGTAGAACGAGAGAACACAGTGACACTACTGAGTTTCTTTTCTACATCTTTCAAATAACGATACACGCGTAAACTTGAAAAAATATTATAAAATAATTATTTATTGCTACACAAGACGTATTATTTTCAAACACAACTGGCGAAATTTACTCCATTACCGTATAACCTGCTACAACTGTCAAACAGATCGGATATCGCATATTTAAAATATGATGGGAGTCTTTTTAGAATATATTTTTTACAGAGCGCTCCAATCATGTTCTTTACTTTTTACACGGAGAAAAAATTCACGCATATCCTTAATTTTAAGAAAAAAAAACAGTACGACCTATAGTTCTGGCAAATAAAATATATAAATATGTATTATTATATTCTTTATAGAAATAATTAATCTTTTAAAAATATACTATTAAATAAATTGTACGTACATTTAATATAAATCAGCATTAGAACCCGTTCTACATGAATGCCGTCCAAACTATTATACGTAACTAAATACTGATGTATTGACTAGAATTACGAATAGATTGCGCATTGCGGAGGACCTGTGCTAAGGTTTTGCAAACCAATTTCAATCGACATTGAGCATTTGGTACGTAGACTGACTGAGTACGGTAATTGTGGGTTCGATTTTGTCTCTGTGAATAAATTATATGTAGTTTATTATTTTGTTAAGTCCATATTCTGATAAGAAAAATTACGCGTTCATAATAATTTTGACTTGCAAATGTTACAGCAAATCGTTTTATTCTTATGAATAATTAGATAATATTAAATTAATATGTTTATTAAAATAGGATGATAATAACACAATAGTGTATCCTCGCAAGCATATTAGCCAGAAGTAGGAAAGCAAGTTAGGTTGCAGTCTCTAAGGTTTTCAACAATTATAAACACAACTGTTACCCTATACTGCGCATTGTAAGATTACTTGGTACACATAGATTATTAAACTAATACAGCTTCTTCGTACAGCCTGATGTCATCTAATAATATCCATAATATACAAAGTCGTTGAATGTCAAATAAGTTAACATCGGCTTACTAAAGTTAATGCCTTTAAACTATAGAAAAACCGGCGCGAGAAACTCTGGTGGGATTTGTTTTTCAAGCTTGTAATTTATATAACTACAATTTTATTATATATAGTTTATTAATGACAATGATACCTTTGTAATAGATTGGGTTCTTCTCGAGAAGCAAGGGGGACCAAGATATTTTGTTGCACTTTCTGCGCAACGCCGAAAGGAAATAAATGTATTTAAAATAACTTTAATCATAGTGCGGTACTGTTCCGTCCCACGATAATCTGAGAAAATATGTAACCAAAAAAAAAATATATCTGCTTACAGTAGTCACTATTGATTACTCCATTTTGTTAGTCTGCTTAAGTACATACCATTTATTTATCCCGCATAACAGGGTAGGCAGAAAGTATCTAGTGTTAAGTCACTCCGAACTTCGCTTTCCACCGAATTCGAGACTATACATGTTGGGTGGTGGAACTCAACGCCGCTCTTTGTCTTTACCAGAGCGAGGAAACGAAAATAATTTAAATATAATCACTCCCCCGAGTGGAGATCGAACTCACAACCGATCGCGTTTACAGTCAGACGCTGTTTACAGTCACACTGCGCCACGACCGGCCTACATACAATTTTATATATTAAAATTATTCTGATCCATAATAACTTACGCGCAAGACCTTGACCGTAACTTCCATAAACCCGACAAGTCTGCTAAACGTTATATGAAGATAAATGATCTTGACATTGATGCGATAAATAATCTTTTGCCAAGTCAGCTTACAATCTGAGCGTGGAGTGTGGAGCGTGGAGCGTGGAGCGAAGTGAACATACCGTTTTCAGTAACGCTAATTTCAGTGGAACATGAATAAGGCTGAGAGTACGTGACTACAACGATATTGTCATGTTTTTATTTATATTTTGTGTATCCAAATTTGTGTATCTTAACGCCATTTTAATGTAGTTCTTATGTTGTTGCACTTACATACAGTTGTATTTAATCTTATCCGTTATGAAAAGCCGCCCAATTGGGAATTCGGGACAGGTTATGTCTTATTGGCAAATATAGAAATTGAAAGAATGAGGTTCTTCGTATATAATTACTTGGTTTTTCTTAAATTTAACATTGAAAAAAAAAATTAAAAATCAAAGAAATAAACGATCTTAAATGAAGTGTAGAAAACATAAGTGTTTTATGTAACGTAACATGTAAGTAAATACACTTTTGCGTAAAACGTTTGTAACGCTCCCACTAAGTAATGGCTCTAAGTCGTCTGCGTAACTCGTTTGTTAAACGCCGTATAACAAGATAATATGATATACGCAAATGCCTGTTATATCATGTTTGTGTTTGTGTTTGTTATTACGTATATCTATATCTATTCAGTAGCTAGCTTTATCTATTTCAGTAGATCACAATTGACTTCCATATTAGTGACATTTGAATATTGCAATGGACATGATCATAAAATAAGTATTGTAAACATTTAAATAAGTATTCTTTGAAATCTAAAGAAAAATAAAACAAAATCAATATAGGTTTGCCTTTAGCAAATGTTAATTTAATAACTAGATTATATTTTTTCCTAGATGGCAGAGAGAACAAAGTGCTGGGCAATATGTTTCTTGTTTTTGAAATTCAAGGTCTTAAGCAGTGAGGCTATCTGAAGGGAAATGCGATTGTGGATTCGATTCTCGCTTGTAGACGAGATTAGGTATTTTTATAATTTTAATAATCTACATTCACTTTGGCAATTCGCAATGTCTGTCTTTGTTCTCTCTGATGTGCTGTATGAGAAAAAAGAGGCAAGTACTGTATATTAATAATTGTAATTTTTTTTGGGTATTTTTCCTAATCCAGCGTATACCACACTGAAACAAATTAGATGGCACAGGAGGATGAATATTTGTTTCCTTTTTTTTTTCGAAAATAGGTTTTTGTGACAGACAAGCCAATTGTTTGCGACATTTTTCATTAAGCCGACTCGCTTTCATTGCGATGGAATCAAGTAAAAGCTTGTTTTTTGAAATTGTCATGGAAACCCGAACGGAGTTTGTGCTGCCCTTTGTGTTTTAGCCAATATCACTTAGTCCTGGTTGTACGTCAGTCTTTTACATAAAGCTAGTCAAATTTTGATATATATACACAAATATATACGTTTATTCCTAAAGGCCGGTTAGGTCGTGGCACAGTGGTGGTGGTAGGCTCGATCCCTACTTGGGGGAATAATTAAAAGGAAGGGGGAATGTTTAAATTAGTTTCATTTCCTCGCTGTGGTAAAATAAAAGGCGGCGTTGAGTTCCGACACTCAACACGGAATGTATTTAATTCGGTGGAAAGCGGAGAACAGGGGTTCTTGACACTAGGTCCTTCCCGTGTACCCTGCTATGCGGTATAAAATCGTGAAGCCAAAAAAAAATATTATTATTATTAAATTATTTGGACGTCGAATGAAAGACTGTATAATTTTGTATCTTTTCTTTGACTTCATGACAACTTACTCTATTTTCTCCTTTGACTTCATGCTCCATAACGTATTGTAAGGCGAAAGATAACATCGGACTTAGTTCTATCTTGAACACTAAGAAACATATATGTATGTATACTGGAAATAATGCTTAACTTTGACAACTGTATCTGTTTATTTAATTTTTATTTAAATTTAAAGTTCACTTAGTAAAAGTAAAAGAAAATAGTATTATATTTTAACTTAAGAAACAATTTTAATTTGTTCATTTTTCATGCTTTATCCCGCATCGCAGGGTAGTAAAATTGATTTTAGTGTTAAGACATTCCGTTGCCTACAAAGTCGAAACATTGCTTGAGTGGCGGAACTCAACGCCGTGCTTTGTTTTAATAGAGCGGAGAATTGTAATAAATAATTATGAATACATGAAACTTATAAAAGTAACTTAATATTTTTAAAATGGCCTTATTTTTACTTTAAATATAAGAATAAAGTAAATAGCATGCCACTTGATCGCAAATCCCCCGATACATCTAAAGGTCACCACTTTACAAAGATCTAGATAATCTAGAGGTTTCACAGAATGTAGAGGTCGTAGCAAATGGCTGAAAGTTGAATAGACATTCACGGCATGTATTAAATACGCCAATTATGTATTTATTATTTAGTTCTTTTGTACTCTTTCAGAATTCGTGTATAAAGAGTAATGCTATGAGAGCTGAGATGACGTCATCATAGCCCAGTTATAATAGGTAGGACATAACTAGGCACGCGGTGATTGCGGGTTTGAATTTTACTCGTGGGAAAATTTACCCCCACAAGTAGGCGTAACATTTACGTTGTCACAGTAACGTATATGTAAGTGATAGTGTGTGTAATATTTAATACTGTAGATTTGTATATAGGTATTTTAATGCGATTTCTCTTATTATAAAACTTATTTTAATTTATTCACGTCTTCTCTAATCAAAATATTAATTCCAGTAATAATTAAAAAAATAGTAAAATACCACTGGAGAAAACTGAAGTCGGAAATATAATATATATATTTTTAAATGAAAAAAATAAAGTTAAATAAGCCGAGGCAATTATAAATTCCGACTGAAGCATTCGTTACTCCTATTGATGTAAATTTATTCGAAAATATAAGAACATATTTATGCATTTACTATGCTTTTCATTATATTTCTTACTTCTTAGAGTAATCTTCATGCACATATTCTACTACAGTTTGTAAGGACGGAGAGTTTAGTACTGACTCCCGTTTTTCTCCGTTCCTTAAGTAAGATCTTTTGCTTACACTTTTATGTGAAAAGATCAGTTAAATGGGTAATTCAATAGTTAAATAATTATAATTATGACCTTTTATATCTTATTAATAAGTTGTATAAATCATTAAATTTCAAATATTGTATTTTTTTAGCTACAGGCTTTTATTCCGTATATCAGGAAGTACCTAGTGTCTGCACACTCCGTACTTAGCTTTCCGCCAAAATCGAGATATCGCGTGTTGAATGGCGGAATTTAACATCGCGCTTTGTCTTACCCTCTCAAGGAAATTAAAGTAATTTAAATATAATCATTCCCCTGAGTTGGAATTGAACCAAAAACCGATCGCGTTTACAGTCATACGCCATCCCACGGTGCCACGACCGGCCTCAAACATTACATTGTATTATTTATACATAATAAATATTTTATTATTTAAACATAGTAAATAGAATACTCACAAAACACTCCCTTCTCCAGAACGGAGTGTCTTGAGTTCTTGACACAGGCTCTTTCTGTCTACTCGCAATGTGTGAAAAAGCCTTATTATCGTATTATATTATCTATAAAATATCGGACAAAAGGAGTTATTTTCAAAATAATTTCTAATACACATTAATGCCAATATATTAGGTTGGATATGGTTATTTTTTTATATTAAAGCAATTTGTGATTGAACACAACATGAGGCCGTCGCAGTGGGACAGCGTCTGTCTGTAAACACGATCGATTGTGGGTTCGATTCCCCCTCGGTGAATTGATTATATTTTAATTATTTCATTTACTCGCTTTGGCAAGACAAAGCGCGGCGTTGAGTTGCGCCACTTAACACGCATTGTCTCGAATTTAGCGGAAAGAGGAGTGTGCTTTGTGTGACGATGTGTTTTGATACTACTTCCTGTCTACCCTGCTATGCGGGATAAAAGCGTGAAACCAAAAAAATATAACATAATGCGAGGTTACTCTATGTTTTAAATCACTATATGTCGGACATTCATGTACATTGACAATCAGAAGACTGGAGTATCTCATACTATAGTGTCGTATTGGTATAGGTATAAAGTTAGTTGCGAGTAGTATATACATAAGCCGTAAGGTACTTGTCCTGTCTATCCTATTAACTGAAACTAGTGCTCCCGTTGACACGCTCGCTGACAACGCGTTCCCTTTACTAACGTAATTGATGTGTGTTACATTTATTTTTATTAATTCAATTACATTATTATGCATTATTTTTATTTTTAAATCCTTTTTGCAATCTTTCTGTATATAAATTATAACTGTATCAAATTTCATGCTTCTCGGTTAGCGTAATTTTCATCAAAATGCTAACATATTTTTTGGCTTGTCGTATTAATTAATATATATAGATATCACCAGTATTAGAGATGTGTATGTTCTCGTATTGTAGTGCAATTGAATTTCTTTCTATCTCCACGGGTCAGAGTCAAAGGTCAACGCTAAAAGCGTTGCAGTTCGCCAAATTGAATTATGTGTCTGTTGCGGTAGCGGACGGGGCGACCAGGCAAATCGGCTATTTTGAGGTGACTGCGGTATTTGTATATATTACAAATAAATCAATAAATACGTTTTGGTGAGCTGAACAAAGACATTGGAGAAGTATTGTTTTTTTTTTTATTTTAATGGTGGAGCTTAACGCCGCATTTTTTCTATACAGACCGGCAAAAAAAATGTTTTATATCGTCTATTAGATATTTACCAACTAAGATAAATATTTTCCACTATGCTGGTAAATCTATTCCAATTTGTAAAGTAAAATTTAATTATATAGAAACTTTGTTATTTTTAAATTATAATGCAATTTAAAACAATATATTATAATTATTATTTATTTAATTTAATACCTTAAGTTCACCGATTGCGCATCGAAATGCGAAGTAATCCGTTTATATAATTGTATGGAATATTTTAACTGACTTTAAATACTTAGGTGCCTTTTGGTGTTTGCTGAGTTGACGATGACGACTGGTTTAAAATATAAAAGATTGTTATTTTACAAAAACATATCCTTATACAAATATACACATAATAAAACTAAACAGATCTAATTTTTGATATTGTATATAAACTGTTAGTCTGTGTGTCCGTTTGTTGATTACGTTTCAAGCAAATCTGCTTACTAGAAACATTATATTATATATTTTTTTGTTTTAAAGCTTCTTCTTCCTGATTCTCGCTACCTTATAAATAAACCCTACACCTACTAAACCCTAAACCCTACTAAATATACCCTATAATAATAATAATAATAAAGTAACTAATATATAAAGTAGCCTGTCTGATCTAAACGAGATATAAGTATATATTTTTAGTTAAAGTTGGCCAAACTTACGACCGCTCGCTATTTGTTTAAAAAAGTAAACTCTAGAATACTACTAATCAATTAAAAAAAATTGAACTTTATAAAATATGTTCACTTATCCGATTTGTTTTAAAACTTTTATATTTATCTGAAACCCGATAACAACACAATGCATTGTAGTCGACGACGACGTTCGGATTGACGAACAAATATGTAATGTTACGAGTGTTTATTTTAGTTTTTTTATTTAAAACTAATTTAATAAGATCTTTGATTTTGGCGATGTTTACACATTTTAAATGAAACTATTTTAAACGTATTTATTGCGTATATTTTGGCCTTCAACCGTAAGTCAGCGTACAACGTAGAGTCTAAACTAGAGAGTAAAGTTGAGAGTTCGAAACGTTGGGTTTTTCCACCAGAATATACGTAATTAATCCGCTTAAAATAGTTTCATGTTAAATGTGTAAACAATTTATTTGTATTACCAGCACTCATGACTTTAATTATTTTTTTATGAATATTTCTATTGTTATGTTAAGGTGTTTATGCTTTTTACAATTAAAAATAAAAAGGATATGTGCCATGTAAAAACTACAAGTCTATACCTATATTTATCAATACTATTCAAAATATCATTTATTGAGACTGCCACAAAGTAAACGTTATGTGGTCATCAGTCGAAGTTAAACTTTGACCTACATTTTAAACAAATGACGGAATAAGATACTCTCTCTCTCTTCCTAGCTGTGGTCCCACATGGTGGTGTAGTCAGCTTTCTCTATTTTTCTCCTCCACTTTGCTTGGTCCAGGACGTCGTCATTGACTTTACACATCCTCCTATCCTTCCGCACTGCATACTTCCACCTAATCTTTGGTTTACCGACTGGCCTTCGACCAGAGATGTCAAGGTGTTGTGCCAGATTTCCAATGTAGCAGGTGGTCACCTCTTTTCTTTGGACTTTTTATTAAGAGCTAACCTAACTTCACTAGGTTGTATTGGTGGTACGAGTCGAATATTTTTTTGAAAGACGTAAAGCTGTGTAGAATTTTGGGTGCGATTTAGTAACTGGTGATAATATTGATGCCAAGCTGATAAAATATCTGTGTTTTTAAACAATAAGTCACCCACCACATTAGTACTTTTGACAGTTTTACACCTTGATCCTTTTGCGCTCTGACAACGTTGCTTTACTAGCTTGTAAATAAACTTCTGGTCTTCTGGTTGGTTTCTAATTGCTGGGCTAAATGTATGGGCTTCTGGGAGTTTGCTCGCTCTATAGCTATTGTTTTCTTAGTCTCTTTTCTTATTTTCTTGTATATTTCGCGGTCTTCAAACGTCTGAGTAGTCTGCCAGGTCTTCAAGGCTTATTTTTTCTACGGATCGTACTTAGAACTTCTGCTGTCCACCTTACCACGTATCTTAATGTATCTTTTTACAGCCACTTGTGCGACCAAGAGTAATATTTGCAGCTGTTGTAATTGCCATGCTTAGACGATCCCATATGGAATTGACGTCTGATTCAGTATCAACCTCTAATTTAGTTATCTGATTACAGAACTCGGCAATTTTATCTCCTTTTAGTTCCCACCACTTGATAATCTCAGGCGTTTGATATGATTTCACTTTGGCAGTATTTTTAAAGAGCATATCCGTCACAACAATGCAACGTTGTGGTTTTGCGCATTCTCCTGGAATTACTTTGCAATTTGTGATCCGACCGTTGCTAGTTCTGTATACCCTACCTACCTATATAGTCTACCTGTGATGTTGTTTGGCTGTTTTTGTACGTGATTAGGTGCTCTAGCTTTTTGGCAAAGAAAGAATTAACTATAGTAAGATCACATGCTGCTGCTGTCGAAACAATAACTTTCCCCTTCTTGTTAAGCCAAATCCACGACCACCATGCATTCTGTTAAAGACAGTATTCGACGATCCTATATGACCGTTCAGATTGTAAGTTTCCTTCCAGAGTTGTCCAGAATATGTCTTTCTTCTACATTTCTACAACCTTATTGGGTAGTGTAAGTCAATATAACATTAATGATTTCGCCTTTAACCAATACTTTAAGAGACATCAATCTATCGTCAACTCTAACTACCTCCAGGATGTTATCGAGATGTTCTGCTTTAACAGCAATTGCTACGCTATTTCTTACAAGTCTTGCGCCCAGATACATGTGTTTATAACCCTCTCCGAAGCTTCGGGCTTTGGAGCCAGTCCATCTGGTTTCTTGCAAGCGAAATCTACTTTTTTACTATTAAAAAGGGAAGAAAGTTCTTTGGTCCTTCCAGTTAATATTCCAACATTTAAAGTAGCGAAGTGTACCTTATGTACATTACAAATTAAATCACATAAAAGCAAAATGTGGGTCATAAAAATATTATAAACGAATGACGTGGAATATAATATGTCAGTATCGAACATTATTAAATATGCGAAGGAAAAACTTTCGATGTGTTTGTATGAAAATTATGCATTCAGGGAATTATGATTTTAGACATTTCAAATTTATAAATTGAACAGGTACAGAAGCTGATACTTTTCATAATAATGTGTCTGGAATGATTTAAATTATGTATTAAATGAATGAAATTATGAAATTATATATTTTAATTATAAATTACATATTTTCATTTTGCTGATATGGTAACGCTTAAGCACGGCGTTGAGTTCCGTCGTTTAAGCAATATTAAGTATGCTGCTATGCTATGCCGCATGTATCAAATAAGTTAGTGACCGTTCTTTAAATTCTTTCTTTTTAATTTTTTTTGTTTCATTTATGTGCTAGAACTCAACGCCGCACTTTGTCACACCAGAGCGAGGAAGTGAAAATATTTTAAATATAATCACTCCCCCGAGTGCAGATCGAATCCACAACTGATCACGTTTACAGTCAGTCACTGTCACACTGCGCCTTAAATTTTAAATAACATTATATTATTATAAGAAATAAATAACATGTTTTAAACTTATAGTATTCAAAGAACAAATGGCCAATATCATAAAATTCCAAGTACCATACATAGGAGCAGGTGATTACACAAGATTTATTTAAGCGGAACCTTCTCAAACATTCAAAGGAAGGCGTGTAAATAGTGTTGACGGCGAATATATGCCGAGCCGTTCTCGACCGAGATTCGCGGGAACAAGGAATTGTTACAAGTATCTACCTCAAGCTACCTGCGGAGTGCCGAGTGCCGAGTGCCGAGTGCCGAGTGCCGAGTGCCGAGTGCCGAGTGCCGGCTGCTGCAAACAATACGCGTGGTTAGACGAGCCTTGTTAGTCACGTGAATACTTAACGCTTTACCACTGTGGAAATTGGAAAGAAACCTATGGAGTCGTCTTACTGCTAGAAGAATATCGTTTTTCTATATATATGTTGGATTATCAATTGTTTTATAATTGATCAAATGACTTTTTAAATTGTAATTTTTTTTTGTAGACAGTCATTTGATGTTAATAATAACAAAATGTATAATGATTTTGTTTATTAATTTTCGTCGATCTAAAGTTTCTAAGTGCTACTTTTACTTCTGTGAAATATAATTATAATTTTAAACTCAAAGACTGTTTTATTTACAAAAACGTCATATAATTTAATTCACGATGAAATAAACATTTTAAATATAAATAACTTTTATATTACATAGGTATTTAAAATACCATCGTGACGCAGTTGAACACCGTCTGACTGGAAAAACGTTGTGATTCGATTCTCACCCGGAGTATATTTCAATTATTCCCGTTTACCCGCTTTGCTAAGATAAAGAGCGGTGTTGAGTTCCGTCAATCAACAAACACATCTTGAATTCGGGCGGAAAGTAGTGAATGGAGGGTCCTGACATTAGGTTCTCTATATCCTACTTTAAAAGAAATTGTTAATACGTTCAGTCAGTCTTAGTCATATAATTATAATAAATATAGCACTTTACTATTTTAGTAGTGACATTCCACACTTTGAATTAGAAAACATTTTTAAAAAACCTATAAAAATTTGAACACAGCGGAATTCGACTTGGAGCCTATTGGAAGCCGTTCAACCGCTCTGACTGCTAAGCCATGCGTTTTACCGGCTGCGTCAAAATTCTTGTACGTTTTGTTACAACTTATTTATGTTGTTAGCAACTCTGTAGAGAGATTTACAAATTTCTGCTACCCAAATATTATTAAGAAATAATTGTTTGGAAAAAGAGAATATTTATTTAATATTTTACTATTTTTGAAGTGTCATTCCACGGTAAGCATTAGTCAACATTATTTAAAAAAATTAAACCGCTTGGACGGTTCCCAATTTCGGTTCAAATTTTTATACGTTTTAAAATATAACACTTAGTTTCTAATATGTGTTTGAAGTATGACTATAATAACATGCGGTAAAGCTTGTATAAGTTTATGATTGCATCTATAATTTTCTAGTTACTTATCGTAACGAGAAGTATTAAAAGGTTTAATTTTGTTTATAATAATAACAATAATACGCAAAATCAAACTTATGTACTTCAAACTGTAAGCGGCCGGCCGTAGCGCAATGGGGCAGCGTCTGACTGTAAACGCGATTGGTTATGGGTTCGATTCTCACTCGAGGGAGTGATTATATATTAAATTGTTTTTACTTACTCGCTCTGGTAAAACAAAGTTCGGCTTTGAATACCGCCACTCAACACGCGATATCTCGATTTCGCAGGAAAGCGAAATACCGAGTGCCTTGACATTAGGTACTTTCAGTTTACCCTGCTATGCGGAATAAAAGCGTGAAGCTAAAAAAAATGTCATCATGGTGCATTTCAGATTTGGTCGATGACACACTCGACTTTATTTATTTAGTTACAGTATGTTTTGGGTACTCTTGTGAGCAGCCCCACGATTTACCCCACAAAACGATATAGTCAAAGAGAGTGTCTTACACACTCATTTCAGTCGGCCTCGACTCGAATTCAGAATTGTAAATATTCCGTTCGCCGCATTCCGCTCGAGTTCAATTGTTTTCTGGTTTAGAAAAAATTTGAATGATTATTCAATGGGTAACTTAACATGCAATATTAACAGTGAACTGTTTGCTTATCAGTGTATGTTAATTTATCAGTGGTAGAGTCGTAAAAATATTATGTAAATAATAAAGTTTATATTTCTATGAAATTATCAATTTATTACTGAGCGATACAAGCTGTGTACCTATTTCTTTTTTTGCCTTACTCTTTATACCTTGCGGCGTAATCAGAGAGGGCAGAGCGCCAAACGCTACGGTGCCTGCACCTCTCTTTCACATCGTCACACAGTCTTCAACCTCTTTATGCATGACCTTCGGGGGTCCGAGGTGGTCTCCCACGACCTCTCTTACCGTTTACCTTTCCTTTACTCTGCTATATCTAAATATATTTAGAAAAAAAACTAAGTTATCTACATATACATACGAATAACATTAATCACACGCTTATTACATTTATTTCTTCTTTACTGTTAATCAAATAGTTAGTAAAAAAGCTTTTAGAAAATTTTAAAAACGAAGCCGCCTTATATACTTGTCGTTTAATTATTCTATTCAACGTACCTTATTAGGTGACTAATTGGGAAGTTAATTAAATATGACAAAGTATAGAGCACGTTACGTCTAACTATATTAAAAGTAACTTATATAAAATTAGTCTAAGCATCGAATTATTGAGTTTACCCCAACATGAAGCGGAGGTACCTTTGCTTACAACAGTCCTAAGTGTATACTAAGTATGTCACTATGAAAATATGATAACTTTTTACCTAATCAATTTCAATCGGTTTTTCGTTATTTCTATTTAAAATTTAAATTTTTTTTCTAATTGTTCACAAATAATCGAGATGATTGAAAATTGTGGTTATTTTTATACTATATTTGTGTTTGTGTGTGTGTATTGTGAAATGTCACAGATATTATGATTATTCTGTTGGTAATATAAATTAAAAACACACAAATTCGTTTAAACGGTACCAAATGTAAACGTGTTAAAAAGAACACACAATCAATCAATCAAAATATATATATTTTTTTTATTTAAAAAGGCCGTTACACTTTCGAATGTCAATTAACGTAACTTGTCAGTATTGTCAGTCCTACAGGAAGATACCACCAGCGAGGAAGGCAGTTCTGCTGAGAAGAGCCGGCGAGAGCACCTACGGATTTTTTCTTTTCTTCGTTTTTTTATATTTTCATGTTAAATTTCAGTTATTGCGAGTTGAGCGGTGGAACCCAACGCCATGCTTTTCCTTACCAGACCATACTACCCAGTTCATACTACCCATTAGAATCGATTCTAATACACCACGGATGTATGAATTCGAATCCAGAACCTGTCATGTTTACAATCACACACTTTCCCATTGCGACCCGGTAGCCTCACGAGTAATGTGTGTCATTTATTTTAACAGCAGGTACATCCCTATATTTGGAAAATAAATAAATCACTGTGCTTGGCACTTTCTCATAACAGCCAACGTTCCAACAATAATATATGTATAGAGATACATTCCTTATGTATTTGATGTCCGTTTTGTTTCACCCGAGCAAGTCGTAAAAGTAAATCTACCATAACAGCGTTCCCGGAAAAACTAACATTAACTTCTTATTGTAAAGGACTTTCCTTACTTTATTTGATATTTTTCGTAGATAATATAATACATCGTTATTTCTTTATATATTTATTGCGAGTCGAGTGGCGGAAGTCAACGCCGCACTTAATCTTACCACAGCGAGAAGTTGAGAACAATTTAAATGTAATCATTCCCCCGAGTGGGAATCGAACCCAGATCCACGACGGGCCTCAAACGATTATATTATTAGATATATTTTTTATTACACATTTATTAATAATATTAATTATTGCACACACTTAAAAAAAAACAAATCACAAAACAGAAACATTGTATGTTACAAAAGTGTACTTATCTCTGAAAGAGATTTCTTCCAGTCAACCTGTTACCGTGGTTATGTCAGAAGATTCAAATAAAAAAAAAACATATATGCTGATCATTAAATGCATTCCAATTGTGCCATAGATAACATTTTAATAAAAATTAGCTTAATAAGACCTTTGAATTTCGCGATTTTTATACATTTTAAATGAAACTATTTTAACCGAATTAATCGCGTATATTTTGGTATTCGAAAATACATTTTGGACACTTGACGTTTCGTCTGTAGTCACAGGTAACGAAACGTCAGGTGTCCAAAATGTATTTTCGAATACCAAAATATACACGATTAATTTGTTGTTAGGAAAGTTGTAAAAAGCGCGTAAGAATTTTGACATGGTTTGGTTAGAACGTGTAGTTTAATTATATTTTCTTTTATTTGCTTATAAAAATATTGAAAATCTAAAATTAAAATTAAAGTATTCTTTATCAAACGAACATTTATATTCATTACATTACAACGAAGTAATTAAATTAATTAATTAAATTAAATTAAATTCATCGAATTAATTATTAACGAATTAATTACAATTAAAGAACGCAGTGTCTCAATGATAGATTCTCACACACACACACACTATCAATGATCTTATAGGCCTAATAGGTCCCATTTTTAAACCTTTGGTACGGTGTCTTAAACAAGGTATGATCCGTACTGTGCTGATAATAATAGTTATGATAATTAAAAACACTTGGTTCTCTCTGTTTACCTCATATTACTCTGTAAAGACATGAAATTAAAAACAAACAACATAATTCCAGACTGCTCAGCCTGGACGTGTCGTCCCTCGAGGACGTATATTGGCTGGAAGACTCGGCGGCGCGCCATGTCATCGACGGCAAGGACTTCAGCGCGTGGTCGGCGGCGCGCCAAAGCCTGCCTACTGGCAAGGACGCGCTGCAGACGCTCAAGTCGGATCTGTGGAGCGCCGTCGTGAAGAGCAGCAAGCACCAGGACGCGTGGACGTGGGGTGCGTATTGTGTGCTTAGACTTTACTAGGACATTTGGGCAGAAGAGCTTTGTATTTGGAGTAATGTGTTGTTATTATTATAATTGAGAGGTACTGGGCACTTAAAAAAAAGTATAACTTTGGTTTTTTTTGCTTATGATGTAGCTTTTAGAGGCGAAGTGTATATAGAGGTATAGCATGACCACCATCAGGTTTAATAAACTAAGAAAACTCCCATTAAATTCTGTTTTAAATCATATAATTTGTATGAAATCCCAGAAACTATTGGTGCTAGAAGTTTTAAATTTTGTTCTCTTTAGAACATAGATGTTCACTTTGACCGGATTTTGCAAAATTCCACTCCTAACGGGCTGTGTAAGTACGTAGCGTGAGTGTGAATATGAACGGACCCTTATTGCAAGCTGTAAAATGTTTTTATTGAGTAAGAAGTAGAAGATGGCATGTCGCCTCGGTGTGATATTCAATCGAGTATCAAATAGAGATGAGCCATGTCAGCCTGGCTATTCAATTTGTATTTGGATAATTGTCTAAGATGTCAACCAAAGTGACATAGGAGTACATAGTAGTTGATCTGACGGTCAATTTAATGTTATACGCAGATAATTGAGTGCTTATTACTTCATTAGTATGCGAGGCATTAACCACCATTCTGAAAGACGGGTATGGAAGTAATGATCTAAACTGTAAAAAATGGTATATAATATAATTACTTACTCCAACAAAAAGCTGATATTTCGAATGCTAATTTGAGTTTTAGAGTAGTACTTATACTATTGTTAGTAAAATATTATTAAGATTTATTAAAAAAAAAAGGAAATGCATATCATTTAAGTTAAAATGTCAAGAAAAGAAATAGCTATAACACAATCATTTTCCTTAGTGAAATTGAACAAACAAACAATCGTTTGCAGTCAGGCGTTATGTGCTCATTTCTACTGTTCCACGAACCCATATGTGAACTCTTGAGATCCCATGTGAAGGCATAAAATCACGGGTGGACCATGACTTCATGTGTGGATAAATAAAATCACATGTAGACCATTATGACATATATGGATGGATGAAATCACATATGGGCCATAATGTTATATGTGGATGAGGAAGGGCAAGTGTGGACCATGATGTCATGTGTGGAAGAATCAAATTATATTTGGACCATAATGTCTTATGTGGGTGAATGAAGTTACATGTGGTCCCTGATGTCAAGTGGACGAGTCAAATCACATGTGGAAAATAATGTAGCACATATGGATCATGGTATCATATGTGGATGGGTGAAATCATATATGGACTACGATGTCATATGTGGATGGATGAAATCACATGTGGACCATGATGCCGTGTGTTGATGAGTGGAAACTCATGTGTTCCATGGCTTCAGGAAATTAAAGTTACAATTTTGTATACAGAGAAATTTTACAAAAACAACTACTTTTTAAGTGTGACATATCTATAACATAAATTTTTCTATTTATAGAGATATGAAATATTTTTGAATGCCATAGTATTTTATGACTTCACTATTGCATTGACGAAGTGACGGGCGATAGCTAGTGTAATCATATATGTAACTATGTAATCAATTTTTCATTAATATTTAGTTTTAACGCTTACTATAGAAAAAAAATATTACATTATGCACCAAAGTTGATTAATGATGATTAATTTGTGATAACAAAAAAATTGAATTATTCTGAAAAAATAACAGAAATATTTAGGTTCACCACACACCTTCTGTAATGGTAAACGGAGAAAACGCATAAATTTGCGTTTAATTATTTTTTGAGTCATAAAGTGTTCCCACCGCAGGCGGCATGTTGGTGGTGTCCATCTCGGTGTGCGGGCTGGTGACGCTGGCGGCCATGACGCAGCCGTCGCTGGCGCCCGAGGCCAAGCACTCGCTGCTGCAGTATGTCACCGGGAAGTACCTGCACCCGCCCAGCTGCAAGGTGACTGCACACACCTATTCTTATTTAACGTGACTTACTTATTAGTGCCAACTTGTTTTGGTTTTTAATTTTCCACGGAACTAAAAGGCGATTTTACATCCAACTGTATTATACACCTTTCATTTAGTCTGTAAGTACGGTACGTAGCATGTGTTCGTTGAGCTCAAATCACTTCGTCACATTATACGGAGAACATACATCTTAAAATAAATTTTGAGGTAAAAGAAAATATGACATTCACTCGTTTTAGCTCCGGAGTATATGAATTTTTTTTTAGCTTCACGTTTTTATCCTGCACAGCAGGGTAGGCAGAAAGTACCTAGTGTCAAGACACTCCGAACTTCGCTTTCCACCGAATTCGAGACATTGCGTGTTGAGTGGTGGAATTCAACGTCGCACTTTGTCTTCCCAGAGCGAAGAAGTGAAAATAATTTAAATATAATCACACCCCCAACTGGGGATTGAACCCACAACCGATCGCGTTACAGTCAGACGCTGTCCCACTGCGCCACGACCGGCATATGAAATTAATAAGATTTTTAATTTGTATAAGGTGTTATGGTGTATATTGAAATTATCTCTTCTCCATTTTTTTTCTATAATAACATTTTATATATATTTTTCGCAAATTTTAAATATTGAAATGTCGTTAATATTTCCTTTAGTTTTCAAATAATTTTAGAATAATGTTTCGTTAAAGGTGGAGTGGGGTTGGGAGGAGCCACAAGCGGTGGGGGAGACCATGTGCTTCACGGTGTACTGCTACCAGCGCAACGGACAGCCCTACCCCATCTGCGACACCGACGAGCTCGTGGTCGACATAGCGCTCGGCACCAGGAAGGTGACTTTTACTCGGACATACCCTTGAAACCGATATCTTTATTTTTATGTTGCCGGACGAAATTTTCCATACATCTCTATTGTACCGTTTCAAGCTTCGATTTTCAAGAGTGACTCAGTGTCCTGTGTGTATCAGATCGCAGCGGTGGTGGAGCTCGGGTCGGGCGACCCGGCGCACGCGCACACCGCGCGCGTGCAATTCACCGTGCGCAGCGCCGGCGTGTACCACATCAACGTGCTCATAGGTGAGTGACCTCCGCCCGCCGTCCCGGTCCCCGTGGGTGCTCTGTGTCGAGTGCGACTAACGCGCGTGCGGTGTGTGCGCAGGCGGGCAGGCGGGCGCCGGCGGGCCCTTCCGCAAGTGGTTCGTGGCGGGGCGCGTGGAGGCGCGGCGCTCGCGCGTGGGCCGCGCCGGCGCCGCGCTCGTGTGCACCGCGCAGCGCGCGCGGCGCCTGCACGTGCACCCGCGCGACCGCTACGACAACCCCGCGCCGCTGGACCGGCCGCCGCCCGCCGGCGCGCCCTCCGGCGCCGGCTTCTCGCTGGACGCGACGCCGCTGGACGCCGCCGACGCGCCGCCCGCCGGCCACGCCTGCTGCGAGGCCGACTTCGAGTACGACGCCGTCAACCAGCGCGTGGGCGTGTCGCTGTGCTTCGCGGCGGCCGGCGTGTACCGCGCCGCGCTGCGCTACGACGGCGCGCTGCTGCACAACGGCGAGTTCGACTGCATCGTGCTGACGCGTGAGTGTGCCCTGACCCCCTCCCCCGCCCCCGCGCCCGCACGTGTACTCGCGCCGGCGGGTGCGTGGAGACTAATCGCTCGTGCTTACAGCCAGCGACGCGGCGACGGTGCAGCGGCAGCTGGGCGCGCGGCGCGGCGCCTGCTACGAGGCGCGCCTGGTGGAGGGCGGGCGGACGCGCCGCGTGCTGTGCTGCCTCAGCGCCAAGCGGTTGCTCGTCAAGGACTACATCCTGCGCTTCATCCCCAAGCGCATCACGTCGTTCCGCGTGTGCCCCTCCACGCGCCTGGCGCTGGGCGCGCGCGACGAGGGCGGAGCGCCGGCCGGCGAGCTCACGCTGGAGGACGGCGCGCAGCCCGCGCTGCGGCTGTGGGCGGCGGAGCGCGACCTGCTGGCGGCCGCCTTCGCGCAGCTGCTGGTGGCCAACTGCGGCGGCGAGGACGGGTTCAAGCACAAGGCGGAGTTCTTCTACGCGGCGCTGCGCAAGGCGCACGCGCGGCACCCGCACGAGCGCCTGGCGCTGCGCGTGCGGCGCGCGGAGCTGCTGCGCTCCAGCGTGCGCGCCACGCGGCACTTCGCGGCGGCGGAGTGGTGCCGCAGCTTCGAGGTGTCGTTCGCGGGCGAGCAGGGCGTGGACTGGGGCGGCGTGCGGCGCGAGTGGGTGTCGCTGCTGTGCGCGCAGCTGTTCGACGCGCGCGGCGGCCTGTTCGCGTCCAGCCAGGACGCGCCGGCGGGGCTGGTGCACCCCAACCCGGAGCGGCCGCCGCACCTCAAGCTGAAGCACTTCGAGTTCGCGGGCAAGCTGGTGGGCAAGTGCCTGTACGAGAGCGCGCTGGGCGGCGCCTACCGCCAGCTGGTGCGCGCGCGGCTGGCGCGCTCCTTCCTGGCGCAGATCATCGGGCTGCGCGTGCACTACAAGGTGCGCCGCCAGTTAAACGACAATGAACGTAAACAAATTGTAGTTCCCACATTCGGGTTTCGATATCGCCACTAGTGCTTTTTTCACATCGACAATTCCAGATAATGTCGAAAAAAGCAAAGGAAAAATTTGCAAATTCTTAGCCGTCCCTCAAACGGTCGACGGATTTATTTAATATCTTTTAATTTAACCGTATCAAAAAGGTTCTTCGATATTTTTATGCAGAACCGCTCAAACCGCAAATTTCTTTGCCTTTCAATTATTTTTTCGACTTTGTACTGCGTTTAAGCTCCTTCTAAATGCCAACATCTATCTACTATACTTGCCAACTGTGCGCGGCGTCGTTACGGCACAGCAGTGACAGAGCGTCCCTACGACACGATAGCTGTGGAGTTTACTATTGAAATTGAACTAACTCACCAAGCATTATTAATACTTTGAGCAAATATTTACAATAAATAATAGTAATAAAGTGTGTGCGCGCGTGGAGAGGTTAGCTGCTAGCTTGTAGAAGCAATGACGTCGCTCAATATTTATACTAAAATCACTCGTTCCTTACTCCTGTAGCAATAGAAGATATTTTTTATATTTATTTTTCTTTTATTGTAATATTTTATTTATTTTATATTGTTTTTTAATAGGCTTGTATTTTTGAATATATTTCAATAAAATATCACGATTGCCTTGCAGCACTTCGAGCAGGACGACCCCGAGCTGTACCTGTCCAAGATCAAGTACATCCTGGAGACGGACCTGGACGCGGGCGAGGCCGTGCCCGAGATCTACTTCTGCGACGACGTGTACGACCGCGCCGGCCGCCTCGTGCGCACGCAGGAGCTGGTGCCGGGCGGCGCGGCGCTGCGCGTGCGCAACGCCTCCAAGCTGCAGTACCTGGACGCGCTGGCGCAGTGGCGCCTGGCCGCGCGCTGGCGCGCCGAGACCGACGCCTTCTTGCGCGGGCTGGCGCTGCTCGTGCCCGACCACCTGCTGGCCGCCTTCGACGAGAACGAGCTGGAGCTGCTGCTGTGCGGCACGGACGAGCTGTGCGCGGCGGACTGGCGCGCGCACGCGCTGGTGGGCGGCGCGGGGCGCGCGTGGCAGCGCCGCGTGGCGTGGCTGTGGGCGGCCGTGGGCAGTCTGAGCGCGGAGGAGCGCGCGCGCCTGCTGCAGTTCACGACGGGCAGCGCGCAGCTGCCGGCGGGCGGCTTCCGCGAGCTGCGGCCGCGCTTCCAGGTGACGGCGGCGCCCACGCACGGCGCGCTGCCCACCGCGCACACCTGCTTCAACCAGCTGTGCCTGCCCGACTACGACTCGTACGAGCAGCTGGTGCGCGCGCTGCTGTGGGCCATCAACGAGGGCGGCGAGGGGTTCGGCATGATATAGGACTCGCGTCAGTTAGGAACATTTATTTATTATATTATTATTTATTCTGCTAAACAACAAAAAAAATATTTACAACATAATGAAATAATCCTAGTCTAATCCACAATCGCGTCTTTACGATTCTGATTACCTTTAATTGGACATCTTTAGAAAATATCCGTTACACCCTTAAAAAACATGAATAAATTATAAATATTTAAATATTTATGATAATGCGTTATTGACACAAACATTTCTATACAAGCTCGTGAGAGTGAACGAGATCCACATTCAAAAATGTCAGCAATAAATTTACTTAATTGTTAGATTCTGAGCTTTAAACTAAATTGTTAGTGTTAGGTTTATTTTCAGTAAGTTTAATATAGAAGTTCCATTCTGGTCACTTTAGTGAGGGACGAGTGAATCTGATATACTTGATTATTGTATATATGTAAATAAAGAGAACGATGCTGTGACAAAAACAAAATGGCCTGAAACTTAAATTATTTATTAAAGATCATATTAGAAAAATGAATTTTATGTATATTTTTGCTATAGCTGTATAGCTAGCTTCTATTTATTTTATTATTTTAAAAATAATTATTATGGAATATATGTTTCTTTCCATCCACTTTGACATGCTCGATTCTTATATATTTCAATATATAATTAATATATTTAAATTTATTTTTAATATTTCACAATTTATATACAATACTGACATGGATAAAAATTTATTTATATATTTATTAGGTAAGTATAATTTAATTTAACAGTCATTAAATATGTAAACTATAAAAGCGAAGCCTAAATATAATGAAAAGAAAAAATAATTTTAAATATTCAGTGCAATATTTGCAAATATTAGAAAATTTTTAATTTTTCTTTAAGTCTTATTCACACACACCAAGGGAAAAATATTTTAGACTAATATGCAACGTGGCGTCACGTAACGTAACGTAACGCAAATGGTCTAATTATAAGTCGACTCTTGGATAAACAGTCTTTTCTAAAATATTTTTTTTACATTTTTTTAATTTACTATGACATTCTGTGTAAAAAATTTAATTAATAATGAATTTAATGTAAAAAATGACATGATTTTTATACAGCTGCTACAAAAATTTGTTTTATGTTAGACATTTTATTTATTGTTGTATTACAATTATGACACTAATTCTGTTAAAACATTAAACGATATATACGAAGATACATTTAAGTCAATACTCTTCATATTTATTTAATGAGTGGTCATAGCTACTCTATAGATTTTCTTAGGTTTGTTTTAATAATATTTCAGTTTAAACATTTTTCATATGTTTTGAAGTGAAAACTGAATGTTATTGAATGTTATTTATTTGATAGAGAAACCTGTTCATTATTTTTTTTTATATTAGTCCTTCTTAAGGCTTCCATTTTTCTGTTATTTTAGTTATTGCGTGTTGGGTTGCGAGATCCCATGTGGCATTTTGTCTAACCGTATATAAATGCTACTATGAGTATTAAGCTATTTGATTTATAAACATCGCGGCGTTCAATTAAACACGTTCTGAATGAACGCAGTGACATATCTAATTTGGTTTTTTTTAACATAGCTTGGACTAATATAGAAATATGTACGTACAAATTGTAGAGCGCGCCGTGGCAAAGTGGCATCGTCAGATGTGACAGTTGTAGATTCTCTACTTTTTCACGTTTTTATAGGAAAAAGAGAAACGTTGAGTTCCGCCACACAACACGCAATAATCTTGAATTTAGACAAAGTAGGGTATATCTACGACATTAGTTTAAAATCATGAAGCTAAATGCGAAATATTTATAGTAATTGAAAGTAATGTTATCCTTTCTAACCGACAATACAGTTCTATACATATTCAATGTAGTGTTTATTAGAGATATGTAGGTGTTAACGTATAGAGAAGTCACTAAAGGAAACGTGTTCACGAGTAACTAGTCATTTAAAATTACGTTAGAAATAGACGCTTGGTAGTAGTTTATCGAATGTTACTGTAAAAGTGCGAATATTGGTAAATCTCAAGTTTAACTGGTTAACGTGAGGCAATTCTTAGAATTGGGAAATCTTAAGATTCACCATAGTTGAAGTATTTACAGTAACATATAACAAAACCACGCTACTTAATATATCGATAATACTAAATGAAATATGTTTAATTATATCAGCCTTATATTGTATTCATTTAACAAAAATCCTTTAAAGAGGCTTGGAATTTTTAAAAATAAGTGGAGGCAATTACTAGAGAATTTAATTTATTACTGGCTGCGTTATAATTATTGCTAAATTACATTATGTATATGAACAATTAAGGTCCCGTGCACAACTCACATTAATAGAAACATCTATATGATGGTAACATCGTGTTCATGTATTACGATCAATCGCTTGTCTAATAATAATACATTAATAAGTATTTATCGCATTATTTTGCTATTTTTAAAGTGTTATTCCACACTTACGATTAGAAAACATTTTTGAAAAAAAAACCTATTAAAAATGCGGTCAGAGCGTTTGGACGGTAAACAATAGGCGCGGCTTCGAATCCTGCTTGCATTCAAATTTTTATAATTATTTTTCTCAAATGTTTTTAACGCATTTTTAATATGAAAATGAAAATAAAATTTAATGTTTTTACTAAAAAGGGGCCGTGAAAAGCCTACACTAAGTTTCTGTGAGATATTTTAGGAACTTTATCAGGATAAGTAATATTCAGCGCCGTCTTTCGTCTTTGAGCACGGCGGGCATCCAACCAGTGACTATAGTATATAATATTAATAAATCATAATACATGAAAGGGTTGCAACATCGATCTACTCTGGATCTCAATTTTTGACCTTCATAAAAAATCACTGTTAATTAAGAAAAAAAAAATATATATATATATATATATATATATATATATATATATATATATATATATACTACATATATTACTTTATTATATAAATATGTATGTTATAGGTATCCATTTATATATTGGGATGTAGTATTGCTTATATATATATATATTTTTCACTCACGCTTTGTTTATAAATGTACACAAATCTCCTAACCTTAAAATGGTCTGGAAGAAATGGCTATTTAGCAATATTTGTGATTGTTTTGTTTTTAATATCAATTGTGCTACAAATAAAGTGTAAATAAATAAAATATAATAAACAAGAATCTTATAATATTATAACTAACAGAAAATATATCAGCGAAATTTAATAGTTTCTTATGAAGGTCAAGTTATATTTTGATCATGTTTCTGAAGGTTGGATCCGCCCTTACGCTTCGTTACAGGAGCTATAGCCAAGGAGCCCTGTGTCTTTATTGTAAAGACGGCGCTAGAAATATATTATCTAAAGGCCTATATAGAGAGTCCAGTGCGGGCTTCAGCTTCCGCTAAAACTAGGACTATGTCATGTACCATTCCATACCACTTGTTGATATATTTTATAGTAGTTTGTTGAATAGAATTATTGTAAGACTGAAAGATTAAAGTAAATATAATAATTTTGTTTGTTTTATTACATTCTCCATATTAAATCTATAATTTTAAAATAGCCGAGACGTATTTCGTTTGAAATTTAAATATAATGAATCTATTAAATTAAAGGAGCAGCACCTGCAAACTAAAAAACGAAGAAGAAACACAAATATTAATACATCAATTTATTAATTAAAAATCTAAAACAATTAAAATTTACTTATTAAGTTAACAAACCTGCTTATAAAAAAACACAGTTAAATACTCACCATTACAAATTATACACTAATCCGTATAAAGCTAACAAATTATACAAAACATACTTACCAAACATCTTTTTAGACCGTATAAAACCTATGAAAATAAATGTATAATTGTCATCTAATTATATTATACTTAGTATCACCACGAATGACATCAATCTTGAATTATCAACAAGAAAAAAAAACATTTAGACATTATAAAAACCCAATCGGCATAGATAATACAAACAATGTTATCATTTAAGTAAATGATAAATATTTTTAATTTCAATTTTATTTGCGCGCGTCATTACGTCCACGTGTTTATATATATATATATATATATATATATATATATATATATATATATATATATATATATATATATATATATATATATATATATATATATATATATATATATATATATATCTGATCGCGTTTACAGTAAGACAATGTTCCACTGCACTACGACCGGCCTCTTCAAGTGTTTTACAAATTCTATTCGAAAAATTTAACTAATACTAGTTTAATTATTATATTTGTTAAATTATTTGTTATTATACATACATAGTATTGTGCTTCATACATTATTTAAAAATAAGATCTTTAATTTTGCGACTTTAACTTATTCAAAATCAAACTATTTTAAACAGAGTAATCGCATACAGTTTCGTATTTGAAAATACATTTTTTATCTGTGATCACGGACAACTGTAAAGTGTCTGAAAGCTTGAGTTTTGAAAAATGTAACTTTAAATTCGTTTAAAGTAGGTCCATTTAAAAAATATTTAATAATATAGAATGAATAATTGATTAACTAAACATTTGAACTGTATCTGACACATATGTAAATATATTTCTTATAGATAACACGAATGGGAGTATTAAAAGTAAACGCTAAATATTTTTCGTAAAGTCAAAAGTTCAACATTAATATATTTAAACAACCGCAGAAAAGAATGTGTAACAAAAACAATTCATATTAAATTACTCATATATATCCCATAATTTCCTACTGCTCAGTGTACGTGTCTCAACACACACTACCATTGCATAATATTTATGGAAAATGATTACATGTGTCTAAATTCTTAGAACACCAAGAAAATATTTTAAAATTCATTCAAGTGATTTTTTTTATATAAATATATTTTTAATTCCAAAAATTTTTTTGGAAAACATATACCACTTTCTAAGTAATATTTCAAACATTTGAAATAGTCGCAAAAAGAGTATGACTTGCAAGTTTAAGACTAACAATTAATAATAAATAAACTCTCATAATTAGTTATAGGTATTCTATAGTGATTCATTCGACCACGTGGCATATCCATTTCCATTTGCAAATTCTATTGTAAAATTGTCTTCCATATTTGTAAGTAGTGTAAGTACAAACATATAATTACACATTACATTATAATTAACATAATTATTAGTTATATACGATGTAAATTTTCAATTATGGGATTACATTTGATATCAAATTTAATTATTTTGTTTTTTCAGTTCTAACGTTATGTATTATACAGCTTAAACTTGTTATACCTCGCTTGTCTTTTATAAACATATATTGCATATGTATATAAAATATATATAAATATTTAATATAGCAGAACAAAAAATAGAAAATATATGTATGTAATATTTAAAAAAATGATCAACACATGACTGTATATTGTAGTATCTCATTCATTTAAAAAAGAAATAGAAGAACCAATGAAAATCACAAACGTCAAACGGACAGCAGTTATCAGATGGAAGTTCTAGGTTTCTCGTCTTAAAATCTTATATTTTAGCCGCATTCGTTTGTTTTATGAGTTTATATCCATAAATAAAGTGAGCCTGTAGTTCAGCAGCCATGCCTGGCGGGAACCAGCGCCCACAGCACGGCGTCCGACAGCGTCTTGGGGACCAACCACGCGCGCGCCGCGCCCGCCAGCCTAGTGGTTGTAAACACAACAGTATTGTTGTATTTAATAAATACCCGATGGAAAATCATCCGACACGCAGTTTAGACGCAATTGAAAATATGTTCCATTGAAAATTTATCTCGCCCAATCTTGTTATTCATATATAATATAACACAATTAGGAAATCAATATCCTAAATGTGATAGTTTACGGAACGAATAAACTGTTTATTTCCGCAAATTCATGACTTAAGATCTATAAAACTACATTACATTAGAATATGTTTTAGTTCATTTAATTATCTATCACGAGCTAGTTTATAAACTAATTAATACAATACAAGTATATTATAAATGAAAAATATAATTATAAAATGAGTGAAATTTATTTAAATGAAAATGATAAATATTAGTATTTACCTATAAAAAGGGGGTGGCAGCCACCTTCGGCGCACAACCTCCAGCTCGGCGCTTAACGCCGTTACGCGCGCGCTCAGGTCCTGAGCTTCCTGAGCGCTGCGAGCAGCTTCAACGCTCAGCTCAGAATATTCCTGCTCGGCGCGCTCGCGAGCTCTGTGTGTAAGTATTTACATACATACATACATACATCATAATAACATTAATCATTGTCAAATAATCCTATGAAATGAAAACAACTAATTAATCGGTTTTCTCTAAATTTTCTATATTTAAAATTCTCATGTCCACAAAATCCACAAGCCCACAATGGATAGGAATCTGTAGTCAATGTATTGGTTAGCTAGATTGTATTTCAACAGTTACAATGTGACTATGTCCATATGGATGAACATTATATGTATCAAATCAAAGCTCAATGTTTAAAAATCATACTTCAAATAAATGTATTTAATGAACATATTAAGGGCAATTCATCAGATATTTATTACTTAAATCGTTCAAGGCCATCGTGTCGCAGTTTCACAGCAAGTGACTGTAAACGCGAAAGGTTGCAGGTTCAATTCCCGTTGGGGGATTTGTTGATTTAGCCACACAACGCCCAAGTCTTGATTCCAGTCAACAGAGCGTGTCGATACTAGATTATCTGTAAAGTGACAGCGAAGACTAACAGCGCGGCGCGGCGCCGCTCGGCGGCGAGGTCGCGGCGCAGCGCCGCCAGCGCGCCCGCGCGCCGCGCGCTCTCCTCCTCCAGGGACGCTATCTATAACATGACGTCAGCGTACAACGCCGTGTTGTCAAAAGTCATAACTCAATGAACAGGTCAACATAAATAATTCATATTACGATTACAACGCTATGGATTGTAAACATTTTAATTAAAAAAATAGATAAAGTTTATAAGGAAAAACAAAATAAAAATAGCACTATTCTTCCAAATTCTAAAATACAAATACCTGACAAGACCCCCCTGACACCAGACAGACGTCGAAATCTTTTAGTAGATAACGGACAGATTTCGCTATTATACCTCTTACGCATACTTCTACCGCAAATATTTTATCTCTTAAGCCTATCCCTGATCAGTTTGTTAGTACGTTCGAAGTATATTACGTTAGTGGTACGGGAGCCAATGATGGTTTGATATGACCATTAACAGTACAATACCATACAGCTGTGAGGTGAGTAGGATTTCCATTTCATTTGGACATTTCCACTGAACTAAATATTTGTTAAATTGTACCTCACCCAATACCTTTACGATATAACACTGTGGATTATACGTCCGTTGCTCACTCAAATATGTAAATAACTTATATCTAATTTGCAATAAATATCAAACCTCGCCTAATGTCAAAGCTGAAGTAGTAATTTGGCTAAACGCTCTAAAGTTAGTAACTACTGTAAAAATATTTAATTATTGACAGGTCATCTATCAAAGAAGACTACAAAAAGTTATTCTTAATAAAAAAGGTATAAAATGATTGACACAAGACGAAGTAGGGAGGTTCGCTAGAATTTAAATATTTAATATTCATTCATCCTATCATAATAATTTGTAAACCAGTACATAGTACTTAAACGTTAATAAGATGGTTGATTGATTTTCGCGATTTTTACACATTTTAAACGAAACTACTTTAAACGGATTATTCGCATGTATTTTCGAATGTCAAAATATACGCGATTAATCCGTTTCAAATACTTATAAGTTATTTTGTAAGTAGATACCTATTCCTATGGTTTCTTTTTAGCTTCACGCTTTTTCATTCCGCGTAGCAGGGTAGACACAAAGTATCTAGTGTCAAGACACTCCGTACTTCGCTTTCCACCGAAATCGAGACCTTGCGTGTTGAGTGGTGGAACTCAACGCCGCACTTTGTCTAATACCAGATCTAGCAAGTGAAAATAATTTTATATAATCACACTCCCTAGTAGGGATTGAACCCGTAAATCGCGTTTACAGTCAGACGCTTTCCCACTGCGCCACGACCGGCCTCAATCAAAAAACCTCGGCCGGATCGGTTTCATATATCAAAAAAATCAATCTTGACTTGATACTATCACTGTACGAACAAACATTTTGACATAATGGCCCCTACCCTACTCCTTTATTCATTCATGGCAGTCACTCCACATCTAGGTGCACAGATGCTGATGATGCATTGAGGAGTTCCCTCAAATGTATTATGGATCCATCATCAGATCGAATCCAGACCTTCACGTAATAAACAACAGCACTAGTCGCCGCTAAGATTTTCAAAAGTTTCAATAATTAAAAAACATTTAATACTACCTAATTCGCGTTATCTGCGGTACAAAGTATTCCCTTGTTATACTTTTTTGTTATGAAGAATAACTTTGTATCTTCTTCGATAACCCACCACCCGCGAACAGCAGCGAAAGTTCACCAAGCTACATGGTACTGTTCTCACCGTCTACCAATATAACACCACACACCTTGAGGTCGGCGCCGTCGCGGCGGCGGCGCGCGTCTTCGGCCGCGTCGCGCTCGCGCTGCAGCGCGCGCCGCACACACTCCAATTCGTTGCGACAGTTCTTCCATCCTAAACCACTTGTACTCGTTAATGGTCATTTATTTTACGTATATGGTCAGTTTCATCGGAATTCAAAAATCCCTATATTACAACGGAGATTATAGTAAATCAAAGTCAAAACCCAACAATTTTATTCAAAATAAGAAGTTACATACTTCATTTTTTGAACGTCAAATTCAAACGTTTATCACCAGTTCACTAAAGTTAATGCCTCAGACCTGAAAAGAACCGGCGCAAGAAACCCTGATTGTAAAAGCGTATACGCTGACTCATGAATAAATTATTGACTCGATGTAATCAATTCACAGGAGTAATCAGTTTATAATTACTTCAAGTATTAATATTGTGAGTCGTCGATTTTTGTAAAATCATTAATATTTTTCTTAACATACGTGACATTAGCAAATATGTATTGAGAAGCAACATTCAATAAATTAATTTCTTTAAATTTTGTTCTAAAAGAATCTTTCGAGCCTAAGTTATAGATTGCACTAAGTGCTCGCTTTTGCAGAACAAAGATCAAGTTAATTGCGGCTGCATGACCCCAAAGTAAAGTGCCATAGGACATAATGGTCTAATGCTGCTGAGCCAAGTCTATTTGCCAATCCATCAATATGAGGTCCCTACTGTAGATTGGGGTCAATGGTGATACCGAGAAATACCGTACAATCGACGGGATCCACCGTTTCACCATTCAAGAGTATATTAGCTTGAACAGTTTTTGTGTTAGGTGTTATAAAAATTACACATTTCGTTGAGTTTTTATTGTTCAATAATAAATTATTAGCACTGAACCAATGTACTATTTTCGAGAAAGCATTGTTTACGTCGTTAAAAGCGTTTTGCCGTCTTCTCAGTTTAAAAATTCAAGAAGTATCGTCAGCACACACACCACGCTGTAAACAATTATTAAATAAAGTAGCGAGGTGGGGAGCAATAGCATCTATAATGTAGCTAATTAGCTTAACAGAAATACCCCACAGATTGATGATTTCTTGATATCTAGGGACTTAACTTATGTTTTAACGATGTCTCTCGAGTTTACTCTCCAGATAGACTCTCCTTAAGTAACCATTCGGCGACAGTTGTAGAAGATATAAAGTTTTAATTGTGGAGATTGGAATATCGGGGAAGAATTTTTCAAACGTACAAGCAACCTCTAGATCTAAGCTAGATATACCATTGTCTACTTTTAATTGAAATATATCTGGGTGTCGACTTTAGTAGAATAAAATGAATAAATAACAAATGTAAACACATATATTACTACAAAAAAGTGAAATCAAAGTTTTATTACGCATAAGTACCCTTAATTGACCAGACTTAAATCACAGTGACCTCTGTGCTGATAAAGGATCGAAGTAAGACGTAATCATAACAGTTGGGGCCGGATTTAATTGAGGGGAGGGGGGGGGGGTTATAAAGGGCACTGCCACAGGGCCTCCGTAATACAGAAAATATACTCAATCTCGACAAGTCAGCATTTTCAAATTTAAAACATTTTAATATTAAAAAATGTATATATTTTATATCAGAGAGCTCTGATTGTAAATTTATACATAGTATCTGTATAGTATAAGTGATTTAATCGAGCATCTGAATGTCAAATTAATTAGTAAAAAAAAATAAGCCCCACTCCTTCGTTGCCGCATCTCAAAATGCGGGCCCGACTACAGCCGGACCACACAAGTACATTAAAACACTCCGAATGATCTGAACTGATCTTAAGCACGGAACACTCACCAACGGACACGAAAATAGACTTTATTACTACATAAATATTTTATCGACCGCAGAGCGCACATTTCAATACTACAGGCAAAATTCTCTATTTTGGTGATTTTGACATGTTGACATGTTTGAAAAATAATGACCTGATGATCATTTTTTTCTTTTCAAATTTCTTTAAAAATTGGTTCAGCCGTTCTAGAGATTAGCCGCAACAAACAAACATTATATGTATATATATACACACCAACTATTTATCTTTATAAGTATATTTAAAGCATGTAAGTTATACAATTAGTACAGTATTTTAAATGTAAACTAACCAATACTCATCTCGGACACGCGATCCTCTGCCGCGCAAATATCTTGTTCCAACGCAATTTTTTCCTTAAAACCGGTAACAATTTTATATGAGAAAATTAGATTTTGTGTAAAAAAATAACAAAGTAGATTATTAATTTCATATAATTTACATTTTATAAATAATAAAATATTATAAAAAATAAAATAATTAAAAAAGACTATGCCATCTCTTAACATGCATTGTATATATGTATGTATGTAGGAGTTTAAAAGGTTACTTTCAGGCACTTAAGGTTAAATTGTTTAAGTTAGTTAAATATAATATAATTTAAAAGCAGCTAAATTAAATTGGTATGATTTTCTTCGTTCTCCTATATGTATGTATCTAATGCGTGTTATAAACAGGGAAGGGAAATCAATATAGTATATGTTATTTCCGCTTATGGAAACAAATATGTACTGTAATAACAAAGCTCATAATAACCGTACTTATAAATATTTCTATATGGCTCGCTTAATTATTTTCGAACAAAGAGTGGGTTCATATTTTATGACAGTCAAATTTCCTTACAAATTATCATCATGTTCTCTTTAAAAATGTTACATTTTAAATAGAATTATTTTAATGAAATTAATATTGTATATCTATGTAAGACACTTAGTTGATTGTTTTCCGCCTGAAATAGAGACATAGACGTGTAGAGTGGCAATAGAGCGAATATAAATAAACAACACCTTTACAATGTGTAAAAATCGCAAAAAAACTAATGATTATTTTAAGTATGATATTTTAGACCCGTTACCTTTTCCAGCACGGTCTTCTCCATGTCCTTGTCGCGCAACAGCTGCTTGAGCCGCTCCAGCTCGCGCATGGCGAGGCGCACTTTGGCGTTGTCAGAGTCCAGCAGAGACTTCAACGCAGACACCTGGATGCGAAGGCGCTCCGAACAACTCACCTGGTGTTGATATGATGAAATAATATGCCTAAACTTATAATATACACCCACATATATGGTCACAAGGCGTGATATGGCGAAAGTCAATTGTGTGTGAACACAACATTTTTGTTGGTGATCGTCTTGGTAACACAAAAAAGACGGCGTTGTGTTACGCCACTCAACACAAGATTTAATAGTAGTTAGGTCATCTACTTCATTATATGAGTGATGTTTGAATCAACATCTAATCATCTAATGTTGTACTGTGTTCCAAAAATTACGCAAAGAAAATTTGACACATTTATAGTTTATATAGAAGAGGAAAAGTATATAACGTTGCTAGGATAACGCGGGAAGAGGAACTTGCCGTATTAATTTCGGTAAGCGGATAAGCACTGCGGATCGCTACGTAACGGCCTGTTTCGCTGAGGAGGGAACCCGACGCAGATGTGCGAGTAGCGTTGGAGGACTCGGAGGCGCAGCGAGGGTGGCCCGAGGCGGCGGAGGGGCAGGCTACTGGCGGCTACACATTACAACGGATCTCTCTCCTAATGGTAGGGAGTGACGACAAGTGAGCACCTGCGTCTGTTTATGTGTTAGCGCACCTTCAAATATTCTACACATTTTACCGATTGTGTTTACAATGAATTTGGCGCCGTTTTCGTCATCGTTATTAGAGTAACGTTTCTAGTAGATAAATAACAACCTGAAACTCCAAGGTCTTCCTGACACAGCGCACCTCGTGCCGCTTGCGCCTCCAGCTCGCCACCAACATGAACTCGCGCACGCGCGCCGCCGCGCGCTGCGCCTCGCCGTGCAGCGGCGGCAGCCTCAGCACCGGCAGCTTGTTCTTCCTGCTGCTGAGGGCTCTGTTTCATTACAGTACATTACATTACAGGCAAAGATGTGTGTAAGTATTTGTTGAAGGAATATCGGCTCTAAGCGAGCGCCCTAACTTTAAGTACGATTTTTTTTTATGTAGATACGTTTTTAGTAAAACTCCCAATACTAAGAGATGCTCAACTTTTGTAGTTTCATACTCAATTTAAACATTTCTAATATGTGCCAAGATTATATTTCTTTGATCCAAAATATAAAATCTTTTCGGATGTTCACTTTGCCTGGAGGTGGCCCTAAAGGCTGGGCATGCGCATCAGGGCAAAGCACAACACGTAAAGTAAGCATACGCCTATTTTTCATAATTTTTTTAAAAATAAAAAAAATATATTTTAGAAAATACAGAATATCATTTTAAAATAAAATTGAACGCAACTTATAACAGCTTTAATTTTATCTAAAATCGACATCAATGTGCTTAATTGCTATACAAGTACGTATTCATTTTTTAAATAACTATTATATTTTCAGTTTTTATTCAAATATCAGAGAAAGCAGAGAGTCACGCCAACGGGATAACGGAGAATTGGTAACCAGAGCGGAGAAATGAATACTTTAATTAAACATGTAACAAATGGAAATCGAGACCAGTTACAGGTCGTGTCCGACTGCGCCTCAAGGGCTTATCTATTACGTTCTTAAGAAGAAAAAAGAATTATTTTGTTGAAGTAGTCTTATTTTTTTTATATAAACTTTTGACAGTGTAGATACTAGGTTATACAAATATCAGGAATGTTTATAATATACCTAATATTTGCCACATATATCCTCCACTTTACCGCTATAATGCCTGCAACGCAATATCGGTAGGATGAGATCGTCAGCGGTTTGTAACTACTGATATAGTAAGATAGTATATTATATATTATATAGTATATTGTATAGCATAGTAAGATAAGAAACATATTTAGAAATTTTTAAAGAACGATGACTGTAAACGCTCTTGGTTGTGGTTTGATTCCCATTTGAAACAAAATGATTACATTTCTATTATTTATATTGTTTCTCCTCTGGTAAGATAAATTGTTGGCGCTGGCGTCGAGTTCGCAACTCAACATGAAGTGTCTCAGTTTTAGGCGGAAAACAGTCGACAGAGTTCCACTCCCAAACAGAGAAATTATTTTATTTAAATTAGTTTCCCTCCTCTCACGTACAAGGCACGGCATATAATATAATTCTGTCACTCAACACGCAATGTTCTTAGGGAGGATAGCCGAGAACAGAGTGTCATGACTCTAGTTCTTTCAGGTTACCTTAAAAAAATTAATGCAAGCCAACTAAGATTGCCGGCTACAGATCTACGTGAAAATTATTAAATACGCTTGTAACAATCAATTTATTTTTGTTATGAGAATTTCTATAAGAAGATAGAAGTTATACTTTTATACCTTTTTGAAATATTTTTCTTACTTTAAGTGTAAGTAAAATAACTGTGAATATTACTAACACTTCTCTTTTAACTCTTTTGGTCGGCGTCAAGTCCTCCATGGACACGGCCTTCGGGCCAATTTTCACAGGTCTGGCGGGAGTCTGCGTCAGCTCATCCAAGCACGTGCGTATTCTAGACAAGTTGTTCGACGGCGATATCTTCGCTGTGAACTTGTTAACTGGTGTCGAAAACTGTTGCTTCTTCAGCTGGGTCCTTTGACTGCGTCTGTTTACATATTTTATATATATCATAATAAAAAAGCTAAGATTGGTTTTAAGCTCGATTACTACTTGTGGAAATAATAATATTTGAGTTATATTTCTCTTTTTCTGCTATTGTAAAATAAAGTGCATCGTTGAGTTCCGCCACTCATTTTTATAATAAAAAAGGTAATGCTATCGAAACTGTAGAAAAATAGGATTTAATTCAAGATATAGATAGTTGAGATTAAAGAAGATATCAAAATAGAGGCGCTCATTGCGCAGTGCAACATCGTATGACTGAAAACGCGATCGGCTATGGGTTCGATTTCCACTCGCGGAAATGATTATATTTAAATTATTTACACTTCCTCGCACTGGCAAAATGCGACGTTGAGTTCCGCCACTCAACATGCAATGTCTCGAATTCAGCAGAAGGTGGAGTACGAAGCTTTTATACACTAGGTACTTCCTGTCCACCCTGCTGTGCGGGATAAAAGCGTAGAAAAAAGGTGTCAAAGTTATGAAACGTTATGTATTTTGCTTGTATGATCAACCCTTATCATATAAGATTAAAATTAAAATATAATAAAATAAAAAGATATAACTACAAATGAATGTATAATATTTTATTTTTCTATATATTATATCTCTAAGCCCTCTGGTAAGACCAAGCGCGGCTTTGAGCTCCATAACTAAACACGGAATATCTTGATTCTGGGCAAAAGGTATCTAACGGATGCTTTGATACTAGGTTTCAGTCTAACTTACCTCTTGGCTACCCTACTTTGCGGGATAAAGTATGATGGTGTTTTCTTTTGCTTTTAAAATTAACATTTTAAAAACACATTACAAATATGTTGTGTGAATAAATATTTTACTAGCATTCCCAAGATAATTAAAAGAGACTTGCAAGTTAGTCGGCGGAGAAGTAAGAAGTAAAAAATATGATTTTGTATAAATGTTTTGATTCTAAGCCACCTGACCATAATTACCGCATGTGCCTTACTTAAAATTATCATAAGAATGAGAACACATTCTACATTTTCAAGAAAATCACAAAAATTTCGTTCCACATACAAGCACACGTAACTCAGTGATTTATTCAAACTCAACCCATAAGACGAATATCATTGTCTTTTCCTTCTATTAAGTATTTTTATTTCCCACACACAAGCATATAGATTTTCGATATTTTTGAATCAATTTACCTCATATTCTGCTTGTATCATATTTAATGACTCTGCCGGTTCCCCATGACGTGGACCGACGTACATAGTCAAACAATCCACATCAAAAGCGGACGACAAGGAAAATAATATTATAATTTTATATGCTCGCGAACCGACGACCAGCGCTCAATGCGCCGCCGCTCTGTTATCGATATGTCGTGTAATATTAACTATACGTAAAACTTTGGTTTTTCCCATTGTGTTTTGTGCTTGTTTTGTATATTCTATTGTTATAAGGTACGTGAGTTTTTTTTCTATTTAGTGACAGTATAAATAAAGATAAAATAAAAATCTGTAAATTGCAAATATTAAAAAATTAAATATATTTACGAAAGTAAAAAAAAACTAAAATACGCAAATAAAATTTAAAAATATAATTTTCTATTTATTTTTATACCTATTTCTAAAATATAAAAATTATATATTTTATTGACGATGACTGATTTAGCCAATAAAACATTCTAATTTCAAATAAATAACTAAAATGAAAAATAATTTATAACATGGCTACCATAATAACAAATTTGGCACAATAAATATAATTCACAAACATTATTTATTTATTAAATTTAAAATTGCAAAATTAATTATGCAATATTAAACACAATATAGACAAAAAAAATATTACTCAATACAAAAGATATATTACGCAATTCATATATTGGTTTTAGTAATAAAATAAAATAATACTTTAAATGATAAAAAAATAAGTACTAAATTATTAGCGCTAAGAAAGATAATTAGAGAATAAATAAGACATACTCCGTCAGGTTACATAATGATGAAAAGAAGCATATATAACAAGCGTAATAGAATCAGCTTTACCAGTTTTGCAAATGTTGCCACTTATGACTAAAGATATGCGGATTATAAGCCAACTTATTACAAAATACTATTATGGTAGTTTAGCTGCGCAGGCGCAATAAGAATAATACTTTATGATGCGTCTTCTGTAATGTTTTCTTTATAATAATTTAATAAATTTTATTTTAAAATAAGTATATATATAAGAAATATATCATCAGTTTAGAGTGTAAACTTGCTTTCTGTTCTCAATGATATTTTTATACCATTCTAAATTGTTAAAAAATACAAATACGAGAATAAGATGAATAATACAAGTGCATTATATCAGTTTTCATGTAAAATTGTCAAAAAGACGTGAAGAGTATCTGATACTAGAGTATATACAGTATCTCTAAAAGTTTCACATAATTTAAATATAACCTTATAGAGAAGCTTTACAATAATTTAAGATTTGTCTTTTTATCTCCTAATAATTAATTAAGTATAGAGTTATCAGATTCACACTAAGACAATTTCCCAATTGTTACATTCAAGTAACCGAAACTTAGTTAAAACACAAATACAATTGTGATCTTACACAAAGCTTTATGTATCGTTACTTTAAATATACAAAACCTCTTGTCCTAAATGATTTCATACTTATACTTAATATTATCCTTAAAGCCGCCTATAATTGTAGAACGCTATTTCCTTATAATCACATACATATATATTCTGTGAGCAAGTTATTTCATTTTGCCATATATAAAGTCTGTCACGGAAAAGCAATATAATGTCACTCTTTATGAGGTATAGAAGGGTAAAGAGACTCTCCGGTGCCTAATTTCTCCTCGAATTTAAGACAGTGACGGCTTAATTCTATGCTTTTCCAACAGAGTCAAGAAATTTAGTCCCACTAGTGGGGATAGAACCAACAACCATGACTACGACAGCCACGTTAATAACTGCTATAAATGTATGAGTAGTATATAGTACTCATTATGCACAATTCTTATTAACTTGAAAAAAAACATGTGAAAATTATTATTATATTAATAACATTTTACTATACAACTATAGTGCAAACTACTTTCAAACTATAATAAAACAGCTTCAAGCTTTATACTTCATAGGAGAGTAGTCAGAGACAACCTAGTGTCAAGACACTACGTTAAAGACTACTTTTCGTCCAATACCGAAACATTGCGTGCTGAGGTTGAACTCAACGACAGGCTTTTTCTTACCAGAGGGGAGAAATGAAAATATTCTATTAAAATCCTTCCCCGAATTGGTCTCGAACCCATAAGTAATTGCGTTTGCAGTGAAACGGTGTCCCACTGTGCCATGTTGGCCTAATAATGTATCAACATTTAGTACTTATTTATATATATAATTAATGTAAAAATTACGCAGGCGGAGTGAGCAGGTTGTACCGCTCTCTCGACAGCTCGCGTTCCGAGATGTCCCCAGCACCGGCGCTAGCTGGTGAACTTTGCAACATCTTTCGACCCTCCGGCATACTGTTCCTGTTACAAGACACCGCCCTTATATTACAAGATAAATCTAATAGAAACAGAAATAAAAAGATTTGTAAAGGTAAGCTTTTTTATAAACATATTCATAATATGCAAACGCGTAGTAGTTAGCGTATTTGATATATATTGTTTATGTCTCATGAATTTCATGATTTTATAACCCCTCCGTCGTCTTTGTCATAGCTGTTCATATTTGTGAGACTCCCCCTTAACAAGTGTCTACACTTATATGAAAAATATGATTATTTCTGTATATATAAATACAGTGATATACTATGTCAATACTTTTCAATTATATTAGATAGTTCTAAAATCACAACCATGCATCTAACAACCAAGTTGAGGTCTTTTCCGTACGAAGTAAGCGTGTGTGCACCTTTCACATCATAGATGGCGTTGATTACATATCGTTCTTATTAAATAATATGATTATAAGTAACTATTGAATCCAATTGTGCCACAACAACACAATATTTTTTTAGCTTCACGGTTTTTGCCCGCTTAGCAGTAGTGAATGAACGTAGTGTCGGAATACTCCATTCTCTGCTTTTCGCTTAAGTATCCCAATAATTATGTACTGAGTAGCGAGTGTAGATCGAATGGAAGAAAATTATTATCCCATAAAACTATCGCATTAGTTGCATTATGACAGTTCTTGTTTCAATTCGAATAAAAAATAATTTTAATAGAAAAAATAAATACCCAGAGTCTGGTAATGACCTAATTAAAATTAAAATAATATTTATTCAAAAAGGCTTACTTACAAGCTTTGGAATCGCACAATAAACAAACATGACACTATTGTCAGACGTATCTCATGCTATAATAACTCGGAAGGCAGTTCTGCTAAGAGAGATTACTTTTTCTCTTTTAAAATATACTTACTGCAAAGGGAAAAATGAATTGGTGGCGTCTTTTGGCAACCCTGCGCAAATGACAAACTGAATACAGTAGTACAAAAACGCTAAATGAAACTATATTCTTACCGTTTTCAAAAAATCTTACAAAATGATATTAAACCAATAATAAAATATAAGTAGCAGCTTCGCAAACAATGTAATTCGTGGTGATGTATGTAATAATATTGACAATTGTGACACTGGATTAACGTAATTCCAATTTTAAAAATATATTTTTTTTAAACAAATATTATATAAGATAATTAAAAGATCGACAGATAATAAACTTGATTTTATTTCTTACAGAATATTTTCGTCATATATTTTTTAATGTTTTTTTTATCAATAACTATATTTAATTCCACGTGTGTCTTTTTAAAAATAAAGGAAATTACCTAGTATTTATCAACTACACTTACTTCGATCAAAGTTGACAAAAATCCGAATATATCTGAAAATATATCTGTAGCCCTTATGGTACTACCAGGGGAAGTCGGCAGTGGTCACTTACCGTCTGGTGACCCGAACTCTCGTTTACTTTGTCTGCTCTATAGAAAAAAATATTTGAAATCCTCAACGAACTACGACTGGAAAATCATTATTTGCCTTTACGTCTATTTTTTCTGGTAAGTTGAACTAAATACTACAACTGAAAGTCAATATTTTGTTTAGGTTAGATGTGCTTAAACAAAGCGAAAATACTTATATTAGTAAAAATATTTTATGTCACTATAATATTATTAAAAAACAACAAATAAACAGGTATTTTGAGCTTGTTATTTGGATATATATGTATATCTACTAATTATTTTATTACCATCTTCCGCATACCAGTCCACGTGTAAACAGCACCTTGGCCTAATTTTTGAAATATTAATTAAGTAACTAATATAATGCAAAGCACGTTGTCGAGGGTTGATTTGATAGCATCAGGAATAATTTAAAGGTATAAGGGAATAGGGAGCGGCGACGCGCGGTCGGCGCCGGCGGCGGCGTCGCGGCGGGACAGGTATGCTTTACGGGCATTGCTGTTTGTAATGTGTTATTTTATCATATTACCGGAGTTGCTACAATTAGCGTAGAATTTATTATGATTTTTTCAAATATACACATTTATAAAAAGCTAATTAGTTATGAAGTGTAACAGTGTTTAAAACTATTACCTAGGGACTCGACACCTCTTGAGTGTCAAAGGGCAAACGAATTAAATATTTAAAACTTTTAGACGTATAATATTTCTTTTATATATTTTAGTAAATACTCTATGGGCCCACTGCGCGAACGTAGGGTCCTAGACATAACAGAGGCAGGAGCTCGAAGACTTGTGACCCAAATTAAGGTTTAAGGCCTTTAAAATGTCTTTCACATCCACTGTCCGAGCTCCACCTCTACCTATTTAACACTTAGTAAACTTACCTTAAATTTAAGACTGAAACAAAGCTATTACCTTATAGAATAATACTAAAACTGAACCGACATATGTAAATACTTATTAATAATTACATTTTATTACTATTATAAATAGTTTATAATATTATAGTTAGTATGTTAACCTAAACTAAAATAAGCACATACATAAACGTTTGTTTACGAGAGGTTGAGGGAGACCTTGGTTGACCTTTGAAAACACAGCGTCGAAGAAACTGAAAGAAGATTACGTTTACGTAACGTTCTTCTTCTTCGGGGGTCCTCATATTTTTTAAAGCATGAGGACCTCCGAAGAGCGTGTATAAAAATGCTAAAGATTGTGGACGAGGCGAAAGTATGCAGGGACTATAGCGTTTGGCGCTCCTTTAGGCTCCGTTAGTTATAAAGCGTGAAGCTAGAAGCTAGAAATGAAGAATGTTTAGTCTATTTTTACATTTTATTTGACACCTGAATAAATAAACACGAACATGGCACCTTAAGACGTTACTTACTAGCTACTGCTAATGAGCGTTTGACAGGAATCTTAGCTCCTTTTTACTTCCATCCTCATCATATAGATATCTTATTAGTAGTTATCAACATTATATAGCTTACATTTTTGAAAAAAACGTATAAAAATTTGAACGCAGCGGGATTCGAACCCGCGCCTCTTGGATACCGTCTAAGCGCTCTGACCGCTAAGAAAAGCGTTTTACTACCAGCTACGTCGAAATTCTTATACGTTTGTTACAATATTTATGTTGTTAGCATCTCTGTAGAGAGATTATTATAAATTTCTACTACTTAAGGATTATTAAGAAGTAATCGTTTAACAAGTTTTTAAAGTGTTATTCCACACTAAGGATTAGAAAACATTTTTGAAAAAACGTATAAAAATTTTAAATAACACTTTAAAAATAGTAAATATTAAATCATATAGGTTATAGGTTTTCGTATAATGCATGAATTTAATATTGTCATTACATTCATGTCAGGTGTTACTTTTCTTTGCCTTCGCACACCATGCCATTTTTGGTAGTAACTGATCGCTATCATATACACAACTTTGAAATTATATCTTGTATTATAGTAGGTATACGGAAAGACGAACAATTATGAGTGAAAGAATACTGAAGATACGCTTCAAATGTAAGAAATCGTATTAAGCGGTTTTTATTGTATAATAACTAACTTTCTATATTTTTGCACGAAATTCCTTTCGTTCAACAAAAATAAACTTACAGTAATTAATTTTAAAATAGCATAATTTGTATGATGACGCTTGATATTTCGTTTAATCACTTACAGATTACTTCTATAATTAATACAATTATATCTCATTTATAAATATTGATTTCTTATATAAAGGCGCTTATAAGATAAAACTTTTATAATTAAGCCTTATTGCAGTTGAAATTAAAATTAGCTTATGATAAACACTGAGATTATCATTTTAGCGTAAACATATTAATAGATATATAATAGTTATAGATAATTTACCTAATATAACTACAAGTATGTACATATTTTATAAATCTGTACGTAGAATATGTGCAATCTGAATTTACAACTAGTTATAAAACTCCAATAGTATAGATTAAAATTGAAATACCATAAGAGCCTGACAGAGTCAATGACTTATAACGATTAACACATTAGAGTATTAGTTTGATATCAGAGTCAATTAATTACTACAATCAACATATTCGTATTATTATTAATGTAGAATATCGATTAGAAAATGCAACAAAATTCTACTAACCCAACTAATTTTAACATTTGAGGCAGGTCAAGAAACTGCAATCATCCCTTTGTACGCATGTATGTACGCAATTTAAATAGGGTGGCTATATAATAAGGAAGGGTTGTTTCAAATCGAACTTGTTCGGCGCCACACGCGAAGTGGCAGGACGACGCGCGACACCGGCGAGTCGCGCCGCTATGCCGCGCCGGACTGCCGACTGCCAGTGTCGTTGTCGACTGACTGTGACTCACTTGGTAGCAAACTTTCTAATTACGATGTATATTCTATTGCTAACAGGAAAATGTACGTTTTGCTCTTTACTGACACCTAACGCAATTATAGTAAAATAAGTATGGAGCGAAGACAATCTCGAGATGTATTCTTAGGTGTTATACAACACTATTGGCAGTCAAACATTTTAGGATATCATTTTAAGAATTTCCTTAGAATTTCCTAAGAATTCAATTCAGAAAAATGAAAAATATTTGTGTATTAAATTATAGGTCTTATTAATAATATCAGTAGGTGTGATAATTACTCGTGCAAGGTTTATTGTCGTGTTGATTATAGAGCTTAACATGTTGTTTTTTTTTAAAACTTATAAAATATAATTTTAATATATATATTAATTTAATGAAAAATTACTTGTTTTAAAGACTGATAAATGTATTGACAATAATCACGTTTAGTGTAGTACTACTCCAACACTTCCTAACTAAGCTGCAATGGCGTCTAGACTGGATTTGTTTTATAAAGCAAATTAACTAAACTATTTTTTTTTATTTATATAAGAACTTTTCAGTTATGTCATTTGTTTATAATAATAAACCGATAAAACTAAATGTATATCCCTATATAATTGAAATTTTAACACTATTTTAATATGCTTATTATATTGTGTTTACGACATTTATTTTTTCTCTCACTTTCAATATTACGTATAACTTCTATTATAAATTTTCTTAGATCTCAATAACTTTGGAAGAATATATAGATGCTAAAATTTTAAATAAGTAGAAATAGATATTTATATAAGGTTGTAAGTATAAAGAATAACTAAAACAGATTGAAGTTATTGAAATTGTCAAATGAAATTCTTACAAATTTAACATGGATTCTAACCTGTGTTCCTTTGACGAATATGTAGTTTGCCTTTAAAAAAATAAAAATACTAATATTTTCAAAGATTTCATAATAAATATAACATTACTAAAAAACTACTTTCCAGTTAAATTATCTGTACTATGAAATTTCAAGATTACATATATTTTTTATGATTAGATTTATATCATGAAAACTTATAAATCGAATTAACAAGCTAGCCATGACTCATATGAATCTACTGAAAATGTAACACCCACGCTCTGAAAATAGGATCATTCAATAAAACCTTCTGAGTCATACTTCTCTTATCACTAAGATTTTGGTGGTTATCCTTCATATTACCTAAATTAATATTATTTGATTAACAAATTCATGAAAAGTGTCTTATGACTTTTTCGTTTTATTTGATATTACATGTTAATTGTTTCCTTAATGTTTTTATTAATATAGTAATAGCCATGTATATATAAAGATTTTTTTCGACAAACATTATCGAAAAGTAATCTGTATGTATTTTATTTAAAAATAATTCATCGATTAACATAAGCATTTTCTTTACCCCATGTTCAGAAAATACGAGTTTATTACCGCACTAAGACTTTATGGATAAAAATGTATTGAAACGATAATAAAAGAACGAAAATATGCGCGTTTAGGATAACAGTAAAAATATGAATGCGATAAAGTAAAAATAAATGAATTTTGACAAATGGTACAGGAAATTATCGCCTAAATTCTACATTACAGTTGATACTTTATTTTATTATAATTACAGTAGATGTTTTCCTAAACATATAGTTCATTTACTTTAATAATAATAAATTTAAGATTTATTTTAATTTTGATACTAAACTAATTTTATTATTTCATTATTAGATACAAAAATGTTGTACTTTATATTTTACTGCCATAATCAACCGTAGTTTAAAAGTTTAAATTCATAGCGCATGCGCAGTTCGTAACGCGTCCGTGCCACGTGACGTGTCGCGGCCAATCGAGGTGAAACATTGCTAGTGTGACGTACGCTCTTATTGCATGCACACGCGTTATCACATTGAAGTTGACTCTGCCAAAGTTAACTTCAGAACTTCAGGTGGCCGGGTCGGAGCAGTAGCTGCTCAATAGAAATTAACTAAGTTGTCTTATCAGTATTACTTAGTGCGACAAAAGTGCTCTTACGTTCGCCGTTCGCGATAACCTGTTTGTTAATTCTTGGAAGCGTGCATGCTGCGATCGAGACGAGACCTTGATAACTAGTTCCTTGGACGAGCGAAGAGACAGTTATTATAGGATCATGCTCGAAGAGGTACGTGTTTAGTTTACGTTTTGCGAGCAGTCGTGCGTGTTTATATTGTTAACGTCGTAATCGGTGAGGTTGAGTGCAAAGTTCGCTTCCAGGACTAAGTAAATCTGCAAAGTGCTATACGGCCAGTGATATGATAAAATAAATGTGTGCGACGGAAAGATCGCTGTGAGGTGTCTGGACGAGACACGCAGTACGCCGTAGAGCGATGGACAACGGCGGAGGTAAACCGTGTGTAGTGCATGAATTGTCCCATTTCTTGACAAATTTCGACAGTTTGACCCCCTCGTCTGGCACTTTGCACGTAGTTGAAATATTTTCTGTTTTACTTAGCAATTTCTGTTTAAACTTGTTGCGCGAGTTCTTTTCATTAGTACGTTTATCGTCTGCCGCTGTAAATAATAGCTTCCTTCTCAGTCTGTTAGTCAGCTACAAGTGTGTGGTTCTATAAATATCCCAAAATCTGGCCGCAACGCGACTATAGGACGTAGCATGGGCGTTTAGTTATTGTAAATTATAAAAGTAGTTCAACTTTTATTGTATTAGAAGTTAACTATTATTTACTTTGTATGCCTTAAAAATATTATGCACGACATACACGCTTTTAGATGTATTATTAAAATCTTGTCACCACGAAGAATAAAACATATTTAATTAATGAAAATAAAGTAATTTTATAATTATCATAACCTCAAATTGAGCCTATCACAGCCATAAAGATATAAATGTACTAATAAGTATTTAGTACATTTGCAACGGTAATAACATTATTAATGATAATATTGTTGTTGACAGATACAGCGTAGTAGTTATATGTATATATTGTTGTATTAGTTTGCATTGTGGATGTTGCTTTTAATACAAATAATGCTTATATACTTTATTCAATATATATTTCTCAAATTAAATATGTCATATAAAAATAAAAGAACATTCAATAAAATACTTTTTTATATTTACTTGGTACAAATATTCTATTTATAGAATAAAATAACAAATATTGCTATCACAATTTGTTAATTATAAAATTAAATTAGACAAAATGAAATTATTATAAAAGTTTTAGCTGTAATGTATTTTTATAAATGATTCAGTTAAGAGAGATTAAATTGGCATATTAGGCAAAAAGTGAAAGATCAAATATGAAGACTAAAATTTATTCATTTATTTCTTCAATCATCTCATTGTACTCGCACATTCCTCACTCACATTTACTAAATTGGTACATTACATTAATTCAATAAGATAACCTCATAACATGAACTACTTATGCATTTCTTTAAGACGAGCTTTTCTCAACTCGTCTGTTGGATAATATCTAACATGTACAGGTTAATATTATAAATCTATACAAAATATTTTCTTGAGCTGAAGAAGTTGGTATGCGCAATTCATAGTGAAATTTATAAGAGAAGTGACTGTATTGGGAGGATCAGGATATCTAATCTAAAGGTCTATATAACTTATTACAATCTTTAGAAATTATTTTAAATTTTATATTGACTTTAAATTATACATAGTACAAATTTAACACGTCTTTGACATGTTATTTGAGTTTTTTTGTAGTGCTTTCTCACCAATTTAATCCTATATATATATATGTCTGTTTCGTCTATCGAATTTCAAATTGCTACAATTACTTAAAGAAATTTCACTATAAAAGGGTTTTTTTTTAACTTGAGATTTTGTGTCTAATCTTTTATTTATTGCTAAGAAGATTTTTATAGATATTTTTATATTAGGCTAGAGTTAGATTATAAAATACTTTCTATGGCAAAAAGTAAATGCTTTTGTTTTAGAAGTCTAAATACATTAATATAAAAATCATTTTATTTCATATATTTTTCCTCAAAATTTACAGACAAAGATTCCATCTGCCACTTTAATATGTAGCTAAATTGTGTCGAGTCATGGACCATTTGTGTCACAACTGTTGGTACTGCAAATGTAATGTCCAGTAATTTTCTTTTCATAATTTTATTTAAGTTGGTAATATGATGAAATTTTAATTAAATAATAAAAATTAAACTATAGTTTATGAGAATGTTTATATTATGTTTAAAAATGTTCCTAGATGTGTTCCCCACTCAATTATTATCATTTCCTTGGTGTGGTGAAATAGCAAACAATAGCATGGTGAGTTCTAACAGTCAACACACATTATCACGGAAAAAATTAAAAATCTAGTACCTCAACTGTAGGTTATCTTAACTGACCTTGGTGCTAAAAAAAAATATTCTATTATACTATTTTTTTTTTAATTTAACTTTATACCAAATTTTGATATTTCATTGCAATATATAATATATTCATACAATGATACAAAAAGATAATATAAAACCCTGCAGTCACTGCTGCATGCCAATGGTAAAAACATATAAGGGAAATAGGGGCGGCCGATGATCTCAATAATTTATTCAAAATCACACATATTACATAAATATAATGTCTACTTACAGCAAAACTATAGATTATTTAACTAGTTACATTAATAAGTGTTTTTTGTTTTTATTTTTAAGTATTTACATATTGTAGATTTCTGTTTTTTTTTCTCTTTCTCCTGTTTAGTGTTTTTTTAGAAAAAATCGCACTATTTCATAGCTTTATTTTTTTTAAATAAAAAATGTATATATTTACTACTATTACAGTATTAGCTTTCTATATTAATAAAAAAAACTTATTTAAAAATAAAGCTGAGGCCGGTCGTGGCGCAGTGTGACAGCGTCTGACTGTAAACACGATCGGTTGTGGGTTCGATCCCCACTCGGCGGAGTGATTATGTTTAAAATTATTTCACTTCCTCGCTCTGGTGAAGACAAAGAGCGGTGTTGAGTTCCACCACTCAACACGCAATGTCTCGAATTCGGTGGAAAGCGAAGTACGGAGTGTCTTGACACTACTTTCTGTCTGCCCCGCTATGCGGGATAAAAGCGTGAAGCTAAAAAAAATAAAAAATAAAGCTTATTCAAAATTGTCTGGCATAGAATTCTTTAAACAATTTCACCAGTTACCAATAGCAGCATGCATCTTTTTATGGAAAGATTCTTCATTACCAATCATATGGATTGTTTTAGAGGCTGCAAATTATCATGGCGCTTAGAGCAATCTTACTGTCTGAAACATGCCATAAACCATAATCCAGTGGATACTGGATGGAATTCAGAGTAAGATCAGAGGTAATGACAGCCACTCTGCAGCCAGCTCTGATGGACTCCGAAATGTTTGTTTCTAACCAAAATTAGTTGGATCAATCTTGATAACCCGGCGCCTAATATTAGCTATTCGTTGTTAGTTTGTAATTTAATATAATACCGTGTTTTACAATACATTGCCGCCAAAATAAGAACATGATAGATTCTAAATTTAAATGTAACATTTTGTTAATTTTTAAACATAAAAGTATTTATGGCCAGATTAAGTAGTATTCTAAATTACTATTATTATTATTTGATTTTTTTTAATACTTTCACCTTTAACTGTAATGGTCATAACTTTCTACAATTACATCCATTAATTTTCTACCCTTCAAAGACACCCTTTTTTTCAACTTTTAAAACCTGAGTAGTCAAATAGAATCTCGGCTGCCTAGTTTCGCCGAATATTCGAAATATTCCGTGTTGTGTGGCGGAACTAGACGCCGCTTTTTTTACCAATGTAAGGAAAAGAAATGAAACTCGAATCATTCTCTATTATCTCGTTTACAGAAAATGTTGCTATCCGCACCTAAATTGTCTCCTTTTTTTAAATATTAAGCTAAAATATACAATGTATTTGTTTATCGATACCATAGATAAAATTAATTATTGATCTCTTTTTTTATTAAGCTGAGACCTTTTTTCACTATATTTTAATTATGCATCTGTAATTTAAGTTTCAATCACTTACTAAATAAATAACATTTAAATTCAAGAAACACCTATCCAAACATTTTTATACTTATATCCGTGTAGGCAATGGTGGATCATATTAATAAAAACAAAGTAAATGTTAAGATTTTTTTAATGATAAACTATTTTTTTAAAATAACACAGATATTCAGGAATATATTCAAAGATGATAAATTCGCAATAATATCGTGAACTTTCTGAACCCGATAGTTAGCAAATAGTTATTGTGTAGTCGTGTTTTAGTATATTTTCATATTTGTTAGAAAGCTTTTATGGTATTATATATATTTTTAATTCAATCTGCCTGATTATTTTAATGGAATTTAAATCATCGTTTTTATTTACGTTTATAGTTTTTTTTAATTGAGGCCGTCATAGCGCAGCGAGTCAGTCTGTATGTAAAAACGATGGTTGTGTGTTCGTTTCCAACTAGTGGTTATATTTAAATTAAGTAAGACAAACGCGACGTTGAGTTCCACCACTCAACGCGCAACGACTCAAAATCGGACGGAAAGGGGGGGAACGGTGTTTCCTGGGACTGGGTTTCGGTGAAAAGCGAAGTACGGAGTGTCTACACTAGGTACTATCTGCCTACACTGCTATGCGGGATAAAGCTAAATATTTATTTATTTTTTTATCTGTTTATACTTGTTTGTTTTAAATCAAGTTATATTATTATTGATGATTATAAAAACATGAACACGCTTATGGTATATTTATAACATATGTTTTTATTTCGTTCTACATACACTGTGGTCATTATGATTATTATTATTGTTTTTAAGCTTCACGCTTTTGTCCCGCATAGCAGGGTATACAAAAAGTATTTAGTGTCAAGACACTCCGTACTTAGCTTTCCACCGAATTCGAGACATTGCGTATTGAGTGGTGGAACTCAACGCCGCATTTTGTCTTACCAGAGCGAGAAAGTGAAAATCATTTAAATATAATCACTCCCCCGAGTGGGGATCGAACACAACCAATGGCGTTTACAGACAGACGCTGACCCACTGCGCCATGACAGGCCTCATTTTGCTTTAAGTTTAGTGAATAATATCTATTTTTAAATTATTTGTCTATAACAATTCTTCCAACTTAAAACAAAATGGATTTTTTACCATTATTCGTTACAATGCATTTCATTCATATAATGGAACAGACCATGGTAATCGTAACGAATTCTAGTTCATTACTATTTCTGTACCGTTATCAATACAGAAAATACTGAAACAATAAACTATATAAAATATATTTTTTTACAAATATAAATTTAACAAGACATAATATGTGGTTAATATTTTCCTTTTCCAAATCATGCTTGGAGATCTCTTTTATATTTATATACCAATATGTTAGAATAATAGTAATATATACCAATATGTAAGAACATTAATATTTATCGAATATCAATTTTAGCACAACACAGAAAAATTAATGGCATATTAACAATTATTAAAAACAAGGTACGGCGTTGAGTTCCACCACTCAACATGCAATGTCTCGAATTCGGTGGAAAGCGAAGCACAGAGTGTCTTGACACTAGGTACTTTCTGTCCACCCTGCTACGCGGGATAAAAAGCGTGAAGCTAAAAAAGAATACAATTAAGTGAAATTGATATAGATATAATATTGTATATAACACAATTTTCTTAGAGCTCACTTCTATGTAGTTCACTTCTCTGCTTTAAGCTTCGATAGCACTTCAAGGTATTAGGCATTAGATCAATTAAAATTTAGTTGTACACAATTGCTCATCACAAACTAAGCTTTGTTACATATATTTATGGTTTAAGGAAATGGGGGATTTTAGCACAGTGATAGCTGAAAAGCTAAACGTGAAAGTAACTTTGTCTATGTTACAGAGGGCGCTTTGCCTGTAGACCACGTTGAAGGGCAGCCACCCAACTTCAATATAAGTGATGTCAGTGAGTATCGAATCACTTATTTTTGGTTTAGTTTAACGGGTCCTGGTGATGCGTATAATATGCGTTGTCTTAGCAACGTAAATGTCATTTCATACAAAAGTGTATGTCGAATACGTGAATTTTTTTCTCATATATTATTTAAAATTAAGTACATTATATACAATATTATAGGTTCTTGAGGAGTTAGGGGAAACATGAAGAATAATATAAATATTGAATAATAAACAAAATAGTTTTTACTGCTATAGCAGGAAGCTATATAAAATGTTTATGAAAATATATTTTAATAATATAAATATTTATAATCGAAATTAATTTATTTTCAATTCACAGATTATATATTGTGAACAAATAATTATTTATATGTTTGGCCATTTTAATAAACATTACGTTTCATTGAAATTACTAATTTAGTGTAATTAGTTAATTTTTATTTTACTACACAGTCCTTATAAACTTTAAACAACAATATATATATCAAAAATATTATAATATATATTTAACAATATACACAATTAAACGACGAATATCTTTTTTGCTATGCACTGAATGGTTAACAGATAACGCATAACCGTTCAATTGATAGCGAAAATCAGAATAATCTTTGCCTAAATAGACCATTATGAACATGTTTGGATTATATACGTTACATAATAGTGTCAGATTTTTCGGAAATTACAACCGACACGAGAAGCACTTCTGTTCTTTTATGAGATTTTTAATAGTTGTTCTTTTAAAACATAATTTTACCAGTGTGTAACAATTTAATTAACATGTTACTTAAAATTTAAATTTTCCAAATAGAAACTTTTTAATATTACTAATTAGAAGATTTTTAAAATGAAACTATTTTAAACGGATTATTCGCGTATATTTTGGTATTCGAAAATACATTTTTGGAAACCCGACGTTTCGAACACTTTACAGTAGTTCGTGTGTCGGTTGATGCAAATATTAATTATATTAATCTACCGCCATCTGTTTCTTAATTGCTTCGCGTGCTTCCCTGGATGCTTGCTTGAATGAGCTGACTGTATCTTTGTCTCTGATGTGGTGGATTTGAGAATTAAAATTTGTTGATCAGATTATAATGCAGACAGAGGTGTAATCACCTCAATACGATGTCAACTTCGCTGACAGCAGTTGATAGAATATTAAACGGAAGGACAAATCGTACTAAGCGTAAAGAAATGTTGACAAAATGAAGACGTAAATGTATTTAGGTGTGTTATGATGAAATAAGTCGTAGTAAACGGGTTCCATTGTATTTGTATTTTTTCCTGTTTAATATAATGTATAATCATAATATTTCTTCTAATCTGGATATATGTATTACCCAAATATTTATACGATTATCAAAAACAACGGCATCTAGATTATTATTATCCATATCTATTATATAATATAAAAATAAATAAAATTTAATTGTCCGTGTGTAATTTTAAAATAACCGCTCTTTACTTAATGCATATGTACTTATATATGGTAAACATACCAAAATAATATTTTTACTTTTTTTGCCAGTCTGTCCATCTCTCGTAAATCTGAATTATGACGTAAGATGAAACTTTTGTTGACAGATAAAAATAACTTATTCAAGAATTGCAAAAACTTTGTTTCTTTAAAAATATAATAATACATATTGTACAAGAAGTATTCACAGTGGCCGGCCGTGGCGCAGTGTGACAGCGTCTGACTGTTAACGCGACCGGTTCTAGGTTCGATCCCCATTCGGAGAAGTGATTATATTTAAATTATTTTCACTTCCTCGCTCTGGTAAGACAAAGTGCAGAGTTGAGATTCACCACACAATGTCTCGAATTCGAGGGAAGGCGAAGTACGAAATGTCTTGACATTAGATACTTTATGTCTATCCTGCTATGCGGGATAAAAAGCATTAAGCTAAAAAATAAAGTATTCCTCACAAATGACCATTATTTTACAAAATCACTCTTACGTTAGAAAAATAATTATCATATATTTTTTATTTTTTATCTGTTTATGTTCTCTATTTTGTTACGTTATATACCGTATGACCTTTTGTTAGTAATAGGTACTTTTGAACAGCTGAAGAAGTCATCGAAACTGGTGTCAAAATTAAATATTTGATAACATTTCGCACGCAAACTTCTAAGCCGTTGTGTTAGATACTTAATTATGTTATCTTAAATATTATTATAAGTATGGATACATACAACAGTTTGTTCAAGAATTCCTTTAAGTTAGCTTTATTATATATTTTTGCGGTTTCCACCGGATCTCATTTGTAAAATTTTACATGTCAATATTCAGATTAATTTATAATAAATATCTATATAATAATTTAATGAATTATAAATAATAGGCCGGTTATGGTGCAGTGAGACAGCGCCTGACTGTGCGAGCGGTTATCGGTTTGGCCCCCATTCGGGGTAGTGATTATATTTAAAATTATTTTCACTTTCTCGCTCTGGACAAGACAAAGTACGGAGTGTCTTGACTCTAGGTACTTTCTGTTTATCCTACTATGCCCGACGAAAAGCGTGAAGTTAAAAAAAATATAAAGTAGTTAATCCGACAAAATTCATACCGCCAAAAATTTAATAACGTGCCAAAGAATAATTAACAGAAAACCGAAAAAAAATATTAGTGGCGGAGTGGGACAGCGTCTGACCGTAAACGCAATCGGTTGTAGTTTCAAATCCCACTCGGGGAAATGATTATTAATAATTTATAACTGTTACCTAGATGATATTAACTTCACGCTTATACGCATAACAGGATATATAGAAAGTACCTAGTGACAAGACACTCCGTACTCTGCTTTCCACCATATGACGGAACTCAACGCCGCGCTTTTTCTTACTAGAACAAGGTTGGTTAATATGCAGTTGCTTGACAACAACAGTCCCTATTTCCGATCACAATGAGTTGAAAATCTCGTTAGGATAGTTGAAATTAACATCTTGACATCAACATAAAGTTGAAGTTGAACAGTGGCAATTGATAAGGAAAGTAGCGCTCTCGCTAATCACCCGTTTGACAAATGGTTGTCATTTTTATAATTGTAAAAATACAGAATGATATGATTTTTAATTGTTGTTCAATATTTTTTGTGTGCTCAGAATTTTTTATGAAACTACTTTAAGCGTTTTAATCGCATATATTAAGATTCTGTGGAGTCTACTTGTGACCATGAACTACGTAAAGTGATCGAAACGTCAGGTTTTCAAATGTATTTTTCGAATACCAAAATATACGCGATTAATCCGTATAAAATAGTTTCATTTAAAATGTGAACAAATGGCGAAAATCAAAAATCTTTTACTGTTCATAAATTTGCTAAATTCTTAATTTTTGATAATATTCTATTTCCTAATGTGGAAGATTCTGTTCACACGTTGAGATTATATTAAATGTAATTTTACTTGGCCGCTTTATTAATTCAAAACACTGCTGAATTACGCCACTCAACGCCAAATGTCCCAACACTACACTCTTTAATTACTCCGCTATGTAGGAAAAGCCTGAACGTCATTTATTAATATTTTCCATACACAAATAGAATCTACGACCGTCGTTTTATATCAAACACTCCCACACCGCGCTACTAGAAGACAACATAACTTCCGAATGAGAATGAAATTAACAAACAAACTAATTATTCTATACGCTTCATAACCAAAAAATGTATTATAACAATATATTACATAAGTACATTAACTAAGCAATCCATGTTTATTTATTAACAAATAACAACACTTGAAATCATTAGATTAATCGTACAATGATGATGAGATAAGAATCGCCGTGTAAGTGCTGATAATATTATATCTATTATCTAATGTGAGAATTCTCAGTTCCACACCCGCATGATCTGGCGCTTCTGATATCATGAAATTAAAATCTGCGGCGCTGCTTGTTAATTGTATGTAAATATTACTTCTATTGGTTAACTAAACTAGAAGCTATTGTGGCGTTGTGACAACGTCTGGGTGTTTACGACTGGACTGGACTTCATGGGTACAAACTTCATTTTGGGGTAGTTGCCAGCCACGTCAGAAATAAAGGATAAAAAATCCTAACGCAAAGTAGCAATAAGTAAATATTTTTTCTGATTTTATAACAAATATGAAGTATTCTTAACTAAACGCTTTCTCCATATACCAAAGCACAGAAAATGTAGTAGGAAAATGCCTCGCCCCATATCAAGGCACATTGCGTGTTGATTAGCGTATGTCATCGCCGCGCTTTGTCTGTTTGTATTTGTAAATATTTTTTATATAATCGTCTTGGGAGTTGAACCCGTAACCTTTTCTTGTATGGGCACTGTCGCCAGACACCTTTGTGCTGTCAGTAAATAAAATATTATATCCGTGATAGCAGATGCTTCATTGATAAATACAATATCTGTAAATTACAAAAACATTGCAGTGTTCCACTTCCTCCACCAATGATAACCGCTTTCACTGCATATCGGTTTTTCCCCGCAGCCGGAAACAATCCTTGCGCTAAGAGATCCGCCACAGTATCATATTTCTTTCTCATATGTTTCCAATGACAGATAATATATATATATATATATATATATATATATATATATATATATATATATATATATATATATATATATATATATATATATATATATATATATATATATATGTATATATATATATATATATATATATATATATATATATATATATATATATATATATATATATATATATATATATATATATATATATATATATATATATGTATATGTATATATATATATATATATATATATATATATATATATATATATATATATATATATATATATATATATATATATATATATATATATACATATATATACATATATATATACATATATATACATATATATATATATATATATATATATATATATATATATATATATATATATATATATATATATATATATATATATGTGTAAGATTTATGTTTTTATTCTACTAAAGAGAAAGAGAGCCGGTCGTGGCGCAGTGAGACAGTGTCTGACTGCAAACACAATCGGTTGTGGGTTCGATTCCCACTCGGAGAAATTATTATATTTAAATTAATATCATTTCTTCGCTTTGGAAAGATAAGGCGCGTGGTTAAGTTCCGCCACTCAACACGCAATGTCTTGAATTCTTCACACTAGATACACATACACACATATCCAACCTGTTATACGGGATAAAAACGTGAAGCTATAAAAAAATGTATTAAGGCAAATATCGTTGTATTCCACTATTCAATTTTTAATACGTCTGCAGTGATGCCCTCCGATAGTGGAAAATATATATATATATATATATATATATATATATATATATATATATATATATATATATGTGTAAGATTTATGTTTTTATTCTACTAAAGATTACTAAAAGATACTAAATACATTTTATTTTTTTATTCTACTAAAGAGAAAGAGAGCCGGTCGTGGCGCAGTGAGACAGTGTCTGACTGCAAACACAATCGGTTGTGGGTTCGATTCCCACTCGGAGAAATTATTATATTTAAATTAATATCATTTCTTCGCTTTGGAAAGATAAGGCGCGTGGTTAAGTTCCGCCACTCAACACGCAATGTCTTGAATTCTTCACACTAGATACACATACACACATATCCAACCTGTTATACGGGATAAAAACGTGAAGCTATAAAAAAATGTATTAAGGCAAATATCGTTGTATTCCACTATTCAATTTTTAATACGTCTGCAGTGATGCCCTCCGATAGTGGAAAATGCATGGAAAAGTGTATTATAACTGTTTCTTTCTCTGTGTGTTTATGTGTGGTTTTATGGAGTAATCGTTTTTCTATACATATTTATTAATTTGGATGTTCGTTTCTAATAATTAAGATGTGAGTTTTCATAATAGCTTTCTCCTCTTCTATAGTAATTTAATAATTATTTAGATCGCCTTGCTACAATTCATTTACATCATTATTTTGATTGTGATGTCCGAGTTAAAGAATTATCAGTTACATTCTAAACAGATCAAATCAGTTGGTTTGAGAAACATTATTTACACACCACCCTTGCGTTTTAATATTGTATGTGTTTTAGCCTGTAAATTACTTCCGGGATTTACTATTAAGACAAATAAGAGATTTTGTGAGTTGACCTTGTATAAAAATACAATGTAATGTCTGAAGAATATATATTTTTTACTTGCATATGGGAAAGAAGATCAAAATCTAGGAAAAAAATCGTCTATGGGAATATTTTAATATTTTCGTTTTTACGAACTGATTTGACAACGCAAGTCACCCACGCGTTCCCATCACGCCATCTAGAACCAAGAGAGATTTACGGCTGTTTTCTGCCTAAATACGTAAGAAACTGTATGTAATCAATACTTAAAAATTTTTTCAAATACATAATCTAAATGTTTTTGTGTTATTTGTTGTATAGTCGAAGCGATCCGCTGCACGGACCCGCTGTACGGCCCGGACGTAGAGATGCCGCGCCCGGCGCCCCAGCCGGCGCCTCACCCGGGGCACCCCACCGTGTTCATATCGGAACAGCCTGCTGGCAAAGCCCTAAGGTATACAATAATGTATTATTATATTATAATTATGTATAAAACCGAGAAATTTCAATTTTATGGAGATGTGAATACTCCTTTTCTCACTTAAAAATTATAATTGTAAGCATATGGCTAGAATATCCAATCGTTGATAATATAGCAATATTATAATAAATAGTAATAATAAATAAGATCTACGATTTTTTTATATAAAATTGAATGCACTACAGACTGGGACTGTACCTTCTTTTTCCTTATTGTTACTTCATTTACATGTAATTATAATCAGATACTTAGAACTAAAGATCTATATTTAATTATAAACGAATTTATGACAAAATTAAATTATCTTAATTCAACGATTAGTCATTATTGGGTTCAACTGGTTCCCAGTTTAATATTGAATATTTAACATATTGTGATAATTTTGTACTTGCTCTCAAGATATATTAAAGATCAAAATATTTTTTAAAGTATTAGAAATTTATTGCACAATATTATAGAGTAAGTACTTAATGTGATCTACTGTCTCGTCACAGTGTAGTTGAAGCAGTACAGATTTAGACGTGACGTATCTCCACGTCACGCCAACCAAATTGTCCATTCATTTGACGCGTGACTGTGTAACACTCTTAGTTTTAAACAGCCATGTTACTTGTTGGCCGTAATTCAAGAAATAATTGACTATAACAGCATAAAAAAACTTAGTATTTTTTAAACCTGCCTTGCGTGTTGAGTTCCAACCACTCAACGCGCAATATATTGAATTTAGTGGAAAGCGAAGTACGGAGTGTCTTGACACTAAGCACTTTCTGTCTACACTGCTATGCAAGATAAAAGTGTGAAGCTAAAAATATATTATTCCTTTGCTTATTGAAAGAAACTGGGCGTAGTAAGATGAAATGTGGAATTTTTGATAGGTTGAAGAAAAGAAAGTGCTATCAATTAATAAAAAAAAATCATAAATTTATTATATAGAAAGAATAATCAACTTGTTGCTAACCAACTACCATTATAATGTTACATTTTACTGATTTTCTCTGCTGCATTAAAAAATATAAATAAATTAAAATAATTTAAGCTAATAAATATGCTTTTTGACAGTGGGATTCGAACAGATCGACTCTTTCATTACGTATAAGTTGGCAAACTCAATATAATATATATTTATAAACTAATTTTCTTTGATTGCGCGTCGAACACAGGAAAAACTGAGGAAGTAAACGAAGAATGGATAAAAAAAACATTACAATGTGTAATTAGAGTAATATTAAACGAGACGATATATAATATAATATCATTGTTTCCTTCTACGTTCAGTTATTTGCTTGTAGACTGTAAGGCGATGTGCATTCTCGTATCGCCCAGTATTTTATTGATTTATATAATCCAAAAGACGCCGCAGATAATGGATCAGACCCACACTTATATGCAGTCGATGCCTGCCTAATGCCTGACCGTTGTCAATGTTTATGTAGATAATATTCGATGTTTTTTAAATAATATATCTATTGGCCGCGCTGGGATATCGACTGACTGTTATCGCAATGGTTGTGGAAATCATTGCATTTTTTCTGATAAGACAAATAAAGGCGTTAAGTTCCGCGGCACAACATGCAATATTTCGAATTAGGTTGAAAAGTTGAGAGCAGAGTGTCTTTCTCTTTCTTTATTCTCTTTGATTACTCTACTATGCGTTAAAAAGTGAGCTGTATTCTCACTGTAAAATAAAAACTAGTTAAATCCTCTATACATAAAATACGGCCTTTAGTAACGGGTTTGAGACTAAGAATATTCAGTATAAACTTATTTTTTATTTTTATTATATTAATAACTTTCTTGTATTTATGTGTAGAAAAAGCAATTACTCGGTACACAGTATGTATTGGGTAATACATATATGATATGTGAGTGATTGCTGATATAAGGCCCTATTTATATCATGTTTGCCAATAATTATTGACGTATGGAACATGTTTGCCAGGTTTCGATACGAATGCGAAGGCCGGTCCGCGGGTTCAATACCCGGCGTGAACAGCACGCCCGAGCGGAAGACTTACCCCACTATAGAGATACGAGGGCACGTTGGCCATGTCGTGATCGTGGTGTCCTGTGTCACGAGAGAAGAACCGTACAAGTGAGTGTTTTATTTGTTTTTGGGGAATACATAGAGACACTTAGTTCTCTATCATTCTCATTAGTTTTAAGTTGTGATCGAGTAAAAAGCTTATTGCAATCAGAAAATAAAAGTTATATATATATATATATATATATATATATATATATATATATATATATATATAGAAATTTAATGTTCTTGTCAAACAACTCGTAGTAGTTCATCAAAACTCCCTTAGCTACTCAGTGTGTAAAAGAATTTAACTAAAATCTATGAATATATTGTTAAATTAAATAAAAAAAATATATTAAAGTTTTTGTCGAGAATTTACTTATAAATAGTACATTTGGTATGATCGTTATCGCCCATGAGGTTGATTTTGAGGAATTTATTACAAAAACACCGCGCTCCCCAAAGTGAAGTTTGGTAAATAAAATATTTATGTTGCAGAACTGTAGGGTAAAAATAGTTCGTAGTTATAAAGCTGATTTTGACTCACGCTTATAATGTGTTTGGTAACTTGCGTAATAAATAAGAGTGATTTAGTCATTCCCCTCACTTTGAAATATTTTTTATGAAAAAAAAAATATGAACGTACGTGCTATAAGTGTGAAAATGTATAATTTTGTGTCTAGATTTTAATTGATAGTGTTTCACCATTTTACTTATTAAACAACGTCAAAAATGATTTGAAATAAAAAAATATTAACAAAGGAGGAATCTTACATGTCCAAGAGCTAACCAATTGTCACTATGATTTCAAACTACTAGGATTAAAGCCTTTATGATGTTTAAAAACATGTTTAAACGGATTTCTACTATTTTTGTTCTGTTTGGATACGTTTTAAAAGTTGTATAACGATTCCCGCCGTCCACCAGACCTCACCCACACAATCTAGTCGGTAGAGAGCGCTGTGAGAATGGCGTGTGCACTCTCAAGACAACCATCACTGAGGAGAACCCGCAAGTGTCGTTCAGTAACCTCGGAATACAATGTGTGAAAAGGAAAGACATCACGGATGCCCTCAAAACCAGGGAGAAGCTGCGGGTGGACCCTTTCAAAAGTAAGTTGTATAAATAGTTTTATGCCTTGTCCTGCATAGCTAGAGTCCAGTTTCAGGACAGTCTATTCACTTTTCTTTCAAAATCCAAAAATAGTGTGGTGAAAGTCAACGCCGCACTTTGTCTTACTAGAATGAAATGAGGACAATTTATATACAATCATTCCACCGAGTGGGATCAAACCCTCTACCGATATATATTAAGAAGATAAGAGTGAAATTATATTTAAGAATTGTTTTTCTAATCACAAGCATATATGTTATGCTTGTTGGTTTTCAATTAAAGGAAGCATTGTGTTTATAACCAACTATGCCGGCGACTTTGAATGTGTGGAATTTAATATATCTTTACATGAGCCATCTTACAATGGAAGTCCTGTCACAATCTGCCTAACCATTTCAGAAATTAGCCGGAACAAACATACATACAAAAATTGTTAAGTAAAAAGGTTTTTAAAAAAAGGTTATATATACCGTGTACATATAAATTTGGAAGTTGGCCGTTATTTTAATATTAATAGACACTCCAATTTTATTTTTTTATATAGACAAAATCATTTCTAATTAATTAAAAATGATAACATTAATAGTGACAACAAGATTTTATATAATGAATAATAATTACTTATTATACTATAATATATTAGTTGGTTATCTTTCGAAGTCCTCCACAATGTCAGAGACCCTCACAAGATGATAAACTATACGCAAACAGAGGTGGTATGCAAAGATCAAAATTGTAAGGTGGACAATAATTTAAAAATTGGCGAAAATTGAAGAATAGTGTCTTAGTTATGACAATATTAAGAAAATAACTATTATTTTTATATTTTGTAAATGTATGTAGTTTAAATTAAAAAATAATTAAGTTAATAGATATTATTAAAATTATTAGAAAAAAAAATTAGGCCTGATTTCGACGGAAAGCGGAGCACGGAGTGTGTCGACACTAGGTACTTCTGTCTACCCTGCTGTGTGGCATAAAAGCGTGAAGCTATTAGAAATATTATAAATACATTACAATTCTCTACCGAATATACAATTTCTATTTTGAACCAGATGGTATCTAGCCTTTCAGCATTCCAGTGGACCAGAGCTAGCTCTGGTATACATAGTCCCAATGATAAAACTATATACTATTGTTAAAAGAATATTATTTAAGCCCATTCATTATCAATTACAATGAATACGACACTTTCGAAATAAACCCACATGACGTTTTCCAGTGTTTTAGTATTATTAAATAACATTTGCTTAGCATGTTATATATATAAATAAAATATAAAAAAATCCTTTAAATTTAAATTGAAAATATACTTATTTAACCGGTATTTTTTTTAAATACAGCAAAAAGTAAAGCAAAGGTACTGGTACTGTTTTTTTTGCTTCAATATATTAGCTAAGATTCGTATCGACGACCCGCGCAACATTAAAGCACATATTAAAAATATTACGCCACATGTGTAAAGGCCTGATAATCAGTCCGCGTGTTTATCTAGCAAATACTTCCGTTTATGTTACATAACAGATCTGGCGGCTGACATTGAAACAAAAACTAATATAATTTTTCTCAGAAATATTAATCAGTGCTATTGTTATATGTTTATGTTGGCACTAAGATTACTACCACATTGCACAGTTTACACAGTTTTTACGCGATAGTTGCCGATACAAATATTTTTTTTTCTTTTTATTTTTTATATATGCGTTTTGCAGATGTTAAAAAATATATTTTTTACAATCAAAAATAAATAAATAAATTTCGAAAGAGAATTTTGAGAAGTTCCTTTTTAGTGCTGCAGTATACTCCGAGCAAATATATATACAAAATTTAAGCTTTCTACCTCCAATGGTTTCATTATTGTGAGTCAGTCAGTCAGTCAGTCAGTAACGTAAGAGTTTTATAAACCCAAGAGTCGTATGAAAAATAGTTTCACCTACCCATGCCCTACTTTTTATGCGTATTTAATTTTTTTATTATAATACTATTTTGAACCAATATTATAATCCACAATTGATGTAGAACAGACAGTTATTGTCGATTTACGAGCAGTATTTATAGTGTTATCGGATACGTTGCGACTCGCCGCACAGTGCACATGTGTCTTTAACCCTAGCTAAATAAGTCGGGACTTGTTTATCTTTATGTATTTGTAATGGAATTTAACATGATTTCCTTTAAATAATATAAATTACTTTTTAAATTATTTTAATTTTAAATGTAAACTGCCAGTAGATAGGTACACTAGAGGATTTTAGTTTCTATTTCCAAGTCAAGGATAAATATACAATTAATTTCTTTGGTTATATAAAACGGTGTTAGGTTCCGCATTCAGATGTGGCTGAAAACGAAATTCCCCCAAATACCAACATCGTGCGAAAGAAACGTCAAGATGCGTAATAAATCAGACGAATCCTAAAAATAACTATAATAACGCAAAGTAATGAAGAAACCTTGAGTGTCTGTACGTTGACCAAGAAGTGGCCATTGACTGGAACTAAAGTACCGACGCGCTTAATGCGATATCGTAAATGAAATTAATAGTATTGTCATCAATAATTAAGAAAGTATTGTAGCGCAGTGGTAGAGTGTCTGACTTGAAGCACGATTGTTGCAGGTTCAGTTCCCTCTCTAATATTATTATATTTGATATAAATAATTTAATTTCCTTAACAACTTAAACCGCAGGCATTGCCAGTTTAATGATTCAATAAAAATACATAAAATGTAGGCGAAAAGTGGAGAACAGTGTACAGTGTCTGAACACTACCTTACTGCCTATCCTGATATATGCGAGATGCGTCCAGCTATTGTATGAGATATATACCAATGTTAAACATTATTAATGTACGATCATCGATTGCGAAAGTAACCAGCGTGCAGCGTCGGGCGGAACGTCTAAAATAACTCGCTCGAAATATCCCCTTAACACGGTCAACTTGCGGGCTAACCGCTATTTCTATGCTGTACAAAATTTAACAGATTTAAACTAAACATTGAAATGCTATATATATTTTTAACAATAAGGTTCTTGAAACTTTCATTAGATAAGATTTTTTTTGTATAATACTACTGTAGTGGCCATAATATTAGAGGAGACACTCCGTACTTCGCTTTCTACCGAAATTGAGACATTACTTGTTGAGTGGCGGAACTCAACATCATTCTTTCGTTTTCACCAGAGCGAGGAAATCAAAATTTAAGTTATAATCATATAATAAAAACTTTTTTATTGTTAACTTACAAGTTATGCTCCCTTTGCAATTCGATGATCTCGGCGTACACACAGTGAATCCATGGAATACTAAGGAGCTTTTTCTCATATATTTCTCAAAAAACAAAACGCATATTTGCGTTAGCATTGTGTTATTTACTTTCACTACCGATTGTTGCAAAGTTAATATTAACAAAAACTAACATGTAAATGCATTTATCCCACGTTACAAAGTTGCCAGCAAAACCTGGGTTATCTCTTCTAGACATAACTGGTCGTACTTAATGCATTAAGTACACTTTGCGAGACTTTGATATGCACTTAAGTAGGTACCAAGTTTATTTTTACTTATTTTTTCCTCATAAGATCTTTGATTTTCGCGATTTTTACACATTTTAAAGGGGATAATCGCGTATATTTTGGTATTCGAAATTAGTATAGGTAGATAGCAGGTAGATTCAACCTGTGACAACGGACTGCTGTAAAGTGTTCGAAACGTAAGGTTCTCAAAAATGTATTTTTTTCCTTATAGCCGGCTACAACCATCGCAACCAGCCACAGAGTATAGACCTGAACGCAGTGAGACTGTGCTTCCAAGTGTTCATCCCTGATGAGAGGACCGGTAAAATCCGGCAGTCGCTGCAGCCGGTGGTGTCTGACGTCATCTACGACAAGAAGGCGATGAGCGACCTGGCCATCATGAGGCTCAGCCATTGCTCGGATTACAGTACTGGAGGTGCTCAGATTATTTTGCTTTGTGAGAAGGTAAGCTATTTTTATATATTGAAATTTATTAATGGTTTCAATGTTTCTTGTAATATGTAAAGCGATACAAAACTCGCAATACAATTTATCAGTTAAAGCTTTGATATTAAAATTGTTTTAGCTTAACTGTTTGCTTAGTAGGATATTTTAAATAAATATAAAGAACACGATTTTAATAATGTATATTATCGTGTATCTGCGAGCGTTAGGCTGTCTCCACGACCCGTCGATAATATACCTGCTTAGCTAGCCTTATATTTTTATTAATAGTTATAATATTCCTCCTATATCTATACCAAGATTTGTATTATCAGAAACTCTACATAGATTTTTGACAAATTTTACGTACTGCTACTCCCCGCATTGCAAATTTTCAAGTATTTTCAAATTCACTATAAGATAATTATTTTTTAATAATAATTAGTGGGCGAAAGACAACTTTTTGAAGTCAATTAAAAAATGGTTGCTAGTGCACCACATATTACGTATTCAACATTCGTATCGTCTAGCACTTGTTATGTCCGTGACTGGAAATAATCTTGATTGCATTAAATATATAATATGTGTATACATATTTATTGGACATACTAATGAATACAGTGTATGCAATTGTATTTATGTATGAATAACCCTTGAGTTATTATACTGTTATGGAGCATTTTATAAGTAGATAAGTTAAAATATAAATATGCTCAGTGGGAAAAGTGTAGTGGGTGTAAACGCGATGGTATAGTGTGTTTTAGCCGTGGAGGAATATATAATTGGGTATACCTAAATTGTATTAATTTTGCTATTAAAGTGAGACAAATAAATTGTATGAAAATTGGGCAGAAAAATGAGTATGGAACATTTCGTTCTTATTAGGATATCAATTCTAAGTTCTTTCAAGCTATCTATCTAACAATATACGTGAAAACATTTTTGAAAAAACGTATAAAAATTTTTGAACGCAGCGGGATTCGAACCCGCGCCTCTTGGATACCGTCCAAGGTCTTGGACGGTATCCAAGAGGCGCGGGTTCGAATCCCGCTGCGTTCAAAAAAATTTTTATACGTTTTTTCAAAAATGTTTTCTAATCCTAAGTGTGGAACAACACTTTAAAAATAGTAAATAATATACGTGAAACTTAAAAAAATGCTTAGAAAATATTTTGTTTTACGTATAGTATGATATTTACTGGGCCATAACGGCCTTTATTGTGGTGATTGGTATTTTTGATTCCCACATTGAGAAATGAATCTATCTAAAATATTACTTTAATAACTCAACGGAGTGTCTTTACACTATTTTGTCTAGGTTCTCTATACGGGATAAAGCGTGGATTTGCATTTTTTTAAACATTTTTTTTAATTTGGGCGGACAATGGGAAACACAGTATGGTTACACTTCAGTTCTCTGACTATCCGGTTAAAGCGTTAAGTTGAAAACATGACGTTTAATGAAGAAATTGACAGAGTTTTATCGCGGTCAGGTGACCCGCGAGGACATCGCAATAGTGTTCTTCGAGACGAAAGGTGACCGCGTGGTGTGGGAGGAGTACGCCAACATCGTGCTCGTGCACAAGCTCACCGCCATCGTGTTCCACGTGCCGCCCTACCGCGACCCGCACGTGCCGCACCACGTCGAGGTAACGCCACGCCCACACTGTCCCTAACACCGCCACTACCACTACCACTGACACGACACCACTGCTACTAATATTGTGCACTTTTGATTGTTGTTATATATATATAAAGTTATTTTCTATATTGTATAATAACACGACTGTTAACGCGATCAGTTGTGGGTTCGATCCCCACTCGGGGGTGTAATTATTTAAATTATTTTCACTTCCCCGCTCTGGTAAAAAGACAAAGTGCGGCATTGCGTCCCACCACTCAACACGCAATGTCTCAAATTCGGTGGAAAGTGAAGTACGGAGTGTCTTGACACTAGGTACTTTCTGTCTACTCTACTGTGCGGGTTAAGCTTGAAGCTAAAAAAAACTAGCGTTACTGACTCGAGTACTGTATCGGAAATTTAACATGTAGAGAAAAACGTTTCACAACTCAACACTTAAAGTTCCAATCGTGTTGAAATTATGGAACAGAATTGACGCAAGGTTCTCTCTGGATAAGCGGGCAAGACCAAATTAAATGATAGATGATAGATTTTAATTTATTAAAATAAATTGAAATCTTTTTTTTATTTATTTATTACCAAAATTAAATACAACATAAAACACAAAATTAAATACAATACAAGAAAACGCGATCACACTTCGATCACACTAAATTTAATTTATTTTAATTCATTAAACTTAAATTGTATATAATTTTTAAGAAATTATTCTTACTAAAGTTAATTATTCTATTAACTTTTTATATTAAGGTTTCAAAGACTAAATTTTTATGAAAAAAAAGTGGCTTATGTGAACGGTGGCTACATGACAATACGTCAAGTGAGGAGCTGCTAGTGCATACATAATACATACATATGTCAATCACACACACACAGATCCGATCACGGCTCCATTGAGCTACGGTTATCTGATACACCGTAGTACGTGGACTTCCTAACATACACATGTTAACTGATAATAAAATGACGCCATACTTTGCATGCCAGCATTAATAACTAATTCATTATATTTTTATTAAAATTATATTTTTTTTAAAATATGGCAACATTTTATTTTATTTTTACTTGTAATCAACACTCTTAATATATTATAAATAAACTGATTGATTTTCATAATCTATACACGTTTTGGACACTATATTATTTCTTGGTCCCAGGTAGACTTTGTCTATGAAGCAGTTTAAAATAGCTTAGTGGAAAAGTATTATGTTTTTTCAGGTGTTCATTCAGTTGAAGAGGACGTCGGACAACGCGAGGAGTAACGTGATGCACTTCGAGTACATCCCGAAGAGCCAAGGTATTGGGAGAAAACCTTTACCGGACCTCAATGTTTTCTCTCTTCTTCTTTCAGAGCCCACCCCCTCTCCTGCCAACGACCCCTCCTCACCCCCGGCTCCCCTCGCAGACGGAAACAACAACACCCCTGACAAGCACGACGTGGTGTCCTCCACTAGCGACTCCCCGGACCCTCCCACCATAGAGATACACGACATCGACGAAATGGCCGTCGACACCAACGAGAGGAGCCTCAACGACCTCCTCGACCAGGTCGCCGAGCTCGATGAGATATACTCCGAGAGCCGCACGCGCCTGCACTCCGCTCCGGCCTCCGGCGCGCCGCCCCTCGACGACTCCGAGGACTTCGACGACGCCGGCACCTACACCAGCCTGCAGCTCGCCTTCAAGAACCCCGTGGCCATCGCCGACCCGGCGCCCGTCGCCGCCGAGCCCGACGCAGAGCCCTACGAGGACGTGCAGGTGCAGACGTACCGCGGCCCCATCGTGGAGTTCGCGCCACTCAAGCGCGACACCGGCGACTCCGGCGACGACGACCCGGCCAGGGCGCCGCCGCTGCCGCCCAAGCGTGTACGGCGCGCGCCCGACTCGCTGCGCGCCAGCCGCACCTCCGTGGACAGCATCCTCAAGCCCGGCAAGCTCATCCCCATCACGCGCAGCGAGCCCGCGCTGCCGGGCCCGCCGCCCCCGCCGCCCGCGACTCCCGCGCAGCCCAACAAGAAGCGCTCGTTTTTCTCGCGACTGTTCCGGCGGAAGGAGAAGTCGCCGGCGCCAAGCGTCAAGTCGGAGGGCAGGCGGGAGTCGCGCGCCAAGCCCGTCGGCCGCTCCGTCAGCAGCGTGTCGGGGCTGCGCCCCTCGCGCTTCGCGTCCGCCGGCGCGTCGTCGGCGGCGTCGCTGCGCGACAGCTGCGCCGACAGCGTGACGCGCATCTCGCTGCACGGCGACGGCGAGGAGGGCGCGGGCGGGCGGCGCGGCGGGGCGGCGCCGCCCGCGCACGCGGAGGGCACCATCCTGGTGGCGGAGAGCGTGCTGGCGCTGGACGCGTCGTCGTTCCGCAGGCTGCAGGACGAGCTGGAGCTGGAGCTGACGGAGGCGGAGCACTACGCGCTGTACATGGCGGTGGCGCCGCACGCGACGGCGTCCGAGTTCGACGACACCAGCTGCTACTACTCGCCCGTGGACGCCGCCAAGTTCCACAACTGACCGACGGATTTATATCGCGTTACGTGTATGCGACACGAGTCATGATTTCACTTCGACTTCACTTTGAAAAGTCTTGATGCAACATTATTTTGCAATCGTTTAATTAATTATTTATACAATTCGTTGATGTGCATGTTATGTTACAATTTAATGAGCAACATTTAATAAGCCTTTGGGTCATTTTTACACCACCCGGGCTTCGAACCCGCGCCCACGAAGGTGTTACTGTATATATATATAGTTAACATTTGGCCTGTTTCTAGATCCGAGTTATTTGAATAGTAAGCGAAAGAAGATATTGTCGCCCAATCTGCCGATGTACGAGCAGGACAGTAAGTGTCTCTCGATTTGCAATGAATACTCATTTCAAAAAAAATCGATTATTACTATTTATTTTAATAAATTTAATGTATTTTTTAATAATCGATTTTGTCTTAATAACTATATTATCGACAAACATATATACAGTGTAATCATTTTTATTTCTTTTTAGTTTGTATTTATATATTTGTGTCGATATTTAATGGTTTCCCGAGGGTATATTAATTGTGGTAGTCTTAATATGTCCAGCGTTGGTAGGTGGAGGTTTGCTTGTTATTGCTTTGGTACTGGGTTCCATTTCATTTATAAAAACTAGATATATTTTTAACAATGTTCTAAAATATATATACTATATTTTAAAATACATAGTAACTATAAATCACTGGGAAAAACTTTTTTTTTATTTTCGCCAAAAAAATAATAAGTTAGGTTAATTTAGTCTAAATTATAATAAATAAATTTGTTTTTAATGTTCTAACATTTTTGATCACGCTGTAAGTAGATATTTTTTTTAATATACTATTTATTTAAATATTTCAAGTCGAAAGGTTAAATTGTTATTATTTTTTAAATGTTGAATTTTTTTAATGTTTATAACTGTTCTAGGTATGTAATACGTTTTTTTTTTATTTGTTGATTAATGTATTGTTAGATTATTGTTTCTAATTACATGGTGCTTATTTGGAAAGTATATATATTATGTATTTAATATTATAATAGAGTCCAACTCGTACTTACGAAATTAAAATTATTTGCAGCTAATTTCTAAATCTATGCGTTGCTATGTATAGCATAGTACTACGGTGTAGGTTTTTTACAAACGGAAAGTATGCTAATGTGAATATGTGTGTCTTTAATATTATATTTATATTATATTATTTGAACAGAATAAGGCAGAGAGTACATAGAGTTAAAACACTATTCTCCATTTTCAGAACAATAAATAAGGGTTAACATTAATATTAAACGACCCTTTATTTCGATTTGTACTCCAAACTATTGTGTTTAGTGATGTACTGTACACCACTGTGCCACGAAGTATATTCATTGTATGTTTCATAGAAAAGCGTTTTTTCTTTACTTGAAGTATTTGTGTGCATTTTATTATATATTTTAATTAATTTAGTATTTGAGTTTAAAGTAAGACTATTTGAATCCAACCTGCGTCCTTATTATTGTCTTTGCATTTAGCTAAATCTGATGTTTATCTAATTGTGTATAATTTTCAGTATTTTGAATATATATATATATATATATATATATATATATTCAAAATTTCTTGTACCTATATCTCGTATCTCTGATAATTGTAAAATAGGGCTGTATAATGTATTATTTTGAAAGGAATATATTTTCTAAGCTTTTACTATTATTATACTAATCTTTGATTGTTTTTGCGTTCGGCTCTTAGATTTGTATAATGAAATAGTTAAACGTACATATCACATTGAGAATGTGTAAAGTAACGCTTTAGATGAATTTACAATCTGTTAATATTGAAAATTTTGATACAAAATTATATATCGACGGACGGACGGACATGCTAACATGTCAACAAAAGTTTTTATACATATTTATTATGGGGAAAGATATTATATATATGGAGCGTAGCTTGAACGAGTGTAAATGTTAAAAAAGCTAATAAATTAAGAAGAAATCTAGTTTTTTTCTTGTTCCCACCAAAACTGCTACTTACCATTTCGAAATTTCAAAAAGGTACGGTTAAATTTTTTTTTAGAGCATGGATGTGGTTTTTTTTATTGTTTTCATGTGAGGCTAGAATTTTTTATTTTTATTTGAACGCATTTTAAACAGCAAAAGCAGTTTTTCGTAGAAAATAACTAATTTCGTCGGTTTTTAAATTGCTTGTCACATTGTTTAATTCAACAATCAACAAAAGGGAACACGAAAATTTCCTCGAGCGGGAATCAAATCTCCGACTATCTCGTACAGACAATGTCGAGGCAGCATTTTTTTTAATCGTAATTAGAAAATAAGGTTTTATTTATGTTATTTTAGTAGGCTTTTGATGTTCTTAACACACACGCATATTAGCATATTTTTTGTTTGTTTGTTTGTTTGCATGTGTTTTTTTTATGTTTTATAATTTCCAATCATTTTAAGTTTTTGATGTTATATGCTTTTCTTATATTTGAACCTGTTATTAAAAAACAGGATTTTTTTGTATTATTGTATATTTTTTTTTTATTAAAGTATGTATATTTTCAGGATTCACGAACGACCCCATCAAGGCAGAACCGAAAGGTGCGTAACATGAACTTTTTATTTTTTATTTCTGTCACAGAAATTTATAACAATAGCTTCTTTAATATATAAAATAATAATTAATTTTAGTGCTGTTAAAAAAATAACAGAAATATAATATAAATATATGAAGTAATAGTTTTTCTCAAGTTAAAATTATGAATTTTATTTTAACGTGTAAAAAAAATAATAATCCAAGATATGATATCGGACGCCATCGTGGCGCAGTCAGCTGAATCTACTGTAAACGTGATTGGTTGTGGGTTCCATTCCCATTTAAAGAATTATATTTCAATTATATTTATTTCTCTACTCTGGTAAGTGAAAATGTGAACACACTAACTACAACCCTTCCAATACCGTTTATAATAAAATAAGGGGCGTAACCAGCGTCTAGAGAGGAATCCAACGAATAGAAATCATACTAGCAACCGTCTAGCTTACAAAACGAAAATAGTTTTATATAGTTATTTACTTTACATAAAAGTAAATAAATATTATCTAAGTTTCATTGTTATTTAACAGATAAAACTCCGCCTCACCAAATGACCAGTCCGCGGCAAGTGTTCTCGCCGCCGTACGACGAGCCCGCGCAAGAGATGTCCTATCAGGTATTCGTTACTGTACACCCTTTTTTCTAATTTAGTTAACTTAAACAGTTTCATGCTTTATTCCATATAGCAGGGTAGTCAAAGAGTACTTAGAGTCAAGTCACTCCGTTCGCTTCAACCGAGTGATAATCGAACCCATAACTAATCGCTTTTATAGTTAGACGCCGTTCCACAATGGTGTCCCTATTAGATTATTATTAGTTAGATGGTCACATAGCATACCTAACACTTTCATAATGAGCAAAAACTTACCAACAAATTAAATATCCGGGAGATTTTCGTTTTAAATTATCTTTTTAATATTTAAAGTTATCATTTTCATTTTTTGGCTTTCCAATTTATTATCCCGCATAGCAGGATAGACAGAAAGTACCTTGTGTCAAGATCACTCCGTACTTCGTTTTCCGCCGAATTCGAGACATTGCGTTTTGAGTGGAATCATTTTATTTAATTGCTTTTCTAGTGGGAAATACAACCAAACGTGCCGATGGCCGGGCCCAGCCACATGTCGTACGACCAAGACATGCTACAATGGAACCGAAATTACATACAAGTGCCACAAAACATGCAATCCTTATCGCCCAATTTACCCGCCTCCTCCATGGCCAACCTTCAAAACATACAGCCCAACTTACAATCCCTCTCCCCAAACGTGCACGCCCTGTCCCCAAACGTGCACGCTTTGTCCCCAAACGTGCACGCCGTGTCCCCTAACGCGCAAGCCATGTCCCCTAACGCACAGCCCATGTCCCCGAACGTGCAAGCGATTTCCCCAAATGTGTACGCGATGGCCGGCATGGCGAATATGGGCAGGCTGTCCCCAATGCAAGGAGGCGTGTCACCTTCTCCAAACATGATGCAGCAGACGGTATGTGCGATGGATAATGCATTGTATTCTATTATGGTGTTCTTTTTAATTGAATCCAGATTATATTAGCTCTTTATTAACAAGACATTATTTTTTTTGCTTAAGTTACTGATTTTATATATTACAATTATGTCTGTAATATGTCTGTGTTAAACTAATTTTATTTTTTATTTAAATTCCCAAAGAAATGATCTTTGAATGTAGATATTTTTAAGTTTCACCCTTTTTTCCGCATAGCAGGGTAGACAGAAAGTACCTAGTGTCAAGACACTCCGTACTTCGCTTTCCACCGAATTCGAGACATTGCGAGTGGAATGGTGAATTTAAATATAATCAATCACTCCCCCGAGTTCGGATCGAACCCACAACCGATCGCATTTACAGTCAGACGCTGTCCCTCTGCGACACGACCGATCTCTAGTGTAGTTTATTTTCCATAATTTCTATCTATAAAGACTACAAAGATCAATATTTCCAGGTGCCGCGACAAGATCTGATGGATACAGTAAGCGCTGGTGATTCCACATCATTAATAGGCCTCCTCCAGGACCGAGGGGAGGGTATGCCCCAATTGAACTCGGCAGAGTTCTCCGGACTGTCGTCCCTCCTGGAGCGCGGTCCAGACCTCAGCGACAGTCTCAACAGACTTTCTACGAGCGATTTAGATCAATTGTATATATATAAATGATCTGACTCGACTTGCCTTCTAGACACGTGACCCTCTTGTGATAGTTAATCTTTATAAGAAAAAAAGTGTTGGAAAAATACTTAATTTTTTTAATGTGTTTTAAGTGAATTTGAAGACATTTGTTTTTGTTTACAAAACCAGACAATTTGTTTGACATTTAAGATTTATTACGTATATATATATTTTTTGGGTTACCAAGTGTTTTAATATGTGTGTGTGATTTGTTACATTTTATACGGAGATGTTTGTGTACTAATATATATATACTTTAGGGGACTTTGTCCTTTTTTTATATATAGTTTACGTAAAAATTGTGATCTTGAGTGAAATTATGAAATTTATTCTATTATGTACAGTTTTTTTGACAAAATCTTTAAAAAAGATTATTTTTTTTTTTTACTATGTATATCTATCTGTATATCTGGCAATATATATCTAAAACTGTCTACAGAAATGTTTAACTAAATCGAATTTATTATTTTATTATATTTTATTTTATTTAAAAGTTATGATATTAGCAGATTATATGTTCATAGAAATATTTAATAATTTTTTTTATAAAAATATAATAATAGTTAAATATATATAGTTTGTTGTAAACAGAATTATTGTCACATTCCTAAACCAATTCTACTTTGCTTAGAAATGAATATTAGGAATTAATATATATAAGAATTATATTAAAAGTCAGTTGTATTTGAAAGATATTTATTTTAATAGGTAGAGGGAAGGGGCTCTGACAGTGGAGGTGAATTCCATTTTAAAGGGGCTCTTCTTTTGTTACAAATTTAAGTACTGTTCGTAACTCCTCTACAATATATTAATTTTTGTACACTGTAGACAGTTAAACGTTTAATAAATTGAAAACATTATGAATATGACCTATTTCTAATATTAATATTAATATTTACAGAAACATGTTACAATAACAGTAGGATCTCTATAAGTCGATTGTCACGGCAAATTCGAGTTATACAGTTGTCGCTTTACGATGTCAAGTTGGTCAAATTTTATTCAACATAACGAGGTTGAGATCGATTCTTATTAATTTTGAGTTAGTACTTTTCTCCAAATTATAGAGGTAATAAGTTTATTAATAAATAATCGATTCGTAAAGGTTGTAAAATAAAACAATACTATGTTTGTGATACACTGGTCCATTTTATTTTGTTGAGTTATTGAGGTTAATATGTGTATCAAAATGGCTAGCAGGGATTCGTTGATTATTTCGACTAATACAGGGTTGATATTTCGAGTAATGAAGGTTTTGGAATTGAGTTTGAAGGGGAGAGGAATAAAATACATTTTCGACTTATCGAGGTTCCACTGTCCTTCAAAACGAAACATCACAATTAAATAAATCTGACAAGTTGTTATATATTTTATAATAATTAGTAAAGTTGTCACGAGATTTTTACTATATATGAGATTTTAAGATATTTTTTTATAAACTTTTTTCAGAACACTTCAATATTTGAATTAGATTAATGTAAGATTTTTTTTTATCGATATGTCTCACAGATTATTATTTGTTATTGTATGGTGAGGTTTAGTTTCCTTTTTTTATATCAATAACCATAAATGAATGATAAAAATGGCGGATTTTTCCTACAAAAAAAAATAATTGATCAAAGTAAACGCAATTCTATATTTACTTTATTATAATATCCACTAATCATATATAAGTTAACATTAAAGACTTATTGAATTAAAAAAAATAATAACCAATATATATTTCAAATCAAACTCTTTATAAATAATATTTTTTATGTATACAAAAACATATTTACTTTGTTATGTTTATATTTGATATAAAATGTAACGTTCTTCCAAACTGAACCTCATCACAATCGACACATCACGTTATTGTTTTAAAGTGCAATACAATAAATACGCATTTAATGTGTTAAGTTATAACAATCACATTGTTATCATATGAAACTTTCAAATATTAAAGAAAATGACGATTTAACCATGTCTTTCATTTATATAGGTTTATATATATGCCAGTATACGCTGTTGCTTTGGGTTTTAGACTAATTTAGTGAACAGAGAATTTAATCACTACAGTGCGTAGTGACACATTTCATTCATTTATTTTTTCTAGTAACAAATCAATATGTATAAAATAAAAAATGACAAGGTAAGTTCAAGTGAGCACGAGTGAGTTTAAATTATAACTTTTTATTTAAAAAAAATATATATATAATTAATATTAGAATACAATTTCTTGTTATTAAAATTAAGTATCAAATTATATTAAAATAATTGGTCGAATCAAATTATATTAAAAAGAAAAATAATTCTAAAATATATCAAGAACGTTTCCCTTTTCATAAGGGGATACGCGTTACAAATATGCGGTTCAAGTTACTGATGCGGTTCAAGCGTTAACTTAGACGACTTATCAAACTCTATAAAATAATATTTTTTTTCTCTTGAGACTTTCTGACTGCAAACGTAATTGGATGTAGGTTTGATTCCTATTAGGATGTATATTATAATTATTTTAGCAATTTTAATATTTAATTATTAAAGCGTTACTTATTTTTAAAGTGTTACTCCACAGTCGGTATTAGAAAACATTTTGAATAATCCCATAAAAATTTGAACGCATGGTCTAGCGGCCATACCGCTTGGACGGTCCCAAGAAGCGCGGACTTGAATCCCGCAGCGTTTATATTTAATATTTCGTATTTATTTAGTTGTTATTCGTACATATTTATTCCGTTTTTCAATACTTTTCTAAATTACTTTAACTTATCTAAAAAGCGTAAGCATTGAGACCATCGTGGCGCATTTTCAACACGACGTGACTGCCACCATTCTACACGAAGCGTCTCGATTTCCGGCTTAAATCGAAGAACGGAGTGTCCTGACACTAGGCTCTCACTGCCTATGCTATGCAAGATAAGTCGTGAAACTAAAAACACACTACAACTATATTTATATATTTATATATTAAAACTATTTTAATTAAACTATTTATTAGAATAAAACAACGTATTACCTGGTCATGTATTCAGATTTAAACTTTAAAATGAATTAATGTATGTACCTATATCAATTAAATTCCTTACCGCTTAATCTATTCTGTCTGTTAACTTAAAACTTTTACCACCAATAGAGAATGCAAAAGCTCAAGGTCTACTCAGTCTCATACTCTGTATTGAAGACTCATATAATAGATATGTTATTGTCATTTCCTTATAAAAAATTAATACTAAATAGTAATTTACTCGTTGCGAAAATTATTGCCAGCATTGAAAATAAACTTATAAAAAGAAAATTGAAAAAATTTTTTTTATTTTTTTTAACCAATAAGCCAAATAAGGTAAAAATTTCTTTTTATTTTTAATTTATTTTTTTAAAATAAAAGCATGTCAAATGCGACAAGCCGAATTTTTGGAAAGCGTTACCATGACAACTTTGACACGTGACATAAAAACAAGCTAAACGTTTTATTTTAGTTATATATTGACTTTATATGTTTAAAATTTTAATACAATATCCGTTACTACATTTGTGGACTACTTACATAATAATTATATTATTAAAATGGGTGATCATTTTAATTCAAAAGCGCCAGAACCTAGGAAAGTAGGAGTTTGGACGGAAGGAGCGCCGGTTGAGACACGGTTAATTCTTCATATTATATTTAAAGGTTCAATAACTAAAGCTAGCAAAACACACTATAAGAAAATTATATTTTTTCAATTTCAGTGAGTATATATTACCAAAAAAATCACCAGATTCCATTGATGATATACCTACCATACCAGATTTAGATGACCTGCAAGATATATTCGAAAAAGAAATATCTAAACCACCGTTGTAAGCTATTTTTTATATAAATTATCCTATATCTTTTAGCTTTTTTAATTTAACAAATTACACAATTGTTATACAAACAAAAACAAAATGAGTTTATTTTTTGTATTTCTCTGATACTATAGACAAAGCCATCAAGAAGCAGAGACTGTAAGCGCTTTAGCTGAGGTTGACGTGACTGGTTCAGGGGAAGGCATAGATGGAGCGTTGGAAGTTCTCAAATCTTACATACCACCTGTTGAGTTGGACACCGCTGACACTGTCTGGACCATTGACTCTTTGCTAACCCAACTTATCGAAGAAGATCATAATTCATAGAATTAAATGAAAAATAAATTATTTTTAGTTAATATATCTAGTTATTGATTTTATAATTTAACTTAGTGTATGATAATGAAATTAATAATTTTATTTTGAATTTTGTTTTACCAAGTTAAAATAACATTTGTTTTGTTTGAATTTTATCTGTAAATTGTTTTAAGCCATTTGTTATCCATATATAATGTGAAACAATACTATTAACTTTTAATTTTTAAAAACATGAATTGGCTACAAATATAAAGTATTGTATTTTATTCAGTATAATTTATTATTAGTTATTTAAATAACAATATTTATATGTTAAGTGAAATTCTCTTAAACTGATAAATCATAAATTTTGATATAGGGAAATACATTTTTGAAAATACAATGTTTGGAACACTATCTGCAAATCACTAAAAAAATGATTTTCGAATCCATTTAAAACGCAAAAATCAAGGATCTTATCAACAATATTTAAAATAAACTAAATTTATAATAAAAGAACAAGAACTTAACTATTTTTTATTTCATTCATAGCACAATGTTTCTTAGCAACCAGAATTATATTTCTGTAACAATAAATAGTGAAAAATATATAAAGATATTGATATTCTACTTTCATTACATTATTAACGAGCTACATCTAACAGGTAAGTGACAAAGTAAATTAAAAAAAATTAAAATAATTTCTGAAAAAGCAAAAATATGAAAAAAAAATGGGAAATGGTTTAAAATAATTATATAATAGTTGTAATAACATTACTTTAATGTCACCCACCTCTGAAAGGCAAAGTTACTTACACTCGTAATGAATGCAGTCTATTTATTGTGAGTTCTACAAATATAGGCAAAAGCTAATAACCAAGCAGCTTAACTGTCACATAGGCTTTTATAAACTGATTAGTCTTTGTCGTATCAATACAAATTCTACGCAGCTAGTTCTGTTTCCATTTTTTTAATCTTTATAGGCAAAATGTTCACCATCTCTTGACACAGACTGTATTCTTCTTTCATCATTTTCGCCGCGTCCTTGTCGTTTTTGCAAATATCTACGACAGCTTGGTAGGAGTCGTAGCTTTTCTTAACGTGACTCAGCTGAATATTTTTGTCTAGTGCAATTCTCTTCATACTATTACGCCCAATGAAAGCATACGCACTTATAACTGGTCTGATAACATCAAATTCCAACTTTATAGGCATCTTGCCATTCTTGTCCTTAACAGAGTCTAGAAAGTGGTCATAATTTTCAATACTTTTCTCACATAACATGTTTATTTTTTTTAACACGTGTGGAGTTGGTTTCTCATTGGATTTGTTCAGTTTATCCAATTTAATGTTTAAAATCTCCGAGTACACTTCACCTAATTCATACCACAGCTGTCTACAGTACTGTAAGTAGTATGTGGGATTGATTTCCTTTATTAAATCCTCCAGCATGTCAATTCTTCTTTTCTGCATTTTGGCTCTTCTTTCATCATCTTCCTCAAAGAAAGCCAGATATGAATATGACTGTGAGCTGTCCTGGATCAGCTCAATATAATCTGATGCTAAGGAATCCAACTTGTAGTACTCTTTAGCTTTGTTTAACCAACTTTGACAACTTAAAAATACCTCTCTAGCATCTTGGTAAGTTAGAAGAAATTTGTCTCCAATTTTGTTTTCATATTTAGCAACGTCAAGACCTGGGAACACTAACTTCTTAATATCACCACCACAAATATTTTCATCATCTTCCAACTCTAAATTGGACATATCTGAAAATAAAGATGCAATTATTAAAAAGTGTAATATAGGTACTGTCAAAATGTAAGTAAAACTAATGTTAAGAATATAAAATCACATTAGTTTTCTAAGTCACCTGTGATGGCATCACTGAGTTGTTCTGTATCACTCATTAGCCTGGCTTTAGAAGCTGTCATTAACAAAAGACAATATTTAGCCCAGCACCTCGCTACATCTGCTGATCTGTGCTTGAAAGTTTCTTTCTTAGCTAAAAAGGCATCATCATTGCTCTCTGATTCTAATAATGTAGCTTCATATTGCTCAAGTATGGTTGATGCAGCTGCAAGGTGATGTCTTGATTGGAAGAAGCCATTTTGTTCAGCAAAAAACTGGGATAGTGTTGCCGAATTAAGTGACCACTCAATAGGCTCGTAGTCGGAATATTGCAATTGCCTTCTCAAAGTAACATGACAATACACAGCAGATTTCAAATTTTCTTTAAGAGATCCATACACTTGAGCTAAGTAATACAAAGATAAAGTGTGAGCTTTCTCTAGGAACATAAAGTCTCCAGTGACTGTCTCTCCTGTGTTACTTATAATTTGTTCAATGGGTAAAGGCATCTGCAGAGTACATTTAAAATCTTCATAAAATGTCTTTGCTTTGAGCAAGAATAACTTAGCTTTAGCAGGTTCATCTCGATTAGACCATAATATACCAAGGTTGTTTTCAATATTGATGAGTGTGGTGACAATTTCAGGTTTGGACGCTTTGGGAGTGAGAAGATCTTCAGCTTCTCTCAACACTTTCTCACTAGCTGTTAGTTCCTCTGTCTCCATGTCGATAATTCCTATATTTAAAAGAACAACTCCTAGCATGGCATCCAATTTTAATTGGTCTAAATTCATTTCAGTTTCAGTCACTTTGGTGAGTGCGTCGCGCATATTGTTTAATATATCCCTAGCTCTGTATTTTGAAACGTAGGGCTCATTCTCAGGATCATTCTTACTGTCTTCATCCAAAAGCCTTCGTACTTTTCCATAGTTCTCTTTAAAATCGTTAATAAATTCTTTTGCAGACATATCGGATGTGACTATCATACTATGTTACAAAAACTTAATTAATAACGAATACCCATGTAAATATTATACAATATAGATTTACAGCAATTTTAAAACTACTATGAGGTATTGGTAATGAGATGTTAAATAATGAAATAAAATAAATTCGGTCTAATTTAGCGATACGTCAAATTTTTCATTCTCTGTCAATTAAAAAAAATAAACAAAAGCGCGCAGATAATATATATTATAAAAATTAAAAAAAATATTGTCCAGTTGAATAATAAAGTTAAAACGAAGTATGATAAAGTATTGTTAAAAAAAATATTTTTGAAGTAAATCTTGCTCTATCTTTATATACTCTCCTCCACCATCACTCTGGCCTTGACCGAACTTGTCTTTTATCTTGTGTCTTCACTTCTCATATTAACAAATTTAAACATTCATAGATTTCATATTATTGAGTTTAATGGTGATAAATTTAATTTACTTGTCCATTTAATACTTTTTTTAAAAAAATATTTTTCATGTTAACTAGATTTCTTAGTAAAACTTTTATAGTTAAGCACAAGCCAATGCAAACACTTAAAACCTGGTTCAAATCTTGCATCGTTACCCGCCCGCTCGCCGACCGCAAACCGAGGTTCGAGCCCCGCAGGGGGCGCCCTTGCGGTCGTCGGTTTCCTCTCAAGCAGACACGTCAGTGCTTGCTAATACTTCGCAGGGCTAGAGTACCCTCTTCCCTCCCCCTCCCGGTGTCGCTGTAAAGACTATTAAGGTCACAGCATGTAATCCAAAGACAGAAAAAAAAATTGCATCATTAATGAAATATAAACACATTTTATACTTTTAAATGTATTATTACTTATGTTGACAATTATCGCCACAAATCTAAGGGACACATAATAAAAAAAAACAATTTCTGATTCGCACTGTTTATTCTTAAATCTCAATTTTTACACCACTGTCTATTCACTAGACGTACAAAATTTATATTCAAAAAGTGCAAATAACACAAACAGCAGTTTGTACTTATGTAGGCATTTATTGCATTCCCCTCCAACAGGCAGTCTACAAATGCAATATGAGACTTGCAGAAATTATCACATTCATACAAAATGCTTTAAAATTAAATGTTAACTTAAAAAATAAAAACAACTAAACAGCTACTGATTGAACAGATTAAAACATCTTATATAATCTGATAATGTAATGTCAAAGTTGCATTTTTTTGAGAAAAAAATCACTAGGAATTAATAAATAAATCCCCAACTATTTCATAAGCAATGTAAGCATTAATAAAACATTATTATTTGCAATAGACACTTAATTACATACATATTTGTATATATATATAACCAAAAACTTATTTTATTACATTTTTTATGAAATAATAATATAAAGCTATTTATTTGTGTGTTGTTTTTGTACAATATTGTACATAGCACAATGTCTATTACATTAAGAACAAACACAATACAAAAAATAATACAATATTACTGTATATTCATTAAAATATTCCATTTTGATACACTCCAACATTGTATATTATAATATAATTTTAGTAAAAATCAATATTAAGATAACAGATGAAATGAGTCAATATAATAAAATTAAAAAAAATCATGATTAATTTAAAAAAAATTAAATAAACACAATTAAAAAATCAGCTCGATTGGCGCATTAGCAATAAACCTAGAAGCAACTTAAAATCCTTACAAAACTATGGTAATTAAAATTAAATAAAATTACACAATATTAATTATTAAATAATAATTATTATAACCAATAACTAAATAAAATACTGTAAAATTGTATTGTTGGGTTGTTGTGTCTGATTAATGAAAATTTGAATTTGACCATGATATTTAAAAAAAAATCAATAACAAGTTACATGTTTAACAATCTATGAAACAATTTATTATCTATCTTTTCAATGCTTCTTATAATTATCGAAAATCAGGCAAAATAACAAAATACTATTTATTTTACTTGTTTTTGTCTATTAATAAACAAATGTTGATTTAAAATGTTATAGCCAACCATATTTTCATTATTCAAAGTTTTACAATCCCGTATCTAGTACTAATTAAATTACACCTATTTAAATATTTACACCTTTCACTGTTTAGCATAATGTCAACCAGAATAATTAGATCTTTTTTGTTTGCAAATTATATCTTTTTACAATTCTACACTACTTATAAATTAAATGGTGACTACGACAATACATGGGTTTACTTTGATCTGGACGGATTTTATATTAATATATTTATTTTGTGATGAGCCGGACTTGGGAGGCTTTTGTTGTTATTTGGTAAATAAGTACAAATAAAAGCATGACTTCTAATAAGTTAATATCTTTCAACCATAAGTATTGTATAATTAGTGATTTTTCATGTCTTTTCATCTACATATCTAAGGAACTGTGCATAGGTAAAACAAAGATCCTACAGATCTAATTATTCTTGTTGTGTTAATTTGCATTGTGACAGGAATCCTAGCTTAGCCATGATTTTTGAACACCACAGCACAAGTATACCTATTATATATTTAAAATGGCAACATTTTATAAATGTTGCAATAATCATAACATGTTCTACTATTCCTCTTCCCTTATTCATGATTAAAAATATAGAATATTATTTACACTGTCCTAGTTTTACTTATATAAAACATTAAGAGCTAAAACCTTGTTACTAATAGATTATGAATAAAGGAGGAGTAATATTGTCTAGCAACAGTTATGTCATAAACAGTGCATTCTACATGACAGATGGCAGAGCCACAAGTACATGTATTAGGAAATTGTGTCAGGTTCCATGTCCTCGGTTGAAAGAGTTCTCGGAGGAGTTGTGTGAGGATTCAGTTGGGAGAAGACCTCCTTTTCACCAAGTGCTAAGGGGTCAGGCTGGGTAGCTGGAGAAGGCACATACACCATCATGGCTGGGGAAACTGGTCGTACAACACTTGGACCTGTATTCTCTTGTTCTTCTAAAAACCTATCCATATAATCAGTATGACCAGGATGAAGTGTATACTTTTTCTTTTCTAATCTAGTTTTGTTTGCAAATATATCATGTCTTTCTGTTTTCTTCCATATGTAGTAAAATTGGACCAGTTCCCCCACAGACCTTGTTCTGACTTTTTGTTGATGTATTTGGTGAAAATCTTTGCCATGAACTTTGATGCCATTTTCAAAGTTTCGACATTCCTCTTCAGACCACACACTTGCATGTGCAGGAGTCTGGGCAGAAATTCTTCTTCTTCTTAATGCTTCTTCGACATTGTGTCCACATTGTTGCAATAAGAATAATGCTTCTTCATCATCACGTAACTGTGTTCCTCTAGGAACAGCATCAATGCCTGTACTAGAATTCATAGCACATATTTTTCTCATATAGTCTTCTATTATATCTTCTTCGAGAACAGTAGGGTTCCACAATAATTTATCTTCATTTTCATATGGCAAAGCATCATCATAACTGCATAATCCTTCTGGTATACCAGCTTGGAAATCACTCCCTACCATAATTGTCTTTTTCCAGTCATCCTCATCTGGACTGTAATCATAATCATCTTCTTCTTCAGAAGGTGGTCTTGAGCCAGATCTTAGGCATCGTGTGGCTTCAGGACTAGCATTTTCGTTATACAGCTGCTGCAAGGCTGACTCTGCCTTCTCATTTTCCTCTGGCACCACCTCGGGTAGTTGTTCTGGAATAGGTTTATCCATATTTCTATTATAACCGTATAATGCGAGTAATTCCTCTAATGGCATATCACCTTCGCGTTGCAAACTATTCAGTTCCGCTTTTGGGTCCTGATGCTCACCTGCCGCCAAAGCTTCTTCTTCGTCTAATGTTCGCTCGTCGTCGAAATCATTTACCATCATATCAATAGTGGGCTCGAAGAGAGATTTGTCGTTTCCCACATCCATACTGGCATCGTGTTCGCTTACACTGGCTACCAGCGCACAGTCTGACATGACTACCACCAACAGTAACGAGGAATAACCCACCAAAACATGACATTTAATCTGCACAACTACATTTGCTCGCTATAGATCACATGAAAAATATAAGAAATATTACACAATCTTTACATATTATGCATTAAAAAAAATAAAATACAAGGAACAAAACAAAAATATTTTGACACGGAACTAAGCACAATTTAAGACTGTCAACGCGAATATTCGGATACTAGTGTGAACGAATTACTTGGAACGTCTTATAAAATGTTGACTGTTAAATTATAATAATTAATTTAATATTGAAGAATTTATATCTTACAATATTTTGGTATCAATGATTAATTTAACTTTGAAACATTTATTTCACATAGATTCATAAGATATTATAAAATATTTTTATCTTTACAATTGATAAATTTATACTCTTCATTCCAGCTACCACTAGCTAGATGTCACGACTTGCTATTGACGAATGTCAAATATTGTCAAGCATGTATCTATCTTTTTGAATATGTTTTTCATATTTAGCAAGTAAATAAGAATAATGTTTTGGATAAAATTTCTTAGGATACGAAAATAAGTCGGTAGATATTTTGTCCCCACAGAATAGTTACCATGATATCGAACGTAGTAATAGTGTTTCTTACATTGTTTAAAGTAGCGCTTAGTTTTTCCGACGTAGGAAAATGGGATATACCTTTAAGTGGGGTAAGAAAATATTTTTCTTTATTTCAAACATTCCTTTATACAGACGACGATGCAAAGTTTTGTATTACGTATATCCAACGTGGTCTTGATACGTATTTTAATATATTTATTACTATGACTCACAAAGTATCCAGATATGCCGCAATCATTATATTAATTATAAATAATCGACTGTTTAAAAAACGTAATTAATTATTTTACAGGAAACTTGCAATTTTACATTAGCTAAATCGCTTTTTAAGGATTCACAATTAATTATTGCATGTAAGTATGTAATGTATCATTTCCATTTCCATTTAATTGTCGTAATACTTAAGATATTATTTCCAATTACTATTTAACGATGGTTCAAGCTGTGATGTTTAATCACAGTTTGAAAACTATGAAATATAGCTTGACAAACCAATAAGAGTGGTCTGTAGAATTCAGTTTTAATAAACTTTACACTAAATTCTACTGTCTACTTCACATTTATTTAGAAAAACAGTACATATTTATATATAATAAAAATATAATTAATAACCATGACAAAAATAATTATTGGAAGCATTTATCAACATTATTTCTGTTACAAAACTATGATTTATAAAATTTTTATGTGTTTGCTATTTGTCTGTGCATTTGTGTACATAAATTTCAGAAAAAGCTAAACCAAATTGATGCCGTTTTTACTGTTATATTTTGATAAACTTCTCCTAACATTTACTGTTTGTTTTATTTCAATTGGTTGATAAATAAGAAAATTATATCAATCTTAAAGTATTTTGTTAAATAAAAAAATTGTTTTCTTGAATTTACTAAAAGTTTATTTGTTTACACTCACAAAGTCGCAGACACAAGTAACTACGATTTATTTTTTACAGTAAACTGCGATGTGAAGGATACAAATATAACTGTCGCATATTCATGGAGGCAGACCCCATGCTCACCGGACTACTATCATTATTTCGAAAAGGTAATTATTACTTTTTATAGCAATGTCTTATTTATATTAAATTATTTTTTAATACTTCACTTTTATTTTTTAAAAGCTAATAAACAAATAAAAATGCTACAAAAAAATTTAACAAAATAATTATAACTGCATATAAAGTATTAAAACAAACCAATATGAATTTCTGCTTTAGTAGTAGTTGAAAATTGATAATGAACGGTCTTAGAAAATTTTGTTTTTGTATTTGAGTTGCCAGCAATAAAAGGCTTTTTTTATTTATTTTATCTATTTATTTTTTAAAAACTTTTAAAATTGAAAGTGTAAATACAATAATAGATAATACAGTAGTGTGTTTCTGCATAATAGGAGTGTTCTCATATACCACATCTCTATAATGCATGTACAAATTACTCATTTGAATTTTCTTATCAAAAGATATAAATCAAATATTAAAAAAAATTATATGATAAATGAATTTTTGACTTGATATAATGAATGAATTTTTATTAAAATTAAATTAAGAATTTTTTTAAGAAATAACCCATGTTTATGTTAACTAAAAAACAATTGTTTCAAATTAATTACATAATTCCAATAACAGTTTTATTACCCGCATTATAAATGGGTGAATACCCATTTTATATAAGGGACATAAGTTGCTTTGTTAAAGGGGGGGAGGGAATACTGTATATGAAAAATATAAAATATTTATAAAACAAAAAATAATTATTTTTAACAAATATTACGTGGCGCAGGGGGACAGCATCCGACTGTAAACAAGATTGGTTTTGGATTCGATCTATACTCTGGGGAGTGATAATATTTAAATTATTTTCATTTTCTCGCTCTGGTAACAAAGACAAAGTGCGGAGTTGAGTTCTACCACTTAATTCACAATGGGTCTTGACACTAGGTACTTTCTGTAAGTGAAGCCAAAAAGAATAATAATAATATTAAATTGATAAGATCTACCATGACTACCATGATAACACACCATGTTTTTTGTACAGGTGTGATATGTAACGATTTAGGTTAATAATATAAAATAACAATGCCAATGTACTTATTTATCTAATAGAAAATGGTAATTATAAGTTACTTTTAATGTACAAAAAAATGGATTAAGCAATAATGGATTTTTGATCTTATCAGTGTTTTTATCTATGTACATCTAACTTTAAACATTCTTGCTTACACGATTACATAAAGGGTTTTTTTTTTATAAATATTTTTTTCCAGTTTTAGCTTTATTTTTATATCCTGCATAGTAGGGTAGACAGAAGTACCTAGTGTAAAGGCACTTCGTACTTCGCTTTTCACCGAATTTGAGACATTGCGTGTTGATTGGTGGAACTCAACGCCTCACTTTGTCTTACAAGACCAAGAAAGTGAAAATAATTTTAAATATAATCACTGCTCCGAGTGGGAATAGAACCCACATCTGGTCGCGTTTACAGTCAGACGCTGTCCCATTGCTCCACGACTGGCTCAAAATCTAAATTTCATAAAAATATAAATTTCTATGAATGGCTTTATAAGTAAATATATATGTAGATGTTTTTAATATCATTATGATACAATAGAATGTGTGCTACGGATGATATGATAGTGGGTTTGAATCCTACTTGGGGAAAGCTGAAGCTTTCGATGGATAAATAAATATAAATTGTATAGCAAAGTACCATACTTTACCTTTGTTTTATTGTATGTATAAAGCGAAAAAATAAAAAAAAAAGTCAATATATGGGAAATATTTAAAAAAAAGGGCTCCTTTGTAATCATAATAAAATAGCTGACGAAAATATAATGTTTAAAATTATTATTAATTTATGTTTAAAAAACTCAGTTTTTTTTTGTAAACAAGCTACTAATGAAGTTTTTTTAATGAATATTATAGAAAAATTATATACATATTACCAAAAACAAAAACCATTAAAATAGACAGATGGAATTAATAAATTATTTCTATATCCTTTCTTTTCAGAGAGTAGCTCAATGCACAAACTATGTAGATAAAACATTACTAGATAACACAACTGTACATTTAATGAACATTGTGGAAACGCACATCACATGCACTGGCAAACATGTCTTCTATTTACAAGACAACAATAAAAATGCTAATGACAAAATTGAAATGAGTGCTGTCCAAGCGGTAAGTTAAATATATTTTTGTATGGAAAATAACAATTAACTTTTCCAGATGGGGTGCCTGAGCAGTACCAAGAAATACCTTTTGCCATATAAGGGCTCTACATATTTGACCTTCTGTCAAAGATGAATGGAAATAATAAAATAAATTAATCAGAAATTTTCAAGCTTAACAAATAAACGAAATAAGAGTTAATTGTATAATAAAAAGTCTATATACCATTAATCTTACATACCGGGGTAGACCTCGGTTGACTTTTGAAAACACAGTATCGAATATACTGGAGGAAGGTCACGTAAAAAGCATGAGGATATCTCGAAGGGCGTGTATGAAGAGGATAATGAGTGTGGATGAGGCGAAAGAGGTTTGCAGGGACCGTAGCGTTTGGCCCTCCGTGATATCTGACTACCCTGTAAGGGATAAAGCGTGAAGCTACATACCCACGTTGACTGGAAATCTCTTTTCGTGATAAGTCTACCTTTGCAATATGCAATGTTATGTTTTCTGTATTGTTAATCGCTTTTTTTTAACTGCAATAAAGAATATAATAAATAATAATAATAATAATCTGAAAATTTAAGAGTGATGTAAAAGAGGCGAAGGGCTCAACTATTTTTTTTTAATTATGAGAGGTGATTGGTTGAAGAATTGTGAACGATTATTATTCTAAAAATCAATATTTAATTATAAAGTGGCTAAAAAATATTTTTTTCATAATCTGAACTATGTCAGTTTGGAAACGATATACTTTACTTATAATCTTTATTTACATATATATAATTTATTGTTATATAAATTATTAAAAATAATCATATTATAGTAATTAATGGGATCCACTAAAAACATTTTACATAATATGTCTTGTGTCTTGCAAACATAGTGAGAATAATATTTATTTTATTAATATAATGGATTTTTAATGATTTTCTAATATAAAAAAAATATCTGCACTTAATTTTATATAAATTTTAAGTAAAAAATAAATCAAGCAACTTTATCATGATTTTCGTAACAAATTACTTATTATGCAAATAGGCAATATAGAGGCCGGTCGTGGCGTAGTGGGACAGCGTCTGACTGTAATCACAATCGGTTATGGATTCGATTCTCACTCGGGGAAATGATTATATTTAAATGATTTTCATGTAAGACTGGTAAAACAAAGCGCGGCGTTGAGTTCCGCGATTAGACACGCAATGTTTCTAATTCGGCCTAAAGCAAAGGTCGGAGTGTCTAGAAAGAAATGCCTACATCTGCAGAAACCGAGCTAGAAAATACTTTTAAGTTTTTTTTTAAATACTTTAAGTTTCTATTACTTAATGGTGTCGTTACCAATGTAGTGTAATAATATTAGTAAGCATAGAACATCTGAAACTATTCTGGTCAGACACAGCGCGGCGTTGTGTTCCGCATATATGTATGTTGAATTAGACGAAAAATGTAGAACTTCGAGCCTTGACATTAGGTGCTCTTTAAATGTCGAAATTAAGTAAAAATTATAATTAGTTTTAGTTAGACGCCTCTTTACATCGAAAAAATATACGTGAGATTTGTATAGTATATTCTAATTATTAGTTAATTAATACTTCTTAATCAAGCGAAGGCAAGTCAAATATAATAATTGTTTTCAATTTGATATATTCTCCTTTATACTTCCAGAGAGGGCCCCTCCTCTCAGTGGAGAGGGAGGGTATCTACGAGTTGTGGTTATCGGTTCGAAGCAAAAACACTTTTGACATATCCATGCATATAGAAATGGTCTCCCCGTACGGATATATGTCGGCTGCTATATGGCCGCTATTGCCTGTGAGTTTTGGATTCGTTTTTTTTTTAATTTAAATTGTTAATGACAATTTATATGAAACTATTTTTAAACGGATTAATCGCGTGTAATTTGATATACGAAAATACATATTTGGAAACCCGACGTTTCTAACACTTTACAGTAATTAGTCCGAGGTCACAGGTATGCCAAGTTTTCAAAAATATATACGCGATTTATTCAATTTTAATAGTTTGATTTTAAATGTGTAAGAATAGCGAAAATTAACGATTTTATTATTGTTAATTGATAATTTGTTATTGTTAACTTTAATACTTTAAAACATATCAAGTATATACTTTGATTTATTTTAATGGATAATGGGAGTTTCTTTATGTTTCATTTTTACTGTCAACAGCTATTTTAAACACGTAAAGCTGTTTTTCATTTGGTTTAAACTTTTTTCAAATGTAATAATTATATCATAAAACTCCTCAAGTTGAAGACTTTGATTTGCCACCGTGACGGTGCAGTGGGTCAGGTAGAGAGTGAGCTAACCGCGTTTGGTGGCAGCTGTTCGGGTCGCTGTGCGCGGCGTACGCGGCGTTGTGCGCTGCGTGGCTGGCGGCGTGCGCGGCGCGCTGGCGCGACCTGCTGCGCATCCAGTACTGGATCGGCGCGGTGGCGCTGCTGGGCATGGCCGAGACCGCCGCCTACTACGCCGTGTACGCCAACGTCAACCGCGACGGGTACGCACACGCACACGCGCACGCGCACTTGGCAAACGTTGGCCCAAAAATCATTACATCTTATGTCGTACTTTAGTTTTTAAGACAAACATAAATATTGATAAATCTAAACTAATTTTTAGCCCCATTTTCATAAACATTCATATCGGACACAACTTTGACTGTTTTAATATAGTACAAATGGTCTGTTTTATATAATGGGGTTTTAATATAGACATATATTGTCGTATGTAGAGATCGGTCAAATATATCCCTGACAAGGAAAGTGTGATATTTACTTTTAGATGTTGGTACACCTCAGAGAGAGAGAATAAGGCTGCTAACACGGTAAGGCGGAATAACACATGCGAATTTGAAGTAATGGAATCCATTAGAGTCATTGTTTTCTTTCATACTTGACAGGCAACACACAGAATTTAAAACTTTTTAAAACGTATTTTGGTATGTTTACATTTTTAATACAAACTATAAATAGCTATTTGCCTTGTTCTTTTACGTGTAAGTTACCGCCATCCCGTGTGTTACATTATATAATTGTAACACACGGGAGCTAGAAAGAGATTATATCTTTTGCAATGATATATATCTTTTATGTCTTTATCTCGAGACTAGTCGTAGGCCGATTCTTAAATTAGCCAAAACAGAATGGGGCAATCTATAAGATTGGACATATTTATAAAACAATGGCACATGACCATAAAGCTATCTCAGACCAGCTATCTTGTTTAACGTCTGACGTTTGAAGATTTGGCCAGTGACGCTTGAGCATAATGTTCTTAGTTAATTTAAAGATTTTAAAATTAAATATTTATTGATATAAAATAGGAAACATATTTTTTTTCTGAAAGTTATTAATCACAACTTTTATGGTACTCATAAAGTTCTGCCTTCTAAGAGATAATACGTAAACGAAACAGATCAGATTAGAAACAAATTTTTATTATTGAAGTTCATAAATGATTAGTTTCGTAGCAATTGTTTCTAGTTTAAATTATTAAATAATCTCAGTGCGTTTTACAATTAAAGTCCAGGTTATTCCGTGTTCCGTTCGTTCCAAGAAATGAAATAGTCCGCTGCGTGGTCACCCCACTTTGCTGTCGTACTATTTGCGTATGTGTGATGTTGACACATTCCATCACTGGCCAGCTACTTCGGCGTGGGCGCGTACGGGTTCGCGGAGGCGCTGTCGGTGTGCAAGCGCGCGCTGGCGCGCATGCTGGTCATCATCGTGTCGCTGGGCTTCGGCATGGTGCGGCCGCGCCTGGGCCCGGCGCTGTCGCGCGTGGCGGGCGCGGGCGCGCTGTGGGCGGCGCTGGGCGGCGCGGCGGCGTGGCTGCGCCTGGCGCGCGGGCGCGGCGCGCGCGCGCTGCTGCTGGCCGAGGCGCCCGTGTCGCTGCTGGACAGCGCCATCTGCTGGTGGGTGTTCGTGTCGCTGGCGCACACCATGCGCACGCTGCAGCTGCGCCGGTGAGTGAGCCGTCCGCGTCCAGACGCTACATATACAAGATGTGACATTTTTCCGTAATGGCACGTTGAAAATTAAATATTGTATCGCTGACTTGTCACAATATTCTTGTAGAAACGCGATAAAGCTGTCCCTGTACCGGCACTTCACCAACACGCTGATCTTCGCGGTCATCGCGTCCGTCATATTCATGTTATACTCCCTGAAGTCCTACAGACTCTATTTTTGTATCACTGTAAGTATACGATATTGAATGTTAAAATTAAAAAAAAAGCACCTCACGCTTTATCCAACGTGCTTTGCGAAAATGTACGCTTGGTTTTATTAAAGCGGAGAAATAAAAATGTCAGTTTAATACAAATTACTGAATGTTTTTTTACATTGAACACACACACACACACACACACACACACACACACACACACATATATATATATATATATATATATATATATATATATATATATATATAGATATATGCGAGACTGGTGGGATAAAGAAAACGCCTTATTTTGACTTGCTTACAATGCAGTTATTTTACACGTGAAATTCTTTGTGCGACGTCATCCCAGGAGTGGAAGCACGTGTGGGTGGACTGCGCGTACTGGCACGTGCTGTTCGTGGGCGTGCTGGGCGCCATCATGGTGCTGTGGCGGCCCACCAACAACAACCAGCGCTACGCCTTCACGCCGCTGCTCGACAACGCCGAGGACGACGACGGTACGCTCGCGGCGTTGCCGTTCTCCTTTACTGAAGCACGTACACCGTGTCCCTTGTGTCCGGTACTCCGTTCTCCGCTTATTTTGTAATAGATTCGACATATTTTACTATTTTTAAAGTGTTATTTCGCATTTAGGATTAGAAGACATTGTAGAAGTATCGAAATATTTTTCCCAAATAAGAATTGAATACAAAACCAATCGTGTTTGCAAATAAACGGTGTCTCAGCGCTTCATGGTGGATGTGTTTAATTATTTTGTTAAGGTGTCTATTATTAATTTTATTATAAAATAATAAAATGTTGTCTGAATGTTGTTCTAAGCCAAATTGTAAAAAAAAAATATTTGATTTAATTTTTTATTAGCATCACGGTCATAAGTGGAATGTGCCTTTTTGTTCTGTTTTATAATTTACTATTTTTTCATATTTTTACAACAATTTTTCAGATGACGAAGAAGAGCAATTTGTAAACGACGCATACGGTGTTAAAATGCGTTCCACCAACGTGTCGGAGTCGGAGCGCTCGCCCCCCTCCGGGTCCGGCAGCGGAGCCCCGGACGCCGACCTGCGCTGGGTGGAGGAGAACATACCGGCCAGTGCCCTGCCGGTACTGGATTCAGATGAGGAACTGTTGAATACGAAGTTCGAAGTCTCCAAGATGCAATAGGCCTCTGTCACTTTAGAAAATATTGTTCTTGGCCATTTTGGATTTTTTATTTGGAAATACAATTTTTCTACGAAGAATTAATATGTAAAGAAAAATGTATTTTGTAATTTTGACAGAAATATGATGGTGTTTATTGTAAGTGACTTCCGCTGGCAAGATGTGAAACCAGCCTAAATAATTAAAGTCTTCGAAATACAACAGCCATGTACCCTTTTTGTTTTTTTTTTTAAATATACTACCTTCAGTATTAATTGTGTGAGAATTTGTAAATTTTTTTTTTAATTTGAAATAAAAAATGTCATCGGCTATTCGGCAGCCATTTTGATATCTTACGATAATGACAATGTTATGATAAAATATTTTGTAAGCGTAATTGGAGTTTTTAGTATCACTTTGAATGAAATTAAAATATATAATTATATGAAAGGTAAAAAAATGGTTTTTTATATGATGTACATAAATTATATATCTAATATAATTTTTTTTGTTCTGTAATACGTGAATTTATATTAAAGTAATTTCGTACCAGGCGTGAATAAATTTTCAATTTGCAGCCATTTTAAGTTTCAATATGATATTTAGTGTATTTTATAAAATAACTCTTATTTTATCAAATACATGTTTGATTTGCGTACTAAAATAAATTTATCTACTTAGTTATTTATTCACTTTATAAATATAGGAACCCTGATACCGTTTATGATATAAAAGAAATGTCCAAGTCGACTTATTTAGTCACGCTTGGAAAGAGATAAACAACACAGATTGTATTCAAAAATGTTAGAATTATTTATTATTATGTTTTTTGAGTTTTAAGATCTTAAATTGCTATGATAAAGAAAGCTTTGTTACTTAATATTTATTCAAGAAATAATTACACAATTCGTGGACCCACTTAATAGTTAGTTGTATATGTTTTAAGTATGAAAATTTGCAATGCTATTAAAATATATTTTTTATTTTAGAAATTTCATAAATTGTTAAAAACATAACACTGGATGTAGTTGCGCTGAAGTAACTCAATTTATAATATTTTTGATTTTAACATTTTTTTTAAACTGAAAAACATCCTTGTACAGCGAGCACGGTTATAGAAGCTAGTGTCAGAACTCTACAATTTCCTTTTTGCTCAAAATCGAGATATTGTTGTATTTTGTATTGATTGGCGGTATTTAACGCTGTGCTTTGTTGTATCACGCGGGTAAATGAACATTATTAAAATATCAGCATTGCGCCAATTGAGAATCGAACTATTTACCAAAGGCGTTTATAATACATCTCTCTTCTATTGACATTATGTTGGGTAACTGAGAGACACCAGTAGATGTCCATGTTTTTCCTTAGCAGCTATGAAAGTTATATCATATCCCAAAATGGTATTCGAACCTACAACCAATTTTTTTACTTACTTGTACTAAATTAGTGCAACCAGCCTAAAATAAAAGGTAAATAAATAAACCAATGTATTATATAAAATACTTTATTTGCTAATCATTATAATTGGTTATAATAAGTATTTAATTATCTTTGGTGTACAGAATATGGTAATGATAATATAAAACACAAGTGTAGGATAAACCACAGTGAATAAATAAAAATTATATAAAAAAAACATTTGTTTTTTTATTATTTAATCAAACGTCAAGCCGTACGCGATACTGCCTTCTCATTTAATTTTAAAATCTGTTAATAAAAATTATATGTATTTTTTTTTAATAATTGTAGCGAAGCTGTATTCTCTTTTATATTTATATAAAAATATCAGGACGGTGAAATTCACACTGCGGTGCCAAAAAGTTAAAATATTTGTGTCATATTCTTTTATATTTACGCCATTTACAAAAAAGCCAACTTAACTTGATGGTGAAGGGATGACCGATGACTGACTTGGTTAAATAAAATATTTTGATTTTAATTTAATTTAGTTTTTTTGTTCTTTGACAAATGTAATGTTTAATCATTATATTTATACGCCATTATAAGATCAACTATTTTAATGAAAAAGAAGTTTGTTTATATCGTAAATGATTTATTACGATTAATCTGGTATATCATGATCTGGTCAAAGAATATTAGAAGATTTTAAGTAAAATATGAGTAATTTATAATAACATCGCAATAAGAGATAATAGCAACACCATTTGTGGATTGGGCTTGACACGACCGACTGTTATAGTCAATTAGACTAAAAATTCATTTATATATTGGAATTCTCTAAAAATATTTCTAACACAGGAGATATTGGATTCAATTAAACGAGAGGGAAGCAATGAGCATATTTCATATGAACATATTGCTTAGTCGGCTTTGCAATATTAACCAACTGACGAATCATTTTAAACCAAAATAATCTGAATCGCATTTCCTTAAAGTTAACTTAAATATAACTTGAATAATGTATTATTAAATTAAAAAAAAATTAAGAAAGTCTCATGATATCATATTTAAATAAGAATAATACTAATAACTTGGAATAAAACAATTGGAATAAAGCAATATGACTAAATAAAATTCAATTTCCCTCTTACTCACTTATTTACATTAATGTTGTGTCAAATCTAGTTGTTGTCATAATAAAAATCATAATCCTCTGGCTCCGGAGGAATCTGTGGTGGGTCTTGTGGTATGTCAATCCCTTCAGCATCAAGCAATCTGACCTTGATATCCATAGAGAGTAGTGTTTCTAGATCATTCTCGAATGATTTACTGGTCATTTTCTCTTTCAAAAGTGCATTAATACCATCAGTCCAATAGTCGAAGATCTGCTCATCCTGAGCCACAAAGTCAAGTGATGGTACTTCCGCAGCTTTTAGTATAAGTGAAAAAGCCAAATGCGGACTACTTATTTTCCCCTTCAAGTCCTTCATGTGCGGACAGTCCTTGCCCACAACTACACATTTAATCTCGGTAACTGCTAATTTTGAACCCAACTCCTCTAAGCTAGGTGTGTTCTTTTCATCACAATCTCCATAGTGCAAGATTTTGTGATTCGGCGATAGACGGACAAACCAAAATTTATCTTTTCTATTAATTTTCATATATTTTTTAAATCTGGTCCCGTTCACTAACACTCCAAGTCTTTGTTGTTGGATCAAGTCAATGATTTCAGGTGTGATTTTTTCTTTAAGTTCTACAATGGGTCTCGCGTGCGACTCCCACACTTCACGGTTGGTGCGCTCTTGCTGCCATAAGTGTGTTATCTCATTGTATGTCAACTCTTTAATTTTTTGTTTAAATTTGTCAAAACTTTTAGGAGATGCAGATAAAGCCCTGCTTATTTGTTCCCTAACAACACTTAATACTTTTACAAAGTCTTCTGTAGTAGCTCTCATTTCTTTCCAAGTTTTATTCAGCAAAACTATGCAAATTCTGAACAACTCTTCAAAAGGATGATCGTGGGTAAAGAAAAGGGGGTGGTATGTTTGTCCCTGTTCACTCGGGGACTCGCCAATATGTAATATATCACACAAAAGCTTGACTAGTTCAACACTGGTTTTACCAAAGGGGCACTCCTGTTCATCTGCTCTGCAGCTATTTCTCAAAACGATTTTAGTATAATCTTCCCTATAATTTCTGGCAAAATATAACATGCAGTCCAAAGCCAAGATTCCTGGAGGGGTTTCATTAAAGTCTTTTATGGGGTCAATTTCACATTTGAAGCCAAGTTTTTTAAAATCTTTCGATAGGCTTCCGGTCTGGCGTCTTGTGGTGACTTCCATGTTGGTAGTGTTGTCATTGTCAAAAGCTAATTTGCTCAGTTCTTTGATTTTTTCTTGAGATTCTTGTTCTTGGGAATCTGCTCTCTGTCTCATTTTAGGTTCTAAAAGTCCTAAAGTCAATGTTTGTAATACATATAGTTGGTGAGCCAGCTCTGTACCTAATGACTCCTTGGAGGCATTTTTTGTTATAAGATTTTCATAAATTTTGTTTCTTACTTGCTTGGAGCACAGTGTTGCAGCTATTGTTTTCCTTTTGGTCATATCAGCTTTTGAAAATATTGCATTTATGAGAGCAATTGCATTTTGTTGAATAATTCTGTCCTGATTTTCCAAGTGAGAAATTAAACTGGGAATAGTTATTTCTTTCTCAACATGTGAATTCTTTCCAGAACTGTTAAGAACAATATTTTCAAGAATTGACAGACAGGACTGAATTATTTTAGGATCTTGTGATGTTGTTTGATTACTTACAAAGCTGACAACTTTATTTATGAATTGGTTTTCTAAAATGTCCCAAGAAATAATTCCATGGTCCATCAGCTCAACAAAAGTGACTAATGCGTATTTTAAGCAATTTCCTTTAAATTTGCCAGTTTCTATGTTATTGATAATAAGTGACAATCCCTTCTTATTGATAAATTCCAATGCAAAGGTGAGGTCACTACTCACAGTAGATAGTTTCATTAACGCCGCGGTTTGCTCGCTCTCTGTGCCAGTGTTGATCTTGGCCAATATATCTTGGACTGTCTTTGCTGGGGACTGTTCGAGCCGCAGTACCGATCCATTTTTTATTTCGTTGCGATTTTTCTCGGTGATATAATTCTGATTATTACTTTCAGAAAATTGCAGAGCGTAGTTAACGGGATCAGGAAGTCCCCACGACTTGCACAAAAGTTGTATGATACTGGAGAGGGGCTGGCTTTGATCGAATTCAATCAATTGTGGCACCTTGTCGGGTGCATTGAGCATTTCAACAGCAATTTTCAATATAGTAGAATCTTTCGTCGCCGACGGCATTTTTGTTGGCTTTAAAGACATTTATTCACCATCTGACAACAACTTCCTTGACACGAACGCGCCCACAGAATACTTATTTGGGACAAAAGTTTGCAGGCATTCCGATTCCCGTCGACATCAACAATGTCCTGACACTTGTGACAAGTGACGTATGTCATCTGATAGTCATTTGACAGTTGACGGTGAATCACAGATTAATCCTTATTATGTAAACAATATTACTATATTAAGATTTAGGTAATCCAATCCATTAAATTAAAAAGAAAAAAGATTTAGCAAAATAATATACTAATATTGAAATGATAATCGTTTTAAATTATGTTCTTTTATGCAATTTATGAAATATTGAACAAAGAATCACTTTACCCACTTGTTACTCGTAGCATTAGTGCTGGTTTACTCGTGTTGTTTTAAAGAAAGCTAGAAATAATGTTGCAGCTAAATATAAAGTACAATTTATGTTCTAACAGGATGTAAACGTTAAGCCAATGCCGCAAAAACTTGCTTCTGGGATATATCATTCTGTACAAGGAAAAATGATATCCTGCTCCACAAGTATAAAATATTCTATATATATTATAAAATATTCTATATATATTATAAAAATGTAACTGATTGCAGTCTGTACATGGAAAACATGTGAGAAAAACCATTATTAGGGCATTTATTTTTCTTTTTGTCTGCTCGTTTGTGTACGTTAATCTATGAAATGGCTTAATCAATCGAATGCTGTTTACACTATTGTGTTTCGGCAACTTTTCCTTAGCATTTATCTTTTGTTTTATGTCAATCGATTCATAAATAAGAAATTTATATCAATTTAAAATATTTTGTTCCGTTAAGTCAACCAACTCCATTGGTACGTTATATTATTTTAGCTTCACGCTTTTATCACGCACAGTAGGGTAGACAGGAAGCACCTAGTGTCAAGACACTCCGTTCTTCGTTTTCCACCAAATTAGAGACATTGCGTGTTGAATGACAGCACCTAACGCGGCGCTTTGTTTTGCTTTCTTTGCTTTGCTACAGAGCGAGGAAACAAAAATAATTTAAATATGATCATTTCCCCGAGTGGGAATGAAACCCACAACCGCTGCATCACGACCGGCTAGCTATACACCTATCCTATCCCTTAAAAGTGCTTTGACTTATGACAAACTAATTACAAGTTAATAAATTTATGTAAAACTACTGTGACCATTTTAATTTAACACATAGGTGATCTCTAGGTCACTTTTCTTTTTATTAGGTCATTCATTAATGTACACACTATGTAACACGATCGGAACAACGATATTTGATATCGTTTCCAGCAATTTCCATGTTATAGGTTTTAATTATTCCATTTGGTCCATGGTGCTTTTGTACACCGCTTGTGTAAAAAAATATAAATAATCACAAAAAAGGTAAATACCTATCTTATTATTTACTATTTTTAAAGAATTATTCCACACTTAACTCAAAATTGTTTTCTAAATACCTATCTATCAATATTTTTTAATATTATTTTGATCAAATTTGAATCCAATAATCACCTGACACGTACTCACTGTGCTACGAGGGCTTATTCAATAATTGTATTTTTTATACCGCAGTTAAAGGCAAAAGCATTTGTTTTCTAGTATTTTGTAAGATGATAATACAATAAATGGGCCCTCGCGGTACAGTGGTAGACAGAATCTGGTTGTGAACGAGATTGGTTGTGGGATCAATTCCCACAAGGTGGAATGGTGGAATGGTGGGATGGTGGTTAAATTCTGTGGCACTGGTTAAATACAACTCGGCGTAACGTACTATCATTCAATATTCTCGAATTTGGGCAGGAAGTGGATACAGAAGAGTTGAAACTGGGTTCTCTCCGACTACCGTAGAAATATAATAAATATTTACTTGGTTCTTTCTATGAGTCTACCTGTGAGCACGGACTACTGTAAAGTGTACTGTAAAGTTAGAAACGTCGGATTTACAAAAATGTATTTTCAAATTTCAAAACATAGGCGATTATCCATTCAAAATAGTTTCATTTAAAATCTGTAATAATCGCAAAAACAAAAGATCTACTTATTTAAAATGTGTAATGATAAGAATTATACAAAAATTCTATAGAATACATATTATGTACCTAATTAACGTATTTTAAAAAAAATTATGCGCTTTTAGTAATGATTCTTCGTCCTTGGACATTTCTATTACTTACCTGGCAAAGTTTCCATTATGGATTTGGATTCCGATGTGACAGACGGCCGTACGGGTCGACAACGCAATCCTCTGCACCGGATGGACGCTTTAAGTTAGAAGTAGAGGACGCTGAAGATACCTACATTCCGGATCAACTTTATATAGGTATAAATAAAGACTATTTTTATTAAATACTGGTATTTTTTTGTGGCTTTATTTATCCCGCATAGCAGGGTAGACAGAAAGTACCTAGTGTAAAGATACTTTGTACTTCGCTTTCTAAGAAATTCGATTCATTGCGTGTTGAGTGAGGAAGTGAAAATAATTTTTCAATATAATTACTTCCCCGAGTGGAAATCGAACCCACAACCGATCGCGTTTGCATTCAGATGCTCTTCCACTGCGCCACGATCGTACACTGACATTCTCTATAAGAAAATAACTGTGATTGTTATTACCTGTCGTCCTTAACTTTATCCTGGTTTTTCCGTTCCCGTAGCAATTCCACGATTTATCACGAATAGCAGAACAGAGAAATTAATATAATTTTTTAATATAATTATTATACCGATAGGGAATTGAACTTACAACTGCGATTACAGTTAGTTGCCCACAGTGCCACGATAGATCCTGTAGAGATTTCTGAAAATCCCTCTCAACTCTCCCCAAGAAAACTACATACATACCTACTAAATCTTGGTCAACATATAACAGTTTCTGCTATGCGTTATTTATCAAATTGTGAGCTTTTTTAAAGTAGATATATTGATATTTTAAAATATTATTTGCTAATTAAATTGTATTTCAGTCAAAATAACAGCTACCGACGACACCTCTAGATTCACGTCGTTCATGATATCTGCGGAAGGCGACATGAAGCTTGATCCGAAAAATCCAAGGAAGTTGATGGCTGTGTTTCCGGGAGAAATGAGGCCGTTGAACCCTATTACTGCCAAGTTTAGCTACCGGTGTCTGTACTCTGTTGAAAACGCTATTATGTCTCCTCAATCATCGGTAGAGGTGTGTACCTATATGAAGTAAATATAATGAGACCGTCGTGGCGCAGTGGGACACCGTCTAACTGTAAACACAAATGATTGTGGATTCAATTCCCACTCGGAGGAATGATTATAATCTAAAAATATTGTCATTTTCTCCGCTCTGGTAAGACAAAGCGTTGAGTTCGCCGCTAAACACGCAATATTTTGATTTCGGGCCAAAGCAGTCAACAGAGTATCTTGACATCCGAAACAAAGCGCGTAGCTGTTTTTTTTATAAATTCAAAATTCTAGTTTTTTTTTTATTTCAAAATTAATTTTATCAATAAACTTAAAACTAAATGTATGGAAAAATATCATCAGCTAAATTTGCTAAATTTCATAATACTCTTACACTCAGGTGTACTGGCAAGCTCCACCATCAGGCAACGGGTGTGTTACACTGAGGTCAATGGTGGCGGAAAACGAACACTCGTGGTATGAGGACGGCGCGCCGTTATCACTCAGACTGTGCGAGGACATGCGGCAACCTGACGACATTACGCCGCAACTCAACTACGAATGTAACATATGTGATGAAGCTAAATATGAGGTAAATTCAATACAAAACGTGCACGTCAAATTTAATATATAATATAATATAATAATTATAATAAAATAATGAAAATATATTTTCTATATTCTGGTATAGCGCGACGTTGATTGGAGTGGCTTGACATTAGGTCGTAGGATAGAGCGTGAATACTTAGTAGTCAGTGTGATATTAATGCTGTTTCAATTTCAGATATTGCTAGTGCATTTTTAAAAAAAAAAAAATTCTTTTTTGCATTTTTTCCTCATGTAAAATATATCTAAGCTGAATTTTGACGACATGTATTCTCATTAAAATATCACTTTTATGAGAATTTAAACAGAAAAAAAACAAACAAAATATATAGATAAAATACATCTGCTAGCGTACCTACAAGTTGAACGGTTACGTTAGTGCGACTTTAGGGCAGATTCTCTTACCGCTCGTAACAGGACCCAATTACGAAAATCGCAGAGGGTCGTAGCGGTGAGGGCAATACGGAGATATCATACGGTGTCATGGACGGCGGCCATTCTCCTGATGAGCCGTCTCCATCCACTTTGCAAGCTGCGGGCTGAAGTGCTCGCTAAAGTTCACGCATTCTGCGCAAGTGAGCGGTTGCGAGGTGAGCTACCCTAGAGAGAGTATCGAGCGGATCAGGAGAAGAGCAGATGAAAGTCTGATCCGACGATGGAAGGAAGACTTTGGGTCCCCGGTGGCAGGCTTAGCGACGGTAGAGGTAGTTCACCTTCATCTTGAATGCTGGGCCACGAGAAGTTTCGAGGTCCTGACGTTCAGGTTGGTGCAGGTGCTAACAGGGCACGGTTGCTTCGGCAAATATCTTCATCAAATTGCACATCGGGAGGTTTAACTGGCGTGCTACGATTGTTATGCGGCCGTCGATTCAGCGCATTACACTCTGGCTGATTGCCCTGCTTGGGCCCTACAGTGCCATGTCTTGATGGCTATAGTGGGTAGAAATCTCTCGCTACCCAGTGTGGTGGGGGCTGTAAGGAGAAATGGTCTGCAATGCGATGCAATTCTCCGAGTCAGTTATCGCACTGAAGGAGGCTACGGAGCGGGTGCGCGAGATAACCACACATGAAAACCCGCTTTGTCGTCGTAGACCAGGAGGTAGGAAAAAACGATATGCGCATCTTCAACTCCCCTTGCACTAGAAGAGCTACTGCAGGATGGTCATTGATATCATCCTGCTAGTCATCAAGCTTACGGGTACTCTGGAGGAAGCCCCGGTGCACCCTAACGGTGACGGTGGCCTGCAATAGGTGGGCCTTACACTGAGGCGTCGTAGTGGCATACGCAAGCGATCCTACGGCGTCTCATTTAGCTGGAGAAGGTTGCCGCTGGGTTTTAGTCGGTAGTATTGGGTTCACTGATGAGTGAGGCACTATGCCTTGCGTACGGGTGTTCTACGTAAATTGCATTTCCCAGCGACAAAATAAAAATAGCAAGTTAAAAGACAAATAAAATAACAGTAATCAATCTTAAAATGGTTTACAAATCGATTGTATTAAGGTTGATTTGTCACTACATTCTTAAATTTGTTATAATTAGATACCTTTAATAGAGTTGTAAATTTCTTACGTTTGAAGGTATCTTGTTTTGATCATACTCCTACGGCCGTATAGTTTTCGTAAAGAAGGGTCCAAATTTCTTGTTACGTATTTACGTATTAGTATACTTATATATAGTAATGATTTAAATTAAAGTGACATAATTCAAAATTCATCGTATTTGATATAGCTCTATATATAAAACATTGTGTTTGAATTTAGAGTTGAGTCATTATAATTTTAAAGGTGCAATATGTACTTATTTATTTCAGTTCATTATTTACCTTTACTGGAATCATTAACTATATTATCAAAAATATATATATGGAAAATACAGAGTGTTTATTATGGTTTTTTTTTCATTGATGTCGTAATGTTTTTTTTTCAGATTCACGCTTTTATCCTGCATAGCAGGGTAGACAGAAAGTACCTAGTGTCAAGTTCGCTCGAATTCGAAATATTGCGTGTTAAGTGGTGGAACTTAACGCCGCGCTTTGTCTTACCAGAGCGAGAAAGTGTAAATAATGTAAATATAATCACTCTCCCGAGTGAGGATCAAACCCACAACCGATTGCGTTAACAGTGAGACGCTCTCCCACTGCGGCATAACCGGCCTCAAAAATCTGAAAATACGTGCGGTATATATTCAAAGTTTACAACCCAAATTTCCCGGAAACGCACATTCTTCTGTTTTCTGAGGGATTTCCACATTCCAAACCAAAATCTATTACAATCTTAACTCTGTTCATATAATTTTTAACAAGTAATAAATATTTTAAAAATTTTAATGCAACGAGATTCGAACCCAATTCGAATACCCAATTCGAGGCCAAACGCTAAACCTTACGTTCTACTTACTACTAGCTTCATCGAAATTCTTATACGGTTGGACGGTTTCCAGGAGGCGCAGCTTCGAATCCCGCTGCGTTCAAATTTTCGTACATTGTTTAAGAATAACATTTTAAAAATAAGTAATAAATAATTATTATTTTATACATTTCTTATCTTATTATATTATTTTTTATACTAATTCCCAGCTAACATTCACTGGAATATGGTCTCGCAACACTCATCCTCGTCTATACCCCGAGAACGACTGGGAGCCGAAGTACAGTGAGTTGGTGGGCGCCTCCCACGCCATAGATTACATTTTGTGGGCACCAGGGAGCCTCGCCAGTAAGGGCTTCAGGGATTTTGCAGAACACGCCAATGGAAGTGAGCTGGAAGTGGAAATTATGGGAAAAGTAATAAAAACTGATATCTTTTAGTATATTTTTTTCTTAGTTACTTGATTTGGTCGTGACTTTGTCGTGATGAAAAGTTGCTAAGTACTTGTTGTTATATTTTTATCAAATCATTATCTACGATTCGTTAAATATTTCTTGTGTGAAAGATAGAGATATTTCTATGATTTTTGTTTTTGAAGTGTTTAGAATAAGATATTTAAAAAAACTATAAACTATAATCAATTGATTCTTCGATATTTTTAGTATCTAAGACATACTGTTCTCTCCTTTCCACCAAAATCGACACATAGCGTGTTCTTCTTCGCACCATATTAAAAATAATTTAAATACAATCAATTCCTCGAGCAGGAATCGAACTCACAACCAATAGCTTTTACAGACAGACGCTATACCACTGCACCACGATGGAAAACAAATTTATACATATAGCGTTTTGCTTTTCAGATCGGAAATGGCGTAAGGACTCTTATAAAGGGCAAAGGGCACGGCTATCGCAAAATGTCGAACCCCACATACTCTTTCTTCCGCACTGACAAAGCCAACCACTTGTTCACTGTTGCTGTAGCTCTTCATCCGTCCCCAGACTGGTTCTTAGGCGTGACCAGGTATTTTTTTTAGTTCCACATTTGTATCCCGCATGTAGAGGAGACAGGAGGTAGCTAGTGTCAAGACAATATGTGGTTTTCTCTTTATTATTATTACGGTCGTTTCGAATATAGACAAATTTCTCAAATCTTTCTATCTATTAATCTAGTAGTAGTACCACTGGTAAATGTTGTAGTATTATAGATTTTTTTAATTAAATCTTAATTAAAAAATGATTAACTTTCTGAGAAATTAAATTATTCAAACACAAATGTAAATGTAATGTATGTTTGTGAGCTAAAATGTAGTGTGTGGGATCTTAAATAGCTTTCCCTATTCATCCACCCTTCCTTTCCCTCATCTCCTTTTATATCCATCCCAAGGCCGGCAACGCATCTACATCTCTTATTTTGTAGATGTCCATGGGAGGTGACCACTTACCATCAGGTGGCCCTTCTGGTCGTTTGCCTCATTTTTCTATGAAGAAACGTTTACTTTTACTATTCTTAGTGTCTCTATGTATTCTCTAAGAGTCTAGGATTTATAATAACTCGTCCTCATTCGTGACCAGGTTTGAATTATGTCAGAAGGATGACACGTGGCTGCAGGAACGGGAATTGAAGCTGTATCCTTGGGATGCCGGTACCGATAGTGGAGTATCTTATGAAGTTAGTTACAATTTAATTTAATTAATTTCAATTAAATCTTGAATAATTTTCTTTTAAATGTTTAACTTCTAGCTATATCAATTATCAGTTTTGTCTATTGTTGGACTTCTTTCAAATTCCTTTAAGTATAATTGTAATTATATTATAAATGTAATTAAATTATGTTTTTAAAACATCTATTTAGAAATCAATGCAAGTGCAGCGTAAACAAGTTTTTATTTAAAAATGTGCTCACGTGTCCGGATCTGATAAAAATTAGATATCTTCATAGTCAACTTTACTGTAAAAACCAGGATAACAAGAGAAGCGTGTTCCTTATATACTCACTCGGCGAAGTGCGCGGGCGATTATATTTAAATTATTTCTCAATTCTTCGCTGGTAAGACAAAGTGCGGCGTATAGTTCCGCCTTACAACCCGCAATGTCTCGAATTCCGCGGAAATCAATGTACGGAGTGTCTTGACACTATATACTTTCGTTTTAGCCTACGGAATAAAAAGCGTGGAGTTAACAAAAATAAATGTTCCAGTCACCCAACATCGAGACGTTCCCGCAAGACACAGTCGGCAGAGTGCAGATGAGTTCTTACGACAAGAACTCTCCGTTTTACGAAATGGACGTGAAAGATCTTCATCCTTTCGGGAGACTCCATATCAAACTGATAAGGACATATCATAAAGAATGCAAGGATGAAGAAACTACAGGTGGGTATTTCTCACAACAAGAAGTATTTTAGTGGTATATCAATATTTCGGTAGGAATATAATAGGAGGTGAGCTGCCCATTTGTATATCTTAACTACATTTTATTTAGCTTTACAGTTTATCCCAAATGCTCAACTATCCTGCATAGTCAAAGACAACCTAGTATCAAGACGCTCCGTTGACCTTTTTCTGCCTGAAATCGAGATATTGCGTGTTGATGAGCAACCTCAACCCCTCGCTTTGTTTTACCAAAGCGAAGAAATTAACTTAAATTTTAAATATAATCATTCCTCCGAGTGGGAATCGCACCCACGGTTGGTTAACCGCGATTACAGACAGACGCCGTCCCACGCCCATATCCCAAATGTAGAATCTTTCCAAAAGTCTCTTCTCAGTGTTGATTAGGATACTAAATGCTACATAGTTCTAATTTTTCCCATTTTTTAATATATTTGACAACTTCAAAAATGTTAATAAAATATTAAGAAATAGTTTAACAATGCCAGTAACATACTGACAACGACTAAGCAATGAAGCTCCATTCGTTAGGGAGAACTCAGCGTCAAGACAGACAGCCTGGTTACCTTTCTATGTGTGTCTGTATTCTTTCTATATCCTAGCTTTAAAACTACCAGAATTTGAGCGGTTAATCTTCACGTTTAACGTCTCCAATTATGTAATCAAATATCTATACTAATTTTCTTCAAATAACTCGTTGACAATTCCCTAGATGCTCCAGAAACACAGTCAACAGTGACTACAGAACTGTCAACCACAGAAGAAGCCACGACTACTGAAGAAGGAGGCGATGGCGATGTAAAGCCGCTAGAGCCTGACGAGCCATCCAGGTACCAAAACACAAATGTAGCTTACAAACGAGGGTGAGGAATTTATATACTGTTTTCCTTTCACTGTCACTCGAATCATTATTTTTTAGCTCATATGTAGCAGGTTAGGAACATAGTGTTAAGACAATTTCGTTTTAGAGAGAATTAAAACAATAATGTTATTTTGGTTTAGAATCTGCGACTTCATTCACGTGTAATTAAAATTATTGGATGTTTATTTTATGATTTTGATATAAAACAACTGGTTACTACATCTGTTATCTGCCAGTGAAAGTCCCGTTGAAATCAGTTCAGACATTCCAGAGTTTAGTTGGAACAAACAGACAAACAAAAATTGTCAAAGTGTTATTATTGACATATTGGTGTATGTACCGTGTGTACATACATATGCACTTAGTAAAAAGTGATTATTTTAATATTACAAACAGATACTCCATTTTCATTTATTTGTATAGACATGTTTGTTTAAGTAATTAGTATATAAAATGATAATATGTGAATGAAACTACTTTGGATCCTTTTAATATGATAATTGAATGATGAATAAAAAAATGATTTACTTTAAATTAATATACAGAAATAATACAGAAAGCTAATATCATTTAAAAAATGCGGACAGCATCCGACCGTAAACGCGATCGGTTGTGGGTTCGATCCCCACTCTGGGGAGTAATTGTATTTAAATTATTTTCACTTTCTCGCTATGGTAAAAGACACAGTGCGGCGGTGAGTTCCACCACTCAACACGCAATGTCTCGACTTCCGTGGAAAGCGAAGTACTGAGTGTCTTGACACTAGGTACATTCTGTTTACCTTGCTATGCGGGATAAAAGCGTAAAGCTAAAAAAAATAAACTAAATCTAAAAATAAACTAAACTAATATTGTTTAAAAATCACTTACAACACAGATTACTTATAGAATATAAGTAAGCAAACACGGAGTGTCTTAACGCTACTTCCTGTCTAGCCTGCTACGCGGGATAAAAGCGTGAAGCTAAAAAAAACATATAGTAACCAGTTATGAATCGAATTGGCCAATATTTAATATTAGATATATTTATTTGACGTCTCAGCTCTCTGCCCTAGAGTCAAATAGTAATTATTTGCAATTAAAAAAATGAAAAGCTTAATCATTTTTTTTAAAGTTGTCTTATCTATTTTTTTTACAATTCTATTATGTGAATACAACAATAATATTAAAATTTTCTTAGGCCATCCTGGCGCAGTGGGACACGGTCTGACTGTAAATGCAATCGTTTATGGGTTTGATTCCCATTCGGAGGAATGTATATATTTAAAATTTATTTTCATTTCTCTGCTCTGATAAGGCAAGCCGCGGCGTTGATTTTGCTGCCGGTTAAATGTGTATGTTGACGCTAGGGTGTCTGTGAAAATCTTGCAATATGTGAACACGTGAAGCTGTTTTTTTTAATATATCAACTAAGAAATCATATTAAATGTGTTGCCATATATATAATATAATATTTCAGTGAACCACCAGTAGTAACAGACCCGGAATCATCGCAGGAGTGTCCGCTGTCGCAGTGGCAGGAGTGGTCACCGTGTGACGGCATCTGTGATGGAGGCAGGCTTATGGGATTCAAGTGGCGGCAGAGGTACCACTTGGTAGACGGTGTCGCTGTGGAGAAATATGACCCTGAGGTACTTATCTTATATTTTATTAAAATAAAAAAAAAACAAACGGTATTTACAATAAATATATATTCAACACAAAAAACATTGACAAAATTGCCTAGTTATATGTATATAAAACATGAAGTAAATAATAATAGGGAAAAAGGAGAAGTATGTTCTACTAATATATGAACACTGAAATACTTAAGGATTTTAGCAATTTTGGTATTATTAAATATAATTTAATAAAACAGTGTGTTTTATAAGAAGACTACAAAAGTATTTGTGGACACAATACTTGTGCAACCGAAAAGTATATTTTTAACTTTCTTAATAAACGTATTTATTGTGCCTTTTCTAACTCTTTATCAAAAATATTATTATATATTTTTGAAATACCATTTTTAAAAAATTATCATTTTTCAGTAAGGTTTTCCCATTTAAAGGAATGATTAAGTATTAAAATAATTTATATTTAATGTTCTGCGAAAACTAACCGACATCCCTACATCTCTCTGTCTAGCTTACTGCGAAAAAAAACGTAGTAAAGAGGCAAATTATATTTTTGATTTTTTTAAATGCTTTTTATAGCTTAGCTTCACGCTTTTATCCCGCGTAACAGGGTAAACAGGAACTACCTATGGTTAAGAAACTCTGTACTCCGCATTGCGCCAAATCGAAATATTGCGTGTTGAGTGGCGGAACTCAACGCCTCGTTTTATCTCAACAGAGCGAAGATTGAACCAATAACCGATCGCGTTCACAGTCCGACAGTGTCCACTGCGCCACGACCGGCCTCAATAATCTTTTTACCGTATCAGATTTTATGAATTTGGTAGTTTATTATTAGATATCATACTTACTTATATGTTTTTTTACATTAAACTCTTACTTCATTTTTTTAGCTTCATGCTTTTATCCCGCATAGCAGTGTAGACAGAAAGAACCTAGTGTCAAGACGCTCCGTACTTTGTCTTCCACCGAATCCGTGGCATTGCGTGTTAAATGGTGGAACTCAACACCGTACTTTGTCATTTACCAGAGCGAGGAGGTAAAAATAATTTAAATGCAATCACTCTCCCGAGTGGGGATCGAACCCACAAGCGATCGCGTTTACAGTCAGACGCTATCCCACTGCGCCACGACCGACCTCACTTGATGGATATTATAATGTATGTTACTTATATATGTTACTTAAGGCGGACCCATCCACTAAGAAAGACGTGCCAAAGGTATGCAAAACACACTACGAAGACTTTGAAAGAGAAGAATGTGAAGACAGTTGTTTGGAAATGAACGAAAATAAACTAAAAGGTAATTATTAAATTAAATCATCAATATTCTTTTTTTTTTAGCTTCACGCTTTTATCCCGCATAGCAGGGTAGACAGAAAATACCTAGTGTCAACACACTCCGTACTTCACTTTCCACCAAATTTGAGACATTGCGTGTTGAGTGGTGGAACTCAACGCCGCTCTTTGTCTTTACCACAGCGAGGAAGTGAAAATAATTTAAATATAATCAGTTCCCCGAGTGAGGATTGAACCCACAACCGATCGCGTTTACAGTCAGACGCTGTCCCACTGCGCCACGACCGGCCTCAATATACTAGTATGGTAAATAACGCAGTGTTTTGACATTATGTATCCTCTTAACCTTTGTTTGTATGTATGAATGATTTGAAATTAACAAGTTACTTGTTTATTCTATTTATTTAATTTTTAGCAATCTACGGTATGTATTGACACTAGGTCTTCTCTGATTATCCTTCTATGTAAGATAAAGCGTCAATCTTTTTATTATTTATTTCAAGTGGGCCTTATAGAAAAAATACCATAATATGTACCATACCATACCATAATATGTATTAATTTTTTTATTTTTATATAAATTTCAGCTGAAAAACGTCTCATGTCGCCAATAGCTCCCGGCCACGGATGGACGTCCAAAAGACATGCTCCAAGGGGATAATCAAAACTATTTTAGTATTTTTAAAGTTTTCTCACTTTAGATAAGAATATATTTTAAGAAAACGTATAAAATATTTTACACTAATGTGATTTTTTTTATTTTAGTTATATTTGGCAAACATACAATTCAAAAAACAAATTTAAATAAATGTAAAGTTTGCACCAATAAGTATACAAATAAATAGAGCTGGGCCAAAAAAAAAGAAAATATAATAATTTGACATACTTTTAATTTGAAATTCAAATTAGAATATGATTTTATACATTAAAGTATTCCAATAAAGAAAATAATAAATTTAAACAATCAGTCGGATGGCTTAATATTTTATTTTTACAACATAAATATCATCAATGAGAAACAGATATGTTTTATATAAATTCTTTATTACATTTGGCACAGGTTGATTAAACTGTGTATTAAAATATTATATAATTAACACTGGGTCATGCGTTCATGTATGTTAGTGGACTTGAGAGTCATTAGAAGATTACCAAGAGGCGCGGGTTCGAATCCCGCAACATTAAAAAAATTGTACGTTTTTTTAAAAATGATAGTAAAAATTATCAATTGAATAAGTAATAAGTAAAAAATATATATATTAAATCTTAATATTGAAAAATTGTTTGTTTTCCATGAAGGTAGAAATGAAAATAATTGACATCTAGTGAGCTGATTATATATTTGGTTTTGGATCACAAAAAAAAACACTTTAATAAGTGGCTGAATATGTCGTACAAGCCTATGAGTTGTATTGTATGTAATACATCATATTTTTATTTATATAATGATAATAGGCCGGTCTTGGCGTAATGATTATATTTAAATTATATTAACTTCCTCGCACTGGTACACAAAAAGTGCGGCGTTAAGTTCCACCACTCATCACGCAACGTCTCGAATTCGGTGGAAAGCGAAGTACGGAGTGTCTTGCCACTAGGTACTTTCTGTCTACCCTGCTATGCGGGATAAAAGCGTGAAGCTAAAATAATAATAAACAAATTAATTTTCTTCTAAGTAAATATATATTAAATTATAAGGTTATTATATAGAATTGCATAGTACTTATATTTCATCATATTTTAAATCTCAATAAACATTTAAATGTATCTAAATATTATTGTTTTATTATCTTCATAGATCACTGGCACATAAGCATTAACAGGTTAGGACGTAGGTTTGAAGATTTCTCTAGTTTGTATGAATCTTTCTCTCTGTTTACAAATATATGGAAATAATGAAAATTTCCATAGATTAATTGTTCTTCTACAAGTAGGTAAAGGATTTTTTTAATTTTCAAAAAACTCAAGAGTTCGGTCGTAGCGCAGTGGGGCATTGTCTGACTGTGAACGCGATCGGTTGTGGGTTCGAAACCCACTCGGAGGAATGCTTGTATTGAAATTATTTCAATTTCCTCGCTCTGGTAAGACAAAGCGCGGCGTTGAGTTTCGCCACTAAAAAAAGAAACTCTGACATTTCTTGTCTCTTATTATATTATTACCTGTCCTAATTTTATGATTGATCCTATGACAATACCACATTTTCATAGTTTGGACTTGATATCATTGTCACGCTGACCAGAATAGAGAGAAAAAACCAAAACCTGTGCAGTTTTTACATAGTTTTTTATAGGAAATAGTAGTATAAATTGATTTTTTACTAAGTTTTCTGTGAATACTTCGCATGTTGTTGTGTTGCGGAACCAAGCGCCGCGTTGTGTCTCTACCCGAGCGAGGAAATAAAAATAATTTATGTATAATTATTTAGCCAAGTGTGAATCTAAGTAGCAACAACGCTTTTACTCGCCTATCAAACTGATATAATATAATAATATAACTAACTTACAAAATATATAACAAACTAGAATAATATGATAAACTTAACTAATTTATGGTTTTATATAATATTACGAGGACAATTGTGGCGCAGTACGACAGTGTCCGACTAAAACGCGATCAGTTGTGGGTTCGAGCCCCACTCGAGCGAGTGATTATATTTAAATTACTTTCACTTGCACGCTCTGGTACGACAAAGTACGGCGGTGAGTTCCACCACTCAACACGCAATGTCTCGAATTCGGTGGAAAGTGAAGTACGGAGTGTCTTGACACTAGGTACTTTCTTTCTACCCCGCTAAGCGGGATACAAAGCGTAACACAAGAATGTTTTGTTAATTATAGACAATCTCCCTATTTCGTAGTCAGTTAAAAATGAAAATGTTAAAGACGTAATTCAACGCATCACATGAGTTTAACACTAATTAATTTAGATTCAGTCGACAAGCGACAATTGGCCGACATACTTGTAGTCTGGTTAATCTGACACACTTTGGCTTAGTTTAAAATTACCGGATAGGAACAAAATGTATAAACATCATGGTAAGTAATAAGACCTGATCGTGTATATTTTGGTATTAGAAAATACATTTTTGGACACCTGACATTTCAAACACTTAACAGTAGACTCACTGTAGTAGACTGATGTGGCATTTGTCCGTTGGTTGATATAAAAATTAATATTTATACAAAAATAATGTATTTTCGAATATCAAAATATACGTGATTATTTCGTTTAAAATAGTTTCATTTAAAATTATTTCAAGTATTTGTTTTTTTTTTTTTACTTTAGAACAGTATATTTATTAGAAGGAAAAAAAAACAAATACTTATAGTATCCTTCTTTGAACATTGCTTATATTATTTTCATAATTTATTCTAGTAAAATATGTCAATAAAGAGAGTATGCCAATCTATGTAAACTCTTAAACATAATTGGAGTGTCTGTTTGTAATATTAAAATAACCACTTCTAGTAAACGCATAAGCATGCATACATGTTAGGTACATATACGAAAATATCACTTTTTAAATTTTTTAATAAACTTATCCGTTTGTTCCGGCTAAACTCTGGAACGGCTGGACTGATTTTGAGGGGACTTTCACTGGCAGATGTGATAAGGAGTAATTAGAATTAATTTATTTCAAAATTATAAAACAAAGTTTTTAAATTGCTCGCGTACGAAGCCGTGGGCACAGCTCGTAAACCATTTATTTAATAAGTCTTGCCAACAATTGTTACGCTTAGATTTGAATATGTCATAACCAAATTCAGACCACTGTATAATAATATTTTTTCTTTGCATATGGAAACACACCTAACTATGCTAGTCTATTTGTTTGTCGTGAACACCCGAGTTGACAAATCTTAAATAAATTTTGATATGTAAAACACTGCAATATTAAATGTTATTTCAGGAGAATATTTCTCTATGCTGTATTATGACTCAAATTGCACCTTAATTAAGGTTTATACATAAGCAATTATTTTACAAAATTCATTCAACCGTTTTGGTTGAATGAAATCGACGACCAGTAATAATTTATAACATGGCATTTTTTTTTCGTCAATAAAAAAAATCTGTAAACGCGATCGGTTGTAGGTTTGATCCTCACTCGGAGGAGTGATTATATTTAAATTATTTTCACTTCTTCGCCCTAGTAAAGACAAAGCGCAGCGTTGAGTTCCACCACTCAACACGCAATGTCTCGAATTCGGTGGAAAGCGAAGTACGGAGTAAGTATTGACACTAGATACTTTTGTCTACCCTGCTATGCGGGATAAAAGCGGGAAGTTAAAAAAAAAATAATGCCCGTATCCATATTGTTTTATGGATACGGGTGATTCTTGTTTTTTAATTATTCTTTTACAATTTAAAGTGTTTAAGGTTATAATACTTAAAAATGAAAACACTGCAATATTAAATGATATTACTGCTAATATCTCTAGATATGTGTCCCCTAACAGAGTTCAGAGGTTTATATAACATTATTTTGCTGTATTACTATTTCAGATATAAATTTTACGATGAAACTGTTGTTTTTTGCCTTATTTGTACGGTTGTGTGCTTGCGACGAGAAGGTGTGCGATCGCCGACCACTCGGTACCAAAACCGAGCCCCTACCCCCCGATAATCGATTCCAAATCGATATTATTGGTATAATAGATAATCAGTACATTCCCAACAATAAATATAAAGGTAAGATTATAACGCTACTAATAGATATATAATTTTTTTATTGTTTTCTTTGAATGCATACCATTGTAATGGACGGCCTACTGCCTAGTTGCTTATGCTAGTTCATTTAAAGAAAAAGAAATATAATATTTCTTACTAATGATTACCTTGAAATTACTCAGCGTATATTTAGCTCATAATTTTAATCAAATTTATCAATCTTCTTAGGATATGCGAAACGATTAAGTAAATAATGAAATAAATAGGAAATATAATAAAGTTCTCTCTCCATTCTTACATATAGTAAAAGCAGTTTTGTAGGTAATGCCTATATTACCTTAAGCGAGATTTGAACCCACGATGATTTCTGTCGTGGCCCTGTGGTACGTGTTACTGTAAACGCGATCAGTTATGGGTGCGATTCGCACTTGAGGAAATGAAATTTAAATTATTCTCATTTTCTCGCTCTGGTAAGACAAAGTGCGGCGTTGAATTCCGCCACTCAACACGCAATGTCTCGAATTCAGTGGAAAGCGAAGTACGGAGTGTCTTGACACTAGATACTTCCTGTCTACTCTGCTATGCGAGATACGAGCGTGAAAGTAAAAAAAAAGATATAACAATTGCTTGAATTATCTATGACAGTGCGACTGTTCTCAACGGACAGCGTGTCCACATTCATCGCCTATACAATCTCAGCGCGCGGAGACTCATTGTTTCGAGATAGGAACCCCCGGAAAGAAACAATTCTAAATGCTGGCAGGATAGAAGTTCTGGAACACGCAAAAGATGCCATGAACGCACCGATATGTGCCAATTCTGTTATTCAAACAGATATCACACCCAAAACATCTGTGGAGGCAAGGAATTTTGTTTTTTGTTTATCGGTTGATAGTAAAACAATTAAATATAATCAAGTTTATTAAAAAAGTACTTTAGAGTATCGTTGAAAAGTGTCTGTCTGTACATTGGACTCGTAATTTAAAAAGATTGAGTGCACGCTTCAAGCCATTTAGTAGGTCTCTAAGAAGAGACTTTATTCTATGGGAGTAAAAATCATATGACAAAAAGTCTTGAACCGCAATTACCGGTAGTAATATCGAGAAATTCTAAATAGTTTGATAAAGTTCAGTCTTAAAAATTTCAACGCTGGTGAATCGAACCCGCACCCTTTGGTAGTCGCCCAATTGCTCAGACAACCAAGTTATGCGTTCTATCACTGATTGCGTCAAAATGTATGTACATTTGTTGCAACGTATACTCTACTATTAATAAAAGATAGTTTAAATTTCTATACGTTTTCAATTCGTTCTTATCCTAGTGTGAAATAACACTTTAAAAATATTAAATTAACGGAAAATATTGTTTAAATTATTACTATTCTCTAGGTGATATGGCAGGCGCCACCCAAAAACAATAAATGCGTAACAATATTTGCGGTGTTGGCGGTGAGGCCGGACGTGTGGTACAACTTCGACGGGCCGCTGTCAAAGCGCGTGTGCGAGGACCGACGCAACATGGAGGATATGCAACCAATAGAAAACGATAATTGTATCACCTGTGAGGATGCTAGGTATTTGGTGAGATTGGAACATATATTTATATCATTATAGGTACTATGTAATATATTGAAATAATGCTTGACTTTTCTTTGAAAGACAAAAGAAGGTTAATAATTTCGGTAGACGATATACAGAAAATTGTGCCATCAATTTCTATATAAATCTTAAAATAAATAAAAAAAAAAACGGCTTCATGTTTTTTCCGTAATGACAAGAGTATTAAAATAAAAGGTCTATAGTTAAGACCCTCTGCCTTCTATCTTTCATCTGACCGAAGTATAATATATTAAATGGCGCTGTTTTATCAAAAAGGAATAACTTATTATACAATTCTATTATATTTTATCTCATTCAGAGAAATTATCACTACATTTTAAATTATTTCCATTTCTCCGCTGTATAAGATAAGGCGTGGTGTTGAAAGCGAACTTAACAAGTATTATCCTGAAGTCGGGCGGAAATAGGAGAACGGAGTGTTTTGACACGCTTCTCTCTCACTATCATTTATTAGCTTCACGCTTTTATCTCGTATAGACCGAAAAGCACCTAGTCTCATGAAAAAGTACTTCACTTTCTGCCGAATTCGAGACATTGCATGTTGAGTGGCGAAACTCAACGCCGCAATTTGTCTTAACAAAGCGAGGAAGTGAAAATAATTAAATAAAATCAATCCTCCGAGTGGGAATCGAACCCACAACCAATCGCGTTTGCAGTCAGACGCTGTCACACAGCGCCACGAGCTCTCTCTATTCTAACTGTACACAAGTGTATTATAATTAATGTAATTTTTATAATTATATCAAATTAATTTAAAGCTCACTTTCGACGGTATCTGGTCGTACAATACACATCCATACATGTTCCCGACAACAAGAGAGTTGGCGCGCTTTAGCGATGTGGTCGGCGCTTCTCACAACAACAACTTCAAGTTATACAGATTCAATTCCGACGCCAGTGAGGGCTTGAAGATGTTGGCCGAGCAGGGAAATACAACTAAACTGGAAATGGAAATTATGTCTGAGGTTAGTTTTAATAGAATAAAATTATGGAATAAATATATTTATTACTAGTTGTACTCGCCACTTCGTCTGCGGGGAATTTAAGAATTGAATCTTTATTATATAATTCTAAAATAAAAAAATAGCTTAATTAACTCCTTTTGACATTAGTTAACCGCCATTGAGAGATCTATCAAAATAGATCCAGCGGTTCCAGAGGTTAGCCGAAACCAACAGACAGACGTATAAAAATTGTAAATGTTATTTTGGCATATATGCCTTGTATACACATATGCATTTAATAAAATAGCGGTTATTTTAATATTACAAACAAACATTCTAATTTTATTATATTCTTTGACCTTCTTTTTTTATATATATTTTTTTAACGTGTGGATACCTTCCCGATCGGTGACTCGGGACAGGTTATGTGGGACTCCGGCTTGGCAGATGTAGGCCGCCCCGTTTACCCATTAAAACCTCACGGTGCTCCATCTCGACCGCCACTAGCCGAGGTCCGGGAACCCCAATCTTCCGTTACCTTAGCGGCAATTATATTCTTTGACCTGAATAAATATTAAACAAGAACAAGATTGAGACTCTAAAAAGGAGATACTACTTATAGCCTGAAAAAAAAAAAAGCCTGATAATACTCAATATTTTTCTTGTCAATAATTCAAAAAGACCCATTTAATAAATAAAAAAATCAATAACCATAAAAAAATACTAAAAAAACTAAATTATTTAACAGCTCGGCACATCAGTGCGAACGTTATTAAAAGCTTCCGGTCAACCGAGACCGGACATGAAGACCACCGCCATGTTCCGTGTAACCAGAGAGCATCATCTCGTGTCGCTAGTGGCTGCTGTACTTCCGTCACCAGATTGGTTTGTCGGAGTGTCCAATATGGAGCTGTGTGACGTGTCCACGGGCCGCTGGGCGCCGAATTTAACTCTGAACATCTATCCGTCAGATGCAGGAACTGATAGCGGTTTGACTTTTGAGGTAAGCGTTTATAATTTATAGGTCTTTTTAATACGAATCATTGTTTAATTGTTTTACCATCAAGCTTTTAAATCTTATTAATAATTAAGTCTATTATATACATACTTGAGTTCTAGATGATATTATAAAAACTATTATTATTGTTGCTTAAAGTAATTCATTCAAAATATAGACAAACGACTGAATGATATTTAATTCAAAATTCGTATAATATTGCGTAATGTAGGTCTTGTACAAGATATCACAAAATAAATAATAATTAAAACAAATATTGTTAAAATTAAAATAATAAGTTTCAAAATAATAAAAGAAAATAATGAATTGTAAATGTTTTTAATTTAGGCAGCCAACGAAGAAACAATGCCGCCTCAGCCAATAGAATCGGCTGAAATAAACAAATCCATACCAAAAGAACAAATAAAGCCGTTTGCTAAATTGCACTTTGAACTGGTCAGGACATACACTACCGCCGCTTGCTCTACGGAAGCTCCTTCCACTAGTACAGAGGGTAAATTTATTTAATTGATTTATAAAAAACAGTTTTTATTTTATCTAAATACGTGTATAATATTTTAGATATATTCAACGAATAGCGTTCTTTCTTGATAAATGATAGTTTTTAAAAATAACCTTTTATCTTAGAAATTTATGGAAATCTCTCTACAGAGGTGCTAACAGCTGTTTTGAAAAAGCGCGGTTTCAACTTGTTACTTTCAAACTTTTGTATGTTTCAAAATGTGAACATTTTAACGCGTCTACTATAACTTTAAGACTTTGAATTATTCCAAAAAATTAGTGCGTATTTTTTGTCTGCATTATTCACTCTATTTGTTTTTTTTTACTCTTTTTATAGGTGACGCAGAGAGCATAGATGATAACGACACCGTGATAACTACCACTCCGCCGTGAGTATTAATATATATTTTTTGAATTTTTAAAATATTACCAATTTCTGGAAATTTTTAATTAGTCTTTAAAATTTGCAATGCAATTCTGTTTCCTTCCAGTTTCCTTGGAGTTTGCTCATATATCCATATCAGATTACAATAAATTAGGATATTTATACCTGTTATCTGTGTCAGGATCACGAGGATACCGAGAAAAGTTTATTTCATTTATTTTGAAGTTAGATACAGTTCATTTCATCGTTTAAAATATAGTAAACAAAGCATGTCTTACGAAGTATATATTTTCTCTTTGTAAAATAAAATAAGGTGATATTTTTTAAACTGATATACAATATAGTATATTGGTTTTGTTTTATTCAAATAACTTTGGGTACGAAATCAGAGTCAATAAGATTGATTTCACATAAGAAGTATATTCTTCATCTGTCTGATTGTCGTAATGTCTTTGCCTTATTTAAAATCGAATTGTCTCGATGAAAACTTTATAATAATTTGAGATTTATAATTTTATAGGCAAAGAGTTAAGCCAAAACCTGCAGTTGTGAATCAATCAGAAGAGGAGTGCTCCATGTCAGACTGGGAAGACTGGTTGCCGTGCGAGAACGACTGTGTGGACGGCGTTATAGAAAACGGCACGCAAATACGATTCCGTTACCACAAAATCAACGATGTGATTACCAAGGACAGGGTATGTATACTCTTTTTCAGTTTCATATTTTTTTTCTTCTAGCAGTTTTTCATATTCTTTTGATTTTTAAGGCATTGCGCCTATGACATTGTGACTTTGCGCCAGACGTGTTGATTATACTAGGTGACAGAAGTGCTATAAAAATATTTATTATTATAATATAAAAAATACATATTATTCCGTTTAAAATATCGCAAAAAAATTAAAACTAGAAATTTCAATGCACATTAGAGAAAATGTTCGAACTCAAATTTACATTAAAAATAATACCCATAACGTTTCTCCCTTGCGTAAAGATAAAATCAGAAATATTTTTAGATAAACTTGCTTTTGAACTTTTGCATAAAATAATTATTATATATACCTTCTTAATCATCAAATATTTTTATCACTTTTATTTTTACAGGAAGAGATTTCAGATTATTGTTGGGAAAATTACAATACGTTTGAAATGAGACCCTGTACAGCGACGTGTTAAGAAAATGAAGATAATAAGATATCGATACAATTTAATGATACAATGTTCTAGAAAAAAATATTTCTAGTGTAAACTTTAATAAATACTTTATGATTATGCGTACTATTTTAATTCCTTGTTATTTCTGTAAGTGTGTTTTCTAATTTTATCTGTGAATATTAACCAGCAACCTGGCTATATAAATATTTTTAAATTCTTAGTATCAAAATCTAATGTCAAAATCATACAAATGAAGCATTTAATCTACTAAAAACTTACAAGTTACAAAATAAACATTAGACACACGGTTGATATATTAATTTAAATATACAATAAATAAAAAAATCATAAGTAGTAAATACATATTATCTAAATTTGAATAAAATAAAATTTTTTTAGCCTTATATAGTCTGTCATCTTTCAAATGTCAATTATTCTTACGTCATCTTATGCGACATTTTGTGAGTTGTGATCCTCTTGGCTCCGATACTGTGATAAAAACTCAGAAAAATTCACTTTAATATATTTTGCAGTCCAAATGCTACTATGCTCGGAAAGAAACCTAAGTCAGGCTTAAAACGATTTCTTGGTATAACTGCTGCGTCTATATTTGTAATTGAAGCTGCTGGATTCGCTGTATCTTACGGACTGTGGCTTAAATTAAACACTGAAAGAGGTAATTCTTCAATGAAATACTATTTAATATATTCAAGAATTTAGTAATTAATGAACCTTTGTATTACAGAAAGTAAATAAAGTTGTCATATTTATTGTAATCGATTAATATTTATTGGCAATCTTAAAATAGGACGATGCTAATTGTGCATATTTTAGCGCAACCAACGTCTCTAGAACTTTCTTTGTCATCTTTTAGATTTCCGTCTGTATATGCACAAGAATTATAACTGGGTACTTGAAGGATATTATCAACTGGGTGAAACTCTTGGAGGACAAAAGACTAGAGAGCTTGATAAGAAAGTGTGGACCAACGAAGGCAAGATTTAATTCGGTGAGATGAGTATTGCGGCTAGGTCTCTGTTCTGGGTCGTCTCCTTTGGAACCCTTGGCTACGGCCTCTTCACATTTGTCAAACCTGATGATGAACTTCTCAAACAGGTCATTACATGTATGAATTATTCTGTAACTGTGTTGTGTGGTCACTGATTTGTTATTTGTTTTACTAATATAACATTTAACGGAAGAGGTAACATCTCTAAGAAGAACTAAGACAGTATTACATATATTTCTATATATAGTCCAAAAATATTTTAGAGAAATTAAGGTGAACACTAAAAAAAATAAGAATATAATATACTAATTTTATTAGATATACTTTAAGCTTTAATAAAAAAAATACAGCTGTTTACCATAGACACATTAAGATTTAAACAATATTTACATTTTTCAAATTTCATGGATTCTTCAATTAAAATTTAATAATATGTAAAGGATCTAAATCCTTGTTCAGATCATAATGTACAATTCATTTCTTAGATACTGTTATTTAAATGTGCCAGCTGAGCACCACTCGCTTGCCTGTGTCAAATCATAATAAATAAAATATTATATATATATATATATATATATATATATATATATATATATATATATATATATATATATATATATATATATCTTAATATATTTTTTGAATATGTTGAAACTCTTAGATACATGCAAAATTTTAAAACTTATTTATTAAGCCTTTATTTCAACTTTTTTTATACAAATATATAATTATTATTTGTTAAGCATTTATTGCATGAGTGTCTATGTGACACGAAGATATTATTGTAATAGTGGACCTGTTGTAATCTTTGTTGTGTCATCAGACCAACACTGATTTTCTTTTTCTTTTTTCTTTATTGTTTGTAATCTTCATTCTGTTATAATTCTCGCCTATTGTCAAGTGTTTTCTCCCATTTTGTGACCTATCTAGTTCAAGGTTTTTGATTTTGACAAGAACATTCTTAATTTTCATAATGTGCCTTATATGACAAAGTAAGACAAAATGCAGCGTTGAGTTCCACCACCCAACATGCAATGTCTCGGATTCTGTGGAAATACGGCGTGTCTTGACACTAGGTACTTTCTGTGTACTCTGTTAAGCAGTATAAAAAGCGTGAAGATAAAAATAGAATCTATAAGGACGGTTGTGGCGCAGTGGAACAGTGTCTGACTGTAAACGCCATCCGTTGTGTGTTCGATTTCCACTCTGGGGAGTAATTGTATTTAAACTATTTCCAATTCCTCGCTGTGGTAACATAAAAAGTGCCAAGTTCCACCATTCAACAGAAAACGAAGTACAGAGTGTCTTGATACTAGGTACTTTCTGTCTACCCTGCTTTGTGGGATAAAAATGTGAAGCTTATGTCTATGGCTTAGTATAATCTGTTTTTGGTTCTGTTTTTGCAAGTTTGGCCAGGTCTGCTACCCGTCACTTAGTACTGGTATTAAGAATGTATTGTATATTTTAACTTTCATGCCATTGCTATTGTTTTTATTTCTGAGTATGTTTCATTGACAGTGATCTCTCTCGTAATATATATATATATATATATATATATATATATATATATATAATATATTATATTTCCTGCTATATTGTTCTTGTGAGACTGATAATAATTAATGAGTATTTAATTATAACAGTTGTTAACAGGTCATTTTGGTATCCTAGTCCGGTTATGGCAAAGTTTTTAAATACTTGAAGTTTTGCTTTAAAAGGCATAATATGAGTTAGATTTCATAGATTCAAACAGCTGCGTACAGGTACTTTGACGAAGTGCTTAACATTGATTACGTACAGGCTTCAACTCATATTTGCTATATGTCATTAAAAGAGTGCAGCTAGCTGCTTGTTTTGTTCATTTAGGTGACATGGGATATTAACAATATGCTTTTATTATGTGTTTTTTTTTTAATTTTAAATATTTTACTATTACTAATATTCGATGCCTGCGAATGGATATATTGATTTTGTATTGAAAAATCAGTGAACACATAATTGTAATAAATTACATACATTCACATTTTACTCATCATGTTTGATTTAGTTTAAATACATCATTAAATAAAACAACCAAAGTTTTTAAGAAAATTACTATGTTTATAGATTTTTATTTAATACAAAATTAAAAATTATATTATAATTTTTTCAGTTTGATCAGGGCTCTAAAAATACAGACGCCAGAAGAGTATCAAGTCAAACCATAGCCGTATTAAAAGAAGCGACCAACCCTAACTCAGAAGTAAACAAGAAAGTTGAAGAATTATTAAAAAAAGCAAAATGAGTGATAAACATACAATTTTGGAGAGATTGAGCAAGAGAGATGCTCAGCGGTTGGAGAAATTACAAAAGGCACACAAGGCGAGAGAAGAAGTTGACGCCACTAACGAGAATGAGGATTATTTTTCAGGTGCATTTAAAATTAGATCGGAGGCCGTTGAGGAGATGCTGTCCCAAATACCAACGTTAGAAACTAACGTGTTGCCACAACACTTTGATAATATCAAACATGAAGTTAACGAGTTACAGAAATTTGTGGTCACGTCGTCTTTCTTCCTAAAGGAGTTTAATATCAGGAAATATTTAGGTATAGTACAAAATTTGCAAGGGAAATGCTACGAGTTGGAGGACAGGTACGTGCCGCGTAAGAAATTCGGTTTCACAAGGAAGAAATTGCCCAAATCCCTCAGTCAGAAACAGGATTCAGTGGATGAGAACGACGGAGCCGGGAAGAAAGATAACAAATGGGATGAAAAACTGTTTGGTTTCGATTCACAAGAGGACAAGGTGTTGCGCTTGGAGAATGAGGACCTGTTCCAGCGTGATGTGGCTTTGAGGAATCTGAAGAACTGCACTATAGGCTTGCGCGGTGTCATGGGTACTTTGCACTTGACGAATTTGGACAATTGTATAGTGCTTTCCGGGCCCGTGACGTCATCAGTGTTTATAGACAAATGCACCAATTGCACCATAGTGTCCGCTTGCCAACAACTCCGAATGCACACCTCTACCAAATGTGACATCTACCTTCACGTGACAAGCAAAGGTATAGTCGAAGATTGCTCGAACATCCGCACAGCCCCCTACAACCTCACATATGATGATTTACACAAACATTTCAACATGTCGTCGTTAGATAGAAACACTAACAATTGGGACCGTTTGGATGATTTCAACTGGCTAGCTCCGGACGTGCCGTCTCCGAACTGGTCAGTCATGGATGTGTCACAGCGGGTCAGCAGTTGGAACGACTGGTGGACTAGAACGCCATTATAAAAAAAACAAACTAAATCATTATTTACCTTTACATTTCTTATCATATATATATATATATTATATGTATAATTTCGACTGATTTCTTTTGGACGTTTTAAAAAAATTGCACTTAAATTTAATGAAAAACAATTACTGATCGATTTAAAATTTGTTTTGTTACGGCCGCTTCTTCTTCTTAACTTGATTATTAGTTAGAGCGTAGGCTTCGCTAAATAAAAATGTAACAGCGTAGATAACGAAATATAGAATGCTTTTATTAAATATAATATTATAATAATTTATAAATAAAAGAGTTTTGTAGAACTATTGTTTTTTTTTTATTTAATTTTAATATTGAAGTCATCATACGAAGGATGTGGGTTCGATACTCGTTAAATGTTTTTCTGTACCCGAAACGTAAGTGTTTTTAGATTAATAAGATATCTACACAAATAAATAAAATGACTAGTGTCGGTTTGTAATATCAACATTACCCCTTTTTATTAGATGCATATGTATGTATACTCGTTACATATACCTAAATATATTTTACAATTTTTGTCTGTGTGTTTGTTCCGGTTAACCTCTAGAACGGTTGCACGATTTTGACTGGCAAGTAGCTGATGCAATAAGAAATTTCTACTTAGGCTTATTTTTATTTTACAATTATATAGGCCGGTCGTGGCGCACTGGGACAGCTGACTGTAAACGCGATCAGTTGTGGGTTCGATCCCCACTCGGGGGAGTGATTTTATTTAAATTATTTTCACTTCATCGCTCTGGTAAAAGACAAAGTGCGGCGTTGAGTTCCACCCCTCAACACGCAATCTAATTCGGTGGAAAGCGAAGTACGGAGTGTGTTGACACTAGGTACTTTCTGTCTACCCTGCTACGCTACAAAGCGTTAAGCTAAAATAAATAATCATTCCGAGATGTTAATCTCCACGCGGACGAAGTCGCGGGCGCTGCTTGTTATACACTATTGTTATATAATTAAAAATGAAGAGGTCGGTCGTGGCGCAGTTGGGACGGTAAACGCGAACGGTTATTGGATCGGATTCCACTTGGGGTAATGATTAAATCAAAACTATTTTCATATCTTTTCACCAGTAAGAAAAAGCGAGTCGTTGAGTTCCGCCACACAACACTCAATGACTCGAACTTTGCTGGCAGCTGAGTACGGAGTGTGTTGACACTGGGTTACTTCCTGTCTACCCTGCTATGCGGGATAAAAGCGTGAAGCAAAAAAAAGCATAAAGTATAAAGTAATGAAAGACTATCGTAATGCAGAGGGACAATGCCTGATTAGAAGCGATTGTAGATTCGATTTCATTTTGTAAAGAATGTTTATATTAAATTTTTACTCATATAATTTATAAGATAAAGCACGGCGTTGGGTTACGCCGCTAAACTATAACAATTTACAATAAAAATAGCAAATTTAATAAATTACATAATAAACATTAGCTATAAGGCCGTAGAAATGAAAATCACTTTATATTTAATAAAATCAATTTATTTTTACAAGTTTCAGAATAAATAAATAAAATATGTTAAAATTCACAAAATAATATAATATCATAATTAACTATCGAGAACTACGCACAGACTGACAAATTTGAGTTTATAATAAACCATGTTTTAATATTATATATAATTAATAAAACAGGAGATTCTATTGCTTTCATAAGGAATGTATTTAAGTACAAAATATTATATGTAAAATTTATTTATATGTATTATATAATTAATAATTTTAAATGAAACTATTTTAAACGGATTAAACGCGTATATTTTGGTATTCGAAAATACATTTTTGAAAACCTGACGTTTCGAACACTATACGGTAGTCCGTGGTCACAGGTTGAGTCCACCTGCTATTTACATATTCTATTTTCTAATATCAAAATATACGTGATTAATCCGTTTGAAAAAGTCCGCTTTAAGATGTATAAAAATCAAAGATCTTATTATAATTAATAATATTTACTAAATATATAAACATAGAAGTCTCATACGTAAGAAATTGTAATCGTTTATCACCAACTTTACTGTAATATGGGACAAAAATTTGAAAATTAAACATAAATTAGATAAAAAAATGACATTATTAGAATTTTTATAGCAATGATTATTATAAAAATTGTATTTTAAAATTCTATATTACATTTGAGAGGAATCTCGTTATTAAAAAAAATAATTAATACATTTACATAAAATTGGTAATTTATTAATGAATAATAAAATCTAGCATAAAATATTTTACATAATAATTATAATTTCATATATAACATTAGTATATACAATAAATATAAGAAAAAAAAAGAAAACAATACTTCAATATAATTTGTCTTTTACAGATAAAATATTAAAAAAAGTGAAGTAGAAAAAGCTAAGGTCATGGTCGATAAAATAGATTTGTAAATAAAATAAAATATAAGAACATTTTTCGAGTATAATATACAGAGTATTCACCTTTTTCAAATTGTAAATTGTAATAATTGAGTCACCACAGATTATAAATATTTATATTAATTACATTTGTAATAATATTCCTACTGCCTGAGGCATTATATTCTTCAGCCAAAGGCATTTTGGACCTAATATTAAATACTACTAATAATATTAAAAAAATCAAACATTTTCTATATACTGATAAAATAAATAAAAACTAAATTTATAAAATCATAAGTACTTACATTTATTTTTGATAAATAGGCAGTATATATTAAGTTTAATCAATTTCAATAATTGTCAACTTAATAAAAAAAACCACACACTCAAAAAATACTTATATTTCTAATATATTAAGGCCTTTGCTATGTATTCAGAAAAGTTAACACTTTTATCTTCGCACTTATTTACCAATAACCGTATGCGTTATATTCAGAAATACCTTATAACAAATTTTGACAGAAATTTCAAAATTGGAATGCTATTTTTTTTTAAATTTCCCACACAATTTATGCAATATAATCACAAAACATAAACCTCGTATTACAGGTTCGAATCCAGTTAAAAAAATTCAACACTTAATTGGCAACCATTTTTATATAAAAAGAAATACATATTTATTTATATCACCAATTGGGTTTTTTGTGGGTAATCGTCCATTGTTGGTATGTATTATTGGGGTCGCATGGCGCCAACGCCAGCTGGCGGGAGTTTGCTTGTAGAGTGAGACAGTAGCTGTGCAAACGGTGTATAAGGTGATTGTGATCATCGTCGTATCTGAAAATGGTAAAAAAAAATTAAATCTTTTTTTTTATAGAAAAAAGAGGCAAACGAGTAGAAGGGCCACTTGACGGTAAGTGGTCACCTTCGCCCATGGACATCTACAAAATTAGAGTTGTAGATGCGGTGCCGGCCCTGGGATGGAAGTGAAGGGAGTCGAGGGAAAGGATGGGTGGGACTAGAGAAAGTTGGCTTACATGACATCGAACCGAATTATTTTAAGAAGATTTTATATCCCAAATATGGTATAATACTCACTATGAATGTAGTATTTCTATTTTTTATATATTTAATTAAAAAAACAATTTAATAATTACCTCCAAGGCCCGTCAACAGTTCCAAGTCTACATATGGTTTGCTTCACAGCATCAGTGTCAGCCTCCACGCACCTCTCCCCCACACCCAGTTGTCCAGCTTCATTCAATCTGAACAATTGATTGTTGCCAGCTCCGTGGCATGTTGATGTTCCTGTTGATAAATTGATAGTTTGTATAATATAATAACATTTATGATAAAATATAAATTAATTCAGGCCATAGTGGCGCAGTGGAACAACGCCTGTCTGTAAATGCGATTGGTTGTGGGTTCGATTTCCATTTGGAGAAATTATTTAAAATTTATCTACATTTCACTACTCTGTTACTATAAAGCAAGGCGTTGAGTTCGCAACTCAACACACTTTGTCTCGATTTCAGACGGAAAGCAGTTAACGGAGTGTCTTGACACTAGGTTGTTTCTTTCTACTATATTATGTAAGATAGTGTGAAGTTAAAAAAAATTTTGAAACACTGCATAGATAAGCAGAAATAGCATGTTAAGTCAAAAAATTCTCTAAATTGAATACATTTAAAGCTTCTGTATATTAGGTGGCGGAACTCAACATTGTAAATTGTCTTAACAGTGTAAGAAATTACATAAAAATATATAATAGACATAAATAAGGGTTGCCGGTAAGAGATCACTTCTAATGGCAAAGCCGCCTTTAGGTATCTGTCATTCTAAGCAAAACTGTTTATTTATATGTTATTTATAATAAATTTTATTACTATTCCTTACCCAGATACGCCGGAGCGGCTTTCCCCATAGTATCCAAACACAGCCCGGCCGCCTTATTCTTCACCATGCCCCAGTGAATGTTCTTCGGCAACTTGGGAAACTTGTCATACACATCATACGCCACATTCTCCATGAACCAGCTAAAGCTCTTACATTTTAAATTCTCCTTCAGCTTCACTTGCTCGCTGATATCGCCCATGTCCAAGAACCTGGCCATGGGCTCTCGCGTGTAGAAGTATTCCTTGTGCTCCTCATCGAACCAAGTTTCAATGACACGTTTGTAATTGATAGTTATGAGGGAGCCTTTACGATTTTTGGCCAAATCACCAAAGGAGTATGGCATGAACGCTCTATACACGTGGCCAACCCTCGAACAGGGTACCCATTCAATACTTCCGCCACACTGCCAGATTTTGAAGCTGAGCTCGAAATTTTCACCACCCCAAACTAAAAGCCCAGGGTCGTACGCTCCTATTTCTAGGAAGTACCGTCTATTTATAGCAAACAGACCGCCAGCGTGAGTTGGACTCTTATACGGCTCGGACTTATGCTTATGTAAGCTGCTTTCTCTTTCCGGGACCTCATTTTCCTTGTAGAGCATTCCCCATTCGAATATTCCCCTATAGTTCGTCCCGTGTTGGTAAACCGGTCTGTACTCGAAGGTCCTATGGTCGATTCCATCTATGACTGGTACTGTCATGGTCCTGTAGTCTCTATAAATAGGAGCTAGGAGAGGTGGTAACCAGTTTAAGTTGACCTCGCAGTGGGCGTCTAGGAAAACTATGACATCACCGGTGGCCTCTTTAGCGCCTCTAGAACGAGTCCTGATGAGGCCTTCTCTTTGAGTATTTCTTATGAGACGCACTTTTCCGTGCCACCTTTTGATATAATTATCTAGGTTTTCTTTTAAATTGTCTTTATCAGAGAAGTCATCAACCTGAAATATAAGTTTATGAAAAAAATTTTGTAATGATTTCTAAGTTATAAATGCCGAAACGATTGTGGTGTAGTATGACGAGTATATTTTTTTACATAGTATTTGAGTGGTGAAATCCAACATCGCGCCATGTTTTACTAAAGCGGGAAAATAAAAATCCTAACTAGACCAATTTCTATCTTCCCTGGTTTCGACAACGAAAGGATAAATCCATATTTTTTATCGTGGCAACCTTGGAAATCGTCTGTCCTCTACACTTTTTAAGTCGCAGCACATTGCATCCAACTTTCAACAATGTAAATAACATTGAAGTTCTCATCTTTTCATATTTTTTAACGCGTTCACGCGTTTATCCCGTATAGCAGGGTAGACAGGATATACCTAGTGTTAAGACACTCCGTACTTCGCTTTCCACCGAACTTGAGGCCTTGCATGTTGTGTGGCCGAACTCGCTGCGCTTTGTCTTACCAGAGCGAGAAAATGAAAATAATATAAGTAGGAAACTGAACCCCCAAGTTCTACATACGTATATATTTAAATAAAAAAAAACACTTACCAACACCACTTCATGCAAGACATGCGGCGGCGATCTATCAATAACAGTGTGGACTGTACGCATCAGTACCGAAAACCCTTCATTGTGGAACACAATAATAACGGACGTCGTCGGCAATTCCTGCGGGTAGTGCCAAAACTTACACTCGTCGAGACGCGTGTCTGGTATAGATCTGAAATATATAAATAAAAAAAGTAATTTAAAATTAAAAAAAAAAACTTTTTGAGTGTAATTGTCGTCAAGAAATGATCAAAACTTCATATTTTTAATGAGTGACGCCATGTGTCCACTGTTTCATTTTATATTAAGTCGCGTAACTTAACGCCACGTCATTTTATACCAGAGCAGAGAAATAAAACTAGTTTAACTCCTCAGACTTCCAAGTGATTATAATGCACACAACCATTGTGCTTTCAATTACAGGATCTACAATTAGATAGTTAGATATTTAGCAATAGCATTGACATTCAAAGGCTCATTATTATCTATTGTTTTCTAGTAATTTTATTTATAAACAGAAATTATTTTAATCAAACAAAATTATAATCGAAGACATGAAGGTGATTACACAATCAAAGTGTATACAAATGATAATAAATCCTAAGAATTTTTGCTATAGTCTTAAGTATTAATTTCATACAGCTCCACACCATATCCCGCATAGCAGGGTATGTAGATAACCAAGTTAAAAAAAATGGTTGAATATGAGTCATAACAAAGTGGAAAAATTAAATTAAATTAAAGTTTTTAATCATCATTCTGAGTGGGACTTAAACCCACAACCAATTGGGTTTAGTGTCCCACTGCCCAGCAATGCCCAGCATTTATTTTTCTGTCTATCTTTAAAATATTCATAACAAAAAAATATACATAATTTACTATTTTTAAAGTGTTACTCCACATTTAGGGTTAGAAAACATTATTGAAAAAACATATAATTTTTCTTCTTATTATAGATATATTATGTGTTTTTTCAAAAATGTATATAAAACTTATCTATTAGAAATACATTATAAAAATTTAATTTCTCACTATACTAAAAACAGTTCACATTGTTTGAATATAATTGAGTATAATATTACTTTATTTAACAAAGTCACCTGTTCATAGCAATATCATCGGATGCTGCTATATTCATTCCATATTCACTCTCAGACTCGGCTATATCATTTGCTCTGTCTTGGGACATGTGATAGGGTAAGCCATCCTCTCCAGGGCCTTTCACAGATTTTCGTGCTTTTGGCTCGAAATTACCTAATTCTGTAACATTTAAATAACTGTTGTCATTACTTACACACTGTTTTTCCGACACAACAGGGTAGAATAAAAGTTCCTGGTGTCAAGACATTCCGTACTCCGCTTTCAACCAAATTCGAGACATTATGTGTTGAGTGGTGAAACACAATGCTGCACTTTGTCTTATTAGAGCGAGGAAGTGAAGATAATCTAAAATATAATCAGTCCCTTGAGTGGGGATCAAGCGCACAAATAATGTATTGAATCTAGTATATAAATTAAATATATATTTTTATTTTTAATGGGTTTTGATTTGAATCATAGAATTTATCTGTAAAGTTTTGTCAACAGAATTTTAATATAAAAACTAAATTAAGCCTATTGTCTAAGATACTGGTATTGCCATTTCAAAATAAAATATGTGATAACTTTCTTTTTAATCATTAATATTTACCTAAATAAATATTTAAAAAATGTAATTTGTTAAACCAAATTAATTATCACAATAGCCATATAAATATATTTTACATGACAAATCTTATTAGTTACAGCTTCACGTTTTAATCTGCATAGCAGGTTAGTCAAAGTGCACCTAATATCAAGATACTATATTGAATGGTTTCCACTCAAATTCAAAACAATTAAATTTCATTTCTCTGGTAAGACAATTCAATTATCAGATAATATTTCAAAACTTTAAAATAGTAAGATAAATTTAAAATAAATACATAGATATTAAATTAAAATTATCAAAGTGAAATCAAGTAATCATTTTCTTATCTGAAATCAATGTATGGCATTATTCAATCAATTTTTTTAATGGCCATCAGTTAGATAATATGAATTACAATTCTATTGTATAATGTGAAATAATTAATTCAAAATATTATAATATTTTCATGTAAAAGATATTTTGATTGTGTGATTTCTGCTAGTTATAAAATAAATTAAATAGGTACTATACTTTCTCGAGCAGTTTTTATTCACAATTCAATCAAATAATGTTTACGTTGCGAGTAGGTGATAAAATCTCGTATACACGCCGGCCACGACACATAACTGTACTTTTACTAGTTAAATGTAAATCAAATATAAGTTATCGAACAACACAAAATTACGCACCGGTTTTTAATACAGGGTAGACATCTCTATGAAATTTATAGTATTTTGGTAGATCCTCTGATAAAACCACTTCGTTTCCATCGATGCTGAGACTTCCTTGGGAATATGAATGTAAACCATATATCAAAACTAACACAAATGCACTAATTAAGGCCACGCGAATAATTCTACCGCGTCTCACATTAGTTATCCGCATTTTGAAATTAAAATACTCTATTATGCCATAAAAATAACTTAAATGTAACAAAACAAAAAGTAAACTATTTCAGCGTTTTGTTGTAAGTTTCAATCACGGTGAACGTATGAAGTGGCGATGACGTTTGTTTAGTTTCCCTTGACATTAATATGTCAACGACTATTACTACGTTCCTTTGTATGAAATTTGTTTTATACTATTAAATTATTTGTTTATAATTTTATATTTTACGACGAATATGAAAATCAAATTTAAATATTTCTTATTATTTGATATTATTTTTTATACTGTTTATTTAAATACAAACTATTTTTGCTGTAATTTGAGGTATTTCTGTAACTCTTTATTCAGTTAAAAAGGTCTAATGCTGATACTATGGATTTATTAGTTGCATTCTTATTTATTTTAGTGAAGTGAGCGGTGCGCTCTTTGTGAGACTTTTCACTCTTCCTTCAAAGCTGGAATAAAAACGATTTGACCTATTACGCTCAAATTTGGCACATACTTTATGGTCATTATGATGTTGGTTTTAAGAAAAAAATTGAAAAAAATCAATATCGTTAAAAATATCAGCAATAATCGAACAACCTTGGGGCTACATTTCAATTACAACAATTCATCGCTCACTTACTGTTGATCGCTCGTTTCGTTCAATTTGCTGACGGCACCTGAGATTTCGCGAGCGCATCGAGTCGAGGGTCTTTTTACTAAAAATAATTCTTAATTATATTTGTCCAAAAATATTTCAAAAATATAAAATTTGGTTTATTTTTCTACATAATTTCAATATATTTTTTACAATTCAAAAGTTACAATTTTTAAGTTATAGATTACAATTTTTCTTATATATGTATGGTCAAGAACTAACTGTGAACTGTCATATTTGAATTTCAAAATATTTATACATCACAACCGTTGTTCATTTGTGTTTCAAGATATTTGTGTTCAGGTGTAATAATTGTGTTTTTTTAATAAGTTTAAGTGATTGTGTTTATAGTAATTGTGTTTTTTTTATAAGTTTAAGTTGAAATAATATAAAAAGAAATAATTAAAAACATAAAGAATGGAACGTGGTAAGATGAATATATTTATTTCTTACATGATCAGTCGTAACATTCTGTAACTTTTTTTGAGTACTTTTAAAAAACTTTTAATTAACAATTAATGTGAATATAAAGTTAACAAATATCCTTAATGATGTGCATATTTAATATATGTCATATAAGACTAACTGGAGTATTTAATTATTTCAGCAATAGCTTTCACCGTGGAGAACTTTATTGACAACTGGAATGGAGACTTCCCAAAGTTTCTGCTAACAACACCTGATTTAAAAAATTCTCATCTTGTTATGGGAGCATTATTCCAAGTTTTTGATCGTCTTGGAATCGATTTGGACACTGTGCTTGCGGTAATATTTTAATAATACACATAATAAAATTATACAAAATTTTGAATATTTCTTATATATTAAACATCCCTGGCACTTTATTTTATTATACAATAATAAAAATAGCCTAAGTTACTACTTTTTACGTCAGCTGTCTGAAAATTGCATTAAAATTGATCCAGCCATTCCAGTGACTAGGCGGAAGCAACATACATAGAAATTTATAAAAAAAAAATTTAGTATGCATGCATTAAGTAAAAAGTCATTATTTTAACATTACAAACAGACATTATTTATTTATTTATTTGTATAGATAATTAAAATAAAATATACTTCTATAGCCACCACCAGAAGAGAGTCGGAATGAAAATACAATTTACTATTGGGATTTATTACCCGTGATTAATACAACAAGAGTGATAAAGCACTTAGTTTCTGTGATGCCGCAAGTAAATGCAACAATCAGTATAACACATTTACTCCAACCCACTGTGACTACATCTCGATCAATCTTGCTATTGCTGTTTAACCTGATGGTATTCAATGAGGAAAGGTTGAGAGATATTGCTCCATATGAAGAGGAACTGTTTTCTAAAACTGAACAGGTATTTGAATATCTTTTTACTCTATTTGTGGGGTTAACAACAAAACCAAACCAAAAATCTGCTTTTTATTATGAATTTATTACATATTATTATCTTTCGGGCAAATTAGTTTAGCTATATATTTTTAGCATGGATTGTTGAAATATTTTTTGTGTTTTTAAAAATATTATTCACAAGCTTTACATAAGAAAATATTATTGAAACAGTTATTAAAACTTTTGTAAGCAAAAATTATAGTGTTATTACTTTGACACACTATAATAACTATAGTAATTCATTTCAAATTTTTTTTATAAATATGCTAGAAAATATCCTGGTAATTGAAGCCATGAAAATCCAGATTTTTCTTATCAATATATAATATTAGGCAGACCTAAAAGCATTACCAGATTTATACATTCGCATTTCTCACATTATTTTTCATTCATTAATAGGTACAAATAGGTAAGACTAATAAAACTGAGTTGTATTTGGAAATATTAGCGTACTATAAGATGGGTTATAAAAAATTTTTACCAGACTCAAATATTGGTTATAGATAAAATAATGAAAAGAAATAATTTCTTAAGCAGGTGCCTATCCAACAGAAAAAAGGTCAGTGACAGGTCTACGACTTGCCGCACAAATGTGGAGTTATTGCCATTGTGCTTGGCATTAGTGATAATTTTTATTACTGCCCTGCTACACTGGTTAAAGTGATAGATAACAAATTATAATATAATTATTAATTAATTTATAGGTTAAAACATTGGAAAATAGAAAACATTGCCTATTAGAAATGCTCAACGAACAAGCCGAAGAGAAGGGCAAAAGAGCTGAAAGATTAGAAAAGGTTTGTTTTGATATATCATGGATTTTAAAATATTACTGTATTAGTTATAAGTATCTACGCGGAATACAATTTATTATTTTGTTTTTTAGGATTTTATATGTGTATACAGCAGGGTAGAGAGGGAAAGCCTAATAATGCCTTCAGATATCTTATTTTGCATTTTTAGCTATTCTAAGATTAAGCCTATAGATTTAAAACTATTTTTTTAGTAAATAATAACAATATGCTAATCGCTTATCGTCTAACTAGCAATCGTATAAACAGTACTTGTCAATTTGCATTTGCATCTATAGCGATAACAGACTGTCTGGTAAGATGTAGAAACCACCCTAAAATTTCTGGCATTGAGGGTGACAAAAATTATAGTATCAATACTGGGACACACTATAATAGCTATAGTAATTCATTTGATATATTGTTTATAAATATGCTTAAAAATATCCTGGTTATTGAAGCCATGAAAATCTAGATATTTATTATTAATATAAAATGATATATTTATTATAAAATATAATATAAATTATAAAATATTTTTTATAAGCCTCCAAGATTTATAAATTTCTGATTTTCTTACTTTTACGAATGTATAGTAAGTCAGGCCAATGAAACAGTGTCTGACTGTAAACGCGATCGGTTGTGGGTTCGATTCTCACTCGGGGAAATCATTCTGGTGGCGCCTCTAGTTATTTAAGTAAAAGGATATTATTTTTATTAAAGATGTTTTTTTAGTTTCACGCTTTTATCTCACTCTTTACTTTACCAGAACGAGGGAGTAAATATAATCACTCCCCCGAGTGGGATCGAACCCACAACCGGTCGCGTTTACAGTCAGACGCTGTCACATTGCGCCACGACCGGCCTCAAAGAATCAATTTAAAAAAACTTAAAGATACATATTTATTCACTTCTTCGCTCTTTTAAACAAAGTGCAGCGTTGAGTTCCACCAGTCAACACTAGGTGATTTCTCTCTACCCTGCTATGCAGGATAAAAGCGTGAACAAAAGAAAGACATATAGTTACATATTTTTAGATTTAAAGTTGTCTGAGTTGAAACCGTTCTAAGTGACGGTAAACGATGACCTAATTTGTAATGTTACTATCAAGAAAATTGAGATGCTAACAAAGTAAATAACATATAAGAATTTCGGCGCAGCTGGTAGTAGAACGCATGGCTTACGCTGTTTCCAAGAGGCGCGGGTTCGAATCTTGGCTTCAAAAAAAAAATTATACTAGTGTAGTATTTTAATAACACTTTAAAACAAAGTAAAATATAGCTTCTATACGTTTTCTAAATGTGTTCGTTTGCATAATATTCCAGTTGGACCAAGACATAAAACAGTTCGAGGAAGAACTTCGACAGGAAAAGGAAGCCCACGATGAAGACAAGCAAGAGTTGGAAGCCATTTTGAAAGAAAATCAGCAAACAAAGATTATTCTGGAACAGAAAAAGACTCAGCGAGACGATTTGTTATCGGAGATTGAGAAGAACAATGCCTTAAGGGTTCACGACGCGGAAGACATCAAGGCTCAAGCGGAGACCGCGGCGCGAAATGTTCAAGAGGCCGAGGAGAAATTGAACACGCTGCGTAACACGTTGATGCAGAAGGAGAACAGTTTGAAAAATTTGCAAACAATCAAACCCAACCTGGACACCGCCAACAATCTGTTACATGAAATTATTAAACTAACTGAGACTGTTAGGTAATTTTTTTTCTTTAGCTTCACGCTTTTACCCCGGAACTACTTAGTGTCAAGACACTCTGGTACTTCTCTTTCCGTCAAATTCGAGACATTGTGTGTCGAGTGGCGGGACTCAAGGTCGTGCTTTGTCTTACCAGGGCGAGAAGATGGAAATTATTTTATATATAATCGTTCTCTTGAGTAGGAATCGAACCACGATGATTGCGATTATATATATATATATATATATATATATATATATATATATATATATATATATATATATATATAAAGAACTTGAATTTGTCTATATTATTATAAAATATTTACTTTATTTGCTTTTAAAATCTGCTTCAACATATATTTAAAATCGCACTCAGATACTACAATAAGCATTTAACTACTATTAAATTTACTTAATTTTCTAAGTTTCTAAATGATATATATAATTTCCAGGGATTATGAAAATGGCGATTTAGAATCGGACAGTAAGGAAGGGGAATTGGATGTCCTGAACACCGAAGTGCTGGAGTTGGAGGCGCGGCTTGCTGACTTGAAGGCGGCTCGGGCGGAAGCCGCAGTCACCATAGAGAGGAGCCAAGCCAGCAGGCAGCAAGACGAGATGACAACGCTTAGGTGTGTATATATATAAAAAAAATGTAACGGTTTTCTGTTACGCGCCATCTTTTATTTTATGTAACGTCTTTTCGTTACGCGTCATGTTTGTTTTTTTGTTTAAATTTAATTTTATATTTCATTAGTAACGATGTCATAAAGGAGTTATACTTTTTATTACTTACACATCCAGACAAACATTTTTTTAATTCTAGTTTTTTAATATACAATCGCCGATATTAAATTTATAAAAAAAATATTATATACTCTATAATAATTACATATGTCATTTACATGCACTTTAATATAAAATATCATACATGTTGCTAAGGCAACGCTCACTTAACGCATCAAATGAATTTTTAGTGTAATAATTGTTTTTTTTTTCTTTAGTAAACTCCGGGAAGCCGAGGACAAAGATAAAAAGGATCGGGAAAGTTCCTTGAAAGCTGCACAAAAAGTGGAAGAAATTAAGGAGATGACCATCAAGTACGAGAGGGTGAAAGCGGCGAAGCTGGAGGAACTGGACCAAATAAAAAATGAATTTGTCAGTAATGTAAGTTTTTTTTTAGCTTTACCCCTTTATCCCAAGGTACCTAATGTCAAGACAATCCGTGCTTCGCTTTCCCCCGAATTCGAGACATTGCGTGTTGAGTGGTGCAACTCAACGCCGCACTTTGTTTTACTAGAGCGAAGAAGTGATAATAATTTTCAATATAATCACCCCCGAACGGGAATCGAACCCACAACTGATCGCGTTTACATTCAGACGCTGCCTCACTGCGCCCTGAACGGCGTTTCAATCGTATCGTATCGTCAGCCAATTGCAGTCCACTGCTGGACATAGGCCTCCCCAAGTTTGCGCCAAACATCCCGGTCCTCCGCAACCCTCATCCAGCCCGCTCCGGCAACCTTGCGTATGTCGTCAGTCCAGCGGGCCAGAGGGCGTCCTACACTACGTTTGCCAAGACGCGGTCTCCACTCCAGGACTCGTCTGCTCCAACGGCCATCGGTCCTGCGACAGACGTGACCGGCCCATTGCCACTTCAGCTTACTGATTTTGCGAGCTACGTCGGTTACTTTAGTTCTCTCACGGATAACCTCATTCCTGATTTTATCCTTGAGAGAGACCCCGAGCATAGCTCGCTCCATAGCTCGCTGAGCGACTTTAAATCTGTGGACCAGCCCTACTGTCAGTGTCCACGTCTCGGCAGCGTATGTCATTACAGGTAGGACACATTGCTCAAAAACCTTCGTCTTTAGGCTTTGCGGAATTGTTTCAATGTAAGTTGCTTATTCAAGATATATGTCATAGTCAGGCATTAGAAATGACCATTTCATGACATGACCAATTATATAATCGATTGTCAAATTAATTCTAATAGTAGTCATGATTGATTTTGGGTTCGATTCCCAGTGCGGGAGTAATGATTGTTATAATTGTTTTGATTTTTTCACTCTCGTAAGATTAAAACCCGGCGTTGAGTTCCGTAAATTAACTCGGAAAGCAGCATAATGAGTGTTTTGACACTAAGCTCTGTCCGACTACCCTGCTGTGCGGGATAAAGCGTGAAGTTCCTTTTTTTTGTTTCAAATTCCCCAGCAATATAGAAATTTTACTAAGATATTTATTTTTATTTATCTATTTTTAAATACTCACATATTTTATTTTTCCATTTTTAGCTAAAACAAATGCAAGAAATGCTATTAATGAAAGCTCAAGAATCAAAGAAGAGAATAGAAGATAAGCTCAAGAGTCGAAGTTAAATCTGTAGGAAAAGGGAGTGATGACGTCTTTTTTTTTTCATTACAATTTGTTGAGATATAAGAAAATAATCCAAAATATTTATTAATTATAAAGCGGTTTTTTATAATTTTTGTGTATAACAATCCTGGTGGTTATTGATTATTGAAAAAAAAATTAAATTAATAAGCAAAATAAAAAAATTGTAATAATCTGTGGTTTCTTATATTTTTACTAGTTCTTTTGCAACTTCGTTTGTATTGATTTTATTTCTTACAAGTTGATAAAAGAATGTTAAAAATTCTATATCCGGTTAAAATTATATAGGCCAGTCGTGGCGCAGTGTGACAGCCTCTGACGGCGTAAGTTCGATTCTCACTGTGGGGTTGATTGATTATAAATTATTTTCACCTCGCTCTGGTAAGATAAAGTATACGGCGTTGAGTTTCGTCGATTAACATGCAATGTCTCGAATTTGGAAAGCGGAGTACGGAGTGTCTTGACACTAAGTTCTTCCTGTCACCCTGCTATGCGGGGTAAAAGGGTGAAGCTAAAAAAATATCCAAGGCGCTTATAAATAAATACAATTTGAAAATGAATGGCTGCGATCAGTTTATTAGTTTCTGTAACGCAAAACAGCTTTTGCTTGATCAGGGTCATATCAAAGAATCCAGTGTTAAGACACTCCTTTCTCGACTTTCTACTCGAATTAAATTCATTTATTGCTTCTTAAATGAAACTGGTTTAAATATAAAGATTATTTCCAATGAAAGTTAAAGTCACAATCTTGAAATCAATAATATTTTAATCTTCTTAATGTGGTAACACTGTAAGGAGGTTTGGGCACGTTGAGAGGATGAGTGATGAAAGAATGGTAAGAAAGATTTATGAAGCAAAAGCGAGTGGTATGAGAGGTCGGGGAGACCTAGGTTGACCTTCGAAAATCACGAAGGAGAGTCACGTAAAAAGCATGAGGACCGCACGAAGGGAGTTTATGAAGACGGTATGACGAGGCGAAAGAGGTATGTAGGGACCGTAGCGTTTGGCGCTCCGATGTATCCCTACCAGAGATACAGCGTAAACCTAAGGCTGTCCGCTGCGTTAGGTTCCGTTAGTCAACACGTGGTAGAGTGTCAGGACTGGATTGTATTTACTCATAGGTTTCTCTCTGGATTGTATTTACTCATAGATCTCGTCAAGTGGAAAAATTTACTAGAGAACATGACGTAATGATGCTAGTGCTAATATTATCTCAAATTATATTTTCAAATTGTAATATATTTTTGCCCCACACTGGCTTTCCGCATTCATTAACTTCGACAGTGAGTTGTCAGTCAGTCACTCAGTAATACAAGAGTGACCTTCTTTACTTAGTAGTTATTTATTTATTATTTTTTTTAGCTTCATGCTTTTTAGGCTCGATAGAAACTACCTAGTGTCAAGACACTCCGTACTTCGCTTTCCATTGCATTCGAGACGTGTTGAGTGGTGGAAATCAACACCGCACTTTGTTGTGCGAAAATGAAAATATAATCACTATCACGAGTGGGGATCGAACCCACAACCGATCGCGCTTACAGACAGACGCTGTCCGACTGTGCTACGACCGGCCTCATTATTTTAATATGACGAGGAATAAATATGCCTACACATATAAATAGATAATAGAGGCCATCGTGACGCAGTGGAAAAGTGAATACGATTGGTGGTGGATTCGATTCGCAATCGGGATAGTGATTATACTTTCACTTTCTCATCATATATATATATATATATATATATATATATATATATATATATATATATATACATACATACATATATATATATATATATATATATATATATATATATATATCACAAGGTATACATATATAAAATTTAAAATTAATATTAAAGGAGTATTACCGAAAAAAGTATATTATTCTATTAATGAATATTATATTCATGTTATTGTGTGGAATTAAATGCAGGTGATAGTCAATCAGGAATCCAGATATTGTCATGAACTTATTGTAAAACTATATTTGAATAGAGCAACTGTTGAGCTTCACGCCGGCTCATTTCAGCAGAACTGCCTTCCTCGCTGGTGGTGGATTCCTGTAGGACTGACAATACTGTACACTTGTGTTGATTGACGATTCGAAAGTGCTTGTTATTTGGTTAAGAAATATTTTTATTTAATTTTATTGTGTGGACATCAGACTGATGAATACAACGCTTTAGCTACATTTCTATTTTTTAAATTCTATTATATGATTGAGGCACAGTAGGATAGTATCTTATTGTAAACTCTATTGGTTGTGGGTTCGATTCCTGCTCGGGGAATTGATTCGTATTTTCGTTTCTCTACTCCGGTAAGATAAAACGTGGCTTCGTTCGCCATTCAACACTTAATATCTCGGCTTTAAGCGGAAAACAGTAAAAGAAATGTTGATACAAGGTTAATACTAGGTGTGTATATATATATATATATATATATATATATATATATATATATACATATATATATATATATATATATAGTATCAATAGGTAACTTAGATGGTTACTCTGACTACACTGCTCTGCTTAATAAAACTTAAAGTTATATTTTGTTAATTTCAAATTTAGTGTCAAAACATTTCTAGGTATCTATCCTATATTAGGGTGTCATGTCATGTCAAAGCAAAATATGCTTTTTATGGCTATCACGATTGTACTGTTTTTTTTAATCACATACATTTATCATATGATGTGTGATACGTGTAGATAGTGGTATATGTAGGTACCTACTCAATATTGCCTTTGTTCGTTTTAGATACATTGTAAATCTATTCACATTTTCTATGTAAATATAAATAAAATACAATAAACAAACGCAAAGTTGAGGCCGATCGTGGCGCAATGGCACAGTATATGACTGTAAACGCGATCGTTTATGGGTTCGATTCCCTTTCAGAGGAGAGATTATATTTAAATTATATTCACTTTCTCGCTCTGGTAAATGACAAAGTGCGGCGTTGAGCTCCACCACTGAACTCGCAATGTCTCGAATTCGGAAGAAGCCGAAGTATGGGGCGTCTTGACACTAGGTACTTTCTGTCTAAACGGGATAAAAAGCGTGAAGCTAAAAAAAGGTAAATTATTACACAATATTTTACATTGTTAAACAGGATTCATAACTAACTTCATAACGCACACACCTACCCTACCTCTATGACGTACACAAGGAAAACTTTGAAAACCACTGAGCCGGTCGCTTCCTTTGTTCGTACAAAGTGCACACATGTGTTCACACAAGTACTCCTGCAGCTGAAGTAGAGGTTCCCAAAGATCGCGACCTCGGTTGATTAGGAAGCTGATTTTTCAATCAGTGGCCAATCATATAATTGTTATTAACGGAAGCATCCACTCCACGCCCCTCGCCTGCCCCTGCGTCCGCCGTCATTATTATTACCTATTGTTTTAAATAGCATGCCTTTTCACATTCGTTTGTTAATGCGCCCGCGTCCATATGAGCGTACTAATATATATATATATATATATATATATATATATATATATATATATATATACATACATACATATATTATATTCGGTACGAATGTTTGCTACAATTTTTAATGGACCGATTAAGATTTTTGTATTGGTTATGACTTATTCTAACAGATGACAAGAAAAATGACGATAATCTCGAGCTAGTTCAGCGAATAGTATCTAGTTTGCAAAATGACAAGACTTCTTCAAGACCGCTTCTTGTATCCGCACGAAGACCGAAATTCACTAAAAAAAAAATAACAAAATCTATGCAATTTTAGCAAAGAGTAGAACAAATATATTGCATCAGGATATAATAATTAGAGTCGGTCGGCCGGTCGTGGCGCAGTGGGACAGCGTCTGACTGTAACGCGATCGGATGTGGGTTCGATCCCACTCGGGGGAGTGATTATATTTAAATTATTTTCACTTCTTCGCTCTGGTAAGACAAAAGTGCAGCGTTGAGTTCCACCACTCAACACGCAATGTCTCGAACTCGGTGGAAAGCGAAGTACGGAGTGTCTTGACTCTAGGTATTTTTCTGCCTATCCTGCTACGCGGGATAAAAGCGTGAAGCTAAAAAATAAAATAAAATAAAGGATATAAATACAGCGACATGGAAGAGCGTTATCAAAGGAGTTTACAAAGAGATTAGTTAAAAGCTGTTATTTCCACACTGAGAAACTATATTTTAAATATCTATTGCCAGAATAAACATGAAAATGCCTAAAAACAATAAAACAGCTGAATTAACATTAATTTTGACCAATATTTCCACCAGCATTTTCTTCGTTTTAAATTTTTCATCGCGTTTCACATTTACTTGCACTTTGCTGTAAAAATTGAAAGCTTTAAACAAAAAACGATAATATAACATATCTATACAAATACCAAGAATTTAGTAAATTCATTATATAAATATATTTATTATCAAGAAGTAAAAAATATCCACAATCAATTCGATAAATATCATTTGAACGCTGATTGACGTCTCTGAGAGAGGATTTAGGTATTATAAATATCTATAGTATGTAAGGTAATAAGAATAGTTATTTATTAGTGATAAATTAATAAGATCTTTGATTTTTGTGATTTTTAAACATTTTAAATGGAATTATTTTCATTCAATCAGCCCACCTGTGACCACTTGCTGCTCTTTTGTTAACGTTGGGTTTACATAAATATATTTAAATATCAAAATAAACGCAGTTAATCCACTCACAATAGTTTCATTTAAAATAAATTACTATGGTAATACATTCTCTAAGTACTAATAAGAAAGAAGATCAACACACTTGTCTTGTAGAGTTACCAACAATCTAAATAAAATGGCGGAAACTGAGAAGTGATGAATTCTTTAATTGTATATTTTACGCTTATATTTCACGGACAGGAAGTACCTAGTGTCAAGACACTCCGTACTCCGGTTTCCACCGAATTTAAGACATTGTGTGTTGAGTGGTGGAACTCAACGCCGTACTTTGTCTTCACCAGAGCAAAGAAGTGGAAATATTTTTAAATATAATTATTCCCCCGTCGAACCGTCGCGTTTACAGTCAGACGCTGTCCCACTACTATTATCTACCTATTTAACAAAATACATCAAATAAATTACATATAATCATCATGAGACAAAACTATGTAAAACTTCTAATGTCAAGTCTAATTTGTCATTATGTGTTGACGGAATTAACGCCGCAATTTATTCTACCAAGCACCAAAATAAAAATAATTTTAAATAAAATTCTTTGTTTGAATAGAAACGCAATCCATTTTTGTTACATTCCGACACTATTCCAATGCGCAATGTTGGCATTTACAAAAGTAATTTTCTATAAATATACAGAAGGTAGGTTCTAGTCGCGTCTAAACCGCGTATCAACAGGGTTTACCGCGACTTAGCGAGAGCCCTCCGCTAACAGAGATAGGGCGGCGTGTTGACGCAGGGATCAGCGCAGGCGCCGGTCGCGACGCGTCTGTCGAAGCTAGCCCGTTTACATATTTGCGAATATAAAATATTTAATATTTTTATACTAACGCATTTACTTAAGCTTTCATATGTCTAAATTGACGTACATTTAGTTAGTTAACTTTGTTTTAATATTTAATAGGTGTATCTTTATATCAATACTTGAAGGAAATTCTTCACGTAAATAACAAGAACAGAGGAGTATGAAATTTGGCATAGTTATAGTTTATATAGAGAAGAAGTGCAAAATATATGCAGAAAGTGGATATTTAAAAAAAATAAAGCAATAAATATATTTATATAATAAAGTAAATATAGCACACTACCATGTGTTTTACATACATGCTTATATAAAGTAATTTACACGTTGCTAAGGCAACGCGTTGTCCAGACGACATCCAGTATAGAAAAATAAATCATGCACCATTTACTGATACTCACGAATACGTATACTTAAGTAATATAGTTTTTTAGCTTCACGCTTTTATCCCGAATAGCAGGGTAGACAAGACACTCTGTATTCTCTGGAATTTGTGACAATGCGTGTTCTGCGGCGAAGAACAAACCAGAGCGTGAGAAATGAAAATAATTTAAATACCCATTCACGCAAGTGTTAGGGTTTATATTTATATCTGTATACAAACCCTAACACTTGGGATATGACAACACTTGTAGAATTGACTACTTGTTACCTTCATATATATTTTTTATGTTTACTTTATATTTCTTTTCACGTTAATTATGACGTGATTTTGAATTTGTTGGCAGTATAGTCTGAGACATTGTAGGAAGCGGAATAATAAAGTTTGAAATATAATTTAATACTTTTATTCTGAGCCTTCTTACGTAAGATGGAATCGAACCCACAACCGATCGCGTTTATATAATAAATGTATGTGTACAAATAATATAAATATGTAAGTATATGTATATTTTTCTAATTGTACCTACTGATATTATTTACTATTTATATTTAAATTAAATTTTAATATGAAGTAAATAAATTAGAACAGATCTAAAATTTACTCCTTATTCAAAAAGCTTGTATATAACAGCTTACGTAACAGAACGCATAGAACGTATATGGAAATAAATATTTATTGCTGAATTCTTATTATGGATATGCACCAGAACAAGGTGTTACTGTAAAGTGTCACTGCTCGTGCAATAATTTTTGTATGAAAGAGCAACTTTTATACTACTTTACATGGTCTGCTTTTAATTATAATATTAGCAAGATATTTTTGAAAAAACGTATAAAAATTTGAACGCAGCGGGATTCGAACCCGCGCCTCTTGGAGTCCGTCCAAGAGGCGCGGGTTCGAATCCCGCTGCGTCAAATTTTTATACGTTTTTTCAAAAATGTTTTCTAATCCTAAGTGTGGAATAACACTTTAAAGAAAATAGTAAATATTAGCAAGATATTTTATTATTATATATTTTTTGATATCGTATGTGTCGCGCTATATAAGAAAGAAAATCTAAGAATACTTTAACCATCTTCTAATCTTCCTTATTTACATGTGTTAGATTGTTATGTGGACCAATAAACAGAAGAAAACCCTTTACTCTACGAATGGCAGTAGCCGAAATCTCATATTATAAAAGTAGACTGGAGAGTAAAAAATAATAATTTTTGTTAAGTATGTGCATAAATTATAATAAAATATAGTTTTTTTTAATAAAATAATCATGTTACAGAGTATTTACCTGTTATCCAGGCCAACCTGGCAAGATTTTAATATTATGAAGTGGAAAATTTCAAATGTTTTTGTCAACGACAGCTGAAAGCGTATGCAAAAAAAATGAAATTGTATATTTTAAGTTTTTTTTGTTTAGGTTTAAGTTTTTACATATGCTTCACGCTTTTATGCCACATAGCAAGGTACACAGGAAGTCTCAATACACCCCGCGTTTCGCTTTTTGCCGGGAACGGCGGAACTCAACGCCACGTTTTGTCTTCTCTGAGCGAGGGAATAAAAATAATTTTAAATATAATCATTATCTCGAGTGGGAATCGAATCCACAAGCAATCGTCTTTGCAGTCAGACGCTGTTCCACTGCGCCACGATCGGACTCTAGGTTTTCCCGATTATTATATACTTTTAAATAAAGCTAATTTAACTAGATTAATCGTGTTTATTTTTGTATTTAAAAGAAATATTTATAAAACCCAATGTACCTATTTAAAATTTGATCTATAAAATATAATTTTATAAATCAAATTTTAAATAGGTCCATTGTACATGTAGGTACATACACACACATTGACACATAGGTACATTGTAGTACAATAATTTCATTATAAAATATATAATTAATGCAAAACATACTTTTGTATTTATTTATTTAAATTTTATTTTTTACATTCATCAATATTTACCCTACTACCTCCTACTACCTACTGAAGGTATAAAATATATTGAATACTACATAATACATTGAAATTATTAATCTACTCCGGCGTTGAGTTCCACCACTTAAACCAGATGATTTAAAAAATTGTAAAACCTTTTGTTTTTATTTTTTATTTTTTTATTTAAATATTTTTAATTTTATACATTCATCGATATTTCTTAGAAATTTGGTTTACGAGGTAGAGACAATATCATAATACATTGAAAAGATAAATTTTATCATACACTACACAGCGTAGCCATATTAGTTTTGATTATATAATATAACGTTTGTCAGTCTTGTTACAATTTTTAAAGACACCTTATCTAGAAAAACTGAAAATTTAGTATCTTTAATGAACAAAATACCTGTGTAATATCTTATAGGATTTGAACCTACACTTACCTTACATGAAAAAGGGATCTAGGCAATTATTGTATGTATATATATTTTAAATGAAATTATTTTAAACTGATTAATCGTGTATATTGTGGTATTAGAAAATACATTTTTGGAAAATTGAAGTTTTGAACACTTTACAGTAGTTCGTGGTCACAAGTAGACAGGTGGTGACAGACTACCGAAAAGTGTTCATAACATATATATACATATATTAAGAAGGCCAGGGTCACGACTTACTTGGTAAGTGATCGCCGCCCAGGAACCCTGTAACACCAGAAGAGCTACAGATGCATTGACAGCCTATGAGATGGGAGTAAGTGCGCGTTTTCAAGATACCGTATCAACCTGAAAACATTACCGCAGGTAAATAATTTCATAATATCATTATTATGTAGAAAATTGCTATGCACGATTAGTTGCTAAAATAAATTCTTGTGAGCTCAACTTCTTATAAGTGGATAGTTGTCGAATTCATGTTATAGAATAAAACAAATAATGCATGCCCTACCGTGCTTGGGTTGGAATTATAAAAAAAATTGAAATATGTACTTATAAAGAGAGCCAAGACATGTTAATTATTATTATAGAGAATTTTGTGTATAGAAATATTTTCTTCACGTTGAACTTAACGGTATTGATTTTCTAAAAACAACTGTTATATTTTACTATTTTTAAAGTGTTTATTAGAATTTTTTTTGAAAAATTACGTATAAAAATTTGAACTCAGCGGTATTCGAACCCCTTGGAAACCGTTCAAGCGGAGTAACTCTTGAAAAATAGTAAAATATTAGAATAAAGAGCATTCTCTCTTGCCAAACGATTATTTCTTAATAATCTTTGGATAGCATAAATTTGTAAAAATCTCCTTACAGAGATGCTAACAATATAAGTTGTAACAATAATGTATAAGAATTTCAATGCAGCCGGTAGTAAGTCAGAGCCCTTAGACTGTTTCTAAGAGTATTTTTTCAAAAATGTTTTATGAAAACTTCACTCGTTTTATCTTAAGTAATAGTAGTTGTTTGAAAATTTTCCACTTACTTGTACGCGCATCAAATTAAAGCGTTAGTCAGAACGACCGGAATAACAAGATAGAAATATTAAGCGTTTTCCTAAGTTTTTTTTCAAAACTAATTTGTTATTTTAAATGAAACTATTTTAAACGGATAAATCGCGTATATTTCGGTATTCAAAAATACATTTTGAAAACCTGACGTTTCGAAGGTCTTCTGTCGAAGACCAAAATATACGCGATTAATCCGTTTAATATAGTTTCATTCAAAATATATAAAAATCCGGAAAACAAAATCTTATAATTTACTATTTATGTATATGTAATTGTTAACCAATACTAGCTTCCCGGAATATTCCATACTATTTAAAGTTTTCGTTTTTAAGACTTTTGTGTAGATTGCGTAACCTAACACGCGGTTTAACCGTGCAACAATGACGTCAATATATATAGGTATATTTGGTAATATATCAAATTCATGTAAACGATATCACATGTCTTATCACCATAAACTCTACTGGCTATTGGTCGACAGCTTTTGCCATATCACCATAGACGCGTGATAAGATAAACGTTAACTTAACGTTATTTACGTTCAGGATGGATTATTTGTATGTACGTATAGAATAAAATTGTGAACGCTTTTTCATGAGGGTAAAGGAGGATGCAATTCGTCATTGTTCAAGTTTCTAGAAAGGCGAATCGCATGGATTTATTAGTAATTATATAATAATAATAATTAGAAGGAAACACTTGGGCGACTTAATTCTGTACGTTACTATAATACCACATTAAATATCGCAATAAAAATATATTCATTTATTTATACATACTAGATATATTGTTGACGCGAAAAATGCGTGTAGCAAATATATTTGTAACTATATAAAAAATATTATTATGTCAAACACATAATATCATACCAAGTATGAAGAAGAACGTTCCCAAATGATTTGGCACGTCAAGAGAGTGAGCGATGAAAGACTGGTAAGAAATATAGTATATGGAGCATGGGTGAGTGGTACGAGAGGTCGGGAGAAGCCTCGGTTGACTTCTGAAATCACAGTTATGATGTTACGGGAGGAAGGTCAAGGGAAAAGTATGAGGAGCTCCGGAAGAGGTATGTATGAGGTATGAGGTTAAGTATATAGGGACCGTTGCGTTTAACGCTCCGTTTTGTCTCAGTACCCCGCTGAGTATAATGACCGTAGACTCTCTCTGCTTACTTTCATATTTTTGTACTTGTTGCGATGGCAACGTGTATTTAACGCGTTCACGTGACAACTAGTGTAAGTAAACAAATCCTAGAGAGATTGGGAGGGTGATTCGATCAATTTAGATTTATCTATATGAAATTTATTTATAGATATTTTAGATCCTTTCTTTTACATATCTAACCTAGTTTTTGAATTTTAAAATAAATCATCACATTTAACTCCTTGGCTTTAAAATTCTAGTTACATAACATACTATATTTTTCATCTTTTTAATGAATTTGAAAAAGTAAAGGAAGAAATTTGAAATTTTAAACAAAGAAGCAGTTTCACGCTTCATCTAGTATAGAGGGTAGTCAAAGACAATTTAGTATCAAGACACTGTTCTCAATTTTCCGCCCGAAATCGAGACACTGTGTGTTGAGTGCCATAACTTAACACCGCGCTTTGTCTTGCCAGAGTGGAGAAATGAAAATAATCATATCATATATGCAACCTGTCGCGTTTACAATCAGACGCTGTCAATAGATCCTCGATAAAGTTAGATGTGTGATTTGAATGTGCTACTATGTTGAGAACTATATATAATAACTTTTATCTATATATATTTATATAGATAAAAAGTAAAATTTTTATTAATGATACCGATCTATATTAATTTAGTGCGGTATCGGAACTACATTTGAAGAAACATAGATACTAATGAGATATTTTATTTTCGGATTTATACGGATTAATCGTTATATTTTGGTATTAGAACATATATTTTTGAAAATTTGACGTTTCGAATACTATACAGTAGTCCGTGGTCACAGGTAGATTGGTGTAACAAAGTATACGAGATTAAAAAAATTAGGCCTTAAAAATTCATATATATATAGGAATCTAAAGCTCAATACTTATATCTGAAGATTTTTATATACCAAAAATATATAAAAATAATAATACTGAATTTTGTATAATTTCTGAATAATTATACAATAATGTAAATAAAATAAAAATGGATTTATATGATCTGTATATAATTATATTTTACCGATAAAACATTTTTAATTACGCCTGCAGTTACAATATCAGAAAGCAGCTGAGAAGGGCTGACTCAACACTGGTTCTTTTAAACGTCAAATACCTATGTATTTCTTTTTGAATCATATTTAATATTAATATATCTTTCCATTAAGAAAAATATTGTTGTATGTAATAAGCTTTATTTATTATAGCAGTCAAGGTAGTCAGAGAGAATCCAGTGTGTAAATACTGTGTTCTCTTTTATTTTGTTATATATATTTTATTCTCTTGACCCTTCATACCTACCATTAGGCGGGGCTAAGGGGTCAAGAAAAAAAATAAACTGAAGGATCGAAGCGTCAAATGCACACACTATCAAAATAAAAATTTGGTGTATCCATGTTTTCTAGCTAAATTTCTAATTAATGCTAGACCGATTTTGATGTGACTTTTACAGGCAGCTTTTGTAATAAGAAGTAATTAAGACTACTTTAATTTAAAATAAAAATAAGATTTTAAATGTGCGTGTAATTTCAATATATAAAATGTTTTTTTATTTATATATAATTACCCCTTTACATTTTCGTTATCATTTCTTGATAATTTGTCCTTGATGCGTGCACCATTTTTTTTTAAATAATTTTATTATTTAATCCAGAAGGGTCTTAAATGAGTGATACAAATCAACTACATTTGAAATCTGTTAATAGCGACTATATATTTAATTATTTGAACCTTGGCCTAAATTAACAAATAGAGATTCGCGAAATAATCTTTTTCGTCAATCTCTGACTTCCCTTTAATAAAATCTTTTCTGATAAGTCACAGACAAACAATTCTTTGTAATAAACATACAATGAAAAATGAAAAAAGTATTTACAGTGTTTTTTTTTTATATTTATATTTATTTTTTTTGTTAATTTAATAAAACCTTTTTATATATAAAGTTAGTGTTTCATGTAACTTGTGATCTATATACATAGATATTGCCACTAAAATTATAATTTAAGAAATTTTTATTAAAAAAAATTTTTGACATATACATACGATTTTATTTTTTTTAATTTTAATATTTACAAAGCAGGACTTCCCCCGACATGTGGAATTAAATTCAATGTCATTTTTTTGCGTCTCACACACTATTTTCTTTGATAAAATCAAAATGTATTATAATCTTACTAAGATTTCAGCACCAGATACAGGTTCTTCCCAATAATCGTCTCTTCAAAATTTTCGCTAAAAACATTTCCGCGACAGGATTAACAATCTTGACAGCTCGATTAAATATATATTGATGGGTGTTATTTTTTAAAATTTATTTTTTTAAAAGTAAATAAAAAAAATCAAATTATAAATAATAACGCATAATTAATATTATCTACATTCAATAAAAAAAATCAAATCAAACAGCTATATCTAAAACCGACCTACTTACCCGGGAATTACATATAATTTGTCGTATGTATGGTAAACGGGTAGTCTGAATATATACGACTATCGTGGACTCAAATCCCACACAGAGCAGAGATTTTCATATTTAGCAATATATATATATATATATATATATATATATATATATATATATATATATATATATATATATATATATATATATATATATATATATATATATATATATATATATATATATATATATATATATATATATATATATATATATATATTGCTAAATATGAAAATCTTTCAGAATTTTGATGTATTAAGTTTTTTGTACAATAGATAAAGTTAGTGCTAAAAATGTCCACGTGCAAGCGATAACATATGCCTAGACTAGATACATTTATCACTTAATCACAGTTAATCAGATTACTTTCGTTGCATATAATTCGGTGTTCCGCTCACAATTCACGGAGAAATCCAGCGATTTTTTTTGATAAAAAATTCATTGCCCTGCGTTTTCTTTACAAATATAATTCAAATTTGAATATAAGAACTTATCAAGATATAGGCATGATGGCGTCTAACATGACAGTTGTAAAAGAAAAAAAAGACGTGAAATTTCAAACTTCTAAAGCCAATTTGATGCCAGATAAGTTGCAAGAGAAGATGAACAAGATTCGCAGCATCCAAGTATCTGGCTCTGCTAGACATTGGTACAGCGTGTGTAAGACTAGAAATCAACATAAATAACGTTAAGTTTCTAAGTAAGTGATATTAGATTGAACGAAAATAAATAAATATATAAAAAATATTGCATGAAAAATGATAAATTTAAATAAACACCATAAAAATACCATGGATTCATCGTATGGATGAACATTGAGTTAAAGGTAGAGTAGTCAAGTGCCTGGTACTGGCAAGCCGAGTGTAGCGAGCTTCCTTTATAACGAGCATTTTACCTCAAGTGTTCAAATTCGTTTTGTATCTAACTAAATTTGAATAGTATGAAAATGTAACACAATAAAACACTTTGTATTGGAAGAAACATTTGTTTTTTTTTTATTTGATTCAAGATTTCCTGATTCAAGACATTTATATCAATAGCTTCCTTCAGCTTTGATTTTTTGATTAATTTATTGGCATTCTAGACACTGATCGACTTTTCAGCTATTTAGTCAGTCAATATAAAATAAGCTGATTGTGGTGTGATGGTATATAGCGTATGACTGTAAATGCAATCGGTTGCGGGTGCGAGTCTCAATCGGGGGTGTTATAATGTTTAAAATATCTTCACTTCCTCGCTCTGATAAGACAAAGTGCGGCGTTGAGTTCCGTCACTTAACAGGTAATGTCTGAAGCCAAAAAAAAGAATATATACTACTTGAAACATCGATTTGTGCTGCTTTTTTCACGTGTATGTCTACGAGGTGAGACGTAACTTAAAACAATTTTCTATATTTTATAACAGCTCCATTATATTCTAAATAAAAAAATATTGTGTATTTAATACAGAATCTAAAAGGGATACGTCTATAAGAGCTCGCCCTGGCAAGGATTTTATATCAATGCTTGTAATAGTAAGCTTTTCTTTTGTAATCGGGTCATAGAGTAGCGAAGCAAAAGAAAAAATGGACCATTACAAACAAAGAGAAAACAATTGAAACTCTCTGTCTCTCTTTTTTTCAAGTGTCATTTGACAAGGATATGTATATGTATAGGTCTCTCATCTTTCCTCTTTTGTTATCTGTTGACCACTTGCATCCACAAGCCTGTCTACGCTTCCCCTACTCTATGCATCGGATTTGGAAACGTTTGCAAAATTTCAAGCAAATTTTGTAATATTAATTGATTTTTATTTACATTAGCTTTATACTAATAAAAGCGTGGTAATTAACACTGGAACATCGCCTTGAAAGTTAAACATTTAAAGTAACTGTTGATCGATTTTCCTAGATATATGTAGATCATAATGGCGCAGTGGGACAGCGTGTGACTGTAAAAGCGATTGAATGCGAGTTTGATTCCAACTTGGAGATGATATTAAAAATTTGTATTCTGAAAACGCAATGTCTCGATTTCAGGCGGAAAGCAGTCAACGGAGTGTCTTAACACTATAGTCTGTAACTACACTGCTTTTTTTTGTTTATATATATATATATATATATATATATATATATATACATATACATATATATATATTTACTATTTTTAAAGTGTTATTCCACACTTAGGATTAGAAAACATTTTTGAAAAAACGTATAAAAAAATCCAAGCGGCCCGGTTCCAATCCCGCTGCGTTCAAAATTTTTATACGTTTTTTCAAAAAAAAATTATATATATATATATATATATATATATATATATATATATATATATATATATATATATATAGAGAGAGAGAGAGAGAGAAAGAGAGGACTACATAAATCACAAAAATTATTATAAATAGTATCGTGAAAATTCATGGACGCCCATAAGTCCGTGGTCTCAACAACCTCAAAAACAAAAAAATACCAAACTGCTACGCGGGATGAAGCGTGAAACAATTAACAAATAATACTTGATAAAAATATTGTGAATTTAGTCTAATAAATGTTTGGAGTATTTGTTATATAAATATTGGTATGATGCAAGCTTAAGAAGATTTCAAATCGAAGATTTAAATCGATTGAGATTATTGAAACTGCATCAATCTCAATACGTCTTAATCGATTTCGCAATATATTCCAACGTTGTTTACTTTCGTCCATTACACGAACGTCAATTGATATAGATATATATATACGTTGACTGACGGAAATATCTAGGGCGCGCTACGTTTGGGCGGGCGGCAGTATCAAAACAGTTCTCGTCTGAGGCAATCTATAATTCAAATTTTAAATTGTTCAAAGAAGTTTTGTTATTATTTCTTAAAATGGGCGCAGAAGATCCTAATATGCTAGTGGCAGTGGAGTTTGAGGTGTACGGGCAGGTTCAGGGTAATGTAATTATTTTTTTAGCTTCACGTTTCTATCCTGCATTGCAGGGTAGACAAGAAGTACCTGGTGTCAAGATACTCCGTACTCCGCTTTCTGCTGAATTCGAGACATAGCGAATTGAGTGGCGGAACTCAACGCTTTGTAAAAAAGGGCCCCTCAAGCCTACACTTGGGTCGGAAGTCACAGGCACTGTTTCGAGTTTCTCTCTAAAGATGATGGGCATCCACATGGTGAACATCATGGATTGCCTCATGGCATTGCCTCATGGCATTCCATGAATCCAAAGCATTCCATCTACGGTTTCTTCCAGTTTTAACTAAATTAGGTCATAGATAATAAGGTGCAGGTCGCAGGTTCTTTGTTTTAGCTTGCACCGATAAAAACAACACAGCTTTGTTATTACATCGATACATTTGTATCGGTTAACATAAAACGAGGCCATTGTTTATCATATCGTATAATGCAGTGGGAACAGCGTGACTGTAAACGCAATGTTGTGGGTTCGATTCCCTCTTGGATGATTATATTTAAAATGTATATTCATTCTCTCCGTTTTGGTAAAACTAACCGCGGCGTTGAGTTCCACACACAACACACAATGTCTCGATTTTGAGCAGAAAGCAGTCAACGAAATGTCTTGACATTAGGTTATCTCTGATTACGTTTGTATTTGGGATAAAGCGTGAAGTTAAAATACGGTACGCTATTGTAAATAGATTGATTTCTACTGAAGTAAGTTATCAATATAATAGCATTATTTCACGTTTAATCTACAAACATAAGTGGATTATAGTTATTACAGCTGTTATCTGCTCTAATTCGTATTAATTTACTTTGAAATTCTTATCTTCTGATGGATTAGTAAGTATTTGTTATAACTATACTTTTTTAGTTTGAATCATATTTTGAATTTGAGATATAAAATTTTGAATTTAGTGATTTTTAAACGTTTTTTTAGATTTATTGTAGTGTTTATTTATTTTTTAATTTCGTTAATTATTTCTATTTTCTTGAGGCCGGTCGTGGCGCGGTGTGACAGCGTCTGACTGTAAACACGATCGGTTATGGGTTCGATCACCACTCGGGGGAGTGATTATATTTAAATTATTTTCACTTCCCCGCTCTGGTTCCACCACTCAACACGCAATGTCTCGAATTCGGTGGAAAGTGAAGTACGGAGTGTGTTGACACTAGGTACTTTCTGTCTACCCTGCTATGCGGGATGAAAGCGTGAAGCTAAAAAAAAAAATTCTATATTTTTATCTAATTTTAATTTCACTCAGATGCACACATTGTAATCAAAGTTACATTTTAAATGTTGGTCAGAGTGTTATAACTGATGATACTGTTTTTACCGTCCTGGGCTTGTGAATACGTCCACACCCGTACATACTATAAGGTGTTCAAAACGTAGGGTTTTCTAAAATTATTTGTTGAATATCAATATATACGTATAATAAGATTTATGATCAATGCTATTTTTACACATTTAAATGAAACTATTTTAAATGGATTAATCGAGTATATTTTGGTATTCAAAAATACATTTTTGAAAACCCGGTACTTTAAAAACTTTACAGTTGTCCGTGGTCACAGGTAGACTGAGGTGGCATTCGATTGTCAGTTGAAAAATTAATTATATCAATCTACCACGTTCTCCAACATCAGATTCCGCAAAATGTATTTTTGAATACCGAAATATACGTGATTAATCCCTTTATTCATTTGAAATATATGCGATTAATCCGTTCAATATGGTTTCATTTAAAATTGTTTTTATGACGTATTTTCTTACGGTATTCTGAAGGACCCCCCGAAGAACATGTATGGAGAGGATAATGACTGTGGACGAGGCCGCAAGGGATAAAGCGTGAAAAAAAATATTTCCGTCGACTTTGATAAAGATTCGCGACTTCACTCAACTAGAGTAGTTACAAATTAAATTTGGCCATTGATCTTGTGTATATTTTTGTCCTTGATAGCACTTTGTTTTTCATACTGAAGCTTGTTTACAAAAGTTATTTATGTCGTATGAATGGAACTGGCAATACAGACTGTCCGGTATAAATATAATGAATAAGAGATGAAAAGCATCCAGTCTAATGTCCAGGAAGTTTTCTTTTTTTTTAGCTTCACGCTTTTATCCGGGTAGGGTACACAGGAAGTACCTAGTGTCAAGACACTCCGTACTTCGCTTTCCATCGAATTCGAGACATTGCTTGTTGAGTGGTGGAACTCAACGTCACACTTTCTCTTTTACCAGAGCGAGGAAGTGAAAATAATTGAATTATAATCACTCCCCCGAGTGGGGATCGAACCCTCAACCGATCGCGTTTACAGTCAGACGCTGTCCCACTGCGCCAGGACCAGCCTCAAGTATAATTATATCTAGTTTCATTGCAATCGTAAAATTTATTTTTATTCACATTTTTGGATTCAATCTAGTAACACTCGTTCCTCCTTTTTTGTTTATAATTTTGAATGTACAGAATAGATACTTCTAGAGTTTTATTATAAGTTCGGATAAGTGTAGGCCGGCTTCAAAGTATTGAAAATACCAAAGTCGGTGTCTTATTTAATGCTAGTTGTGGCACGTAACATCGTTTGTTTGAACTGAACTTTGTAATTGCCCGTCTTTTTCATTTACTTAAAATTACGTTAGTCCAATTCAAATAGTTTTATTTAAAAGCAATAAGTTACTTACTTCATTTTTTATAATTTACCACCAGTTCACTAAAGCCTATGCCTCAAACCTGAGAGGAGTCGGTGCAAGGAACTCAGTGGGACTTTCTGTATTTATTAAAATGCCAGAAATATACAAATAAATAATTAAATTTAATTTGAGTTAAATTATCTCTTAGGGGTTTGCTTCTACAATTCCTAAGAAACATAGTACTTCCAGTACTGTACGCTGTTTGTTAGTCATCCCGTAAGTAACGGAATACTCGTGCTACTGACTCATTTTACACTCTATAGTGGTATATCAACCTCAAATAACCGTAAAATGAAGATACGTCAAGAATTTTTTAACTAAAAATATGTTTTACATTTACAAAGTGCTTGAAATTAAAGTGGGATTATTTTAATTTAATTTTAAAGTACTTTTTCCTGTTTTTATTTAAAAAAAACCTTTACAAGGAAGAAATTGTGAAAAATACTTATTAACTTGAGACCGGTCGTGGCTCAGTGGGACAGCGTCTGACTGAAAACGTGATCGAATGTGGGTTCAATCCCCACTCGGGGGAGTGAACACATATTCGTCACCTTTCAACACACAATGTCTCGAATTCGGTGGAAAGTGAAGTACAGTGTGTCTAAATACAAGATACTTTCTATCTACCCCAATATGAGGGATAAAATCGTCAAGTTAAAAAAAACAATGTTAACAATTATATTCTCGAAACGCCATAAGCTAAGAACCAACCAACCAACCAACAATTATCAAGAATATTGAAATTCTTATAGTTTTTTGTTAGAACTTATTTACGTTGTTAGCATCTCTGTAGAGAGAGTTTTACAAATACCTACTACCCAAAGAATATTAACGCTTACCAAGAGACGCGGGTTCGAATTCCATTGCGTTCAAAATTTTATAGATTTTTTAAAAATGTATTCTAGTCCGAAGTGTGGAATAGCACTTCAGAAAACAGTAAAATAAACAGTGTTTTTTTTTATGTTTCAGGGTGTTTCTTTACAAAATACTGTAAGGATTTGGCTGTACAACTAGGCATTTGTGGTTGGGTGAAGAACACAAAGAAAGGCACCATCGTCGGCAAAATACAAGGGACTAAAGCAAACTTGGATCATATGTGAGCGATTTAATGATTTATATACAAATTTTGGATTTTGGTACAGGTGTATTTGAAGACATCCGGGTACAGCGGAAAATTTTTAAATAATTTTAATTTCGGCGCTTTGATATATGGCGGCGTTAAGTTCTGTGTTCAAAAGGGCGTTTAAAATTAGGACTGAATGTGGAAAATCGAATGTCTTTGTGGAATAAAGTGAAGCATCAAGCAAAACGTGTTAAAATTACTTATACAGGTTTTTTTTATTTTAGAACTATTAGTTTTTAAATATAATATATTAATTAAGGTAAACGTTGGTCAATTTGAAATCTGTATCTGACATCTGGTAAAAATATATATTTTTTTAAATTAAGGTGATTGTGGATACCAGACCGATTGGTAACTCCAGTAAAACCAGACGGTGCTCCTCGACCACCACTAGGCGAGGCTATAGGAACGCTCCAATCTTCCGCGAACGACAACAATAATAAAATAATCTATAATATAATTCAAGACATAATTTATAATTTATTTATATCCCATTATAAACAAGTCTTCGGAGCTATTTATATTGTTACATTATATCACCTGCTTATACTTGGATTAGCTCCAAGTTCATCGCTAACGAGCGCTCAGTTCCGTCAACAAGTGGTTTTAGCCATTGTGAACAAAGTAACAGTATTATATTTATGAACGGATACGGTACAAAATCACTTCCTATACAAATTCAGGTTGCGTGAACGAATGACGTTAACTAAACGAGACGACGATTTTATAATTATTATAATTATTTTTTAATAGCTTTATCCCGCATAGCAGGGTAGACAAGAGTACTGCCTGTTAGTGTCGAGACACTCCGTACTCCGCTTTCCACCGAATGAGACTTTGCATATTCAGTGGCGGAACTGAACACTGGGCTTTTGTCTATGTCTTACCAGAGCTTTTTTATTTTATTTTATTTTTCAATATTATGTTGAGCTAATTCATAAGTATAGTGTACAATGACATCTATAAATGTTTTTCTTATATATTTTTTTCTATACGGTATATTATATGTTGGTCAGATATTAGTAGCTACAATTTGATTATACAATAGATAGAATAGAGATTACATAAACCAGATATTCTGTATGACCAGACAACGAAAAACATGTTGAGGCATGATTCTTTTGGTTTAAATTATTATATTTTTATTTATTAAAGCAATAAAATTAAACGTTTGTGGATAAAAATATAGTATACTCTATTCCGATTAGCAATAATGAGAAAAAAGGCGGTAGAATTTCAAATTGTAGAATATTTTTTTAACTTCCCGTTTCATCGGCCAGATAGGGTAGGTACAGACAACGTAGTGTCAAGCCACTTCGTTCTCTGTTTTGCGTCCGAATCCGTGACGTTGTATGTTCAATGGCGGAACTTAACGCCGTGTTTTGTCTTCTCAGTGCGAGGAATAACTTAATCACTACCGAAAATATTACCAACCATCCTTTTCACAGTCAGATGGTCTTTTATATTTAATTTAATTTTTTTTAGTATTTTATGCAGTGAATATGTGATGTTAGAGTTTATATAAAAAAACTTTGTAAAACATGTCAAAATCATCTGACATAAGGTATTTTTGACAGCGCAAATGGCGGGAAAATGGAGGAAAAGATGACAAATAAAAAATTAGTCTACAACTCGATCTTCACTCCCTACATTTTATATACGAGCTACTGAAACAAAACATATTGTGCAACATGCTTTGTTTAATCAGCATTTGATTTATTTTTATACTTTAATTACTTCTGGAAATGACTTTATTATCTGTGTTTATTTAGACTTTATACGAAGAAAATACTTTAAGCCTATTTTATATAGAACTTAAAATATATCTACTGTTTATTACACCCAATGAGTGTTTGTGATAATGGATCTAACCCATGTTGTAAATAGTGGGTTCAAATTCTTTAAACTTAACATTGAATATTGAACTAATAATTAGTAATTAAAAATTATTAATTATATTAACGAGATTGACAAAAGTGGAGTAGATTTGTGTAAATTTCATATAAATACTAAGAATATTATATTTAATGGAATAGACGTTTATTCATCTTTTTTGACGATATTTAATTGATTTCCGTACAAAATTAAGAAGAATCCTTTATTCTTCTTTGGTGGGCTTTAAACATGCAACGTATTGTTCTTATAACAACTGTAATATACAGTTTTTTTTATTTCACCACGTTTCTTTCTCCACAATAGTGTAGTCAGGGGGAACCTTGTGGCAAGACATTCTGTTCTCTATTTTTTGATCGGCGGAACTTAACACAGCACCTTGTTTTATCAGAGCGGGGAACTTAAAATGATGGAACCCACAACTGATTGCGGTTACAATCAACAATATTACAGCCAATTATGTCAAACACACGATGTCTGGAATTGAGACTGAAAGAAGAGAACGGAGTGTCCTATAGTGTAAAGCACTCTGTTAACTTCATTTTGTTTTTTATAAGTCCCTTTTCACACTATTTTTTTGTATAGAATCTAACCATTATTATGTTAACTATAAACGTTTTGTTACAGGATCGACTGGCTCAGTAATCAAGGCTCTCCGGGATGTCAAATTGAAAAGTGCGATCTCACAAACTGGCAATACCTCGCGCGATTGGACTATAACAGCTTCAGCATACGTTTTTAAATAAACATCTTATATATATACTTCTTTTATTGTTTATTGGCTAATTCATATTTAAATATTGACTTTTTTAGCTATTATATTTACATATATATATATATATATATATATATATATATATATATATATTTATATATATATATATATATATATATATATATATATATATATATATATATTTATATATGTATAAAAGGGATACAAAAAAATTACTTCAAGTTATATACCGCTTGTTTATTTTTTACTTTAGCTCGGGGTTTTCTAATTATAAATAGAAATAATTCAGTGTAATACAAAGTAAATATCCGTAAATTGTGTGCGAGGCCTGTTTAATACTACCAAGTATTTAATATTGTGCTATCTTTTCGTCATTATGATATGTTTTCCTTTGAAAGATTATAATATTATGCACTTTACAGAAACAATAAACGAATGTCACAAAAAATATATGGTGCCGTGGAACACCGTCTGACTCTGAACGCGATAGATTGTGATTTTCATTTTCTCGATTTGGTAGGAGAGAGCGCGGCGTTGAGTTACGCCACTCAACAAGTAATGTCTCGAATTCTGGTGGAAAACGGAGGTATGGTGTGTACACTAGATACTTCCTGTCTACTTTGCTATGCGGGATAAAAGCGAGAGTGTGAGAGTTTGTATAAATATAAATATGTACTTACAAAATTTTTATGTAATTAAGTTTACATCATGTTGAGTTATTAAAATATCAATTTCTTTATAATGTTTTTATATAAATAAGAGCTGACTGTATGTGCGAATGTCATAGTAATAATGAAGAAAAACGTGCTCAGGTGGTTTGGCATGTTTGGAGAATGAATGATGAAAGAATGGTAAGAAAGATTTAGGAAGCCAAGGTGAGTGGTACGAGAGGTCGGGAGAGACCTCGGTTGACCTTCAAAAAATACAGTATCGAAGATACTGGAGGAAGGTCATGTAGAAAGCATGAGGACCCCCCGAAGGGCATGTATGAAGAGAATAATGAGTGTGGACGAGGCGAAAGAGGTGTGCAGGGTCCGTAGCGTTTGGCGCTCTGCTATTTCTGACTACGCCGCAAGGGATAAAGCGCTCTAACAAAAAAAATTAAGAGGGTGTCATGATTGGGCTAGCTTCTACCTGTTGTGGGTTCTCATGCTGGAGAGAGTTCATTACATGTGGTTTAAGAGTCTTGATCTTTTTTTACAAAAATTATGGTTAGTATGTAAAGAAGAAATATACAAAACCAATAATTTTCGTGTTGACAATAATTTTTAATAATAATGATAATTTTTAAAATATTTTTAAAAAATAAATTTTAAATGAATTTATTTTAAAAATATAGAAAAGTAATAATTTTTGTGATAACAATATTTTTCCTACAAATATATTTGTAATTTGTAATACATATATATTTGTAGGAAAAATAATAAAAAATAATGTTACTAAGGCAACGCGTAGTTTACGTGTCAGCAACACTATCGTCTAAATCTTAATTATAAAATATATTTATATTTAATCAATTAATAGATTATCTATTAAGATTATCCATCAAGGCAGGATATTTATTTTTGAATAACACCGCTCGAAGATAACCCTGGCTGAGATAACGGGAAGAACCTAGATATCCGTTGAAAAATATAAACAATGTTTTGTTTTTAATTTTATCATATCTAGAGTGTATAAATACACTAACATTATACCCTAGCTTCGTCCAGAAGTATTTTTTCCGAAATAGAATTCATATTTTTAATCTGTAGATACCATGCCAAGGTTGAGCGAGGATGTTTATTTCAACAAGCTGGATTCCAAGGTATTCTGTGTAGAATCCTTAAGATCCTGGGCTCAATGGGCGGAGTGGAGAAACCTGAAAGCTATGGAGAAACCTATGTTTCGAAGTTCGAATCGGTCTTTGACTCTAAGCACAGCAAATGAAGACCCAACCACCTGCGGCGATCAGATACAACATTTTCCATGGTGCCCGCAATAGACGCGGATCTTTATGGGTAAGATGTGTTTACTTACAAGCAATATGGAAGCCAACACTTGCTTTACTGATATAGTCGCCGTGGCTGAAATCGTTTGGCAACGAACCGATAGTACTAATATTAATGAAATATTTATTTTTATAATATTTATATACATTCGTTTGCATTGATATATATGGGTATAGGTAATCGCAATATCATAGTTCCTTCAATACCGCGTGAGATAGATCGATTTTGCTCTTGTATCCCTCGGAATACCGCATATTTGATATTATACTTTAATTTCTAATTGAATAAAGAGAGAAACTATAGGTTTGCTTTAATAACCACCTATTATTCAAATGTTCTTATATTATGCAACATAAAATTATTTATTTCTTAAAAACAAGAATGGTTAATTTCAAGTATATTTCAAGTATCATTCTTCAATGAGCTTTGCTATTTGAAAGCATTAATTTGTCCTTATTTTTATCAATAGTTGTATGATATTTTTAATTCAGTGTTATTCATATACCAGTATTACTATGGCTAACCTCTGGTGATAAATTTGGACAATATGCTTTTAAAAAACAAATAGCATTTTTTAGCAGTATCATTTCCGAGCTAGCTTCTGTGTAAACTGACAATATATTCTGATTCTAAAAACGAAGCCGGTTGTGGCGCTGTGGGACAATATCTGACTGTAAACGCGACTGGTTGTGGGTTCAATTTCCACTGGGGCGAATAATTATATTTAAATTATTTTTCATTTCCTCGCTCTGATATGACAACGTGCGGCGTTGAATTCCGTATTTCATCATGCAATGTCTTGGATTCGGCGGAAAGCGGTGTACGGAGTGTCTTGACACTAGTTACTTCTCAGACAAGAATCCCGCATAGCAGGTAGTCACCTTTCTATGCGAAATAAAAGCGTGATGCTAAAATAAAATAAATAAATACAAAAATACAAATGCTCTCTCAGCTTCTCGGCTGCTAGGCTGAATCGAGAGGATATATCACTAGACAAGCGTCAGATACTCTCCTCTGATACCACCAGAGTCAAATACCACTATTTCTTGCTATAACGTTTTTAAAAGGACCTGTGTCAGATGCAGATGCATCAGATGTTCCAGATACACGTGTTTTGAAGTCTACATATAAAGCGCCGCGGGAACTTACGGGAATGCCATTTACGTACGTTAAATCTCATTTGGGACCCACGTGATGATAAAAGTTATCCATTAAAACGCTTTTTATCGGCGCCACGATGACATCTTACTGTTATCCTAATAATAATATTTTCATGAATATGCTGAGTAATGATGATATTTTTCCACATAACAGCGTAGACCGAAACTACTTAGTGTCAAGACACTTCGTACTTTGCATTCGCATTGCTATGCGGGTAGACAGAAACCCTGCATGGTAGACAGAAAATACGTAGCGTCAAGACACTCCGTACTTCGCTTTCCACCGAATTCGAGACATTGCGTGTTGAGTGGTGGTCTTTACCAGAGCAACGAAGTGAAAATAATTCAAATATAATCATAATAATTTACATATAATCCCCCGAATGGGGATCGAACCCACAACATTATAGTCAGTTACTTGTTAATTTTAATTTACCATAAACAAAGATATATCATGTCGAGTCGTGAAACTAGCACCTTTATGTTTTCAAAGCAAGGATGCTTATATAATATTATTAAAACATATTTCAGTTTATCGCTATGGTATTGTTAGAGTAGGTATGTCAAAAATATGTATGTACTTTTACAGAACTGTTTTTGTAAAAATACATACATATTTTAAGATAAGATCTCAATTATTATTTTTAATTCATAATATTTCTAATGTGTATATGTTGTGGGCTTATTGGCCTTTTCAGCGTCCGCGGGTTTTGGGGGAGGTTGAGCTAGAAGAGCTCTGACCTTGGCGTGGAGACCTCGAGAGGAGACCATACACTTAAAATCATAGTGTCTCAAGGGCGCCTCCTGTGAGGCTCGAACCTTGGTTTGTATATTTGGCCTATTGGCATCAGGCGGTCATAATCATTATGTTTCCAACGAAGTGTAGGTTAAATATTTCATATCATCGTTTACATATTTTACTTAATAAACCACAAACAAATAAATATAGAGGAAATTCGGGTAAAATGGCTTATAATACAAGTTACTTTTATGTAAATCTATTTTGTTAACGATGCTACGTTGTGTTTTAATATTTATTTCTTTTTAATTTTTTTGCGTACAATTCTCAAATGTAAGTAGACAAAATCAAAGAAATAAAGGTTATTTGAAGTCTAACTAAATTACATTGTTTTTATGTCCCCGCCTCTGGTATGAAAAAACAGGGCGTTTTGACACTCAACTGGTAATGTACTGATTGAGGCCTAATAGTAAAGGCCAAAGTATACTAATTTGATTATCTTTAACTACTCTGCTATACTGGTAAAGATTAAAGCTAATTTAGTTAAATTTAAATATAAAAAGACTAAATTAAAGTTTCACACACATCGTATACAAAAATCAAAAGCGATAAGGGAAAAGCTGTCGACCAATAACCATACAAAATGATAACACGTTTGATAAAATAACGTATATTTATTTACTAGTTACATACAAATGTATATATAGATAGAACTATTTACATAAGCCTATAAGCTAGCGACTGTACAACTTAGAATGTTTAAATAATACTTAAAATATTTTTACAAATATATTAATAAATATTAAATGATAATAATTACTTCTCATGCTTTAAATTATATTTATTTTTGAATAAAGAAAAGGAGCCCTCTTTTATCTATATACTAATACCTAATACATATTAAGTATTGGCAACTTCTTCTCTCTCCGTATTCTCTCTTCAAATGTTAGCTCAAATTATTTAGCTTTTTAGGTTATAATGTGTTAAGCTTACATACATATTTGATATACCACATTATTACCATACTGTGTATTGGGAATCAAGATTTTAAGGTCTAGTTAGTTACATTGAGAATATAAAATATTTAATATTATCTTTCATGAATTTAATGGTGAGGACGGTCGTGGCGCAGTGTGACAGCGTCTGACTGTAAACGCGATCGGTTGTGGGTTCGATCCCCACTCGGGGGAGTGATTATATTTAAATTATTTTTACTTCCTCGCTCTGGTAAAGACAAAGAGCGGTGTTGAGTTCCACCACCCAACACGCAATGTCTTGAACATGGTGGAAAGCGAAGTACGGAGTGTCTTGACACTAGGTACTTTCTGCCTACCCTGCTATGCGGGATAAAAGCGTGAAGCAAAAAAAAAAGAATTTAATGGTAATTAAGAAGCGAATATGAAGATTTTTAGTTGGTGTATATGTACTGTGGATTCTTTACTTAAAAAGTAAAATATAAACTCATAATATTTAATTTAATATATTTAACAAATATAAGAATCTGCTACCAATTCGGAAAAAAAGCACTGCCCCGAGAAGAACTGGCGAAAGAAACTCGGCGAGTGGCGAACAAATATTTTTTTTCTATTTAAAAAAATAACAAATGAATATTTTCTAAATTTTATATTCTAGCAACACACGAGACACATTAGAACGTAGAAACATATACAGCAGATACTACAGTATTTAATATTGGAATTCAGAACAGCCTTCCCTCTGACTGCTTTTTTTTTGAATATTTGTTTCCTATATATCACTTGATACACAATATAACTGAGAAGTAATAATATTTGTGAATAAACAAATAAACAGAAATATATCAAATATTGTATATTTTTTTAATTTTATAATAAAATGCATTATTAATATATGACTATTTCACATCAACTTTAGTTTTTTTTCAAATTAAAAACTTGGTCATTCGCAAATTTTCATATTTATATATAAAATTTATGGTTTTTTATTAGTTATCTGTAGTACTTTAAAAATAAATTGACAGTAGAGTGACACGAGGGGGAGTGTATTGACAATAACATCTCAATAATAACAATTTTGAGTCACATAACCTGTTTCATAGAGCGAAGGATTTTTTTTTTAAAAAACAAGTTTAATTTTCAGTTTTAAATTATATTATTATCGTATTTAATATATAATAAAATTCCTTAACAACATTATTCAGTTATCACTGAAATAATACGAACATTGCGCTTATGTGCATAGTATTAAATAAATAACGAAATGTCTGAAAAAAATAAATACAGCACAGATAATTAAGTAAATGTACAATTATTAAAAAAAATGTTAATTACAGATAATATTTACAACAATTGCGTCTAGCTACGAACTGATTCGTAATAATAAGTAATAAATATTTTAAATGGCTTATTCTATTTGTGGCAACTTTACTATTTTTGTAAATACACAAATTATAATTAAGGTTTATATTCACTAAGTAAAAATATATGAACAATTCACGAATTATTTAAAACATACATATATGTAAATTGATAACGGAACAAATAACAAACTTAAATTTTATAAATACTCTATATATCTATATTTCTTTTTATAATGAAAATTGATTAAAATATATAGTATTTTTTTAAGCTGTGGTGATATCTTTTTTTTTATTTAATTTCTATAACATCATACTGTATTCAAATAATCAAATATAAAATAAATCATAATCAACTTTTTTTTTATATTATCCAATTTAATGCTTATTATAGCAAATGTATCTTACGCTTATTTGGAGTAAAATATATCTTAATATATCTTATTAGAGGTAACGTCGTAAAACGTGTATTATATAGACACGCGTAGGAAAATCTTGCATTTTTCACAAGTGCAATGTGTTTGACACACACTTTTAATGTCAACGGGTCTACCAGTATACGTACATTGCTTTTCATGTGCGAATCATCGTAATATCAAATATTTAAAAATGACACAAATATTGTCTCTAATAAAATGCAATATTCAAATATAGGCAAGAAAGGCATTTTTGTTCTACAATTTCTACACACAAATTTACCAAAATTTCAATACTAATAAACCTTATCTTTATATATTTATGTAGTGATTTAAAATATATATCTGAATCAATATTTTGTACATACTAGTCGCACAAATATATACACTAAAATGTATATGGAATTAAAAAGTATTTTAAATAATTATAATATTCATAGTTGTTTTATACATATATTTTCTATAAAATACATACGTACATATTTTTCTAGTTTAAGCCACTTTTAAATTCAAGTGATATGTTTTTAAGCAAATTGTAATACTTATAAGTAAATTACAATTATTTATAACAAAATTATCAATTTTATTATAAAAATTAAATTAATATTAAATACTTATTAATTCTAATTTCATTAAAACAATGCATTTTGCAACATTTATATGACATTTAGCAATAATACGATAAATCGCAAGCTAAAAGTAAGCAGCAAAAAAAAGCAAAAATTTAAATCTACTGAACGTCATTAATTTGTGAGCAGTAGAATTTTATTTCTCTTCTACACAATGCTGTGATTCCCAAAAACATAAATCGACTTACAAATAAAATATTAAAGCTACTTTTCAATAGTAAACGTGCGATATCTACCAAAAAAATAATACTCAACTAAAATCTTTCTATACAAAACTGAAAATGAGTTAATATACACAATGTACATATCACAAATGGCTCGGAGGTCACACCTTTTGTTCTGGTGTTTGCAATGGCACGCTTGCCTCCTCCTGCATTTTGGCTGGAGGGTCGGACCGCTTGTGCCTCTTAATTCTCTCCTTATGGAAGAACAGCCTGAGGTAGTGACATGGGAATACTACGCAGTCACCGGCTGGTTCCTCAGCGTCGATGTAGACGCCTCTAACCAACACTGAGTTAGAACAGTTCAAGACAATAAGAAGTGCTAAGCTGACGATGTGTGAGCACCAGTTACTTAGCTTCGGTGTTTCTATAAAAGAATATGGTTGATTAAATATTTTGCTTTAAATACAAAATTAGAATTTACACTTATAAATATAGACCAGGATTATTGTATATTTATAATAACAAAATTACTGAAATTACGTAATTAAGAATATGAATAAAGAAATGATAATATTAACTTCCTTTGATTAAAAAAAAACACAACGTTTAACTTTACACAATTCAACTCTATATTTTGATATGGAGTAGTAAACAGAGAACAGAGTGTATTGACTCTAGTTACTCTCTGCCAACTTTGGTAGACATGGGACACATGTGTTAAGATAAAAAAAAATTACCTGGAAAAAAATATATGTCCAATAGTCCCCAAATGCCTCTCCATACGTTGACAGTTGCTATGAACGATATAAGGTGGTACAGATCAGCTACCAGCAGACGTGGCGCGCCTTGCAACTTGGCGACCGCCCAGCGCATGGGCGCCTGAGCACCGAATGTGATCACCACTATCACGTAGCCTGCCACCTGTGGAATGGAAATTTTTGAAATATGCTTTTTTCATAGTAAAATCTTTGGGTTTCGTGATTGTTTAGACTTTACGGGAAAAGATGAATTAGAAAATCCATTATTTATCAATGTAATAAAATCCGAAAAGTTATCTGTACGTGTGTGCACGATCACGAAAACGGCTTACCCGTTTTAAAAGCGGTTTTGTGTATCAATTTCTTTCAATTGATAAGAGATTCCTTAATTTTACTTTTATCATAATCGGTTCATAAATCATAATTATTATAATTTTTAAAAGGTAATTTCTCTTTTAAAATATTTTTAGGTATTTAAAACAATGTTTTAATACTTATAGCTAGAATAAAGTTCACGCGAACAAAGGTAACTACTGAGTGAGTACTTTCTATAATTTTCTAAATGGAATAGAAGAAAATGATGTACAAGTACATCTTCCTCGCGGCTTAAATACATTATTATGCTAAATGATATTAATAGATAAAGCATCGACAGACGCGTCGCGACCGGCGCCTGCGCTGATCCCTGCGTCAACACGCCGCCCTATCTCTGTTAGCGGAGCGCTCTCGCTAAGTCGCGCTAAATTCTGTTGATACGCGGTTCAGACTCGAATAATGTAAACAATAAACATCATTGTATACGAATATATCGCGAAACCTACGAGGAAAAGGAAGTACCGGATATTTTTAAATAATATTATAGATGATATAATGGCGCAATGGGACCGCAGCCCCTATAATAAGTAAGTAAGGAAAAACTAGTGTGAAGACATTCAGTTATCGATTTTCTGTTCGTTATGATAAGACATTACATTTTACATGGCGGAACTTAACGCCGCGCTATATTCTAGCATAGCGTGAAAATTTCCAAGTAAATCTACAAGACCAACATTACAACGCTTACACACGTGTCAATTATTTCATAAGTCGTATGTTATATACTTAAAAGGTATTAAAAAAAAACTTGTGTGTGTCAGCAGGCTAGGCAAATTTTATTTTATATAAAATTTAATTCACTACAAACTGGATTTGTACCTTTTTTTTCTTTTTGTTATTTATTTCTCAATATAATCAGCTGTGCTTGGCAGAATTGATATGAATGGATATATATGTGTATATATATATATATATATATATATATATACAATCTTTTTTAATATAAATATAAATTTACGGCGGGGCTTTTTTCAACTAAGATTAGATATAATTATCCTTTACGGGTCTCTCCAAACAAAGGTGACCTCGTAAGTAATCGCGCCACGTGTTACTACTTACATAATATTATCGATTGTACGAATAATTGACAGCTCACTGAACTCCTACTGCATTTATTGTGAATTACAGATAACTATATTTTTATATTTTTAATTATTACTTCTAGAATTAAGAAGAAAAAAGAACATCATATATAAAAAAGTATTAGTAATTTTAATACGTTTTAAGTATATTTTTTTCTTTACGTATTTTTGGCATTTTTGGTTTCTTACGTTTTTTTTTACCGCTTGTTATAAAGTTTTGTGAAAGGCCGTAGAGTTCCAAATTGGAGGTCTTATATAAGTTTTACAAAACAAACATTAACGGGATTTGTCCCGCATAGCAGGTCTATCCAGGGAGTAACCTAGTCTCAAGACACTCCGAACTCTGTTTTCCACCCAATTCAAAACATTGCGTGCTGACAGGAGGAATTCTAAGCAGCGTTTTGTCTTACCAGAGTAAGGAAATGAAAATAATCAAACCCCTGAGTGGGAATCGAACCGACAGCCGATCGTATTTACAGTCAGACGCTGTGCCATTGCGCCATGACCACACCAATTATTAGCTTTTCAAGAACAATGGTATCGACTAATGCGAGTGTGCATTACCCGATTTTTATTGTTTAATATCCTTTTGAAATTTTCTATAACATAATTGAGTTTGACTCTACCACTCTTTTCGTTTACTATGATTTTTGAAGAGACATTTCGCAGTAAGGAATTTTAAAGTCGATTATATTATGGCAATATTAATTTATAGGTCGGTCGTGATGTAGTGGGATAGCGTATGACTAAGTATGCGTAATCTCGATCGGTTGTGGGTTTCATCCCTCTGGTAAGACAAAGTGCGGCACTGAGTTCCGCCACTGAACACGCAATATCTCGAATTCGGTGGAAAGCAGATTACGAAGTGGTACTTCCTGTCTACCCTGCTATATGAGATTTTTATTTCGCGTGAAGCTAAGAACATAATTTATATACTGTTGTCATCCAAGCGGGTATAGAAACATTAATTAAAATTAAAAATCTGATATATTTTATCCCAAATAAAAATATAAGAATTTTCATTCTAATTCTATCTTATCCTAGAGGCGTAGTATCTAGTTTTAGACGTAGTGACGTTTATTTACAAATAAAACAACACGTGGCTATTGTCTTCTAAATTCAGAGAAATAACCCAACGCCATAAAGATAATTTCAATTATAATAATAAACAACAGATAATGTAATAACGTAATATTAACTGGTAATTAATTCAATATGTGCACATCTAAGCCCGTCTGCGCTCACACGTCAACGCTGTGAATATATTATTATTTTGATGGAAATAAGTTTATTTAATTTTAATTAGTTTAATATTAATGTAGCAGGGTAGACAGGAAGTGCCTAGTATCAAGGCACTTCGTACTCCGATATTGCCCCTTGAGAAGCGGAAATCAACGCCACGCTTTGTTTTACCATGGTGGTTTTCTTTTTAGGAAAATGAAAATAATTTAAATGTCAATTAATTGCGTAATTCCCTCAAGTAGGAATCGAACCTACAACTGATTGCGTGTACAGTTCGATGCTGACTGTATAATTTTGTATAAAACATGTGAAGTCAAAATTTACAAAAATAAGAAGTAAGAAATGTAGCACAGTTACCATTTATATGGAAATTAAGCAGAAAAATTCAATATTTTTTTAGCTTCACGCTTTCATCCCGCAGCGAAGGGTAGACAGGAAGTATATAGCGTCATACAGTGTGTACCCCGTTTTTCACCAAACTCGAAACATTGCGTGTCGAGTGGTGGAACTAAACGCCGCACTTTCTATTACTATAGCGAAAAAAATAATTGAAATATAATCATTACCCCGAGTGGGAATCAAACCCACAACCGATCGCGTTTACAGTTACAAATTCAATAACATAAATACAACACACACCATGCGTTTGACATACACTTGTGTAAAAAGTGACATACCCGTTGCTAAGGTAACGTTTATTTTACGCGTCAACAAGGCCTCTACATAATAATTTAATAGGACCACATTTCATGTTCAATATCAAACCATGGCATTGAGTCTAAACGGAATGAACGGACGGACAGAAATATCACCACTTATTAAGGAGCAACTACTGTATTTACCTTATTAGCTTAGATCCTAAACGCTCAACAAGATAATTCTGCGTTATTTTTAGATTTGCGACGAAAACATAATGAGGCCTGTCGTGGCGCAGTGGGACAGCGTTTGACTGTAAACGCGATCGGTTGTGGGTTCGATCCCCATTCGTGAGAGTGATCATATTTAAATTATTTTCTTTTTCTCGCTCTAACCGGCTCTATCTACCCTACTATGTAGGATTACATTGTGAAGCTAAACAAAAACTATGTCATAATAAGATCTTTAATATTCCCGTTATTTTACTTTTTTTTAAATTAAACTATTTTAAACGGATTAATTGCATACAAACTGGTATTAAAAAATACGTTTCTGCAATTCCGACGATTCTTACACTTTACCGTGGTCGCAGATAGAGTAATGATTTTCGTGTGCTCGCTGTAGTAAGGCAAAGCGCGGCGCTGAGTTTCGCCACTCAACACACAATGTCTCAAAATAGCCGGAAAACGGAGTACCAAGTGTCTAGACACTAGATACTTCCTATCTATATGGGATCATTTGAGAAACTACAATTATATCGACGTATATAAGCAAAAACTCAGTTTCTTATACTGAAATAAGAAACTGGATAATCTGTTCAACATTTTTAAAATTTTTGAAAGTTTAAACTTTAATGTAATAAACATACTATTGACCTTATATATTCAAAGTTAAAAAGCAATAACGTTTGTAGTACAGGGAGCCGGGAGGAAAGAGCCAATTGCGCGGCGTAAGTGGTCACTGACTCAATGACTACGCATGACCCAAATGCGGAAAATTATGTAGCTTTTGTATATTCTGGGAGATATTCTGCTGGATTATGGGAAAAGTGGTAGATAATAAGTACTTAGTGTCAAGACACTTTGTACTCCATCTCCTGGCGAATTCGAGACATTGCATGTTGATAGAGTGGAGGAATTGTACACCGCGTTTTTTTTTTTCTGAACAAGGACATGGAAATTATTTGAACAACAAGCAGTTGCGTTTGCAGTTAGACGCTGTCCCACTCTGCCACGATCGGCCTCTAGCGGGTATGAAATGTTTTGGAAAAAAAATCAGGAAATATTTGCAGATAATAATTTGAAAAATGTATATATAAAAAATTACTACATGTTTTAAATTATGTAGTTACTAATATTCGTAAATAATTAAAAACAAATTGCCATAGTTCCTCTATGGCGTATATAGTTGGGCGCAGTGGGGGCAACGTCTGACTTTATCGCGATCTGTTGTAGGTTTGGTGCCCACTCAGGGGAGTGATTATATGTAAATAATTTCCACTTTATCGCTCTGGGAAGACAAAGTGTAGCGTTGAGTCCTACTACTCAACACACAATGTCTCGAATTTGGTAGAATGTGAAGTATGGAGTGTCTTATCTTAATACTTATGTTTCATGAGTTACAAAATAAACAAATCACTTACCAGAGATGTCCAGCAGGACTTGACCTGATCTTCAGGATACAGGAATATATCCAGCAGCGCCCAGGATCCGCGCCACACGAAAACGACCAGAGAGCCGACTACAGTCACCGAGAACACGCAGTCAAGGATGTATAGAGCAGTCTCTCTGCTACTCTGTAACAAGTATTTATTCGGTTAGGTGATTTTTACTAGTTGATTTTAAAGAGAGAATAAATAGTAATTTGAATTGTCTTTCATAGTGGCACAATGGAGCTGGTTTTATTTGTTAACGCGATGGTTATGGGTTTCATTCTCAATTGGAGGAATTTGTAATACTTACTCCGAAAATAAAGTACTCAAATAATTATATACGTATCCTGATTGGCGGTCAGAGGGCTTTGAGGGTTTTAAGAGTCGCAGGTTCGAATCCCATTGTGTTCAAATTTTAGTAAATATATCCTACATTTACTAGAATTTGAACACAATGGGATACATAATTAAAATTATAAACATATTGAAGTATTGTAAAAGAACAGACATCTCAATTTACGTCTCTAAGTTTAAATATCACCATTGACTTGTTGCCATTGTTTTTAAAAGTGTACCGCTACGAATGTCGTAGCAAGTAAAGTGAAAGTTTAAAATATATTGATAAAGGTGACTGAAATATTGAGAGAAATCTTTACTTAAAGAACTTATGCCACTAAAATTAGTATGCAATTAAGTGAAGATGGCCAGTTTGATTCGATTCAACGGAGAATAGAGAGAAAGATTAAAGTTATGTAAAATGTAAAATTAAAGGCATATCTCAATATTTTTAGAAAACGACTATAATACATCGAACGATGAGTTTATTAAAACTAAATTGATTTCTATGAGCTAGAAAAAGCCAAACATATTATCTCCAGTTACTTCACTTCGTCACTTTCAAATAACTCAAAAATGAATATTTTTTCAATTATTATTTTTGGCATTTACCAAAAAATACGAATTTTGTGTTGAGTTACTATAATTTTATATTTTTATTAATCGTTTGTAATTATGTAGAGAACTAGAGTTCTAAAATATCTTTTAAAATTTATTTTATTCTAAAAAAATCTAAAATAATAAAATAGATAAGTTATTATATATGAATTTCCATGTACATAGTTCGATAAGAGCGTATGAATATGAAGTAACTGTGTCCGCGAGTTCGTCCGCGTGGAATTTAACATCTCTCGATCTTTATTATATATGTCTAATATAAAAGTTGTATAAGGTAATCCTTACTACATCAGCTATCTGTCAGTGAGTCCCATTGAATTTGATCTAGCCGTTCCAGAGATTAGCCGGAGCAAATAGGCAAACAGATAAAAAATTGTAAAAGATTTTGGGATATATATTTTTTTGATATATTTCTATGTTAATACTACAATTGTATTTATTTCAATATACACTTGATAAAATTTTAACTGCTGATATGACATTTAAACATTAATTTGAATCTTTGGGTGTTGTTGAAGGTCCAAGTTTAAGAAGAAAATGTACTCTACATACTAACTTTACAGATTTATTAAAATTTTATTTTAGCTTCACTCTTTCGTCCTGCATAGCAGAGTAGACACGAAGTACCTAGTGTCAAGACACTTCGTACTTCGCTTTCTGCAAAATTTAAAACATTGCGTGTGGAAAGGCGGAACTCAACGCTGCATTTTTTCTTACAAATATTAATCGGTTAAATAAAAGATTATATCATATTTTTAGCTTATCTTTAAGATAAATGGTATCACTATTGGATCATCTGAGATACTTCAAAGGGAATGTCTTGAAGAGGCATTATAGCAGAGGTGTTATCTGTCATGCATTTTGTAATCACAATGAATGATTACAAAATGCATGATGTATATATATATATATATATATATATATATATATATATATATATATGTATGTATATACGCTAGTTATACTTTTAAGATAGATACATATTATACTTTCTGCAACCAATTTCTTAATTTTAAGCATATTTTAAGTCCTGATCTTTATTAAAAATAATTTGCTAAAATATACCTTATATGCACATTTATTAAGACCAGTCGTGGCACAGTGGGACACCGTCTGAATGTAAACATGATTGGTTGTGAGTTCAATCCTAATTCGGGTGAATGATTATAATTATTTTCAGTTTCTCTCTCTGTAAAGACAAAGCGCGGCGTTGAGGTCTACCACTCAACATGCTACTCGAATTCAGTGGAAAGTGGAGTACGGAGTGTCTTGATATCCAGTCTACCCTGCTATATATATATACTTATTTATTACATAACTTTCATGTCGTATGGAAAAACAAACTCTACTTCTTCTAATTCTACTTGGAATCGGGCTCAGGCTTTAACTAAATCTCTCTGCTTAGTCAGTTCCTAATGAGGGTAGCCTCGACTGGTTTTTATCCAATGTGTCTCTTACGTAAGGTTAAGGTTAAGGTTGGTAAGGTCGGTTAAGGTAAGGGTGAATGGCCACGCAATCTTTTGCTATCGGCGTTTTCAACTATATTTCGAACAAGGAAGTGAAAATAGCCACGAAATAAAACCACGGCGTAATATTTAAAATTTATATGAAAAAAAAAATGCAGAGAATCTACAGTATAATGTACAAAACACATATTAAATTAATTAAACTAGATTTCCCGTTGACGAGTTGCCCCACCAAAATATATGCTACTTTGTGTAAATGCATGATAATATTATAATGATATTTATATGATTACTTTTTTTATGCATTATTTTAAAAAATATATTATCATTTTGCATCTTTTGTATATATAAACTATAACTGTGCCAAATTTCATACTCCTCAGTTCGGAGATTTAGCTTTACGGATTAATATATATATATATATATATATATATATATATATATATATATATATATATATATATATATATATATATATATATATTGCTAAAGATACCTATTGTTATAGTATTTTTCAACAAGGCCTCTAGTTATTATGATCTACAGCTCTCTTTTTAAGGCAGGTAAAGAGTGACAAAACACTCCTTACCTTATTCTATATTATTACTATAGTCTACTTTTAATGATACAAGTATAATATTGAATACGTAATGATATCTAATCAATAGACGAGATGAAGATTAACAACCGGAAGTACAAAAGTGAGTCATTTATTTTGTTTGTGCTTGTCGTTAGATAATCATTTGCTATGCGAAGGACAATTTTTTTGATTTATACGTGAAAATTACGCGAATGGAAAAGAAAGATTTTTTAGCTTCACGCTTTTATCCCGCATAGCAGGATAGACAGAAAGTACGTAGTGTCAAGACCCTATACTTCACTTTCCATCAAATTCGAGGGATTGCGTGTTGTGTGTTAGAACTCAGCGCTGCACTTTATCTTACCAGAGCGAAGGAAGCAAAATAATTGAAATATAAACAATCCTATGAATGAAAATCGAATCCATAACCGGTCGCGTTTACAGTCAGACACTGTCAGTGCGTCACGACCGGCCTGAGAACAAGAAATAGTCAATATTTACTAAAATAATGCACTACAAATACAAAATATTATTTTGGGCACACATGAACACGTCTAACGTATACAAATAAATAAAACTTGGGTGTATGTTTGTAATATTAAAATAATAGCTTTTATCTAAAGAGGTTTTGTTTAAAAGTTTTTGCCTGTCTGTCTGTTTGTTTCGGCTAACCTCCGAAACTGCTGGACCTATTGTGACGGGACTTTCATTGTCAAATATTCTATATAATAAGGAGTAACTTAGTCTACTTTTATTTTAAAAATATAAAATAAACATTCACATATGTTAAATTCCACGTGTTTGAAGTCGCAGGCGCAACTAGTTCAGCATTATTACGAGGAACACTATAGTAATATAAGGCCATATAAAATATTATAATAATATTGTGTAATATACAGTTATAACGTAAAGATAATAAAGCGGTATCAAAAAGTATTCAATTTAAGATTTAAGATAGCGGGTTAGATAAATTGAAAAGAAAAATAAACAATAATCAGTTTAGCATCAGTAATCAATCATCTTATTTAGTACAGTGAAAGTTGTATTAAATTTAGTTTAGGTTTTCCACTTGAGTGATCAGTCACTAAGCTGTTTTTTACCTACTTTGGTAAATTTTCAGTTAAAACGAGTTTTACCAGGATTGAGATTACCAGGCCAGTTATTACCATCCTTTTTAAATTGCATTGTATAAGCATTATTGAAAAATATATTTAATGAATAAAAAATTGTGATTTTTTAAAAAATACCTTTTTGGTCACTTCCATAGCTGTGTGTCATAGTGATTTGTGCATGTGTGTATTTTCTTAGTAATTATTAAAGAAACATCAAATAGCGAATTTAAGTTTACCTTTCTAAATATTATTTTATTTAAAGAAACTTACTGTTTTATAAAACGTTGGTGCGTCGAAGTAATCTTCCACTGTATCCACAGTTATACAGAACGGAGCTGAATCCACATTTCTTAGAGCTCTCAAGAATATGATGGCCACCGTCGACACAAAAGTTGATATAATAATCGCCACCGGCTCGCTTATGAAACACTCCAGTAAGTTCCAAACGCCCCTACAAGCCGCTACATTTACTATAGCAGCGATACAAGTGTACAATCTTGTGAAAAAAAGATATTTCTTAATTCCATATTTTGGCACCAATAATTTGTTTAAAGATTCTTGTATCGCACATAATATAAGACCGACTATGATACCAAATGCAGCCGTCCACAGCGCACTTAGTAACGGGTCGTTTGGGTATATGTAAAGGTCCATAAGGGCCCAGGTTGCCTTCCAGTAAATAATAATCAAGGGTCCAGCTAAGAAGATCGTGAAGAACACGTCGATTATCTCCAATAACGCCTCCAGCTTGTGCCCGCTCAGCGGCTGCATCAAAATGTAGCTACTTCCAAGCATATCTGGCGACTTGAAGTAGGCGAGGGTTTATAAAATGATTCCCACGGTGAATGTCTATATTTTGGCCTGTCAAGGGATCAAGTCCAGCCCGTGTTGACAGCGTGCACCAAATTTTGATTTCGTCCTGTTATATTCTCTTACGAAATGGTGAATAATAGCCATATATTTACTTATATGTAAAAACGATATTTTTATTCAAAACAACACATCACTTTTCAATATTGAAATAAATATGCAAAAATATTTGAACGCCTAATGTTCTGCTCCCACCACTTGTTAAAATGTCCACCGTCTTTGTATGAGACAGTATTTATAATGGACGAAAACACAAAAAGTCAGATTGCTAAGAAATAGCTGATAGGTAATCTCTATCAAATCGTATTATATGATTTATGAGTGCACAATTCACGGCTTCCTTGTAGTGCATCTATCGTCCGCGCTGTGGAACGTATCGATGTAAAATATGCTTCAAATAATTGATTGATTCAATTGATTGATGTGATGATGAATATCATTAGTATATGATAAGAATTTTTCTGCTTTATTTATGTTTATGTTTATGTAAATAGTATATGCTCGCTCCGGTAAGACAATGTACGACGTTGAGTTGCACCACTCAACACGCAATGTTTCGAATTCGATGGAAAACGAAGTACGGAGTGTCTTGATACTAAGTACTTTCTGCCTACCCTGCTATGCGGGATAAAAAACGTAACGCTAAAAAATAAAATATGTCACCACTACTTTTTTTGGGGTACGTTTGGAAAATCTAGTCAATGTTCTTGGATTTGATTATACGAGGAGCGGCGTTAGGTTCCGCTATTCAGATTACTCGATTAGAGGTATTGTGAGTCATGAAAATTTATGAATAAAAAACTGAAAGAGAGAAGCAAAATAAAGAGTCAATCTCTGTCTTCAAGTTGGGGACGTAAGAACCTCAGCAAGAGGTAACTTTTTACCCCTAAGTCCACCAGTACAGAGGATGCGTTAATATGAAAAAATTGAGTATGAATGAAGTTATAAAAATTATTATATTAAAACTGGATATAATTATGGACTTTTTAATTTTTTTTATAAACTAGAAACATGAGCGAGGAAAAGATTTTTTTTTGTACAAATATTCAGACATCTATAATTTACCGTCTTCTGTAACTGATGTATACATATATATATATATATATATATATACATATATATATATATATATACATATATATATATATATATACATATATATATATATATATATATATATATATATATATATATATATATATATATATATCAGTTTTCAAAAAATATACAAATAAATAACTTAGTTTAAATATGTAACAATTTTAACAGATAAAAAGAGATATAACGCATCTAAAAGTGTTTATTGATTAAGAATATTTATCTATGAGGTCAACGTCATATTTTTTTAGCTTTACTCTTTTATCCCGCATAGCAGGGTAGATAGAACGTACCTCGTGTCATGAAACTCTGTACTTCGCTTTTCACCGAATTTGAGACATTGCGTATTAAGTGGCGGAACTCAACGCCACAATTTGTTTTACCAGAGCGTTGAAGTGAAAATAACTTAAATATAATCCCTCCCCCGAGTGGGAATCAAACTTGCAATAGACCGCGTTTAAGGTCAAGCACTGTACTGGTGCACTACAACCTGATTTCTGTATTTATTCTTGTTACTATAGATATTTAATATATTCAGATATCAAGTAAAAAATTTGCGTTATTTCGTTTCATCATCAGCTGGAAGACGTCCACTGCAGGATATAGGATTTCATAGCACGCCAGTCGGAAGTTCTGGGTACCCCTGGCATCCATCGGTACCCCGCCATATATATAAGGTGATGTATCAAGCTTGTACCCGGAAGAAGTGCAGAACACCACAATTTTTTTAAATAATCAATTAGAAATCATTAAATTTATAAAATAAATATGTAATATTTATTATAAGGTCATACTATTATAAGGTCCTTGATATACACGTTGCTATAGTAAAGCATATTTTCCGCGTCTTAACCATTAGCGTATTTATTGCAAGTAAAAAGTTAGCTACGCTGCACTTAGTGTCAAGACACTTCGTGCTTTCCACATAATTCGGGATATTACGTGTTGAGTGGTGGAACTCAAGACCGCACCTTGTCTTTTACCAGAGCGAGGAAGTGAAATAACTTAAATGCAATCACTCCTCCGAGTGGGGATCGGACCCACAACCAATCGCGTTTACAGTTAAACGCTGTCCCACTGTGCCACGACCGACCTCAGCCCTTACTTGCCGTTAAGTTAAATACATAGATTATATATATATATATATATATATATATATATATATATATATATATATATATATATATGTTACTTATTCTTTCCTAATATAATTTAAAAAATAGATTATGTATTATTTTTAGCATAGCATAGCAGGGTAGACAGAAAGTACCTAGTGTCAATACACACCTACTAAACTCAACGCCGCACTTTGTCTTACCAGAGCAAGGAAGGGAAAATAATTTAAATATAATCAATAGAATTAGTCCACATATATATATATATATATATATATATATATATATATATATATATATATATATATATATATTCGACTTTTCTACGCAATGTTACATAAACTACATTTTATCTGCACAAAACATATTTGAGATCAAAGACACTTCGAACCTCACATATTGTTTGCATTTTCAAAGGAAATGAATTATCTATATCCACATTCAAAGTAGTAGTAATTTTGCTTATATATTTATTTGAAAATGTAGGCATTTTCAAATAAATATATAAGCAAAATTTAAGCTTATTGCGGCCAGTAGTTTCGCTTTGCAGTTGGGTGCAGGAGTGTGAATATATATAAATTATTTTCACTACCTCGCTCTGGTAAGAAAGGCGTTGAGTTCCGCCACGCAACACACGAATTCGGCGGAGCGCGAAATGGAGTGTCTTGGCATTAAATACTTTGTATCTATCCCGCTATGCAGGATAAAAACGTGAAGCTAAAATATATATATATTGTAACTCTGTAAGGGTTGGAAAGTATGTAGTTGTAGTTATATTTATAAAATTATTATAATTTATTAAATTTTCTACACATGTGATTAAAAATATTATTTTTTATTAAAACTTAATGCTTTACAAATATATGTTTCGTACTTTTTAACATTTATAGAATAAAAGTTTATTTTTTACTTATAAAATTTAAACTAGGATTATAAGACAGAATTTAGTGTTTCTACGTTTTACGCAAGAGAGGACATTTCCTTTATGTATAGGGGAGAAATAAAATTAATATAGTTATTTTTATATATTAGAATTTATTTTGACTAGCTCCCTAGATTATCTCTGCCCAGTGCCTACCCTGCTACATGTTATGGGCCAAAAATATTAGTTTTACGTAAAAAAATAGCAAAAGTTAAAGTAATTATTAGAAGGAAGGATAAATTGTGATTATTGTGATTATTATGAAAAGAAAATGATTAGTAAAGAAAAAGGTAAGAAAGTTACTAAATAAACTTAGTCTTCTTAAAGAAATATTTGAAATCCATTTTGATGTATCTGTAGAGATTCATATTTCTAGAGCACAAAGACACTTTTGATGGCACACATTTTTGACACACTTTTCAATATTGTATATAATTGTTCATAATAATAATTATTATTATTATAGATTATTGTGTATTATATTATAAGCTATTATAATTATGGCTTGAGTCACACTTCCACTACCAAATCAAGTGTACGACAAACTAAAGTGAAACTGAGTGGAGCTCTAATAATATAACAAATAAATAACAATCTTATCATAATAAGCAATAAATCTCTATAAATACTCTCACTATAGTTTACACAAAAATTTGTGGTATGATTTACTTTATATGACGTTATACGTAAACACTTGTTACGTGAAGTATGATAAGTATAGATTTATCTCCTCATCCTTATATGTTACTAGCATTTTCCGGAGATCCTCTTAATGACCATATGAAGAAATGTTGTGGTTATTATTTCAAGTAAGTCGTTTATTAATGTAAAAGTGTCTAATATAAAAGCTGGTCGTGGCGCAGTGTGACAGCATCGTAAACGTCTGTAAACGCGATTGGTTGTGGGTTCGATTCCCACTCGGGGGAGTGATTTTATTTTTTAATTATTTTCACTTCCTCGCTTTGGTAAGATAAAGGGCGGCGATGTGTTCGACCACTTAACACGCAATGTCTTGAATACAGTGGAAAGCGAAGTACGGAGTGTCTTGACACTAGGTACTTCATGTCTACCCTGCTATGTGGGATAAAAGCGTGAAGCTAAAAAAATATTCATTTTGAAAATAGTTATATTAAATATGAATATTAAGATTCAAGTTTACAAACATTAAATTCAGCCAGACTCGAGACAACTGCGCCACACGTCTAGACTAGTTCAAATATTTGCTCTTTTTTTAATTATGATACGTATATAAAGCAATTACAGGGCGATTTTTATTCATTCATCAAGTAGCGGGTCGCATATTTCGCCTTAAAACACTTAAGTTCTTAGAATTTGATTAATAATTTGATAGTTAATACAAAGTGCGGCGTTGAGTTCCACCACTCAACACGCAATGTCTCGACTTCGGTGGAAAGCGAAGTACGGAGTGTCTTGACACTAGGTACTTTCTGTCTACCCTGCTATGCGGGAAAAAGCGTGAAGCTAAACAAAAAAGTTCTTAATAATTGATCAGGAATTCAGATTTGACTTGTAGAAGTAGACGCGAGAGATAAATCTCTTTATAATCTAATTAAATATCTCGCTTTGTCTGAAACTCAATGATCTTTGAAGGTGGCGTTAATAGGATTTTTTAAAAAAATATAATAAAGAGTGGAACTTCAACAATTGTTTTTTTTTTAGCTTCACGCTTCTATCCCGCATAGCAGGGTAGGCAGAAATGACCTAATGTTAAGACACTTTGTACTTCGCTTTCCACAGAATTTGAGACATAGCGTGATGAGTGGCGGAACTCAACGCCGCACTTTATCTTTTACCAGAGCGAGGAAATGAAAATAAATAAAATCACTCCCCCAAGTGGGGATCGAACCCACAACCGGTCGCGTTTACAGTCAGGCGCTGTCACACTGCGCCACGACCGGCCTCTTAATTTGCTTTAATTTTAATATGTTTCAGATAATTACAATAATTACAATAATATACTTCAAATAATTACATTAATATAATGATTTACTTAACATTTTTGCTAAGCTAAGTAGAACGCATGGCTTAGCGGTCAGAGCGCTTGGACGGTATCCAAGAGGCGCGGGTTCGAATCTCGCGGCGTTCAGATCTCTATACGTTTTTTCAAAAATGTTTTCTAATCCTAAGTGTGGAACAACACTTTAAAAATAGTAAATATTATAATGATTTACTAAATGAATTCCTGTATTGGGTGTGGGTCTTATCGTCATAGAATAAGTAGTGCAGTCAGTTGGAGCTAATTGCCAAGACGCTCTGTTCTCCGTGAGGAGTAAAAAATTGAATATATTAGAAAGAAAATAAGAAAAATAGTAGTAATTATGTTTAGTGAACTTAAACATAGCAAAATTATATTTCACATGTTTTAATTAATTGTAGGTTGTGAGTAACTGATTTTTTTATCACCTCTAGACGAATATTAGATAATTTTTAAAATTACTTTTTAGATAATTTTGGTGCTGAAGTTGTTAAAACATATATGATTATATAGTACGTACATATTAAATTATGTAATTCGCAAGTTATGCGACAATTTCTTTTAGATATTCTTTTCTATCCTGCTATATGGGATGGCAGGATAGTAAGCATCTAGTATCAAAACACTCCGTACTTTGTGTTTTCCGTCGAATTTGGAACTTGCGTGTTGAGTAGCGTAACTCGTAGAGTAGAGTAAATCAACGCCACACTTTGTCTTACCAGAGCGAAGACGTGAAAATAATTTGAATATAATCACTCCCCCGAGTGGAAATCAAACTCACAACCGATCGCGTTTACTGTCAGACGCTATAACACTGTCTGAGCTTATAGAATAATGTATTATTTCCCTACAAGTTAGATATCTTCTATCTCTATATTTTTTTTTATCGATTGTCTTGCCGCTATATCCGTACCAGCCGTTAAAAAGTTGATAAGTCAAAAATGGTAACTTTTTAGGGCAGCCATATTAAGTTTCAATTTTGTCTTAAGTAAAGAAGTTATTTAATAATTGACGATTGATTTTTAGTGTTCCCGGTAAACATACAGACATCCTGATGCATATTATCTTAGAAGATTTTTTAAAAAATATGCGGATGTCGACTTATTATCATATATACGCTTGATATGCATATTATATGTCCCTTCATTTGTTAAAACTACCTATGTTATTTAGTTTTTCTGACTTAAAGAAAAATATCTCGCTAAGGAGAATCGAGTGACTGTATCTAGCATTAAAAGAAAGTACAGTCTTTGCCCATTTTCTAGAAATATTATTTATTCTTTGACAGAAATCATAATGCCGTTTTGTTTTATAAAACAAATATATGTATATATATAATAATAACGGGCCTAAAACGTTATATTTTTTAAACATATATAGATTGAAGTCACAACCTTCACGGCTACAATTACCAATCGACACTCGATAGTGTCGAAATTTTGAATTTATAATTTCTTTTTTTAGTCTTACAATTTATCCCGCACAGTGTCAAGACCTAGTGTCCTAGGGTCAAGTCCTCTGGTTTACCTGCTGACTGTCCGAAATCGAGACAGTGCGTGTTAAGGTTGGAATTTAACAAAAGTTAATAAATTTTAAAATATAATTATTGCTCGAGTATATAATTATAACCCATTATCAATCACATTAAAAGTCATACGCTATCCTGCTGCGTTATGGTGGCCTCTAGCAAAATAATTAAGAAATTGATCTGAGTAAAATATAAAGGTTAGAATATTAAGTTACTAACTTTGTTAAAACTCGTCTTGTATATTTTGCAGGATAACAGTGAAAGTCTAGTTAAATATCAAAAAGGTTTCTAATTTTTTTTTAATTTCACGCTTTTGTCCCGCATAGCAGGGCAGACAGAAAGTACTTAGTGTCAAGACACTCCGTATTTCGCCTTCCACCGAATTTGAGACATTGTGTGTTGAGTGGTGGAACTCAGCGCCGCTCTTTGTCTTTACCAGAGCGAGGAAGTGAAGATAATTTAAATATAATCACTCCCCCGAGTGGGGATCGAACCCACAACCGATCGCGTTTACAGTCAGATGCTGTCCCACTGCGCCACCACCGGCCTCAGGTTTCTAATGATCGACCATAATTTAAACACGAGTTGTTTCCAACGGGAATTCAATCATACTATTTACATATTTAGTCTCCATATTTTGCGACTGTAAAATGTACAACGGAACTTGGGAATGTCAGGAGTCCTCGCACTTGAAAAGGTCATATCATATTTTAACTTCTCTCGTTCGTTACTTTCGGCTGACCGAGGTCAGTCATGTACGGATTAACAGGACAGTACGTATGCAGATAATTGTATATTTTAGGAGAGCCCAATTTAATGTAAAATGACTTATAAACACATAGGAAATATTTATTATGAATCTTTTTTTTCATAGAAGAAGGAGGCAAACGAACAGAAGGGCCACCTGGTGGTAAGTCGTCACCTCCACCCATGGATATCCACAAAATTAAGAATTGGGGATGCGTTGCCGGCCTTGAGATGGAAGTGGAAGGAGTTATTGTAGTAGTTTTGGCAGTCAGAGCACTCTGAACCATTGCACTCTGAAGGAAAGAATGGGTTTAAATAGGGAAAACTGGCTTACATGACATCGAACCAGATCACATCATAAGAAAATTTTCGGATCGTTTTGTCATGGTAGTGGTCGCGAGCCAGTCGGAGACACCCACCTCTTACAGGACGCTACCCACCAGCGAAGGGAAATTGTATTCTACCACGTTCTCTCACAGGGAAAAATCTAAGAATCCTTTAATAAAACTTAGAACCATGTCATATCTTGTTTAATAGATCTACAGTATGGCCTGGCCCAACATATACAGCAAATTAATTCAATAAAGTTTCAAAGTAAATAATTGTTTTTCTTATTTTCTTTGCCTATGTTCTAACAACACGTTCGAAATATGTTTTTTTTATATCAGTCATTTCTAGTTTTTCAGATTCATGCGCCATCCCGCATAGCAGGGTAGTCAGTGACAACCCAGTGGCATGACACGCCATTACTTGTTTTTTGCTCTAAAAACAATGCTTATTGAGAGGCGAACTGAATGCCGCGCTTTGTCTACCAGAACGGAGAAATGAAAATGTTATATTAATTATATACGAAAATCGAACCTAGACGTTTACAGTTAGACGTTGTTCCACTGCACCAAGATGTCGATTCTAGTTGTTCAATTATAAAATTTAATTCTAATTGCGAACAGAAAACAGTTATTAGGGGCTAGGTTTTTTTTGCTAAATGCTGTATCCCTTGCGGGGTAGTTATAGAGTTACGGAGCGCCAAGCGCTACGGTCCCTGCATACCTTATTCGTCTCGTCCACAGACATTATCCTCTTCATAAATGCTAGTTCATACAGAGCTAGTTTGTATTGCATATTAATTTGATAGATTATAAAATGATTTCTATTTATACAATATTGTTACACACAATAACGCTATTATAGTGCAGTTGTTACGTTACACCTAAACTATAGTACTAAGTTCTAAACCCATTTGAAAGTTTTTTGAGATGCTAAGATGGACGAAAAATCGGTTTATTTTGGTTTTAAAGTTTTATCTATAACATAAGATAATATTATTTGTATAAATTATAATATATGACACATAAACATGAAGTCGTAGAGTTAAACCTTTGTACTGGATAAAAGGTCAAGAGATTTTAAAGATAATATGATTAGAAAACTTATATGTGAACAGTAAGCAGTTCTTTATCTTGTGGCTTGTCTTAACACACATATATATATATATATATATATATATATATATATATATATATATATATATATATATATCCCGCACAGTAAGGTATACTAGAAGTATCTAGTGTCAAAACACTCCGTACTCCACTTTCTGAATTGCGAATTGCGTGTTAAGTAGTGGAACTCAATGTCGCGCTTTGTCTCACCAGAGTGAGGAAATGGAAATAATTTCAATATTTTCATTTTTCTGAGAGACAATCGAATCTACAACCGATGGTGCTTACAGTGAGACTGCCACTGTGTCACCACCGACCTCAAGAATATTATTTACAAAGTATTTATATCTCTATTATAGAAAATGTAGGTTTTTGGATGCGTTTTATTGAAATTGGTGGCAAAAAAGCGTCTTTTAAATACGTATTTGTGTTTGGTTTATGTCAAATTTAATATAATATAGAATGTATAATCAGTTACGTTTAAGCGATATTATTTTGTTTTTGTTTTTAAGTGATTTTAGTAGTTATTTAGTATTTAATTTTCGTAGTGTTAAGAGAAGTTTTTGTATGGCTACACATACAAATTTATTTTTTTAAGGAAATTTGTATATAAATAAGATGTCTTTAAAAGAAAACGTTTTATTCTATCGTTTCTCACTCATAGAAAATTTGCATTTACTTAAAGAGGTGACGAATAACAACATGTTTGTCACAAGTTACTTTTTTCTATTTTAACATAGCCTAATAATATTAAATTAGTAATAATAGGATAATAAGGATTATTATTGTAGTATCAAAAAACCTGTTTACTAACCGTTCTAAACATCGTGGGCACGTCAAAGTATCCCTGAGGCGAGTCGACAGCCACAGCGAAGGGCGCAGCACATATGTTCCTCAAGGTCCTCAACGCAGCCAGCGACAGCGTGGCCGCCACCGTCGTGGACATTAGCGTCCTAGCACTGTCTCCTGTACACTCATTCAAGAGGTTCCAGACACCTCTCCAAGCGCCGACGCAAGCCATACCCGCTACACACGTGTACAACCGCGACAGAACGTAATATACCACCTTGCCCCTATCCGGTTTCAAATATTTGGTCAATTGTGTTTGGAACACGCAGAAGACGAGATCACAGCACAAACCGAACGCGGCGCAGGCGGCTGCGCTGGCGACGGGGTCGCTCAGGACGTAGAGGTCCATCAGCGACCATGTCGACTTCCAATAGGTGACCACCGCAGGCGCTACCACGAAACTCGCGAAAATAACGTCGGCGAATTCAAGGAGAGCGGGATTCGTACCACTTGTGAGAGTGTCGGTCAGGCCGGCGGTACTTCCACGCATGTTGATGCGAGCGCGCCGAGCCACGGGTTCACTACGACTACAGATTATTCGTATATAATTGTATTATCATCGCGTCCTCTGACGTAATGTTTGGGTACCGCACTCCCTCTCGACTGTGCCTCACTTTCTCTAGTGTATTTGTATGGCACTTAAGACGTTGTTCGTGTTATCGGTCAGGTTGGTTTTGGGTTTACTTTAAATTGGGAAATTATTGCGAATTTCCCGCTGATTTTTGGATTAATTTTTCAATTTTTTGTAAAATTAAAAAAAATGACTAATCAAATGTCTATTTTTAAAAAATAGAAGTGTACTATTGAGGAACAATTCACTAAACTGTAGTCTGAGAACAGAAAGATATGTCGAGAACCGGGCGTTTCCACGATGAGGTTATAAGCAAAGTCTTCCGTCCTTTCCTCGCACGTCTTTTATATTGCGCGGAAGAGAACCTGGGGACAAGCCCCACCGCTTCTTATTTTTCGTCCAAGCAGACACGTGTATCAGGTAACAGAACCCAACGCCGTACTGTGTCCAAGCAGTCATATATATAGTCTCTTTTTGTTAGAACACATTAAATTCAGATAAAAATTTAAGTACTTGCAATATGTATATTTTAAATTAATTATAATCACATAACTGGGCAATGAAACACGCAACTGATGGTTCTTTTTTACTACAAATATGTTTTATTTGAAACACAAAGAAACAATAATTTTGGTATACACCGGCTTACATGTTGAGTTGTAAGACGAATATAAATATTTACACCGAAAGGGGACTGTACCAGTAATTCTTTGAGAATTACTGGTACAGTCCCCTTTCGGTGTAAATATTGTAAACTTCTTACATTGTATTAATGATCCTTGAACGTGTAAGTCTTTGTTAAGCGGCGTTAAGTTCCGCTACACAGCACACAATGTCTCGAATTTGAACCAAAAACGGGAACTGGAGTATCATGACACTAGTTTTTTTCCTATTCTGCTATGTGGGATAAAGCGTGAAGTAATGTTGCTTTTTGTTGGTTAAGTCTTGTATACTCAACAGTATCAGATGAAGTTGAAATTTGGGATATATTTTGGAATATATCTATATATTTGAAATGATCATATTGTTGGTTAATACTAAATTATTTAAAAGATGTATTTTGACTGATTTCATGTGATTTTATTTAATTAATAGTAAAAGAATAGAGATTTTTTAAATATTATTTAATAATATTTTAACTTAATATTTACTATTTTTAAAGTGTTATTCCACACTTAGGATTAGAAAACATCTTTGAAAAAACGTATAAAAATTTTATAAAAATCCCGCTGCGTTTAAAATTTTTATATATTTTTTCAAAAATATTTTAACTTAAATATTAAGAAATATTTACGGGCACTGACTGGATCTAAGTATTTTCATGATTTGCTGTAACCTGTATCTTACAAATCATAAGACTATTGGAATTTCATAGAGTTAAGAGTTGGAGAGACAAAAATATATAATTCGCCATTACGTTGCGTTGCCTAGTAGTAGTAGAATTTAACTAATTTCTATTATTTACATTTAAATAGTATACTATTTTTAAAGTGTTATTCCACACTTAGGTTTAGAAAACATTTTTGAAAAAACGTATAAAAATTTGAACGCAGCGGGATTCAAACCCGCTCCTCTTTGAAACCGTCTAAGTTAAATTTAACTTGTAATATGTTGCTTCGAACAGACTGACATGCCTATAGACTGATTTGAATGTTAACATACATGTTTACGTACAAACAAAACATATCCGTTTAATATTATCTGTGGTTAGTTATACCATTTATTTCATAATTAGTCAATGTGCTATATACCTGCATAGTTATTTACTTACTTTTTTAAGATTTTTAACTGCATTTTTTTTACGTTTACGTCATATAACGATGGCGATCTTTAATTTTATGTTAATGAAAAGCCGCCTTATTACAATCAAAATAAGGCTTAATTTTGAGTAACACATGTAAATATAAGAGTATGTAATTATAACAGAAATGTTAGAACAAGCAAGAACTTATAATATTTAAAATTAAAAATAATATGTCCGATAATTTTGTATAATGTATTCCAAAATTAGTTCTGTCAGATCTATTAGTGGCGATACTTTTGTAATCTGTGCTATTTATTTATCTTTATTAATTTATTTTTGTATTTGATCTCTATTTGCATCTATTATCTATATAGGTTTATTTGAAAAAAAAAGTATATTTTATTTATAAAAATCCTGTATAATTTTTTTTAAAGTGAGTTTAATCATTTTCTCAAAGAAAAAAATATTTTAAAGTTTTCATTAATTTGTAAGCTACTGCTTAAACATTGACACTCATAATTTTAATATAAAACTGGGAAAATAAAAAAAACTGACATATACACTTTATCCATAGATGTTTTCAATTATATTTATATATTTTTAATTTCACGCTCATATTCTGCATAACAGGATAGACAGAAAGTATTTAGTGTTAAGACACTCTGTATTGCGCTTTCCACCCAATTCCGTGTTGAGTGGCGGAACTCAACGCCGCATTTTATCTTACCGGAGCGTGAAAGTGGAAATAATTTTAAATTTAATCACTCCCTCCAGTAGGAATCGAACCCAAAACCGCTCCCATTTACAGTTATCCGCTGTCTCACTGCGCCACGACTGACATTTTTATTCACTCATTCATTGTCTAGTATCTGACTGCACTGACTGACACTGACATTGATAGTATTTTAATAAGACGTTAACGCATTTTAAGCAAATCTATTTGAAAGATATTTTTGAATACCAAAATAGATATTTATCAAAAAGAATTCGAGAAATGTGTTTTAAAGAGCGGTGTTGAGTTCCACTACTTTATAGGCAATGCATTAAAATATTAACGAGTGAACCTTTTTCACCCATATTTAAACTGTTTAAGATAATTTGAACCGACAAGTACCGCGTGAATCTAACATTTGTGCCGCAACGATATTGTCAATAAGATAAAATGTATGAGTAATTAACAAAGTCAACGGCTTCACGTACATTAGCAATGGAAAGATACCTGGAATATTATAATCTCTAACTTTTATGATTATATGTAAATAAATATTAGTTTAATTGTACCTAGGAGTGTGTAGGCATTATCATTGTTTTGTACGTAATAGCAACTATCTATCACTTAGGCTCTATTTCCTATTATATATTATATAAGGCCGGTTGTGGCGCAGTGGGACAGCGTCTGACTGGAAACGTGATTGGTTGTGGGTTCAATCCCCACTCGGAAGCGTGATTATATTTAAATTATTTTCACGCCGCACTTTGGTAAAAAACAAAGTGCAACGTTGAGTTCCACCACTCAAAATACAATGTCTCGAATTCGGTGGAAAGCGTACACTCCGTACTTCGCTTTCCACCGAATTCGAGACATTGCATCCGTCTTGACGGTAGGTACTTTCTGTCTACCCTGCTATGCGGGATAAAAGCGTGAAGCCAAAAAAGTATTTATTATATCATATAAATAGTAGATGTGTTTGTAACAATTGTCTATATCTTTGGAATAAAGGGGAGGGAGTGGGTATTTTTTTATATTATTATCTTTCTGGTAACTAGAAGCCTTGTTGCCGCGTAAATATGAGTCACCATAGCAACGAATTTTTATATTTATGTGCGAAAAAGAAGTGCTAAGACGTTTTCGCTTAACGTTTCAACATATACGTGACGAGAAATTATTTTTTATTTCCTCGCTTTGGTAAGTCAAAACGCGGCGTTGAGTTCCGCCACTGAACACGCAATATCTTGAAATCGACGGAAAGCGGAGTACGAAGTGTCTTAACACTAGATACTTACTGTCTACCCTGGTATATGGGATAAGAGACGTGAAGCTAAATACTTTAAAATAATAACTATTTGAACTTAGTATAAAAGAAAAGAGAAAAACAGAAAAACAATTGTAAGAATTTGTAACCTCTGTTATATCGTTGACAAAACTAGATAAAACATTTTTTAAAATATTTTTAAATAAAACTATTTTAAACGGATTAATCTCGTATATTTTGGTTATTTTCATACGTTTTCGAAAACCCATTGTTTCGAACAGTTTACAGCAGCCAGTGGTCACAGGTAGACTATTAATTCCTTAGGCCTAGCAGATATCTATTCCACTCACTGACTAAATCGTTAAAGATGTTCATAATTTAAGCATTAAGCCGGTCGACCCTCGCGCTCATATACGTACGTAATATGTAATGCTAGCAAATCATGTTAAGTTTCCGCTTCCTTTTCTCTGATCTCATTTCTTGGCCTTGCCCTTTGCTTTATACGCTATAATGATAATATAACTGTTAGGCGTTGAGTTTTGCCACTCGATACTTAACGTACCAAAATTAAGTTTAAAATGGAGAACAGAGTGTCCTGACATTTTTTTTCTTTATGCCTATCCTGCTGCGTATAAAGTGAAGTAACGCTAAAGAAATATGAACAAGGCAGGCACAGATTGCGTATTGTCTAGGTCTAGACCATCCTCCGCTTTCCGATGGCATTCTAGATGTTGTATGCTCATTGGCGGAACGGAACATCGCTCTTTGTGTTTTCAGAATGAGTGGAAATTGAACCTACAACCATCGCGTCAAACGCAAGTATTCCGTATCCGTGTGTGTGTAACAAGAGCAATAATAAGAAATTTATATACTTATAATATATTCCTGACTTATTTTTCATAAGACTGACAATTTTACTTAACGGTTTTTTTACATTTTTACGCAAAAATGGCATAAATCTCGTTTCTTTATTGTGAATAGCTGGAGTGAGGCCATTCGTGGTGCAGTGGGACAGCGTCTGACGGTAAACAGGAATCCCACGAATAAAAACCAAATAATATTTCATCCATAAAACACATGAACCCTATAACGTTGTGTTATGATGGATAATTTATATTACTCACAATTGTAATGCTCTTTTTTAAGTCTAGGAATTCCAGTTCTAAGGCACCAAGCTAAATATCAGGTTTTTATAAGATTCGGCTGTGCATTGTCAATGGTTTAATTGGATAAACAAAACAAACTCGCATTCAGGTCACCTGGTAGTAAGTGGTCATTTTAAATGAAACTATTTTTAAGGGATTAATCGGGTGTTCGTGGTCACAGGTAGTCTACCTGTGAAGTGTTCTACTGTAAAGTGTTCTAAACGTCAGGTTTCCAAAAATGAATTTTCGAACACTAAAATATACGCGATTAATTTCTCTATAATATATAGTTTTATTTGAAATGCGTCAAAATCGCGAAAATCAAAGATCTAGTACGTAATCACCACCGTCTACGGCCCCGTGTAACACAGGACACGTGCTACAAGTGGTTCTAATACTAGGTTCTTTCTTTCTGTCTACCTTGCTATGCTAGTTTAAAGCAAAGCTAATATGTATATATATATACGTATATATATATATATATATATATATATATATATATATATATACATATATATATATTAGCTGCACGCTTAAAAGAAAGACAGAAAGCGCCTAGTGTCAAGACACCCCGTACTTCGCTTTCCACCGAATTCGAGACATTGCGTGTAGGGTGGTGGAACTCAATACGGCCCTTTGTCTTTACCAGAGAGAGGAAGTGAAAATAACTTAAACATAATCTATCTACCGAGTGGGGATCGAACCCGCAATCGATCGTGTTTACAGTCAGACGCAGTTCCAGTGCGCCACGACCGGCCTCAATATTATCTAAAGATTATAACTCGACACCCTCTGAAATTCCCATGTAACAATGGCTACCCGTGGCTAAACGCTAGAACTTCCTAGTCCTAACCGGGAGAAAGAAGAACAGCGCAATAAAATTATTATTTTTTTTTATTTTTACCTTCAAGCTTTTATCACGCATATCAGGGTACACACAAAGTACCTAATGTCAAGATATTTCGTACTTCGCTGTCCAACGAATTCGAAACATTGCATGTTGAGTGGTAGAACTCAACACCACACTTTGTCTTACCAGAGCGAGGAAGTAAAAATAATTTTAAATATAATTACCCCAACGAGTGGGAACCGAACCTACAACCGATCGCGTATACAACCAGACGCTGTCCCACTGCGCCACAGACGGCAAAAGCAATTTTCCTATATAAGGTAATTTTTTTTTTGTAATTTTCAACTTACCTTTTGTTGAAATCTAGTTGTAAAAATATAAGTGGACTCCTTTCCATCGGTGACAAGGAAGTACGGCGACGCTAGCAAGTTGCGAGACGATCTTATGCAGGTTATCGTCACGAAGAAAAGGCATGTGAAGGCTGCATAAAGTATAGACCTGAAAAATAATTAGAAGTATAATAACTGCACCCAGTGACGTCAATTAGAGTTTAATTGACAGTATCGATTTTTATATGGTATATGCTTATTACAAGCTTTTATTTAACTTGGCGTGTTAGTTAGTTGGTTAGTGGATGTGAAATGTTGCAAGCTTAATTTGCCGACTTCCCAATACTCCATAGAGCTAAAAATTTGGAATGCGACTTTAGCTCTGGTGACATTACCATACATATAACAAATATTTTTTTTAATCTAAAATATAGAAAAATTAATTCATCTTCTTCTCTAAGATGTATTGAGTATAACGAACAAGTATATCGACGTAGTATCAATTAAACGCTAATTTAAACACTTAAATGCCTTTAGTTTGCTTCATTTAATTTTTAATTCGGTCATGTAATATTATTGAGGAATGTAAAACTTTAAACGATTTTAGAAAGAATTCTCATTAAAAATAATTTATATATAAGCGTGCACATTAGGTACTTGTCAACCCTGCTATGCGGGATAAACGCCTGAAACTAAAGAAAAAAAACATTTCCTGGAGTAGAAATCAAATTCGCAACCATCTTATATTGCGCCAAGATGCCAAATTCTATAATTGTTATTATTGAAATTGTATGATTATAACGAATTGTCATATTTTAAAACTTTTTACGTATAATTTATACACTTATAAGTACCTGTTATGATGATTATCATCTCCCGGTGCAATGGTGGCAATTAAAGCGTCCAATAGTCCCCATCCTCCCCTCCAGTGCATTATATTAGCAAGGATAAATATATAAGTGTAAATCCTAGAAATAACTCTTTCTCGAACCCATCTGCCTGCTCGGGCGTCTTCGCCCCAAGCGTTTTTAGATCGTGACAGTAAAAGAGATCTGCAAAAATAAGAATTCCCTTAAATTACATTATTTATATACAAATTTAAGCTTTGTTTCGGTATTTTATATTATAAATGCCAGTTGTGGCTCAATTGGACAGCGAAAGACGGTAAACGCAATCGGTTATGGATTCAATTCGCATTTTAAAGCAACAATTATATTTAAAACTAATTTCATTTTACTCTGGTAAGACAAAGTGTAACATTAAGTCTTGAATTCGGCGGAAAGCGGAGAACCGAGTGTCTTGACACAAGGTACTTCCGGTCTTCTATCTATGGGAAATAGAAGTGTGAAGCTTAAAAAATATTATAATATATATCTCTATTTTTAGCAGTACTGGCCTGCTTAAGTAACAGAAAAAACCTACGTACGAAGAAAATACAGACCACATAAAAAAAAACAAAAAAGGAGAGTCTTAAGATTAATTTTACCTACATAATAAAATATATTTTACCTGATTAAAGCAAAACTTGTATGAATCACGATTCCCAATATGAATATTTGTGCGTATGGAAAAAGGTGGGAGTTTATATCCATTATGCCCCAGGTCCCTCGCCACACGCTGACCACTTGTGGTGCTATAATGAATACGGTAATGACGGCATCTCCTGAAATAGTGAAATAATCATATGTAAGTTTTGATACCAACGTGTGCAGTGGACGAGAGTCTGACTTTGAATGTGATTGGTTGTGGGTTCAATTTCTACTCGAGGGAAGAGCACTTTCTCCGCTCTGGTAAGACTAGGCACTGTTTTAAGTTCTACCTCTGAACACGTATTGTCACGAATAACGGTGGGAAGAGCAGAACGTGGCTCAAGCTATGTTCTTTCCGACTATATTATGCGGGATAAAGTATGAAGCTGGAATAAAAGTGCAGAGAACTAGTGGCCATTGAAGATAAAAGTAGAAGAAGATTGTTTCTTTAGCTTCACGCTTTATCCCTTGCGGGGTAGTCAGACGGAGCGCCAAACGCTACGGTCCCTGCATACCTCCTTCTTACCTTCCATAAGAAGATAATAGCTCAAAAATGTATTTTGATAATGAAATAGTTACATCTCCATAGCGACGTCTAGGGCTATATTTTAATCTTAAATAATATAGAACCTAAAATGCATAAGGATGTATGTTTGTTCCCTTTTCACGCTGAAATAACTAAATGTATTGGGATGAAACTTTCCATTAACATATATTATACACGCGAATAGATCGTAGGCCACGGTTTAAGTAATAGGGTCATAATGTAACGGAAGAAATTAAATAATTAGAATAACATCTATCCTCTGAGAGTTGTCTCAGCGTGCCCTGCCTAAACCATATTAGTTACACAAAGTCAATGTACCGCAAGATTGTTTACCTCAAGTAGTTCTATACAAAAAGCTTCGATGACATATATCTATCTTTTACGTGTAAGCCATTATACCCTAAATATGTGTTTTGATGCGTTTTCTAATTTGTAAATTATAGAATATTTATGACTTTTTTTTTCAAAATAGATACATATGTTGTTTTCAGTCTTTAATATACATATAGATATACTTTGTCTTTTACACAAAAGTAATTTGGATGAGAAGCCGAGAGCGGAATCTGGTATTTTTATAAAATTGATTGAAAGCCGGTCGTGGCGCAGTGGGATAGCGTCTGACTGTAATGCGATCGTTTGTGGGTTTGATCACCTCTCGGGGGAGTGATTATATTTTAATTGATTTCACTTCCTCGCTTTGGTAAGACAAAATGCGGCGTTGAGTTCCACCACTAACTCCCCCGAGAGGGGATCGAACCCACAACCGATCGCGTTACAGTCAGACGCTGTCCCACTGCGCCACGACCGGCCTCAGGACCATATATTTGACATACACGTTTATATAGAGTGACGTACACGTTGCTAAGGCAACGCGTTGCCAACACGTCAACGTGACATCTTGTAATATTTAATCCATCAAATTTGACAGATGTCAACGTACGATATCTATAAATTACCTGCTCCATAGCCAAGCTCCTCGTTGTCACATTCAATAGGCCCTTCAGCTTCATCGTCATTTTCGGGAGATTTCTCTAAATCCGCTGCTCTTTGTGGTAAAAGATTGTCAGTAACATTGGGTGGCATCTGTGAATATTGGTAAAAGATACTATTAAATATAACTTATTAAAAAATGTATAAGATATTTTAAAAAATGGAAAATATCGTATAATAAAATATTATGAAACAAATTTTCTATTATTTATTTTTACGCTTTTATTCCACATAGCAGGCAGACATAGATTTATTTATCTAGTGTAAGAAAATACACTCCGTACTTCGCTTTCCATGGAATTTAAAGCATTGCGTCTTGATTGGCGGAACTTAACGCCGCGCGTTGTCTCACCAGAGCGAGGAAATGAAACGAGGCAGGTCGTGGCACAGTGAGACAGTGTCTAACTGTTATGGTATCGATTCCTAATGGGGGATATGATAATGTTGGTAAGACAAAGCGCGGAGTTGTGTTCTGCTACTTAACACACAATGTATCGAATTCGGGGAAAAGCTGATTACGGAGTGTCGTACATTATGATTACTAAATATATTATATAAATTACAACAGGCTAGACTACAGGTAGTTTAAAATTTAAAGAAGTTTAAAATTTAAAATTTAAAGACAATTTAAACGCCGTGTAAATATACAAAATATTCAGGCGCAAAAGTAACACAACTTATAAAAATGTCATTGGCATTTTCCTGTTCCAGATGCTTCGCGTTAAAACGAGACGAGCTCGAAGCTGTATTTTGATCCCATTAAAATTCGGCTTAAAAATTATTACTATCATATTTTTATATTGTTTTTTTTTTAATATTTTTTTATACTGGTCATGAGGCCGGTCGTGGCAGTGTAACAGCGTCCGATTGTAAACGCGAACGCTTGTGGGTTCTATTCCCACTCAGGGGAATGATTATATTTAAAATATTTTTCACTTCTTGTCTGAATCTCTCAATGTCTAGAATTCTGTGGAAAATGGAGTACGGAGTGCCTTGACACTAGGTACTTCCTGTCTACCCTGCTATACGAGATAAAAACGTGATGTTAAAAAAAACTTATATTGGCAATAAAATGAATTGTAACTATATTTAATTAATAATTTGCCTTCTTCGCTTAAAAATTAAATAGTTAGTTTTGTATAGTTTGCAAAGAGAATTTTGTGTTCACAGTTTAGAGTCAAATTTCTTTATTTTTAAGAGTGTTTTTTTTTTCATTACAATGATGTAAATCTGATATATCAGATATTATTAATATGTAAATAATTAAGTAAAATATAGGTACCACTTTTTTACTGCACAAAACGGTTAAAAATATATATACTTTTACATAAAATAAAATACCATACTCGTAACGCGTATTTTACGCGTTAACGCGACATCCAGTTATGTTAGTTAGGAAAAAAATTAATGATTATTATATTATACCTATAAAAAATGATTGTTAATAATAAGTTAATTTTACGCTCTATTTTTCAAAAACTGACAGATAGTATTTCCGCCATTATGGAGATTGTAATTGAAAACGGATAACTGCCGTTTTTCTCGGTCGGTTGGGTACGTTTATATGATTTGAAATACGTTTACACTTTAAGCCAACGATATATTACATTTTCAAAAAAAATATGTATATAAAACTAATCATGGTTCAATTTTTCCATTTAAGCAACATCAAAATATTCATTTGAAATATTAAAAAAAATACATACTTACATAAAAAAGTCTTTTACTATTTAATATGAAACTATTTTAAACATAGTAATTGCGTATATTTTGGTATTCGAATATACATTTTTGAAAATCCGACGTTTTCACCAGTTTACAGTCATCTGTGGTCACAGGTAGACTAAAGTGGCACATGGCGTGACGTTTAATAGCAGTTTCAACAAAGATGTGTAAAATTCGCGAAAACCAAAAAGACTTATCTTTATAAGTTTATAAGTTAATACTTTTATTAAATATATATTATTTAACACGTTGAACACCAAAAAGGATTTTCATAATTTACTATTTTTAAAGTGTTATTCCACACTTAGGATTAGAAAACATTTTAGAAAAAAAATTTATACGTTTTTTCTAAAAAGGATTTTCATAAAATGTCATAAATGTCGCGTCAGGTAACCTTTTAATTCGGAAAGCGTGACTGACAGCCCTAAATTACATCATAAAAGTAAGTGTATAGTGTCAGTCACCGAGGACTGACACCGGTTCAATTGGAATAGTTTAGTGTCAGACACCAGTGACTGACAAAGCGGTCAAAGCGTTAAAAAAGTATTAAAATTATGCTATATATAATTTTTTGCGCACCGTTAAACAAATATAAAAAACACAAAAGTCACAGACCATAAATATATAAAAAATCCTCAATCTAGTAAAAAAAAATAAAATACACAATTTTATGTAGATATCTACTAAAACTCTCTCGTAACTCGACAACAAACTGATTACTACCAAAACCGCTATTATTTGAAATGACCTTCAGCTTAAATCGATTTCCATACAGTTCTAATAAACGTCAATAGATTATGTTAATTTTCACTATGATGACTATTTTTTTTACTATTATATAATACATATTAACAGGGGGTTATGCGTCAGAGAGGTGACGCATAAGATGCCGTTGTCATGGCAACGTGTTTTTTACTTTACACAATACATTATATCAAGCATATTATAGTGAGAGTAATATATATTACTCTCACTATAATATGCTCTCACTATAATATATATATATATATATATATATATATATATATATATATTGCTTTACGTTATTATCCTGCATAGCAGGATCGACAGGAAGTACCTTTTACACTTCCTGTCTATCCTGCTATGCAGATACCAGCTTTGAAAATACCTCGTCGACCTTGTCGCTCGTCGGACTCCACATTCCACAGAATTCGAGACATTGCGAGTGGAATGGCGGAACTTAACGCCGCGTTTAGTCGAAAACGAAAATAATTTAAATGTAAATATTTCCCTGAGTAGGAATCCATCCCAAAACCAAGCGCGTTCACAGTCAAATGCAGTAATTAAAATATTTCTGTTTCGATAATTTTTAAATAATTGACTTTCTGCTATTTTATTTGATAATTTTAAACAATAATCATACAAAATGTAATCCTCCTCTCGACTGAATTTAGTATTAACATAAGGATTTGAAAATATTAGAGAGAGAATATCCGGGCTATGTACTATTTATTAATTACTGCTAAACTGGTTGCTGCGTAGTGGGACAGCGTTTGACTGTAAGTGCGATGGGTTAAGGGTTCGATTTCCACTTGGGGGAAAGACTATATTTAAATTATTTTCATTTCCTCGCTCTGACATAACCAAGCGCGGCGTTGAGTTCCGCCACTGAATAGTGTCAGTGTCTTGAACTCGGCGGTAAGCGGAGTACGAAGTGATTTGACACTAGACATTTCCTGTCTACCATGCTATGCGTAACAAAAGCGCTAAGCTACAAAAACATATTTTTAACATCGAATTTGATATTATGTAAAAAATCAATTTTAACAGATTAAAAATAATATGTAACAGATAAAAAATTGAAAATTGGCATTTTCCATGAAGACCATGATGTATAGAAGGAAATAAATTTATAATAAATTATGAAATCAGAAATTCTGATACTACTTTTATATGTAATAATATATAATGATACAAAACTATTTACTTAATGATGATGAACATTTTAACAAGCAAAATTATATGTAAACAGGTGCTGCCAATATTAAGAAAATACATATAAATAGATTTGAAATAAATAGCACTAACATATGAACAGTACTATTCTATTATTCTACATAGGAAACGAAAGTAGATATGTTATACATAACTATTTTAACCAGATCAATCGCGTATATTTTGTGTTTCGAAAATACATTTTTGGACACATGACGTTTCGAACACTTTACAGTAGTCCGTGGTCACAGGAAGACTGAGTCTACCTGTGACTACGGACTACTGTAAATAAAATATACGCGATTAATCCGGTTAAAATAGTTTCATTTGAAATGTTTAAAAATCGTGAAACTCGATATAATATTTAAAAAATATATTCCATCGGATGACCATGACCATGCTAATATTACATATCAGCCCTAAAATATGTTCAACCATTATATAATAGTTTTTTAAAAAAAATATCTTCAATTACTTATTTTCAACTAAAAAATGACCTAGTAATAACTTCTATTAATACCTAAATCCGTCCGCTGGCTATATCTCGGTGGAAAGATTGTCCGCTGCTGTTAAGATAGTTGTTATGCAGGATTTAGATGGTACGATTTCTAGTTAGCCAATAATTATAACTAGGAGAGTTACGAGTCTCCTAGTTATAATTTTTGGCTAACAAGGTTTCCCTGTATTAGCTGTCAGCTGATTTTTTATTAATTACTACGTTATATTTATGTACATATCTAAATCTTTTTTTTTTGGATTATTCCACATTACTTGTATGAAATGGATCTTAAGTATAAATTCTTCGCACCAAATAAATTTACAATTAAATACCAATAAAAATATTTTAATCTTTAAATCTAGGGAACCCGCGTACCTTCGTGTGCCATAGAATAGAATTTTTTCACGTCCGTACATTGTTTTCCAAGTGACAGCTTTTATAGCGTTCTTCGATAAATGAATATTAAATAAACACTAAAATATTTTTTGTAATCGACCCAATAGTTACCAACTTCAGCGCGTTTAACCAATAAACTAAACTTCTACAGATTTACTATATTCAGTGAGATAAGTTGTTTATTTTTTTTAGCTTCACGCTTTTATCCTGTATAGCGGGGTAGACAGAAAGTACCTAGTGTCAAGACACTCCGTACTTCGCTTTCCACCGAATTGGAGACTGCGTGTTGAGTGGTGGAACTCAATGCCGCACTTTGTCTTTACAAGAGAAATGAAAATAATTACTCGCCCGAGTGGGGATCGAACCCACAACCTATCGCGTTTACTGTCAGACGCTTTCCCACTGCTCCACAATCAGCCTTGTTTATTCTTAGACAGATTAAAATAATAAATAATGATTTAAGAAAACTCGAATCTAATAGACACATAATGTTCACACATGCATAGAAGATAGCTTCTGATAGGAAAGATATTGTGGATTTTTAGCTTGAAATGGAAAAAATCTTTCAAAGGTTTTTACTCCATGATATATTCTAGTTAAAGGATTATATTTTTTCTTTGAGGTATTGAGTAAGGTACAAATTTATTATATATATTTGGTATTTTAGTTAGAAGGAAATAATTGAAGATATTTATTTTCTACGATCTGCTTTTCGCTAAATATAAAAAAAATAATTGTCCAAAATCAGGCCTGAATCGTTAAAACAACTATTTTTGATATCAATTCTTAGAAGCTGCTAATTTTAAAACTATACTTAATTAATTTTAACTCTATATTATCTATTATTTTAAACTAAATACCGTTTTAGTATTTGTACATCGAATTGGTGCCGATTAGACTATGACCGTATTAATATGGCATATAACAAGTAATTTTACGTTAAATTAAATTAAATGTTCACAATTGTCTATGAAAATTGTTTAAGAATAGACGTTGAAAGTAACTAGTATTAATCTAAAGTTTGGGTCTATATGTTATATTTTTGTTTAATGGGTCACCGTGACATAGTGGATCACCGTTTGAAACGGTGTAAACGCTATTGGTTATAGGTTTGGGTTCCATTAGCGGGAAAGATTGTATTTATTTGATTGTATTTACTTCCTCGCTCTGGTGAGACAAAGTGCATCGTTGAGTTTCACCACTCAACACACAATGTCTCGAATGCGTTGGAAAGGAAAATACGGAGTGTCTTCGTTGCATTGGGTACTTTCTGTCTACCCTGTTATGCGGGATAAAAACGTAACTATAAAAAACATATATAATCATTTCGCCATGCACTAGTAAGATAAAACGCTATGTTGAATATTTATCTATAAAAAAAATTGGAGTGTTCATTCGTAATATTAAAAAAGCGATTACTAAATGCAAGTTTATATACGATGCATACAACAAAATTATACTTTTTACAATTTTCTTCTGTCTGTCTGTACCGGCTAATCTCTGGAGCTAATCGGCTGAACTAATTATGTCGGGACTTTCACTAGCAAGTGGTTAATGTTATAAGGAATAACTAAGGCAACTTTATATATAATTATAAAATAAAGATCCGGATATATTAAATATAAAATTTTTCATATGATTTTATTTAAAGCAATAAAACTCACGCAAATTAAACACAGCGATCTGGTAGTGGGATAATAAAATATAAATAACTATACGCTTAAATAATAAGAAAAATAAATAGATAACCTTCAAAGCTTCACCGTCCACTCGACCGCAAAAGCGACTAGCTTACCCCACCAGCTCGGTATAATGTCTGTACGTTACAACGAAAAGCACTTTAGTCATTTCTTTACATACTTACATTCAAAAAGTTCCACTAATAACTCTAATGATACCATCAGCTATCAAATAGATAGCTTTGTAAAGAACAAACTGCAGAGTACATATTGTAAATATTCAAGTAAAGTACATTAGTCTAATAGATTGATTAACGTGCATGCTTCCCACATACCCAGGTTCTTAATTGTATTAAAGGTAATATGTAAACGTTTGTGTATGCCGCAATAGATGTTTAGCTATACGTTTAGCATAGCAAGGTCAGAAAGTACCTAGTGTCGAGACACTACGTACTCCGTTATCCGCCGAATTCGCGACATTGCCTTACCAGAGCGAAGAAATGAAAATAATTTAAATATAATATTAACTCAAGTGGGGATCGATCCTACAAACGATCTTGTTTGCAATCCGGTGCACTCCCACTGTGCCACGACCGGCTTCAGATGATTACTAAACTATTAAAAGTAACTTCATGCCTTATCCCACGTATAGGCGGAGAGAACCTAGTGTCATGACACTCCGTTCGTTGTTTTATGTTACAATTCAACATTGCATGTTAAGTTAGCGAAACTCAACGCCGCGTTTTGTCTGTCGAAATTATTTATTATACGTTTATTACAACTTGAGTTGCGGGTTCGAATCCCGCTGAGTTCAAACTTTTATAGGTTTTCCAAAATGTTTTCTGATTTTAAATGTGGAATACTACTTTACAGATAGTAAAATATCTTTATATACATATTAATGTATTATTGTACATACATGAACATATTTATGTACTGTACACCCTTTTCCCATTTCTTGCACTTGTTAGACTGAATGCTTTGTCTCTAATTTACAATACCAAACTGTTTTTCCTACATTTTTATTCATTGAACTTTTTTCTACCCCAATTCAATGGCAAATACTTTACGACTGATCTTGTCACGGTAATGCATACTAACAATGCATAAAGCACTATAATGATTTCAACATATCGTTCTCGGAGTTTTCGCTTTGTGGCCAAATAAAATTTTAGAATTACCCAAAGTAGTAATATGAATAAAAAATTTTTTTTTTTATGAATTTCTTGCACAGGTAAGACAAAACGCGGCATTGAAATCCACCACTTAACACGCAATGTCTCAAATTCAGAGGAAAGGTACTTTAACAGACGTACTCCTAGATTTCACTATATTAACACAAAATACGTGAATAAGTAAACTATATTAGTTTTTATATAAAATGGCTCGAAGAGATAATTCAAATTGGTAATAAACATTACACGATTCATTGAACATTAATCTATAATCATTTGTTATTTAAATAAATTAATTTAAAATTAAAATTATATTGGATCTCATTACAAACAGTATGACATTTGTATATATATGTACGTACGTACATATTAATATTGTATACATGTTTAATACTATTTTCATGTATAGTTAAATAAATGAAAATAATTTTAGAAACATATATAATGTCATTATAATACTTATTTATGCTAATAATTTTAATTATCAATATTTATATATTTAGGTCGTAGTGTAGGTTCGATTCCCAATGATTATTTTTTTTAGTTTATTCCGCATAGAAAGAAAGTACCTAGTGTCAAGATACTCAGAACTTCGCTTTCCACTGAATTCAAGAGATTGCGTGTTGAGTGATGTAACTCATCGCCGCGCTATGCCTTTTACCTGAGAGAGGAAGTGAAAATAATTTAAATATAATCACTCCCCCGAGTGGGGATCGAACCCACAACCGATCGCGTTTACAGTTAGACGCTGTCCCACTGCGCCACGACCGGCCTTCCAATGATTATATATAAAATTTATTTCCTTTTCTTCGCTCTGATAAGACAAAGTGCGGCGTTAAGTTCACCACTCAAGACTCAATGTCTCGATTTCGAGCGAAAAGCAGTCAACGGAGTGTCTTGATATGCGGGATAAAGCGTGAAGCTCCTTTTTTGATCTTAATATCTATTTCTTTGTTTTATTGTATTATTACTATTTATTATTAATAAAAGTTTATTTACTAGAAATAGTGCTCTATAAGCGTAATATCATTGTGGTAAGATCCATATTATTGTAAACATTATTTGCATACTGATTTTGAATTTGAAATTAACATATTTATGTATAATCTGCATTGACAACAAATACTTTGCATAACAAGTTTATTAAATTTGAAAGGTTTTAAACAGGTTTACAGGTTAAGGTGTTATACAAGTTTTAAATGTGAAATTTGAACATTAGGTAGCGTTTTATATACTGAATTTTAATTAAAATAAATATTTCTTAAAACTTCAATTTAAATTAAATAAATTTATGTTGTTTTTTTTTTATTTTAATTACATTTCAAATGACTTACCTTAATTCACCCCTCAAAGGATTAATATACAACACTTATTTCACATAAATAACTAAAAAAAAGAAAAAAAAACACAAAAAAGGCGGGAAAACTGACAGCTGCGAGTTTCGTTGCAAAACTGCCTAGATAAAGGCTGGGCGTCGATGCTTACAGTGATTAATTATCAAGTCCATTGTGACACAGGTCTTATATAATAGAATAGAACTTGTTAAAGCTAAATAAAAGGACACGCCGCCATTTAAATATTTACTTATTTTGCAGTGTTATTATCCGAACAGACAGACCTATGGTTGAAATAAGTAAGTTTGTATACACATATATATTTGTATATATTGTATATAAATATAAATATATTTTTTGTATAAATTGTCGATATAAATAATTATTTTTTATAGATTTTCTTTTTTATTCATACATAATATTTTACATTGTTTTAATTTAAGTTTACTACGTGTTGTAATTATGGTGGATTTGTGTGTATTAATTAAGTTTCATAAGTTCTAGGTAAAACATTAAAATCTTAAACTCTGGTATAATATGCGAATTTAGAAAAAAAAACAATCGATTTTATTCGTACTAATCCGATTACTTTAAATGCAAAATAATAATTTGACCCCAATAGTTTTATATAACTAATCATAAATGTACTGGTATTAATATACATACCAGCATACCAACAAATTTTTACCAACATATTTTTAAAAAGATCGTAATAAGATGTTTGATGATTTTTATAAATTTTAAATGAAAATATTTTAATAAGATTAAAACCCGACGTTTCGAACACTTTACAGTACCTCAGTCTGTCTGTGACCACGGACTACTGAATAATGTACTTTTGAATATAAAAATATACATTTAAAATATCTTTTTTGTTAGGTTTCTTTTTTTATTAAATATAATGATTTTTACCTTTAAGCACTTACGTAAATTATAAATATGCATGACTTGCGTTATCATTAATTTATTGAGATCATTATTAACAATTATAAAGACCCTCTAACCCTCATCAGGGACATAGAGCTGGTAAAAGGTATAACCAGTTTAATCAACCCGATACACGTCACATCTATCACATGTAAGAAGTGTGGCCAAGTAATGAGAAGACTTACCGTTTGTCTGCCATCCAAGAAGTATGGAAGCTCTTCAGCAGCTCTTCGCAATAGACCGTCATTTTCTTAGCAAAATTTTCTTATTCATAGTCTTTTGGTCTGCTTCCTCACACAGACTTACATTAGAAATGATTCGAGGCCAGCGGAATCCGGAAATTTACGAACACTTGCAGTTTGTTGGTGACTTTTGCCTTTACACACGTCTCTTACTCATACCAAAAGCACATAAACATTACGAAAATATATCATGTACATAAAGTACATATAAATTTGTACTAAATTGTTATGCTTGTTTTAATTTTTCGTAATAATTATTCGTTTTTTTTTATAAAAAGTCGTTTGTAAGCAAATATTTCAAGCATTAAAACTGTGTTTGCGTTCATTATAATTTATTTATTTATTTTTTTAGTACCTAGTGTCAAGACACTCCGTACTTCAGTTTCCACCCAATTCCAGGCATTGCGTGTTGAGCGGTGAAACTCAAAGCTATACTTTGTCTTATCAGAGCGAGAAAGTAAAAAAAAATTTAAATTTAATTACTCCCTCGAGTAGGGATCGAAACCGCAACCGATCGCTTTTACAGTCATACGCTGTCCCACTGCGCTACAATCGGCGGATTTTATTTATATATGTAATATGTATGGCTTTTTAAAGTTATTTTCATTTGTAGATACAATTTGTGTATTATTTAATACTTTAAAGTGCGGATGTGTTTGTATTATATTTATTTCTATTTTGTTATTTCTAATGTGTTTTTCCACACTTAGGATTAGAAAATTTCTATGAAAAAACGCATACATTTTTTTAGTAAAAGCAAAACGCATGGTTTAGCGGTCAGAGCGTTTGAATGGTTTTAAAAGGGGCGCGGGTTCGAATCCCGTTTTTTTCATAAAAATATTAATTTCTATATATATTTTTATCTTTCTATATATAAAAAATTGAAGAAGGAATGTCATGACACCAGGTCCTCTCTTGTTCCCTGCTATGAGGATTGAAGTCCATTTTGTGTGGTTTTTGGTCTATGATTAAATTTCAGATTTAAAAAAGGGGAATAAAACATAGGACTACAATTGTAATAATATACGTGTCTGCTAACTTTATTAACAAATCGAACAAGTTAACATGACAATAAACATTTTTTATCTAACACACAACTCGTGGTAATACTTACATCTAGAAGATTATAGAAAGAATGAGCTCTTCGACAAATGGAAGATAGAGTGAGGATGGTGCTAAAAAGATTCAAATTGTGATATTTTTTTTTAAATTATTAATATATAATTATAGGCATAAAATTTTTAGAACAGTAATCGATTTTTTTTTCTTTATATTACATGCATTGTTTATATGAATTTTTGATTTAGAAATATTAGTGTTTTGGTTTTCATTTACATATTACACGAACAATTTCTGACTGATATTAATTTTACAGATAATATATAGACACTTTTTTTTTAAATAAATTTTGTATAGGTGTATGCATCGAATTCCAATGTATTTTTCTGTTTGTATTTATGTTAGTTATATTCAAGTAACTAGTACACTCATGTGTATAATAAATCATGAGAATCTGTTTTAAATATACCATAGATTATTTGATATGAGTTCTGTGATTATAGTCATTGATTACAAGATTGATATATATGTACCTCTATATACTAGTTATGGCTAGCTTATATACATATATATATATATATATATATATGTATATAAGCTAGCCATAACTAGTATAAGTAGCATGATTAACTAAACATTATTTTTTATAAATACATTAGATTTAAGAGTAAAATAGAGCGAAGGCACAGAGTTAACGTATCCGAGCTTAAAGGAAATGATACTTAGAGGAGACTGGGGACGATCGGGCCAATTTTAAATTACTTTATTTTTATTAGAAAAAAAAATATTTTTGCCTTAAAGCGGATATGTCAGTAGCGTAAAATGTTATTTGTGCGTAATATCTTAATGGTAGTGGTCTGATGTCCCCAGTCAAAGTTATAAGGTAGATTAAATACAAGACATACGCAACAAACCGCTTAAACTAATCTTATAATTAAATTTTAAACAACAATTTTTTTTAAGTTTTAGATATATGGGTCATGACGATTTTGAATATAGAGAAAAATAATTCTAATGATACATTTTAAATGGAACTATTTTAGATGGATTCATCGTGTGTATTGCGGTATTCAAAAATATATTTTTGGAAACCCCACGTTTTGAACACTTTTCCGTAGTCCGTGGTCATAACTAGACTGAGCTGGCATTTATTTGTTGGTCGATACAAAATTTTATTATATCAATCTACTATCTGTTTCTTTATGGCCTCGCTCGCGTACTGAGAGAAAAACCGATGTATTCAGTAGAAACAGATACATTTTCGAATACCAAAATATACAAAATGTATAAAAATCGCGAAAATTAATGATCTTATTCTAATAACACATTTTCAAATTAAAATAGTCAAAAATGGTACAATTTATTATTAATTAATAATTTAGTTAACAAATAGCTTTCAATTCAAATAAATTTGTACATTTGTAAGTGAAAATTAAAAAAAAAAACTACAAAGTCATACGTCCAGTATTTTAAAAAACAATGTATAAAAACAATCGTGAAACGTCAAACGTCAACAATTATCAATTATACTTTTAATAAGATCACATTGTCTAACAGATAATCACTTTATTGATTCTTTGTAAAAAAAAATGTTAATTCAACATAATCTGCGATTACTTTCCTTATAATCGAAGGTAAAATTTTAAATTCTAATTATTTGTCGAACCTTGAAAAATAAGTTACGGAAACAGATGAGCAAAAAACTTGGCGGCATTGTCAAGATTTTATGTACCACAGATCTATAAAAAATATATTCCTTTTACAAGAGAACATTTGGTTTTCATTCTAAGTATGTACTTTATTGCAGTTTTTTTTTTCTTGATTATGATACAGATAATTTGGCTTGAACAGTTTTTGTTGAACTATTAAAATAATTGCTAAAATTGTAAGCGTTTAGGACATTTTATTGTTGTTTTGAAATAGGCAAAATTTTTTAAGCCCTAAGAATGGAAAAGAGATGGCATTATGGTTCAATTTATACTAATTTCTTCATATTTTGACGGGATCAATTACTGTGCTTTACTATTTGTATGTTATTTTTTTAATAAAATATTATATAATAGATAATAAATAATAGATTATCTATTGATTATTATCTATTATATAACATTTTATATTATAGTATTTTTAAATTTAATGATAAAATATAATAAATCAAGCCCGTACCTAATTATAACGTGTAAAAACATAGGAATATTAAGCGTATGATTAAGCCTATATAATCTGTTTGCGTGTTACAATACCAGACTGGAAGGTATAAAATTATAATGTTATCTGCAGAATCTAATAATACTTATTTGTTTTCCTTACAATGTGAATATATTGTTGTTAACATAGTGTTATATTACGAATAGAGGATTAATTTAATAAATTCACAGCTTCATAAAAAACTCAGAAATTACTGTTTAATATTTAGACATGTCTAAAATTTAGACAAAAAAACTTAAAAAAAAAACTAAAAAAGAACATACCAAAATTCAAAAAATAAATATTTACTTATAAATCAAGAAACGCGTGTTATAATTGAAATATGTAGACTATATATGTTCTAAACCATTATTTTTGGTTTTGTGTTCATAAAATCGTTTCATAAAATGTTTACGATCGTTAAAATTGTTGCTTGTTATTTTAAATAATACTATTTTAAACGGATTAATTGCGTATATTTTGATATTCGAAAATACATTTTTGAAAACATTACGTTTCGCACAGTTTACAGTAGACCGTGGTCACAAGTAGACTGAGGTGGCATTTGTCTCATCTAAATTAAAATTGTATTTTTGAATACCAAAATATATGCGATTAATCCATTTAAAATAGTTTCATTTAAAATGTGTAAAAATCAACTTGTTATACGTGAAAATCGAACTATACAGATTTTCTTAGACAATTGAAATATGCAGGATTGTTTCACATAAACTATTTTTATACACCATTTAAAAATATTGAAAATGAATAAAAGTAAAAATAATTATATATTTTTTTCGATATAGCCTTCAAATATTCGGCCAGTATCATGTTAAGTACAAAAAGAAAGATTATGACAATGACAAATGTATGATATATATAATAACTTTTTTTAATTAAATACTTAAAAAAGTATGTAATTCCTTAGTTGTAATTAAATAAATTTTAACTTTTTTCCATATTTTAAAAATGGATTAAATTATTGTGATTATAATATTTTTTTTTTTATAAGCAAATATAATTATAGAGTAGTGATGTACCAGAATCGCTTAAAATTCTGTTCTAATTCTATTTTATAATTTCAACATGATTTCTTACATCAGAATTATATTATAATATAAAAATCTCACTCGTACGTATTGTTATTAGATTGCAATTATGAAGCTATATGCTACAAGTTTTTATATATTAAAGTATGTTATTAAATAATTTAATTTATTTTTCAACTTGACACAATGTTTCCCATAGCGCGGTCAACTAGAACCCAGTGTTAAAAGACATTACGCGTTAAATGGCGGAACTCAACGCCGTGCTTGTCTTACCAGAGGAGGAAAATGTAAATAATCTAAATATAATTATTTATCTGATTCGAAGCTACAACCATTATGTTTATAGTAGCATATCTCATAACTTCACAAAATACCTAGTGTCAAGATACTCCGTACTCTGCTTTCCACCGAACTCGAGATATTTCGTGTTGATTGGCGGAACTCAACGCCGCGCTTTGTCTTACTAGAGCGAGGAAGGGAAAATAATTTAAATTTAATCACTCCCCTCCTCACTCCTTTAAATTTAATCAGTGTGGATTTGAACCCACAACTCGAATTCGGTGGAAAGCGAAGTACGGTGTGTCTTGACACTAGATACTTTCTGTCCACCCTGCTATTATGTTGTTATGCAGGATAATTTCTTAAGGATTAATTTAATATTATCACTGCTTGTTATTTTTTTTATTAAACCGCTTCTTTAATCGATATCTCCTAATTCATTGTATATATTTACAATCGAATTCAGATTTATCGGTTAATTATTAAGAAAAAAATATATCAAATATGGCCGGCTTAGAATGTAAACCTGTAAACTAAATATTTAGCAAATTATTAGGGGAGACAGGAGTGATAATTTAGACTAATCTTAGAGAAAGGCCGGAAATGAAAAGCACTGTGCAGATATTATATTTAGCTACAGAACGGTCAAAATATACGGAGCTGATTTGGGCTAACCGTTACTACTGTAAGAGGAAATTGAATTATTTATTTTAAAGAGGTGATAGTTTTAGATTGTATGCGTTCTGTCAACAGTATATGTCTATCTTATTACTTTACTCTATTATCATGACTCCTAAAGACTGATTCATGAGAAGAGAGGAGAAGAGAGGAGAAGAAGCGTCTGTCTGAAATATGGTTAGTGCTGTGGGTTAGCGTGAGAGGGGCCTGCTACTGCTGTGTTATTCGTGAGGGAAAGAGACACCAGATAGACTAGCACCGTAACGCGATACGTAACGAGGCGCTTTACGTAATAAACATAAGTATATTTTATTAGAAAGCTGTTATATTAGGTTTGGGGTCAGGGGATGATGTTGCTTGTTAAAAATATGACCAGCTCTGACAAGAATGGGTGAGGGGTCAAAAATCAGGAAATTCATGTGACGTATTTTATGGATTGCCTTTTTATATAAATTAAGCCATGGCTTTTGGAACACATGGTTTTTAACAGTCTTATTTATAACGCTTTTTTGACAAATTGTAATGAAAATTAATATTTCCTGTTTTTTTTCTTTCGCAGGTTCACACTAAGACACCTTTATCTTTTTTATTAGGTACATTTTTAATTAATTTTTGTTTATTTAATAATAAATTAATTTAATTTAATGCTTATTTAAATAATTACAAAACACGCCATACAATAACAATTAACACACATCTTACAAAATGTATTACAATCAAGCTACTTTAACATCTTAATCTATACTATTTATTGATTTATTTGGAAATCTACAAAATACTAACAGCTTATATTTTTGGGTCTCTATTTTTTTTATAAATAAACTGTTAATAATTAGCTAAATAAATTATCAATATATATAAATATATTATTTTAATATTTTGAAAATTAATTCTATTGCAATTCCAAATTTGAAAGTCTTGATTTTTTTTAATATATTTAAATAAATAAATAAATATGATGCATAAACTAAAAAAATACATTTTTTTTATTTTATTAGATATATCTTAATTAATCTTCCCTCCCTCTACTAAGACTAAACCTGCGATGAAATTTAAACGATTTTCGCTTCTCGTGTTTCGCCTCCTCAGGTGGTTTACTATCCACCAGATTATCCGTGCTTTTAGCGACTTGGACGCTTTTTCGTCTATTTTTCATGGATTTAACTAATTTATAAAACTTTCCTTTTTTCTTTGCTGGATCGAGTGTGAGTTCAGAGAGTTCTTCCACTTCCACGCTGAATTCTGATGATATGTCTCCAAGGTCCTCGATGCTGTGGCTTTCTTGCTTCACTGGTATTTCGAGTTTCTTTGACGTGTTCGGTTTGGGCTCGGCTGGGGGCGGAGGGGCATCTGGATCTATGCACTGAAATATATAATAATAAAGTAAAATACTCTTTATTGTTCTTAAAATAAAAAATATACACATCTATCTTTGTATTTAAATAGCACAATAGGTGACCTTATCGCTAAACGAGCGATCTCTTCCAGGTAACCTTTAGGTCTTTTACTTGTTCTAATATCTTTCTATCTACCCTAATCTTGCATTTATATTATATATTTTTTTAGCTTCACGCTGTATACCTTGCGGGGTACGGTCCCTGCACACCTCTTTCGCCTCGTCCACAGTCATTATCCTCTTCATAAATGCCCTTCGGAGGGTCTTCATGCTTTTTAAGTGACTTTCCTCCAGTATCTTCGATATTGTGTTATCGAAGGCCAACCGAGATCTCCCTGACCTCTCCTACCACTCACCTCGGCTTCTTAAATCTTTCTTACCATTCTTTCATCGCTCATTCTTTCAACGTGCCCAAACCACCTGAGCACGTTCCTCTTCTTTCTTAATATGACATTTGCGCTTACACCATTCTGCGTATCTTGTTGCTGTATATACAGTCAGCTAAAATGACTCCGCATATCCGACGAAGAGATCTCGACTCTACTGCACTCATCTTTCTTTCATTCTTATGTTAACACATCCACATTTCGCTGCCGTATAACAAAGTCGGTATCAGTACTGCATTGTGAACGGCAAGACGTGCAGGTACGCTGGCGTATTGACGTCGCATCAGTGCAGCAAGAGCACCGTTAACCTTGTTGCTGGCAGCAATACGCCTTTCCACATTCATTTCGTATCTTCCATCTCTACTAAATATACTTCTCAGATATACAACCTCATTCACTTGTCCTAATATCTTTCTAACTACCCTAATCTTGCATTCCGTTCTTTCTTCGTCTCTTTCAAATACTACTTAATCTTAGTTTTACTCGCATTCAGGTTTAGACCATTACTTTCACACCCTTCTCCCACCAATGCTTGTAACTCGCATTCTGATGATGCAATTAGCACTGCATCATCTGCGTACAACAGACAGTTAACTGCCAAACCACTATCTTTCACTCCTTGGATACACCTATCCAAATACAAATTGAACAGTCAAGCTGACATGGCGCAGCCCTGTTTGACACCCGATTGAATATTAAACTGAGGCGACATGCCAGCTTCTACTCGTAATGTCGATAAAGAGATTTAACAGCCTGCAACAAGTACATTCACATTGTACCGGGGCAGTATCTCCCATAACTTCTTTCTTACAACCCTGTCAAATGCCTTTTCTAACTCCACAAGAGCACAGAAAATTTTCTGGTTTACAGCATTTTCTGGTTTAAAAATATGGGAGAAGTAATATTTGAATACGATCTGGATCTGGTCACACGTTGTCCTACTGTAGTAGGACAACGTGTGACCGTAAACGCGATCAGTTGTGGATTCGATTTCCACACGTAGGAATGATTATATAAAATTATTTTCATTTGTTCAATTTGGTAAGACAAAGAGCGCCGTTGAGTCCTGCTACTCAACACGCACAATCGCCAATTCGGCGGAAAGCGAAGTACATAGTTTTGACACTAAGTATTTTCTGTTTACCCTTCTATGCGGTGTAAAAACATTTTTGTGATATTAAAAGCATATATATGCATCACAGACGTTACTAACGCAACGCATATTTTACATGTCATTATTATTTATGTATTAATTCGTGAAATATGCGCATATAAATAAATTTTGCAAGGAGATATTTTTATCTTCGTTGTCGAAAGGTCCACACCGGATCAATAAATTCACAAATAAAATTATGAGAGTTTCCATTTTTTATATCGTAAAAATATCATAAAAGTTGTAACTGAGTTTGATCATGAATAAATTTAAGGCTTACCGAATCAAAGCAGAGTTTACGAATTGGCATTTGTCAATCACTCTATAATAAATTTGAAAAGTTTGAACTGACTTGTTGAAACACAGAAGCTAACGGGTCTGCGGAAAGTGAAATTTGAATAGCCTTTGCGTATTCTTTTTATATTAATACTCTGTTGAAATAAAAAAAACAATAGTATAGTAAAATAAAAAAGGAATGCCATTTATTTAAAAATATTTTTGCAGTTTGAAGCAAATGTCAAACACAAAATAATAGGATTCTTCAAATCTTCATATTATATTTACTTACTATTTTATAATACTAAACATATCCTTCAAGTATACATTTTATCCCATTCTCTTATCTTTTAGTCTTGCTTTACAAACAAAACTAGATATTACTAATCCATCAATATATAAAAATATAAATTTTATGACTGTAAATCTTATACAATTTGGACGCGTTTTATTTGCTAAAGTACCAACATACATAAAATAATAAAAAAAAACAAATTCAGCTTACATCTTCCAATTTGATCCGGTAAGGTGGCACCTGTTCGGGGTGTCGCCACGGCTTGTAGTAGGGCGTGTCGGTGAGCGCCTTCCACCCAGGGTAGCGTCGTGAGGCCGCGTGTAGCTGGTGTACCAGCCGAGGCGCTAGCTGAGCCGTCACTCTGAATTATGTGGATTGAAATATTTAAATATGTTTAAATTAAACATTTATCTTCACGCTTTCATCCCGTATAGCAGGGTAGACAGGAAGTATCTAGTGTTGAGACTTTTCCGGCGAACCCCAGACATTGTAACAATGTTAAGTAGAGGAAATCAACGACGCCCTTTGTCTTACTATAGTGAGAAAACGAAATAATTCAAATATAAGAATTCCGATTGGAAATAGAATCCACAACCAATCGTTTACTGTCAGACCCTATACAAATGCGGCACAACCTGCCAACGAACAAAAAAAAGCCTTTCTAGAAAATGTCTAATATTTAAAGCAGAGAGACTTGAACCCTCTTAGTCTTATCCCTTAAAAACAATGTAAGAGCTGACCACTGAATCATATTTTATATCCAAGTACGTCGAAAGTACTTATATGCTTAATTTAAATTATTATTTTAAAGCACGAATCCTGCTGCGTTCTAATTTTCGTGTACATCGGTTACTCAAGGTACTTTGGTAGAACTAGAGTAATTTCGTGATAGGTAATTGAGGACCATAAATTTGCAGCATTACATGTTCACTTTATCTTAAATTCTTTGTAAAATTATATATTAATAAGAAAATAGTTGAGATTTCCGTTAGTTGTTGTCAGCAGAATTGCCTTCTAAGCCGTTCTTCTAAGCCAGCTTCCAGATGGTAGCTTTTTACTTTATTTGATGTTTCAAAAGTCCTTATGCGCTTAAATTCTAATACTCGATAATCTTGAATAAAAAATGTCTATATTCGTTTTGCTCTAGACCTCTGTATATCTCCAACCACTCCAATCTCCACCCAGGGCAAAATTTATGCTACATAAATGGCCATTCTCCCGGTATGGTTGGATAAAATAAAGCTTCACCGATAACTTATCGCATACAAATTATCGAGAAGTAGATTTTATATTACTATGCTAGATTATTTGTACATTTATCCTAAAACATAGAGAAATATTTTTATTTAGTTTCACGCTTTAATCCTGTAGAAGGGTAGATAGGAAAGTATCTAGTGTCAAGACACCCGGTTCGGCTTCCGACGAATTCAAGACATTGCGTGTACCTTATGTTAAGTTTATCACTTAATTGGCAAGAGCGTTTAAAACGCTTCAAGAGATGCGGGTTCGAATCCTGCTTCGTTTAAATTTTTGTACGATTTTTAATATTTTTCTTTAGTTTCACGCTTTTATCCTGTACAGCGAGGTGGATAGGAAGTAGCTAGTCTCAAAACATTCCGTACTTCGCTTTCCGCCGAATGCGAGACATTGCATGTTGAATCGAAATGAAAATAATTTAAATATAATAATAATATAATACTCCCTCGAGTGGGAATCGAACCCACAACCAATCGCGTTTACAGTCGGACGCTGTCCAACTGTGCCACGAACAGCCTCAAATAAATTTCAACATAAACATGTTGATGCATATAAAATAATCATTTAGTTACTACTGTTGTTTATTAATATCACTTACCTATTAACTAACCAAGCTGGCAGCGCTCCTCGAGGATCTGATCTCGACACGTAGCCGAGCCAGCTGCCGGGTGTCCCCCGTCTTCTCACTACAAATCCCGTTAATAATGAAAGAGCTCTGGAATTAAATATATTATTCGAATTAAAATCATCTTGTTAAATGTCTATTAAATAATAAATCCCTTGTGGGGTAGTCAGAGACAACGAAGCACCTAACGCCTTAACGCCTACGGTCTTTACATACCTCTTTCGCCTCGTCCACAGATATTATCGTCTCCATAATACTCCCTTTGTAGGTCTCCCCAGACCTCTCGTAGCACTTATCTATGCTAAAAATCTTTCTTGCCCTTTTTAAATGAAACTATTTAACCGGATTAAACGCGTATATTTTGGTATTCGAAAATACATTTTTGGACACCTGACGTTTCGAACACTTTACAGTAGTCCGTGGTCACAGGTAGACTGAAGTGGCATTCGTCTGTCAGTTGATACAAAAAATTAATTATATCAAACTACCGCTGTCGATTTCTTAATTGCCTCGCGTACTGCCCTGGATTCTTGCAGAATGAGCTCACTGTATCTTTGTCTCTGGTGTGGTGGATTTGGAACTTAAAATTTTTAATAAGTGTGTCCCAGGTGGTAGATAGTTTCCAACCATCTTCTCTATTGAAATTTGGAAATTTTTGAAAATCAATAGAGACCAGACCAGACCCACTTATTAAAAATTTAAAGTCCCAAATCCACCACACTAGAGACAAAGATACAGTGAGCTCATTCTGCAAGAATCCAGGGTAGTACGCGAGGCAATTAAGAAATCGATGGCGGTAGTTTGATATAATTAATTTTTTGTATCAACTGACAGACGAATGCCACCTCAGTCTACCTGTGACCACGGACTACTGTAAAGTGTTCGAAATGTCAGGTGTCCAAAAATGTATTTTCGAATACCAAAATATACGCGATTAATCCGGTTAAATAGTTACATTTAAAATGTATAACAATCGCGAAAATCAAAGATCTTATTTCTTACCCTTCTTTACTCACTCATCCTCTCGACATGCCCAAACCACCTGGGCACGTTTTTCTTCATTCTCACTATAATATTCACGCGTATATGCATATACAACATACAATATATAAAGAGCGCATTTCTACATCATTCATCTTTCTTTCATTCTTCTTTGGAGACACTCACGTTTCGTAAAATTTGTTGTAAAATCTTTCTGACTGCCCTAACCTTGCATTCCGTTCTTTCTTCATATAGAAAGGTATTTATTAAACACATGTACGATATTTGTTTGACTGTTTTAAAATATTGCTAATAAATGTTGTCAAGCGGTCGGTCAAAATGTTCCCATTTATTACTTAGTGTAACATTTATTACTTAGTGTCAAGCGTAACACTTAATTAGGTAGAGTGTTTAAACAGTTTTCAAGTGGCGCGGGTTCGAATCCTGCTTCGATTAAATTTTTGTACGGTTTTTAATATTTTTCTTTAGCTTCACGCATCTATTCCGCATAGCAGAGTAGACAGGAAGTACCTAGTGTTTAAACGCTCTGTACTTCGCTTTCCACCGTATTCTAGACATTGCGTATTGAGTGGTGGAACTCAACGCCGCACTTTGTCCGTACCAGAGCGAGAAAATGAAAATAATTTAAATATAATCAATCCCCCGAGTGGGAATCGAACCCACAACTTACCGTGCTTACAGTCTGTCCTCCCGCGTTGTCTGTCCCTCTGCGTCACGAACGGCATCAAAATTATAATATTCTCTTTAAAAAAAACAACTCAAGCGAGTAGCCTTTCTGAAAGTTTTAATTAGACGGAATAAGTTACGTACTTATCTTTTTACTGTAAGCAGTTTGCACCTATCACCTACACTGGGAACTTTAGTTTTGAAATTAAATTTCACGAGTAAGGGGCCAAATTTTGAAAGATTCTTAAAGTTACAAAGTTTTTTTAAATTAACATTTTTCGTAACAAAAAATAGATTTTTACAATGTTATATATTAACTTATAATACCAATTCAATTATATTTATACCTGGCTCTGGTAAGACAGAGTGCGGCGTTGAGTTCCACCACTCAACATGCAATGTCTCGAATTTGGGGGAAAGAACCTAAATAGTGGAAGAAACCCTACTATGCGGGATTAAAGCGTGAAGTCAAATAAATAAATTATATTAAAAATAAAGTAGTCAGAGACAACCATGGCGAAACATTCTGTTCACGGCTTTCCAATTTCGAAATAATACGTATTAAGTGGTGGAACTAAACGCCGCTCTTTGTCTAACCAGAACAGAGTACAGAATAATATCAATACAATCATTCCCCTGCATGGGAATTGAATCTACTCTATCGTTATTGTAAACGTTTTAAATTTATTTATTTAATTTATTTCCATAATAGATTGTTAAATGTTTTTACAAATTTAATATAATTTAAATTTCTCACATATTTTATATTTAAATTTAAATAGGTCAGTCGTATTATTAAAAAAAAAACCACACATTATTTAAATTGAAATACAGATTAATTAAAAATAAATAAAAGAAAAATCCACAGATAATAAAACAGCTTTTACGTAAAAACTTTTCAAATTCCATTTCATTCAACAAGGCCGTGACGATTTGACGCACGCTGTTTATCTTATCTGTGAAGTGGCGACCGAATCCTTTAATGAGAACCACTTGGCTGTATACATTGTATTTTATTAGATCGACCTTTAAATATTATGGTAAAACTATTGCAGATTATTATAATTTGAAAACATAACTGTATTTTCATTTGCAGACACGCCCGGATAAGAGTGGTGTTACGACAACTCGAGTTTTGGACGATGTCTTTAAAGCAATAGTAAATAATAATACGACTTATTATTCAAATTTAAATGTAAAAATATGTAGAAAAATTTAAATTAAATTAAATTTGTTAAAACATTTAAACAATCTATTATGGAAATAAAATAAATAAATTTAAAATGCGCGGGAAGTTTTAGTTGAAATATTTATATTAGTATACGTTTTCAATTTCGAAATCTATTTTAAGTATTTTACTATTTTTAAAATGTTTTTCCACACTTAGGATTAGTAAACATTTTAAAAGAACGTATAAAAATAGAAAAGTATTAAAATAAATAACATTCTTTTTTGCCAATTTATTAGTTAGTAATAATCATTGCGTAGCAGAAATTTGTAAAAATCTCTACAGAAATGCTGACAATGTAAATGCGTTGTAATAAAACGTATAAGAATTTCGTCGCAGCCGGTAGTACATCGCAAGGCTTAGCGTTCAGAGCACTTGGACGGGTTTTATGATGCGCGGATTCGTTTTAGATTTTAAAATTTAAACTTTTTTTAAAAACGTGTTATATTATGAGTAATTAAACGACTTACACTCTTAAATTTTTAACATTAAAATTTAATTAAAAATTAAATAAAAAAGGACAATGATTTTTCTATACGTATTTTGTTGTCTTAACGAAAAGCAACATTTTAAGGTTAAAGTCCATTACTTTTGTTTTTTGTTAAGACACTGCAGGTATGCACTTAGGGAAGTACGGAGTGTGTTGACACTAGGTACTTTCTGTCTACCCTACTATGCGGGATAAAAGCGTGAACCTAAAAAAAAATCACTTAAAACTACTATAGCAAAAATGCGGAAAGGCTCGAATTAACAATTTTATCCGTTCATGTATTCCTTTGTAATATTCATTCCTTAGTATTATAAGGCAGAAAGGAAATCGGAGTGTCTTAACTTGGTACTTGCAATATATCGGGTGTTATCGTAAAAAAACACACAATAATTAAATATAGCATAGAATCAGAATTAACAAAGTGATTTAACAAATAAAACAGAAACATCACATTCTCTTAGCCAATACTAATGTATAAAAAAATGGATTATATATTTCACATATTCGCTCTGGAAAGACAAAGTGCGGCGTTGACTTCCGTCACTCAACACGTAATGTCTCGAATTCGGCGCTAAGCGAAGTACAGAGTGTCTTGACGAGAGGGATATGCTATGCGGGATAAAAGCGTGAAGCTAATAAAAATCTTACCTAACAAATCCTTTTCTAGGCGGATAATCTTTATGGTAGACGGAATGGTTAAGGATCATCTTCTCCTCGCCGGTGTCGAGCCAGGAGCGCTGCAGCACGAAGTCGCGGTTTTTGAGCGGCGCTGGACACGACACTGTTGGAAAGAAAATATTTTATAACAAATATATGAGAAATATAATATCTATATATAAATAAATAAATAATGTAAAATTTACAATACTACGCTCTGGTAAAATAAAAGCGGCGTTAGGTTACGATAATCAACACAATAATAAATACCTTGAATTTGGGCTTTAGCTTTACCTTGAATTTCGTGAAACTAAATAACGTAATTATATATATAAGCTTGAAAAAGAGCAGAGAGAAATACGGAGAGTTATTTAAAAGAAATAAAATGATCTCATCATAGATCAGTTATTTTATAATGAACAATAAAAAAAGTATTTACATTGTACTTCACCAGTAACTTTATTAAGAATTCAATTATTTTTAACAATGTAAGTCCATTTTTTTCTGTATCTTATGTCATACTTTTTTAAATTCGATACTTTTTGCTTACAATTGGTTAAAGTAAAAAAATAATTGTATTAAAGTTTTGAATACAACAAAACCAATGCGTGTCTTTTGTAGCAATTCCAAGTATCCCGAATGTTTGAATATTGCTGGAACTTTAAGCGTTTTAACAATTTACTTGGCAAAAGGTTATTTTTGGTTATTAAATATGTTGAGATAAACTTAATAAGTAAAGAAATTCGTTTCAATCAATCAAATTCGATTATAAATATTCGTATTTTTTAGTTTTAAGAAAATGCGACACGCATATATATATATATATATATATATATATATATATATATATATATATATATATATATATATATATGTGTGATATCCAAAGCTGTATAAATGTTTTATTTCAATTTTTTGCAATTCAATTCGAAAGACTAGTGAATTGTTATCCTTATGGAAAAGAAATATTCTCATTCTGCAAATTTGTGTGAAACTTTAAGGGAAAAGTGTTTTTCTTAATAGGTTCACGCTTTATCACTGGTGAAGTCGTCAGAGAGCACAGAGCGATATTTCTTTCTCCTCGTCCACACTCATTACCCTCTTCATATATGCCCTCTGAGGGATCCTCATGGTCTTAATGTCACCTTCCTCCAGTACAATTCATACTGTTTTCAAAGGTCAACCGAGATCTCCCTTTTACATTGACAGATAAATATATATATATATATATATATATATATATATATATATATATATATATATATATATATATATATATAAAGCTGAAGTTTCAAACAAATCACGTTTTGAAAAAAAAAATACATATAACTCTAAAATGTCTAATAAATTTTCTTAACATGTTCAAAATTAGGAAATGCTCTTAGCCAGTGCGTGGAATTCGCTGATGAGATAAATTCACGCTCGAGCGAACTTGGTAATAGAATACGCGCCTATAAAGTAAGGAAGTGTCGGACGCTCTCAAGATTACTCGGAGGATTTTAGACTGAAGAGGCCTTCAGTGCTTAGAAATGTTTATACATTTATATTTGAAATAATTATAACGTGTTGAATTTATACAGCTTCACGCTTTATACCTTGCGGGGTAGCCAGAAAGGTGGTAATGAAGGTAAAATAAAAAAAAATATACAGAATGTGTTTTGTTACAGTGAGATACAAGTATATAATAAAATGAATAAAAAAATCAACTAAATATTTTAATATAATTAAGATTATATCAGCCATATCCGTGTGATGATGGGATGATCGTGATTGTCCGCTTTGTGCCTTTACGCAATTAATCTCAGGTGAATGGGCAAAATATAAAACCCACGTTTGTCTTAGAAAATTTTATAAAGAAATGAGCTCAGATAGCACGGACGAGTAGATGTATATTATAAAGTCAACTTAAATAATATTTTTATATAATAGAGTAGATATACCTCAAGTATTTTGTTTGTGTATAAAAAAATATATAATATTCTTCATTATGTACCATAATGTTGAAGGCGGCCGCGGCGGAGTGGGACAGCGTCTGAGTGTAAATGCAATTGGTTGTGGGTCCGATTCCCAATCGGGGGAGTGATTATATTTAAATTTAATTTTTTCTTCTTCGCTCTAGTAAGACAAAGTACGGCGGTGAGTTCCACCACTCAACACGCAATGTTTCGAATTCGGTGGAAAGTGAAATACGGTGCATCTTAACACTAGGTACTTTCCATCTACCCTGATATGCAGAATAAAAGCCTGAAGCCAAAAAAAAAACAAATACGTAGATTGGTTGAGGGCCGGGAAGCTATATAAATATACAATATTTCCGTGATTAGAGTCTGAATTCACAAAAATTAATCAGTCTTGAAGGACTATTGTTATAATATTAGTTAATATATTTTTTAATACTTATTATTAAAATAAAAGAAACGTATAACACAATAAAATAAAGAAAATAAACTGCACAATTATTTATATTAATATGAAAAGCACATTCACCAATAACAATGTAATTTCAATATGCAGAAAGCGCACAAGTGGCAAGTATGTTATGAACACATGGTTGAATTATGGAATTCGCGTAAATAACTCTTCAAGTTCCAGGTATTTCATTACGGGGGCTGCGATCGGATATCTCCATTTCAGTCAGCTAATGAACTATGGAATTTAATTTACCATATTCGGGCGTATTTTTACCGAAATATACAAACTTTGTAGTTATTTAGTAAATATAAGTAGTTTTTAGCTATTAAGTTTTTACCGCCCTATTTTTAAAGTTTGTATGTTGTACTGCGGAACCTAACGCCATCTTTCTGCCTTGTTTCAAAGAAGAATTATTTAAAAAATATAATTATGAAACATGAAGCATGACTCTTTTATTATGATGATATATTAGTTAGAGAAATATAGTTGAGAACTAGCGGCCCCCTCGCGGTTTTGCCCGCGTGGACTCCACTCTCCTACAGGTAGTTATTTCTATTACCTGCCCGCGTTCTATTATTATTTTATACTTCATATAAACAATAATTATAAGGCACAATAATTATAAGGCTTCATATAAACTGACGAGAGTCCTAAAGCATTTATAATTTCACCCCGTCGTAAAAGACGTTTTTAAAGAACATCTTCTTCTGCCCGCAAATTTTATGTCATCTTGGAGAGGTTGTATGGACATGGGATTTTCCTCATGTTCCGTGGAGCCGTATGCACCACGGAACATTGACATTACACATTCACATATGACTCCATGGCTCATATGTGATTTTCCTCGTCCACATGTAACATCATCGTCAACACATGATTTTACATTTTCAAACATCACACCATGTTACACATGTGATTTTAATCATTCACATATGACTACATGGTCCACATGTGATTCGACTTATCCACATATGAGAACATGATCCACATGCGATTGCACTCATTCACATATGACATCAAGGTCCACATGTGATTTCACTCATCTACACATGACAATATGGTCCACATGTGATTTGTCTTATCCACATACGATATAATGGCTCACATATGCTTTTACTTATCCAAATATGATAATTAGGTCCACATGTGATTTTATTCGTCCTCATATGACATCATCGTCCACACACGTTTTTACTCATCCACATATGACAACAAGATCCACATGTGATTTTACTCGTCCACATATGACATCATGGTCCACACACGTTTTCACTCATCCACATATGACAACAAGGTCCACATGTGATTTTACTCGTCCACATATGATATCATGGTCCCCATACGTTTTCACTCGACTACATACGATGTCATTGTCCACACATGTTTTTAGTCATCCACATATGACAACAAGGTCAACATGTGATTTTACTCGTCCACATATGACATCATGGTCCCCATACGTTTTCACTCGTCCACATATGACGTCATGGTCTACACATGTTTTCAGTCATCCACCTATGACAACAAGGTCCACATGTGATTTTACTCATCCACATATGACAACATGGTCCACACATGTTTTCAGTCCTCCGCATATGACAACAAGGTCCACATGTGATTTTACTCGTCGACATCTGATATCATGGTCCACACATGTTTTCAGTCATCCACATATGACAACAAGGTTCACATGTGATTTTACTCGTCCATATATGACATCATGGTCCCCATACGTTTTCACTCGTCCACATATGACAACAAGGTCCACATGTGATTTTACTCGTCCACATATGATATCATGGTCCCCATACGTTTTCACTCGACTACATACGATGTCATTGTCCACACATGTTTTTAGTCATCCACATATGACAACAAGGTCAACATGTGATTTTACTCGTCCACATATGACATCATGGTCCCCATACGTTTTCACTCGTCCACATATGACGTCATGGTCTACACATGTTTTCAGTCATCCACATATGACAACAAGGTCCACATGTGATTTTAGTCGCCCACATATGATTTCTTGGTCCACACATGTTTTCAGTCCTCCACATATGACAACAAGGTCCACATGTGATTATTAACGGTTAAAAATCAGTTACTACGTAAAGTATAATTATTTAAACTAAATTTCACATTACATTACATTTCATGTATAAAAGTTGTATATAAATGTTTAGATTTTTTAAACTATGCGACATATTTAAACGCGGCCTCTTATTTTTAATAACTGAGTAATTTGAAAAAAATTACAATTATGGTCAAAGTTTATGATATAAGGAAGAACGCGGGCGGACGAACGAATGTAGTAACTACATTTCATGGAGACCATTTACAACGTAACATTATGGACTATTGCACACTACCTCACCTAAATCGTAAAAACAACTACCACCCATAATTTTATAATTGTAATAAACAAATTTCATATAAAGTTTCAGCCCCAAAAACAATCCCTTAGGGATAGATATTCGCAAAATCCTGTCTTCGTTCTAAACAGAAAGTCCATATAAAATTTAAAACTTCTAACACCAATAGTCTCAGAAATTTCTTAATATGTAAGTGGCCTTTCGCATTTATGTACATAGATATAGCAAGTGTTTTCTGATTCCAAAATAAATCTTTCCTTTAATCACAATATCAATGATACTGGAGGAAGGTTTGTATGAAGAGATTGATGATTGTGGACATGGTGTAAGAAGTATAGAGGAGTACACAGGAGCTGTAGCGTTTGACGCCCCGTTCTCTCTGCCTACCCCGCTAGTGATAAAGCGTGAAGCTAAAAAACTTAGTGTTTAGACACTGCGTCTCCCAAATTCCACTCATTCGAACTCGAGACATCGCCAAGTTTTTACTGAAATTCGAGAAATTTAGTGGCATATGTCAACGTTAAAATTTTGTATTATCAGCGCTTTTTTAACCCGCATATTGCAAAGCCGTTCGTGACACAGAGCAACTATGCCTGACTGTAAACGCGATTGGTTTTACAGTTTCAATTCTCACTTGGAAGAATGATTATATTTAAATTATTTTCATTTACTTACTCTGGTATGACAAATTTCAGCGCTAAATTCCTGCTCAACAAGCAATGCCTAAAAAGCGGCGGCGAAAAGTGGAGTGCGGAGTGTCTTAATAAACTAGGTGCTGTCTAATAAAAAATATATAATAATTTCTTCGATCGGGAATCGAATCCACAACATATCGCATATACTACAGTTTTGCTATACCCACAATGGATAATACGATTATAAGCTTCAAACGGATTCCACCTGCGTTTGCATTATCAAGCGAATTTTTACTTAATATAAATAAATTTGTTGGCAAGAGCACTACACTGTACGTACGTACGAGTTGCATTGCAGCTGGTAGCTTGCGGAGTTTTTGACCCGATTGCAAAATTTTCACAGATTCGCTTATATTTTCGTTATTAAGTCAGAATTTAAATAAATATAATTTTTTTTTAAAGTAAATATCTTTTTAGGCCGGTCAGACAGCGTCTGACTGTAAACGATCGGTTATTGATTCGATTATCACTAGGAAAAGTGTTTATATTTAAATTATTTTCAATTCCTCACTCTGGTAAGATAAAGTACGGCGTTGAGCTCCGTCACTCAACTCGCAATATCTCGAATTCGGCGAAAAGCGGGGGTGTTTTGACACTAAATACTTTTTCTCTACGGGATGCGGGATAAAAGCGTGAAGCAAAAAAAATGTCGAATGAAGATTTCTTAATGTCATACTTAAAGACGTTATAAATTTTAAATTGCATTTAAATTTGACTAAAGACTACTGTCTCCTGAACTACATTAAACCATCTATTCTAAATATACACGATTAATCATTTTAAAATAGGTTGATTTAAAATGTGTGAATATCTTGAAAATCAAAGATCTTATTATAGTTTTAGATTATTTCAAATAGAATAATGAAAATGCGTACTTCAAATAAAATTTTCGTAACGTAATTATTGGTAGAACATATCCCATTTCCGGTGCTTGAAAGTTCTCCCTATCCGGCACTTGTAACTATAAAAGCACTCACGCGTAGTAATATGCAAGATATACAAATATATTTATAGTCCTTTGACGGGTAAAATAGTGTATTATAACCAAAAATATAGCTTCACGCCTTTATCCCGCTTAGCTTAGACGGAAGGTATCTAGTGTCAAGATACTCCGTACTTCGCTTTCCACCGAATTTAAGACATTGCGTGTTGAGTAGTGGAACTCAACACCGAACTTTGTCTTACAAGAGCGAGGAAGTGGACATATTTTTTACATTTATATAATCACACCTCCGAGTGGGGATCGAGCCCATAACCGATTGCGTTTACAGACAGACGTTGTTCCACTGCGTCACGACCGGCCTTAACTCATATTCGCCACTTAACAAAAGTAGAGAACGGAGTGTCTTGACACTAGGCTGTCTCTGAATACCTTGCTATGCGGAATAAAGCCAAAAGCTTTTTAGTATTCCACTTATAAAAAGAATGAAAGACTTTTCATATATTAAAATATGTAGCAAATAAAGCATTGAAACAAAAAGACGAAACTCGAGCACTCGGCATCGCGAATTCATGAATGCAAATGTAAACAATTATAAGGTGATGTTAGCCGTCATGGCGTGACATGCTTTTGTATCGTACATTGTACGTTATATTCAATTTTAAGGTTTTGAATCTGATATTTGTGTAGCAGATTCACGCTCTATCCCGTATAGCAAGGGTAGGTAGAAAACCTAGTGTTAAGATACTCCGCTCTAATTTTCCTGAGTGACACGGCCTGTTAAGTAGTTAGAATTGAACACCGCGTAATGTCCTATTAGAACAGAGACATAAATATTAATAAAAAAAATATTTTTTCTAGTGAGAATCGAACCGACAACCACTGTATGGACAATCAGATGTCTAAATTTTCGGTAACAAGCAGACAGCGAGATATCTTGACATTAGATTATCTCTGACCATCCCTCTAGGTATAATAAAGTGTATAGCTGCGTTATTTATTTTCCTAATCTAACAATTTAGGCGTTAGGTTCCGTTAATCGACACGCAATATTTTAAAATTGAGAGGAAAGGAAGAGAAAACGGTAGATTTTTTGCCTACTTACCTCTGTATGACAAGGAAAGAAAAGCTGCCTTATTATAATAATAAAACATAAATGTATTCTGAAAGACAATAAATGAACATAATACATAAAAATTTGAATCAAATGTCAATTGTGAGTGCCGGAGGGGAACGCTTATGAAAATATGAAATGGTGTTAAATATTAAGACGAGTCTAGCCTCGAGGCCTCGTTTGTAGGGTTGCCACGTTTATAAAATATATTTTTACCTACTAGCAAAATATTACACAGGGAATATTTAATAGTGATGTTTCTGAGCAAAGCAATGTGTGGGACAGCGTCTCTGACTGTAAACGCGACCGGTTGTGGGTTCAAACCCACTTGGTTGAATGATAATATTCAATTTTTTTCATTTCGTCGCTCTGGTAAAACAAAGAGCGGCGTTAAGTAACACAATCAACGCTACACTAGATACTTCCTGTCTTTATAAAAAAAACGTATGCAGTATATATACGTATATTTATGAAGTGTTTTTGCTGGCTAATAAAAAAAATAAAAACATAAAAATATATATTTAGTGGTAGTGTTATTTAGTAAACCTTTAAATTGATAGAAATTAATGTCCCACATTATTTTTAATTAGATTAATTTGTTATATGTACCAACATAACATACATAACCCCTAACCACCACCTAACCATATGTAGAGAAACTTTGAAAAAAAAAACAAAATAAAAAAACCTAATGTCAAAATTAAAAAAAAACATTTTTTTAATAAAAGGTTTATTTAGGCAAACAAACATCCATAATTTATAATCAAAGCAAACATCGTGAATGATTCCCATAGTAATATTGTTCTACCAACAAAAAAAATCTAATAAGAACACATTACGAGGCAGAACTTTAATATTTGGGCACATTTATATATTTTACTGGCAACCCTAGAGTCAACATTATGATTTGATCAAACATGTGCGCGGTCATAACTTACGCAGACCGGAATCGCGGCTTTATTTTTGCTACGTGACGCCTTTTTTGCAGCGTTTTTCTTATATCTATTTGACTTGAGTAGAACGTCTATCGTACAGTTTGTGAATGTTCTTAGTTTTTATATGTAGCAGACATATAGAAGGAAAATTGTTTTTTTTTTGGATATTCGCCCTGTTTGCCACAGATTTTAGTGTCATTTTTTTTAGCTTCACGCTTCTATCCCGCAAAGCGGGGTAGACAGAAAACACGTAGTGTCAAGACACTCCGTACTTCATTTTCCACCAAATTCGAGACATGACGTGTTGAGTAGTGTTTTACCAGAGCGATTAAGTGAAAATTGTTTAAATATATTGACTGTCCAGAACGGGAATCAAATCCACAACCAATGGCGTTCACATTGAAACGTTCTCCCACTGCGTTACGACCAGCTCAGTAATTTTTTTAAATTATTATTAATATTTTCAATTTTTTCATAAAACCCAGTTACAAAGCATTTGCTTTTTTATTATGATAGTGATATTTTTGCCCTCATCATATGCGATCATATGCGCTTACTGTCTGCAGTATGGGAGAAAGAATATAATAAACTTTATATTTAAAGCTTTTTCTATCAAGTTATGATGTCAACGTAGAATGACGTCACTTGCATGTCCGCGACTTATCATCCAAATACAAGTCTACTTGTATACAAACTTTTAGCACAATCAGTTGAACATATTCATTTTAAAATTGTGCTGCAAGTCCGCATAGCATAGAGAGGTAGACCGGAAGTACCTAGGGCCAAGACACTTCGTGTTCTACTTTCCAACGGATTCGAGACATTACGTGTTGAGTGGCGGCCGTGCTTTGTCTTACCAAAGACAAAGCACGGCTGGATTGTGCTAAAATTTTGTATACAAGTCTAATTTGGATGATAAGTCGCGGATATGTGAGTAACGTAGAATACGTTGACATTATAACTTGATAGAAAAAGCTTTAAATAAAAAGTTTATTATATTCTTTCTCTCATACTGCAGACTGTCCGGTTGGTAAGACAAAGCACGGCCGCCACTCAACACGAGGAAATTAAAATAATTAAATGTAATCTCTCCCCCGAGTGGGAATCAAACCCGCAACTGATTGCGTTGACAGTCAAACGCCATCCCGCTGCGCTTAAATAAAAGCTTTTATTAAAGTTCCCCCGAATGGGAATCGAACCTACAACTAACAGGTCTGTTGTGTGTACTATCGTTTTTTCCAAGTGATAAAAGTAGTGTTCCAATATTTTACCTTCTAAGCACTACAAAATGAACCTTCTGAGAACTTTATCTAACTAAGCTAAAGCTATATCAGTATATATTACATTATTTATATTTTTCCCGCATATCAGGCATTTCCCGCATACTTATTGTCAAGATAGTGATCACAGGTCGTGGCGCAGTGGGACAACGTCTGACTGTAAACGCGATCGGTTGTGGGATCGAATCGCACTCGAGGGAATTATTATATTTACATTATTTTCACTTCCTCGCTCTGGTAAGACAAAGTGCGGCGTTGAATTTCGTCACTCAACACGCAATGTCTTGGATTCGGTGGAAAACGAAGTACGGAGTGTGTCTTGACACTAGGTACTGTCTGTCCACCTTGCTGTGCGGGATAAAAGCGTGAAGCTAAAAAAATCAAGATTCTTTATACGCCCGTAATTGGGGCGATGCGTGTTAAGAGACAGAATAGAAATAACTTACTGGAACGGAGAAATGAAAATAGTTAAAATATAATTATTTCCTCGAAGCGCAATCGTAACTTCAAACAGACGCATCCACTTAAGTAAGATGACTTTATTAAAAGACTTAATATATTCTTATTAAAATAAATAAAATATATTGCATGAATAAAGGAATGAATACAAACAAATATAATACTATATGTATACACAACTTTATAGAAAAGAGAATTTATGGTATTGTCTATACATATAAAAAAACTGTAGAAGGTCTCATTTTTGTACATTATTTAGTCTAAAAATAAATCTCTTGCAGATCTTTATATAGAAAATAAGATCTTTATATAAGAAATTTTTGCCTGTCTGTGTGTCAGTTGTTCGCCTTTCACGCATAAAAGTACTAGACAGATTTTGATTAATATTTTTTAATTATATAACTATTTGTCTTAGGCTATATATACATTTGGAAATGTATGTGAAGTTACGGATTTCAATGTACAGATATAAGACCTTCTGCAGTTTTATTATATACGTATAATAAAACTGCAGAAGGTCTTATATCTGTACATTGAACACAATCTTAAAAAATAATAATACTTACAATAGCGAGTCTTCATATAAAAAGTAGGAGCCAAAAATATAGGTTTTGAAATTTTTGTCTGTCTGTCAGTTGTTCGCCCTTCACGTAAAAAGTACAGGACAGATTTTGATGAAATTTTTTAAATTATACAGTTATTAGTGAAGAAAAGTAGAAAAAATCTGAATTATAAAACAATGTTCCATTCATGTTAAAGTCCACGATTACAAAGTCACAAGCACAAGTAGATCTATATAATAAAATAGTAAGAGACGTAACAAATTACGTCAACATGTGACACTAATGAGTCAGAAATCAAAGGTCAGCTTTTGATCTTTACAAGCAATTTTCGACACGAAAAGCTACGACCGCCCGCCCGCCGGATACTTAATAGTTGCCTTTATTCAAGGGATATAAAGGTTCCCTCTAGTTTTAGGTGGTATTAAAATCTGCTATTTCATTGTCAATCCATTTTATATATAAATTAAGTATGACAAAATATATATTAAAAACCTGATTATAAGCGCAATGGTAGTTGATTCGATTCCTGCTTGAGGAATGATTATATTAAAATTTTCACTCTACTATTCGCTCCGGTTAAACAACCCAGCGTTGAATTCCGCCACTCAATATGAAATATATCATATTGTTTACTCACATTAGTTTCTGTTTACTTATCCTGTCTGTGTTCAAGATAAAATATAAAACAGATTAGCATTTTCTCTTGGGAAATGATCATCTTTGTAAATAATCTATCAATTAGCGATAATTTGTAAAAATCTCCTTTCTAACGAATTAGGGACACGAAAAATGATCATAAGTATGAGTAGTACCACGCGTATAATAAATGGCGACATACCCCGACAAGAAATGCTCAGTTAGAAAGGCTCTCAAATTATTATACAATTTTTTTATTAACCAGTATACTTCCTAATTTATTTTTTTTATTAACTAATAGACTTCCTGTATATGAAGTGATTTTATCAAATAATTTATCAAAAACTCTGAACTAAGGTGATTATTAACACCATATTTTCCTCTGTACGTACTCTGTCTAACGTTGACTGGGAAAGATCACTTTAGCGACAAGAGCACAGGAATATTTCTCATTATATAAAAACATTTTTGGAGAAACGTATAAAATTATGAACGCAGCGGGATTCGAACACGCGCCTCTTGGAAACCGTCTAAGCGTTCTCACCGCTAAACCATGCGTTCTATTACCGGTTGTGTCGATGACCCGCTGCATTAAAATTTTTGTACGTTTCTTCAAAAATGGTTTTTAATCCTAAGTGCGGAATAACACTTTAAAAATAGTAAAACATTTATCTCATATATATATATATATATATATATATATATATATATATATATATATATATATATATATATTTATATTTATATATATATATATATATATATATATATTTATATATATATATATATATATATATATATATATATATATAAATAAATGTAAAATAAATGTAACTAACACACACTACCACGTGTTTGACATACACGAATATCTAAAGTGACATACGCGTTGCTAAGGCAACGATCACTGATTTAATGTAACTAGATGTCAACGGGACATCTAGTTACACTAAATAAATGATCTCGACACGCAATGTCTCGTATTAGGTGGAAAGCGAAGTAGTGTCTGTGAGTGTCTTGACACTAGGTACTTTCTGTCCACCCTGCTATGCGGGATAAAGGCTTGAAGCTAAAAAAAGGACTTACTAGCATAATATCCGACGTCATTATTGACGTTGATGTGTCCAGCGTCCTCCGCGGCCAGCATGTGCGTGTCCCACACCGACCGGTACTCGGGGTCGTGAAGGACGTCGTACAGGGCATCCGGCTCAACGTCATCGAATTCTGCGACAACCTGTTGGGAGATTGCTCTCAATTATTATATATATGTATATATATATGTAAATGTAGCACTTTTTATGAAAATTATATGAAACGAGGATAATATTTCTTTAATAATAATAAAATAAATGTAACACCCACTGCCTTGTGTTTACATACGCGTTAATATAAATTGACATACACGTTGCTAAGGCAACAGGCTAATGGCATCTAGTTATTATTATGAATATCTTTAAGAAATCTCGAGTTCAAAGAACTGCCTTTGGAAAACATGTAGCGAAAAAAGGTCGGATTTGTAGAGGCCGTTAGAGATCTGACACACTGATCGGGATCCATCTCTAAAGAACTACGAATACTTACTTGCCATGGCGTGAGGCTTAAATGTACTGAATAGCTGATACCAGTATATTGTTATTATTATAATTATATCGCGAGGCGATCATGGCGTGTCTGATGGTAAACGAGTTTGCAGGTGGATTAAAAAGTTACGGTAGACATAACCTAATTGATATCAAACAGTTCAAAGATGTGATCTCAAATCATGTTTAGTTTAAAACTAAACTGTTTCCCAATAGGGATGATAGGAATTTTGATAGCTCACAGTCGCCATCTTGGTTGTTTAACATTTGACATTTGTATTGTTTTGTGTTCAGTAACGTTTGTTATTTAATCACAAACAAGTTCACGTTAACTCAACGTTTGGAAACTGTTCAAATTTTCTATCAAAATTCGAGAAGTATTGTCTCTACTCAAAGAGCATTTCGTGCTAAATATGGTAGTCATGTTGCGCCGTCTGAGCTCGCTATACGTCGCATAATCCAAAAACTGGAAAGTGAATATCTTTGCACGATAGTAGTCCACCAACACGACAACGGACAGGCCGTAGTGAAGAAAATATTGCCGCCGTATCAGCCAGTGTCGAAGAAAATCAAAATGTTTCCGTTCCACGACGTGCACAAGAATTGGGCTTATCCAGAATGACAACCTGGCGAATTTTACGTATGGATCTTGGCCTACATCCATACATACCATTGTGTTGGCACAAGAACTCAAGAAGGACGACATTTATTTTCAACAAGATGGTGCAATATGCACATTGCGACCGTCACAATGGATTTATTGCGTGATAAGTTTGGTGAGTCGGTTATTTCTCGCAACGGTCCTCACAATTGGCCACCAAGATCATGCGATTTAACACCCTTGGACTATTTTTTGTGGGGGTATGTTAAATCTCAAGTGAATGCCAATAAACCAGCTACGATTCAAGACCTTGAACGCAACATTCGAGCGACTATAGCGGCCATACCAGCCGAAATGCTGCACCGAGTCTTCGAAAATTGGACCGATCGTATTCACCAGTGCAAAAAAAGTCGTAGCGGTTATTTGAACAATATTTTGTTTCATAAAATTTCCTATCAAATAAAGTCATTGAACACGAAATTCAAACATATATGATATGTTTTATTTCAATTTCAAAACATAACGTTCTTACTGGGAAATCCTTTATTTAATACTAAACGAAATATCATTTTCTTGCATGGTAAGATAAAACGCGGCGTTGAGCTCCGTTGCTCAACATGTGTATCGAATTTAGCGGATAGTACGAAGTGTATTGACACTAGGTACATCCTGTCTACCCTGCTATGCGGGATAAAGGCGTGGAGCTAAAAATCATACTTTGTATGCCTTTACGTGGCCTTATGAAATAGCTAGGTCAGTTTCACTGTTCTGGGCGTTAATATTAATTAAATAATTATTACAATAATAATCGGATCGGATCGGACCGTTGTATATTAAAATTTTAATAGCTGCTTTCCACTCTACGTGGTAATATTACGTCTATTATATAAATTTAGCATTTCTGCACGAATAACATTGTTATTTTAGGTTCACGCTTTTATCTCGCCTAGCAGGCTAGACAGAATGTACCTTATGTCAAGACACTCTGTATCTCGCTTTCCGCTGAATTCGAGATATTTGTATTGATTTATAAATATTTCATTTAAACACATATTGTAAACCAATATTAATAAAATAACTAATTTTATTTGGTTTTGTTATGAACTCATAGATTTGAAGTCGGTGCCAAGCCATTTTATTAAATACAGTAGGTATTTTAGATTTTCGTAGTCAACCGAGGAACTCATATGTTTAGTTTCATCACCGGTGCCTTCTAGATTTCGGCAGTCTCGGATAGTGCTTAAAAGCCTTTGTAGGTACGATATTGAGATTTTCAATCAACACTTAATCTGTGTTTGTTCTTCGTACAGTGAAGGGATCTTTAAGGCACCGACTTCAAACTTATGATTTGATTACAAAACCAAATAATAGTAGTTATTTTATTAATATTGCTTTTTTTATACATAAAACGATTTTTTAATCAATATTAATAAATATTAAAAATTGATTAAAAAAATTATAATAATCAATATAAATAAATATGAGGCCGATCGTGGCGCAGTGTGACAGCGTCTGACTGTAAACGTGACCGGTTGTGAGTTCGATCCCGACTCGGGGGAGTGATTATAAAACACTTTTCAAAAAACGTATAAAAATTTAAACGCAGCGGGATTCGAACCCGCGCCTCTTGGATACCGTCCAAGCGCTCTGACCGCTAAGCCATGCGTTCTACTACCGGCTGCGTCGAAATTCTTATACGTTTTTGTTACAACTTATTTATGTTGTTAGCATCTCTGTAGAGAGATTTTTACAAATTTCTACTACTTAAAGATTATTAAGAAATAATCGTTTAACAAGAGAGATTGCTATTTTATTTTAATATTTACTATTTGTAAAGTGTTATTCTACACTTAGAATTAGAAAACATTTTTTTTTTTAAAAAAGTATAAAAATTTGATCGCAGCAGGATTCGAACCTGCACCTCTTGGACACCGTCCAAACGCTCTGACCGCTAAGCCATGCGTTCTACTACCGGTTCTACTACTATTATATTTAATTTGTTTTCACTTCCTCGCTCTAGTAAAGACAAAGTGTGGCGTTGAGTTCCACCACTCAACAGGCAATGCCTTGGCTTCGATGGAAAGGGAAGTACGGAATGGTTTGACACTAGGTACTCTCTGTCTACCCTGCTATGCGCGATAAAAGCATGGAGCTAAATAAATATGTGTTTACAAATTTATGTGTTTACAAACTCAGTATATACATTGTATTATATAATAGGCCCCGACCATTCACGTTTGACAAGTTCAAAGGCGTCCTCAGAATCCATACCCGGTCTATAATCCAATTGTACGCGTTCCTAATCAAAAGGATAATGTTTGAAGTAATATCTATATTTACTAAATGCTTTTTATTATATATAACCAAGTTGGCGTTATTTTTCTTTACATAAAATTGATTGAGTGTCCCACGACACTGTTGGACAGCATTTAGTATTAAACACGGTTGTAGGTTCGATTCTCGTTCCGGGGTTGATTTTTTTTATTGATTTTTCCGTATAGGATAAAGTGCGGTGTTGAGTTCAGACACTCGGAACACGATGTGTCGATTTTAGATTAAAAAAATCTCATAGTCATAGAAATCCTTCCAAGGTTATGTAAGGTTTTTAAAGCCATGGAAATAATGTATTTTAGTCAGAATCGGACACGTGTACAAATTTTTAAGCCAAAATGACGGCAGAAGTTGATATATCAAATGTAATAAAAATATCAGTAATCGATGTTTCAAATTTAGTTACAAACAGACACCAAGACTAGAAAAAATTAAAAATTTTATTAAAAAATGTTTACTTACTTATCCCGCATAACAAGGTAGACAGGATAACCTAGCGTCAAGACACTCCGTTGACTGCTTTCCGGAAATCGAGACATTGCGTATTGAGAGGTAAGTCAACGCTGCGTTTTATCTGACTGCGTAGAATTTTTTTTTAATTAAAATCAAAATTATCACCAACATATTCTTTATTCAAATTGGCTGTCCACAAACACTTTCGAATCGTTAATCAACACAAGTTTCAGTATTGCCAGTTCTACAGAAAGCTACCACCGGGTCGGAAAACTGTTCTGTTGAGAAGCCGACGAAAATATCATTCCTCCGAGTGGAATCGAACTCACAACCAACCGCGTTTACAGTCAAATACTAACCCACTGCGCCACGATGGCCTCACTAAACACACAGATACATATACATTTGTATGCAAAAATAAATTGGATATAAGAAAAATGTTTACAGAAAGCAGTTGACCTGAAATAAGCTTAGAAGCTCTCAGCCCTCACGATCTAGATCCTGACATCGTTCAATTTCCGGCCAACGGAATGACTATCTCAACACCATAGTAGCTCAGTTGTTATTAATATTGGTTTATCAATAGTTTTAGATTCCAATGTGTGTATATGTTATAAGGTTATCAGTTGGATTTTGGATTTTATTGGTTGATAACGACTTGAAGGTAATCGATTAAAGAGATCAAAATTATGTTTTGACCCTAGCCTCTCCTCGTATAAAAATATGATTTACTTTAATACTGTAGTTCCAGTAATAAGCATAATAGTATAGTATAGTATAGTATATATATATATATATATATATATATATATATATATATATATGAATAACAGTAAACAACGTTTAAAAAAATCGACTTTAAAGACTGAAAAAGTTAAAAATAATTTAAAAAGATTAAATTTAAATACATCTTGTAAAGCAATATTAATAAAATAACTACTTTCATTTGGTTTTATTATAACTCATAGATTTGAAGTCGATGTCAAGCCAAACGCCTTAGAGATGTCTTCACTGTACGAATTACAAATTCAGATTAAGTGTTGATTATTCGCAGTTAACCACGAAAATTTGAGTATCGTACCTACAAAGGCTTTTAAGCACTAATGGTATCCGAGACACCGAAATTTGGAAGGCATCTGTGACGAAACTATATATATGAGTTCTCCGGTTTTGTATGAAAATCTAAAAAATCTTAAACCGACTTCAAACCTATGAGTACTTCGAATCCTGCGTTAAAAAATATATTTTTTTAAAAATATTTTCAAATCACAAGTGTGGAATAACACTTTAAAAATAGTATTTTTTTAGCTTCACGCTTTTATCCCGCATAGCAGGGTGGAGAGAAAATACCTAGTGTCAACACACTCCGTACTTCGCTTTCACTAAAGCCGAGACATTTAGTGGTGGAACTCAACGCTGCACTTTTTCTTTTACCCGAGCGAGGAAGTGAAAATAATTTAATTATAATCACTCCCCCGAGTGGGAGTCAAACCCACAATCGGTCGCGTTACAGTCAGACGCTGTCACACTGCGCCACGACCAGCCTTTAAAAAATAGTAAAATATTATTTTATTATTGAATCCAATTGCAAAGTTTCCAAGTGTACCAAAATACCAATAAATGGATCGAAATACTATTAAAAGAATTTGATACATAAATATTAATGCAATAAATAAAATAAACACTATAATTTCACTCGTCATAAAAGAAAACAAAGAGGGTTCAACGACCTGTATTATGGAGAACTGGAAGAGTTCCAAGCAGGGCAGACTATTGTACTATGGGGTAGTCGAGACACTTTAATAAGTAGGCTATTGTATGCAAAATATGATTATTTGATTCATTTATTTTTCCATATATTTTTTTCAAGTATTATGTAAAATGACAGACAACTGATAATTCCTATATAATTTGATTCTCTAGTTTAAATTAATTATTAATTTATTTTTGATTTTTACAGTTTTTAAATGTAACTATTTTAAATGGATTAATTGCGTATATTTTGGTAGTATCAAAAGTCGACGTTTCGAACATTAAAGGATATATGTATATTTGGTAGTATTTCACGCATAACAGGGAGAAAGACGGGGAAACTTCAAAGTAATTTAGGTTATATATGAAAAAATCATTTACACTGCAATTATTGATAGATTGATGCAATTTGCTTGTAAACACACCACGCGAATGTTGCCACAATCTAATAACGGAAGGAGTTTAAAAAATTGAACATATAATATATATTTGTAAATATCAATTAAAAATTAAGAGCGCAAGAGTTTGACTGTAAACATGATCGGTTGTACGTTCGATTCCTCTCGGGGGAATAATTAAATTTAAATTAATTCCATTTTCTCGCTCTGGAAAGACAAAGTGCGACGTTAAGTATACGCCATGCTACGAATTCGAAGGCCTTGACATTAGCTACTTCCTGTTTAGCCTGTTACGCACGATAAATGCGTCAAGCTAAAAAAAATAAGCATACAAATAGTCGATCTGTCGTAGACCAACACAACCTCCGCTTCAAAGTTCAAATCCATTAAATAATTAAGTAACCACAAAACTAAATTAATTATAATAAAAATCATCTTATTTATAGAGATCATCGTTATATAAATGCGTTGTTAGTAAATATTACATTTTTGGGCATAACCGTTTAATATCTTACGCTCAGTTCCCTGGAACACTTCCAAGTGAAACAGTCTATCGACTATTAAGTGTTTGAAGATTCCTATACACGGTTTACGATATTGCTTTAATATAGATCGATTTCGTGCGTTTTATTGCTGATATTATAAACATATCGATGTTTAGGTTTATTGGCTATAATTATTTTAAGGATTCAATAGCGTAACATAACGCCGTTCTTTGTTTACTCCAATTGCTTTCAATTAATTTTTGCATATTTTTATAGTTTCATACTTTTTCCTACAAAGTAATTCGAGATCTTACATACAGAGTGGCGGAACTTAACACCGATATTTATCCTATATTAACAACCTTATATATTTAGCTTATAATATCGTTACAATAGCGAAGTACTGAGTGTCTATACAATAGGCACTACCTGTCTACCCTGCTATGTGGGATAAAAAAAATCATTGTGAATAATTATAAAATTATTTTGAAATGTCTTTTACCTCAAATGTTTTGACAAAAAATATACAGCGAATAGTACAGATGTAATTTGCCAGGAAAAAGTAAAAATTAACTAACTTCTAATATTAATTTTACAGCTGCCGCCCGCAACTTCGTTTGCGTGTACTTTATGCTCGTGCCATAATATTTCCGGAAATGGAATTAGTTTCTGTTGTAAAACGTACAATTTTGAGAGCTAAAGTTCTGTTATCAACTCAATGCAAAATTATATTTTTAAATGAGCGCCTGTTCCGCCTTCACTTGTCAGCTTTTCTCAGGACTGTCAGTACTGACAGTTTTAATAAAGGACACTTTAGAGACGTATAAGTCTCATTTAAGCTTGCTAGCAGAACAGTTTTATTATATACACTTAAAAAACACTAGTAATTACACTAGAATTAAAAATAATTTACTGTTTTACGAGTTATCGACATTTCACAGCGTTTCAATTATCTCAACCTTGATATAGAGTGATTTGCGTAACTTAACGTCAAATATTGTCTATTTTAACGTAGTTAAACACTTGTTTTACATACAGCTATATACTTTTCAGATGTATATTACTAGCGTTATCATGCCATCATCCATGCAAAAATTTTGTACTCTTTTTAAAGAAAATTACGATAACAGAGGAGTATGCAATTTAGCGTAGTTAAAGTTTATATAGAGAAAGAGTGCATGTATATTATGTTTTTAAATAAAACATAAAAAACAAAATAATAAATAAATGTAACACACACATTAACAAAAAGTGAACGTCAACGGAATATTTATTGTCATCAACACGTAAAACGTCAATTAAAAAAACCTAGTGTTCACATTAAGATCTTTGATTTTCGCGATTTTTATACATTTTAAATGAAACTATTTAACCGGATTAATCGCGTATATTTTGGTATTCGAAAATACATTTTGAACACCTGACGTTTCGAACACTTTACAGTAGTCCGTGGTCACGAGTATACCTGTGACCACGGATGAAACGTCAGGTGTTCAAAATGTATTTTCAAATACCAAAATATACGCGATTAATCCGGTTAAAATAATTTCATTTAAAACTTCGTGTTCGTTTAAAAGCATTTCTTATTACGCGTTCATTCGCCGTTAGAAATAGCCTGAGTGTTTTAAAAGGCAATCGTGTGATACGGCCGCGATGAGAGAGCACTCTGATACAATTGATTAACCATTTCAAAAGACTCTTTAATATTTTTATTATAGGCTTTGTATCAACGTAGCTGTTTGTAGAACGCATGGCTTAGTGGTCAGAGCGCTTAGATGGTTTCCAAGAGGCGCGGGTTCGAATACCGATGTATTTAATTTTTTATAAGTTTTTTAAAAAATCTTTTCTAACTTTACACTTAATCTAGATATCTTGCAATAAGTTCAAAGTCGTCAGAAAGAACTGAGTGTCAAGACATTTCATGACACTGTTCGTATGAGCGGACAAAATCGAAGAGTATCTATATCAAAATCTTGACAGTAGTAGTATTCCGAAAATTTGAAGCCGAAAAGAAATATTTTTTCGAAAAGCTCGTACTAATTAAAATACTTGAAACAAAGTTATAAGCACGCTTATGAATGTAATCATGTCGTCCTGGAAATATTGATGTCATAATACGGCCTAATTGAGAGGTTATATATATATATATATATATATATATATATATATAACGGCGTTGAGTTACGTTACCAGGTACGTGTTACTTCTTAAATACACTTAACTTACATAAAAATAAAACTGACTTAATTTTAATGTAACAAAGTAAACATTGTTGCTTAAATAATATCACCAGTAGGTCTTTCTATGAATACTCCCCACAAAATAAACGTTATACTACAAATAGAGCTTACGTCATATCGATAAAGATAATGCGAGACCTTTATGACGCTAGAAATATAAAAACCCATATTTACAACGGCAAAGCTTCGAACTAGTTTTGAAAACACATTTAATATTTTTTAAATATATCGAGGCCGGTCGTGGCGCAGTGGGAGACTGAGTCTGACTGTAAACATGATCGTTTGTGGGTTCTATTCCCACTATATTTAAAAAGAAGGAATTATTTTCACTCCCTCGCTCTGGTAAAGACAAAGTGCGGCGTTGACTTCCACCAATCAACGCACAATGTCTCGAATCCGGTGGAAAGTGTCTTGACGCTAAGTACTTTCTGTCTACCATACTTTCCGGGATAAAAGCGTGAAGCTAAAAAAAATTATTGTAATAAAACCATCCCCATTTTTAGCCATTACTTCCGGTATTGAGCTATCCCTGTCCAGTTCGGTTGTTTCCCGTTATGCTGCAAATATTATCAGACCATGACTCCTCTAATCTGCCTTTTAGTCTTTTACCTCAAGGAATCTAACTACCACCAAAAAGAAATGCATAAGCTACCCACTCGGGGGAATAATTACAATAAAAATATTTGCATTTTCTGGCTCTGGTAAGACAAACTCAAGCCACACAAGATCCAATGTCTCGAATTCGCCACCTTGACTAGCACTTTCAAACAATGAAAACAATATATTTTCTCAAGAAAATCAGGATAGTAAGGAAATAATTGTAAAAATTGTTATTTTATGTAAAATATATAATTTTTTCATTCTTGTCTAATTACAAAGAAGATAAAAATCGTTCGTTTGTTTGTTTGCTTATACGAATAGTCTTAAAGCTATTATAATAGAGAGGAATGAGTTTAAACGTATCTTTTAAAAAGCCTTTAATCCTACACTTGAAAAGCCATGTAGTTCCTTCTTCTTTTTTTTAGTTTCACGCTTTTATCCTAAATAGCACAGACAGGAAGTACCTAGCGTCAAGACACTCCGTTCTCCGCTTTCCATCAAATTCGAGATATTTCATTTTGAGTGGCAGAACTCAATACCGCGTTTTGTATTACCAGAGTGAAAAAATGAAAATAATTTAAATATAATCATTCTTCCGAGTGGAGATCGAACCTACAACCGACCGAGTTCACTAACAGATGCTGTTCCACTGCGCTATACGGTTGTAGCGTCAAATTTTATTTTTAATTAGCTAAATTATAAGTAAAAAACATACATGGATTTTTTAAAATAACTTATATAGGGATAGAACAGAAATTACATTTATAAAATCTCGATTGAATGGCTCGTAATTATAGCTAGAGCTCAATTAACTGGATTTTCAAATAAAAATCTTTATATATACTTTTTTAATAAACATTAATTTTTGTTATTTTTAATAATTACCAAAACGTACAAAAAAGATCGGCAATGGGGCAGCGTTTGACTGTACAATTGCATCGCAATCGGTTGTGGGTTCGATCCTCAGTGGGAGGAATGATTATATTTAAATTATTTTTATTTTCTCGTTCTGGTAAGACGAAGCGCAGCGTTGAGTTTCGCCACTCAACACGCAGTATTTCGGCGGGAAGCGAAGTACGGAGTGTCTTTACACTAGGAACTTTCTGTCTACTCTGCTATACGGTATAAAAATGTAAAGCTAAAAGGGTTTTCTTCATACATTCCATTATCCGAATTTTCGATTATCCGAATACCTAACGACAGAAATTAGTCCCATTAGTCGATTCGCCACTATAATTGGATAGATAACACAAATTAATATACTCTCTATTAAGTTAATATAAAAGTGCTTTTCCATGCGCAAATTTAGCTGTTTTGCTCTGCCCGTAATTAAAAATAAATATTGTTCGAAGCGCTAACTAAATCGATTAACCAGCTTCTATGCTTGTAACTGAGGTAGGAGCTTGTATAGGTCTGAAATAGTTTTAACACTATGTCTGTCAAAATAATACTTTCTAACTACTTTGCACCCAATATCTCGTAAGATATTGCGTATATAGTGACTCTTACGCTTTGCCTTACCATAGAAATGGATAATTAATATAATTCTTCCCTCAAGTAAGTAGTCAGTAGTCAAACCCAATCTCAGACACACACACACAAATATGTATAGGATCTCGTTAAGTCGAACCTCGATAAGTTAAAAGCCTCTTTATATCGAAAAAACTATGATTTTGAAATTTCAGCCCTATTAAGTCGAAATAATCAGTGCGTTCCTGTACACTAGATTGGTACATATTTTACCTCTATTAATCGAAAAATTATATATTGGACCTCTACGCCTTGAACAGAACAATGTCTTATGTTACAATCTTAACTAGCTCAATTATTTAATTATTAACCATATATTTCGAACAAAAATACTGTCATTAATATTTTGCCGAAATATCCCTGTAATTTGAAATACAAATAATAAATAAAGAAAATATTTTAAAAGCACAAATCTCAACTCCTATAATTTTAAATAAACTCCACCTGACTTTGAATCTTTCAAATCCTTTATAAGTCGACTTAGCTTCGAGTTATTGAGATTTCACCGTGTATATTTTTTATGAAAAGATGACAGTACACTATGGTTGTGGATTCGGTCTTCATACTGACAGGTCGAGGTTTAAAAATATCTCGTGTTATTTGAAATTGAATTAAATAATAAGATATTTTTTTTAGCTTTGCTAAGCATGGTAGAGATGTATTTTCCAGCGTCAAAATACTCCGTATTTCGCTATCTGCTGAAATCGTGACATTACGTGAGTTACTTAAGTGGAAATCGAAGCCACAATCGATCGCGTTTACAGTCGGCCGCTGCCAAAACCGATCTCAGTCAAAAGATAAACTGAAAAAATATTGTGTTAATATTACTATATGTTATAATATTATTTTATTATATGGGGCTGGTCGTGCCACAGTAGGACATCGTCTGACTGTAAACGCGATGTGGGTCCGAACCCCACCAGGGAATTGATTATATTTGAAATAATTTTAACTTTCTCGCTCTGGTAAAACAAAGTGCGGCGTTTAGTTCCACCACTCAACATGCAATGTATCGGATTAAGTGGAAAACGAAGTACGGAGTGTCTTGACACTAGGTACTTTTTTCAACCGTGCTATGCCCGATGAAGCCAAAAAAAATACATATATTTTTCATAAATATCCTCACATTTTGTTATTACTTATTCCGCTATAATAGATTATAAGGGATCACCACCTACCACCTGCGACACAACGAACTCTACATTCTACATTTTTTTTCTCAATTTACATTTCTTTTACAGCTTCACGCTTTATCCCGCATATATAGTGATCATCGACAACGTAGTGATAAGAAACTCCGCACAAAATAGTGACATTTCGTGTTAAGTAGCGAACTTAACGCGACTTTTTGTCTAACCAGAGCAGAGAAATGAGATTTTTTTAACTTCACACTTTTTATCCCGCATAACAGGGAACCTTACCTAGTGTACATAGTGTCAAGACACTCCGTACTTCGCTTTATATTTCAAATTTAATAATTCCTAGTGGGAACCACGAGGGCCTTGGTCATCTACGTTTATTATAAGTATAATATTAAAATAGCTATTATATTTTTAGTAATACAATGTTTAAAATATTCCAGGCTCAACCTTTGAACAATACGTGCGCTCTATCGAAGCATGACATGACTTGAAACGTCAATTTTTATCTCGCCCGGTCTGTGTCCAATAATATAATGAAAGTTGCGGATCAGGTGAAACGCGGCGGCTTTGATGACACTCGATCTCAACATCAAAAAGGGAATTTTTTTTAATTTATTCATGTGAATGATTAATTTTTAATATGAAAATTTTGTGAGAGCTTGTAAAGAGGATCAGAATTAAAAGTTTAAAAATTATATTTTAAACGCTTTTTGTGCTAATTTTCAGAATGTCACGTAACGCATTGTCTAACAAAATTGACGTATAAGAATACGTTTTAAAAATTACTTAAAGAAAAACGTAGTTACACGCTTTATCCCGCATATCTGTGTAGTTATGGTCAAGACGCTCCGTTGACTGCTGCCAGAAAGCTGACAACCTCACACCCGATGGTGTTTCCAGGCAAATAATATGGGGTTTTAGTGGGTACGGTCTATGTCGGTTCGGAGTCCCTCAACCCGAGTTCTGAATCAGGCAGGAGCCCGTGAAGTATTTCTTCAGGATAGAAACGTGGGAGCCATATAAAGGCATGCGAGTCCGAGTGTCCAAGAAATAATAGAAGAGTAAAGACCTATAGGTTATATTAAGATTTTAGTTTTCGCGGTTTTAACACATTTTTAACGAAAACATTTTAAATGGATTGATCGCGTATATTTTGGTATTCGAAAAAACATTTTTTGAAGCTTTGTCTGCATAGTCTACCTATAACCACGGACTACAGTAACGTTTCTGAAATGTCGGGTTTTCAAAAAAGTATTTTCGAATACCGAAGCATACGCGATTAATCCGTTTATAACAGTTTCATTTAAAACCTATACTTATTTTTGTCTAATCACATATAAAAGAAAGGGAGAGACAGATATGGGTTGCCTCACGAATATATTTAAAGCTCGTCTACTCTATGGAATGGCCACTACACTGTTATTCGTGTCATAAAATAACTTAATGTATCTAATATAAAGGTTAGTTGAACGCTTCGGTTTTTACAACGCCATCAAAATGCTTTATATTGTAATCCACAGATTAAAGGTCACATCTACATATTTAATATCCGTAAGGTAATAAAGTTCACAGAACATCCTAAATTCTAAGCTTTTAATGGCAAGTAAGATGTATTTGAGCCTACTGTAGTAGTATTTGCTACTAATTTATTATTATTTTTTAGCTTCACGCTTTTTATCCCACATAGCAGGGTAGACAGGAAGTACCTAGTGTCAAGACACTTCGTCCTCTACTTCCGCCGAATTTGAAATATTGTGTTTTGAGTGTTGGGACTCAACGCGGCGGTTATTATACAAAAATAAATAGAAGTGAAAAATAAGCCTTTTACTGTCATGTTGGGATAATTGGAGAGATTTTTTTATATATTTCAAACTGAATGCCATCCTTTTATTACAGCTTCACGCTTTATCCCGTATAGTGAGGTGATTTGAGAGGACCTAGTGTCAAGAAGCTCCGTCCACTGTTTTCCGCCCAAAAGCAAGATAACACATTACGTGCCAGAACTCAACGCCGCAATTTTTACTACTTAGAGCGGAGAAATTAATTTAAACATAACTATTCCCTCGACTGAAACTTAAAGCCAATAAATAATGTGTAGGTAAATATATTTTTAATACTTTGAAGGTGTTTTAAAATTGATTTAACAATAACATTCGAAATATGTAAAATATATTTTCCAACTAAAACAAATGACTGATAAATCGCCTGACTTTAAACGCGAACGCTTGTGAGTTCAATTCCCACTCGGGGGATTGATTATATTCATATTGTTTTTATTTTTCGTACTAACTCACCCTCTCTACCTTGCTATGCGAAATAAAAGCGTGAAGCTAAGAAAAATACTGCCTTATAATAAAATCTTTGATTTTCCCATGTTTAATTATTATTACGTACAAATTAGTATAAGAAAATGTATTTCTGCAATTCCGACGATTTTAACACTTCACCGTGGTCATCGGTAGAATAATCATTTTCATTTGCTCACTCTGGTAAGACAAAGCGCGGCGTTGAGTATCGCGCACGCAATATCTCGAATTAGGCGGTAAGCGGAGTACGGAGTGTCTTGACGCCGGATCCTTCCTGTCTACCTCGCAACGCGGAATAAAAACGTGAAGCTTAAAAAATAACACCGTAAATTTTCGACACTAAAAACGTTTAAATCACGTTAAAACTGCTTATTTTGCATGTCACGCTAACTAGCAGGACTTTGTGCGAAATGATACGGAGCGTCATCGTTTAACAAAGCCTCTGGGAGCTTACAATATATGGGTATTAATACTTTTTGAAAGGGAAAATTCTTTGCGCGCATTTTTTTTTACTGATGAACCTTAAATACTGACAAGAAAATGTAGGACGCTTAAATTCGAGAAAAGGCAGCGATTGAGACCAATTGAAAGAAAGTAAGAAAGAGCGAAAAGATATAGCCATGAAGCGTGAGTAGGGAGCTAGCGATTGAGAAAGACAGAAGGACAATAAAATCGCCACTTAGCGTTAAATAATGATCCAAACGCACCAACTGCAAATACAAGAGCAACAAGAGATGTTATTTTAAACTTGAATTGCATATTTTAGTTATCATAATAGTAATCGTATGAAATAAAGTAAATATCAATGTATTAATTTTCTATACTTTAATTACATATCTGTCTTTCTCTCCTCTTCCTTTAAGTTTCAAAAATCTAAGGTATAGATAAATATAAATGAGAGTTAAAATACAGTTTGCCAAAGAGGTTTCACTTGTGACATGTGTAGTTACACACTTAATTAGTTTTTTTTTAGCTTGGCTTTTAGGGTAGACAGAAAGTACCTAGTGTCAAGACACTCCGTTTTTCGCGTGTTGAGTGCTGGAACCCAACGCCGCACTTTGTCTTTACCAGAGTGAGGAGGTGAAAATAATTTAAATATAATCACTGCCCCGAGTAGGGATCAAACCCACAACCGATCTCGTTTTCAGTAAGACGCTGTCCCACTACGCCACGACCAGCATCAATTAGTTTATACTTGAAACATATTCACTTTTTTTGTCTATATTGTTTATTAATGTCTTGAAAACATTTTATTTACTCTGAAACATTTTTTTATCTATGGAACATGTTAATAATTTATGTAAATTGTATACATTTATGTGATTTTTTAATAAGGAGATATAGGAAAGGAGATGCCAGTCGTATTGGTTTCGATGTTCATTCGGGGGAATGATTACATTTAAATTATTTCATTTCCTCGCTCTGGTAACACAAAGTGTGCTGTTGAATGAATACGTAAAACTTCTCTATGGGACAATTAAATTTAACTATATATTTAAACTTGATTTAAACTAAAAATGTATTTAGCAATAAAATTAGATTAATTATGATTTAGTGTACAATGTCTACGACTTCATATTTCAAGGTAAATATGACAGTACCTGCGTCCGTTTTTCCTTCTACATGTTACTAAAGAGTTTAAAACAAAAAAAGATCTTTGATCTTCATGATTTTTACCCATTTTAAATGAAACTATTTTAAACGGATTAATCGCGTATATTTTGGTATTTGAAAATATATTTTTGGAAACCTGGCCTTTCGAGCACTTTACAGTAGTCCGTGGTCACAGGTAGACTGAGGTGGCATTTGTCCAGGATATCACCTCAGCCACCTCAGTCTACCTGTCTGGTATTAAAAAAATGAATTTTTGAATACCAAAATATACGCGATTAATCCGTTTAAAATAGTTTCATTGAAAATTTAAAATAAAATACTTAAAATATTACTTTACCGTAAAACTAATCTATATGAAGTCCTGACCTACATATTTTTAAAATAACTCACTTTATACTCAATATTGCAAATATTGTAATACATTTTTGTGATAAGAAATATCATGTGTCGAAATTCTTTCTACATAACGTATAAGCCACTATTTAAACTGAAAAATAATATATATATATATATATATATATATATATATATATATATATATATATATATATATATATATATATATATATATATATATATATATACTTATAAATATATTTAAATATGAAATATTCAAATATTTAGCTTGCAAAACGCAAAACATGTGGTCAAGTAAGATAAAGCACAGCGTTAAGATCCGTCATTCTCTCATCCATTATTTCATTGAAACGCGTTCACACTTTATCCTGCATGGTAAGGTAGTTAGAGATAGATATTTGCAGGGCACTCCATTGACTGATTTCCATTCGAAATCAGGAGCATTGTGGGTTGAGTAGCGAAATCAATGTACATTCTAATAATAATAGGAATCTTTTATTCGTAGAATATTCGTTGCCATAGCAACGTATAGGTCAGTGAGTCAGTGAGTGAAATACATAATATATAACCTAACCTTCTCCACGAATGCACAAATTTCGTAAAAAAAATGCTCCAAAATTACTAATTACTTATTAATGTATCAAAAATTATAAGTAGGCGTTTAATCAATTTTTTTAAACAATATCCACTCTACTGATCCACTTGTCTTATGTGTATACAAAGAGAGTAAAGAAGTACATAGAGCATAAAGATACGTCACAAAATAATAAGTCTAGTTTCGAATAAAAATATACTGAAAACATAATAAAAAGTCTAGAAAGAAAAACAAAAAAAAACCTAAAACCTTTTTAAATGTTTCATTACGCTTATATACAATGGCTTCAACCCATACATTATAGTGCACGCCTCTACTTGCCTAATGTGAAAACAGCCTTATGTCAAGGTATATTATGAACGATAAAAAAATAAATTGAGATTAATGGTTTGTATTGTATGGCGCAAGTTTTGTAGGAAATAAACACACATTTTTATTTATGTCCTCACGTCGTTCCCTTGTGATAGCCAAAACAAGCCAAAAAAATTCTACTATAAAACATTAACTAGAAATATTAAAAATAAAGATGAAAAAATGATTTTAGCGATTTTTACACATTTTAAATGAAAGTATATTTTGGTATTTAAAAATATATGTTTGAAAATCCGATGTTTTAAACACTTTACAGTAGTCCGCGCTTACAGGTAGATAGACAGAAAGACAGGCAGGAGGTAATCGGAAAAAAAGGAAATTAAAAATTATTTTATTATGGACCTCCTACCAAGTATTTTAAATTAATTTAATAACGCGGTATCATCACCGCATTCGGACCATGTGCAAATAATAAAGCAAGCTATGAAGGAGACTCAAAATAATGTCATAAAATATTCTTACGTTAGTTCACAGATACGCTTTTATTAGGTGAATTTAATAAAAACATGTTAAAGAGGCCATCGTGGCGCAGTGCGACAATGTCTGACTGTTAACTCGATTGGTTGTGGGTTAGATTCCCTGAGTACGATTATAATTAAAATTTATTCTCATTTCTTCACTCCAGTAAGAAAATGTACTAACTTCGTTACTCAAACGTAATGTCTCGATTTTACGCTGAAAGCGATCAACGGATTGTCTAGAAAACTTCCGCCCTAAATAAATGGCTGTCAAATCAAAGATCTCCTTTAAAATTAAAAAAAAATCTATAACGTATTAAATACACATTTAATAGTGTAACTAAGTATTTTGTTTATAATATCGTTTACAATAACAAAAAAGATTTGTGACCCTCCCTGTCTGTTTGTATTTAGATGAAATTCATCCATTCACGTAGAAAAATATACATTATATTAAAAATTTTCTTTATAAAAATCAAATCCAACAAAACCTTGTACTGCCTCGGTATTATTACTTTATGTTTTCTCTTCGGAAGTATTAAATAAGTCCGCTCAAAGTGCGTCGGTACTCCGCGAGCTAATGGACCTAGATTGCGGTCTATTGTATTTTAGTTAAGACTTGGTTTCCAGTTTTGTAGCGATTAAGTTAATTTTTCATAATTTAATTTTTAAGTTTTTAATATTTTATTTTTACTTCCTCCGCTCTGGTAAGGCAAAGTGCTGGCGTTGAGTTCCACCACTCAATACGCAATGTCTCGAATTCCGTGGAAAGCGAAGTATGGAGTGTCTTGACGCTAGGTACTTCCTGTCTACCCTGCTATGTGGGATAAAAGCGTGAAGCTAAAAAAAATAGAAAATTAATTTTATAAGCGCTACATTTGTTACTTCAAATCGAATTTAAGAAAATAAGGAGATGTTTCTATTTAAGTTTTTCGTATTTAGGAGGATTGGTGCAAAAATAATTGGACCCTCAGTTGATAAAAACTTTATCTTTCTTGCTTTTTTTCTATATTAGAGTATATGACGATAGTAATTAAAACATAGTGATAAATGATCAGTAGAAAAAATATATGAGTGATAAGAGAGATAGAGAGAGATAGGTTGATCGTCGATTATACAGTATGAATGATAGTAGAGGAAGGTAACACGAGGATTCCCAGGATGGCATGTATGAAGAGGTCAACGATTGTGAACGAGGCGAAAGATGTCAGCATAGGCCGTAGTGTCTTTTGTTCTAAACTCTCTGACTACCCTGCCAGGGATAGAGCGCAAAGCTAAGATAAAACAGGAATAAATCAACTCATATTTTGTTAACCTTGAAAATAATTTAAATACAACCACTACCAGAGTGGTAATCGAATCTGTAATCGATCGCGCTTACAGTCAGATACAGTCCCACTGTGTCACGACCGGCCAGTTATTTACATATATATAAAATACTCTGCCGAATGAGATTTGAACTCATTACCACCTCGTTAATTTAAATGTATCTTTACAATTATGATATTTGTTTATAAATTATAAGCTTTAATTTATTTAAATGATAAACTGAAATCAATTTTGTCATTTGACAGTAAACAGGAAAATTAAGGTGAAATCTTGTTCTTTCAAATTGCCCAAAGATTACTTAGACAAGTGATTAGAAGAAAGCCTATAATTATATGTAATATGATTTTTTTTAATACTAAATTAATTGAGACCCTCGTGGTAGAGTGGAAAAATATCTCACCGTGAAAGTAATGAGTGTGGATGCTATCCTTACCAGGGGATATGTTCATATTTAATAATTATTTTTAATTATTTTATTATTTTTGAAGTACATTTACGCTGAGGACTAGAAAATATCTTTACACACATATGTATGTATAGCAAAATACTTGAAGAATTATCTTGCTAAATGATTATTACAAATATCTCAGAAATAGTCGTTGGGTTTTTGAAATTTATATAAATATAAATAATAAAAAAGAATAGAGGCTGGTCGTGGCGCAGTGTGACAGCGTCTGACTGTAAACGCGATTGGTTGTGGGTTCGATCCCCACTCGGGGGAGTGATTATATTTAAATTATTTTAACTTCCTCGCTCTGGTGAAGATAAAGTGCGGCGTTGAATTCCACGACTCAATACGCAACGTATTTTCTGTCTACCCAGCTATTCGGGATAAAAGCGTGAAGTTAAAAAACATATCTCTACAGACATACTAACAACAAAAATTAATAAGAAACAACTCTAACAACAAAAAGTAATAAGACACGTTCCGAGAGGCTTTGCGTTCAAATTGTATACGCTTTTTAAAAATGTTCTATGGAGTTAATCTTGACGCATTGACTTTAAAGGAGGTGTTACTCACCCGGAAGAAGTAATAGTGTTTTCATTTACCAGATATGGTAATGCAACGCACGGCGTTCAGCTCTGCCACTTACACAACACGCAATGTCTCAAGTTCTGGCGGAATGTGGAATTCAAAATGTTCTCTCTACCAGCTACGCGAGAAATGCGTGACAGGAAAAATTTGCATAATAATGAATTTTCTAAAATATGAAATGAACGAGAAATGACGGTGCCCTAATACATTAGAAGGGTAGTAGGGGCTAAACTTACTGCCATTTATATAACCCTATTAAGCGGCAGCCGTATTTCCGACACCGTGATTGATGGGAGAGCTCCGTCAAGAGAGTACAAGTATTTATGGCCTTTACATGTGATGGGTAAGGATTTAAAAATTTAATATTATAAATGTAAAACTGCAGACTTATATTTCGGTCTTAAAATTGTAATAGAAAGGTTTTTAACTAGATTAATCATGATACATGATTCCATAGGTCCAGTCCACTTTACAGACAATGTCCCGATTTCAGGCGAAAAGCCAAGAACGGTGTGTCTTGATACTAGATTTTCTCTGACTACCCTGCTATAAAAAAGGAGATTGTTCAAAATACCTTTTAGAAAATCGGACTTTTTGAAAGCTTCACAATAGTTTTGGTTGTAGATAGAATGAAAAAATCGACTATACATATACTCGATTAGTCTGGTTAAAGGCAACTATTTTAAATTTATTTAAAATATGTAGGAATTACGAGCTGTTTTTTCGTTATTCCTACATATTATTTGAATAATGCCTACTAATTTTGAATTATAGATCTTAAAAAATGACCTAAAAATGGAGAACGATGAAAAAAATATTTTTGCCTTGCAGGAAGATGGAAATTAAAAAAATAACTGAAATTAAGAAAAACGAAATAACAAACAAGATCATTGATTTTCACAATTTTTCCACACATCAATTTCCAAAAATTATTAAATTCTACGTTTCGAACACTTCCTTTTGTACAGTAGTCAGTAGTCACAGGTATACAGTCTACACCATATAAAATGTGTTTTCAAATACCAAAATATACGCGATTAATCCGTTTTATATTAAAAGTTCATTAATCAAGGAATATATAATTGTATGCATTTCAGCATTTGGAGACGACGTATGTCAACTGTCGGCGACGTGTGTAATGTTCAAATTGATTCATTACGTGCCGAGATCGAGCTCGATTTGCCCAAATTTCGTCCATTTCATATAAAAGTTATATATATATATATATATATATATATATATATATATATATATATATATATATATATATAATTATTCTAATCATGTTTTTAGGTTTTATTTAATATTCATTGTTTTTAGCTTTAATATTATAGCATGGCAGGGTAGACAAGAAGTATCTAGTGTCAAGTGTGGGAGACACTCCGCTTTCTGCAGAATTCGAAACATTTATCCCGCATAGAAGGGTAGACAGGAAACACCTATTGTCAGTCAAGTCTCCCACTGCGCCACGACCGGCATTATTAATATATATTTTTTTATCTTTACTCTTTTATCCAGACAGAAAGTACCTAGTGTCAAGACACTCAATACTTCGCTATCCACCGAATTCGAGACATAGCATGTTGAGTGGTGGAGCTCAACGCCGCACTTCGTCTTTACCAGAGCGAGGAAGTGAAAATAATTTGAATATAATCATTCTTTTCTTTATTAATATTCTTATTTAATAACAATAAAAAGATATATTTTAGAATGGACATTTATAAGAAATGCCGCAGCCATTTAGCTACCTCTTAAAGCGGGCCAGACAACCGTGAGAGATGCTTCACAGCCAAAATGTTTAGCGAGCTTCAGTGGTTGGTCGAAACGCGACACTGAAAATGTTTTAAAAAGACAGCTCTTTTATAAGCCCCAGTTGTTTTTTTATTTTAAAAGAATGAAAGGAAAGAGTATATATGTATTAAATATAATATTACTTAAGTAAGAGAAACAGCGTCTGACTGTAAACCCAATCGATTGCGGGTTCTATCCCCACTCGGGGGAGTGATTATATTTAAATTATTTCCACTTCCTCGCTATGGTAAGACAAAGTACGTCGTTGATGTTCTACCACTCAACACCCAATGTCTCGAATTCGGTGGAAAGCGAAGTACGGAGTGTCTTGACACTAAGTACTTTCTATATACCCTTCTATGCGGAATAAAGCGTGAAGCTATATATATTTAATTAGACGGAACTAATGTACACCTCTTATTAGATTAGTCATTAACAAGTATGTATTTTGTTTAATTCTTGATGTTTTAGTTATTTTCAATATTGTTTTATTAACTTCAACCGCGTTCAATGTAGTAACTATATTATATATATATATATATATATATATATATATATATACATATATATATATATATATAAAAGAATTTTATATTTTGTGAGTGTTTCTTTAAATAAATATATCTGTGCATCCGATCGCCAGACATTGTTTGAATGGCGGAAATCAACAGTGCATTTTGTGTTATCAAAGTGGAAAATTAATAATAATTATTATTATATTGATATATTGCGTTGAGTTCCGCTACTCAATACGTCATCAACAAATGCGGAGTGTTTCGACACTAGGTTCTATACCACTACAACTACTGTATACGGGAAATACCGTAAAAATAAATGAAAATATTATTACATCTCAATTATAATTGTTCTTTCGGGAGTTGGAATACATAATTAAACTAAAATATTTTCTTTATAAGACAAAACGCGACGTTGAGTTCCGCCGCTCAACACGTCATCTATAATTGCGGAGTGTCTCGACACTAGGTTCTCTATGATTACTGTATACGAAATGGGAAATAACGTGAAAATAAGCCCCAAAATATCTATCTAGGTTACCCACGAATACCGGTCTAACTACGAAATACAATCCTTCGGGAAATCTACTAAAGTACGTACTTGGTTTTACCCATTAATCATATCAACGTATAAATGACTGTATCATGCTATTATGAATCACGTGAATGAATAGATAAGCTAAAGTGGACTTTTCTACAAAAAAACTGCATTTTCTTTACTTTTTTTTTATAAATAATTGATAAAATATAATCTCATTTATCAAAAATTAAACCGATTTCATAATAATTATAAAATTACTATATTTTCTTATAAGTAATTCTAACCTATATCTCTTGAAGCTACTGGACCGATTTTAATAAAACTTGTACTATTCCCTAATTTGAAACATACCTTAACTTAAATATAAAACAATGATCTCGATATGAATTTTAGGTTTTTTAATAATTCGTGGACAAACATTTAAACATTCACTTACAAAATTAAACACACGTCCTTGGAATCCTAAATGGATCATCATACTCAAATATTATTCAATTCCAATAATATTACATACATACATGTCAAACTCATAACCTCGTTTTTTAAGTCGGTTAATGTAAAAAAAAATAATTTAAAAATAATAAAATATGTCCTAAATTTGTTACATTTATGTACAAATTCTGCTTTTTATTGTAGTAATATATATGTATGTATATATGTATATATATATACATATATATACATATATACAAGTCAAATCATTTATGGTATAGCAATAGTGACATTAGAATAGAAGAAAAATCGAATAAACACGTATCGCCTGCATTTACTAAATTTTTTATTAACTTATTTTTTGAATGTCATATAAGCATTTTATCATATATTTACACAAATTAAAATGAATATATAATAACACACTCAAATTAAACAACTAACACAGTAAATATTATAAATATTAAAAAATATACAAAACAAACCTTAACGGTTCGTAGGGCGCCGTGGGCCGCGTCCTCAGCCCAGACCTTGACTCCATCCTTCTCGTACTCCAGATTCCATCCATCCTCTGAAGCCAGGAGCTGCTTAAGAGTTTCGAAGTCAGAATCTTCAGCCACGCGTGCTTCTCCACGCGCCCAACCCATTCGCGCGGCATACCCCGCTGGCACAGATGAACTGAGCCCTGCACAGTCGATTGTACAGACCGCCCAGAGGTAGCACACAAGTGCTTAGTCCTTCCTTGTTATATATTTCCAAACTTTTGGGTGGGTTGTACGCACATGCGTAGTGCTGGGCGGTTTTTTCGACCGAAATCATTGTTTATACGTACTGCTAATACTGAGTGCGGCTCGAAAGCTCGCTACAAGTAAAGTAAAGTGCCCTTTGTTGGGAAACCACGTTAACATATTTTTTAATTACTTAGCCGTTTGTTTTTTGTTGTTGGTCATATGTTTCTCTTGTTAATTGACCATTTTTTAATGTTTACTATTCACGTTTTAAATCGAAATTGATGTTAGATAGGATAATATTTACTTTTTTTTTAATAATGGACGAAAATAAAGAAAACATCGTTTAAGATAGCTCCTTAAGCTTACAATATTAGCCGCCAAGCCGTAGTGGTACAGTGGTACAGTTTCACAATAAACGTGATGGTCAGAAATTCGATCTATTAACTTTTTTATAGTATCATAAATAAAAAAAAGTATAGAAATGATCTTTATTTAAATATTGTTTAATTGTGTAAGGATTAATACAGAGATATGAATAATGTGATTTGATTCTTGTAGCATTTTTTTCTATATTTAAAATATACAAAAGTAGTTATAGTGGCGTAACTACAGTAGTTGGACATATGGTATCGCGGACTTTTTTGTGGATATTGATACGATCTATAATACTGTAGAACATTTTTTTGTTCTACCACCGATAGTTTTTGCAGTGCACGCGATAATAGATTTTTATAGCTACTTTATTTACACCTTGATTTACATTGTTGCATTTTTATTAGGAAAACCTATTTTATTAAAAATATCATATAGCCTATGTTACTCATGATAAGAGCTTTGTAATGGTAAATGAATTTTGAAATCGGTCCAGTGATTTTTGCGTGAAAACGCTACAAACATACAAATGTTTCCTTTATATAATATAAGTATAGAAGTATAGATATATAAGAAGATAATAAACAATACTTTGTTTAATGCAGGGTAGAAGCTGGTTATAGTAAATACCTTTGAATGTAAAGGCCAAACGTACCTTGTTATGAAGAAATTAATATACATAAAACGCTTTGAAAGGCTTTGAGCGTGGTGGTGAAGAGTATGTGAGGTTGTATGTATATATGTTTCTTTCATGTAAAAACTGCTGAACGGATTTCGATAAAACTTTACAGTATTATAGGTTGTCCATCAAAATAACACTTAGGCTACAGTTTGCGTAACTTGGTCGTTATATAATGACAAATAACTTTTAACTCGGCAAAAGATCTGCCCTCTGATCATTGGAGCTACATATAAACGATGTAGAATTGGTTGTCTTAAATCGTTCTAAAAAACCCCACGATAACGTATATGAATCTAGTGTGGAAGCCACTATAAACAAAATCGTGAGTCATAAATATAATTAAATAGGATATTTTTTACAATGCACATTACACTAAGTAATTTGGTTGTTATAACGATATGATTAACTTGAGCTACATGAAGCGCCTAATAGGGTCATCGCTAGGTGTGCGACCCGAAGGCGGGCACGCGTTAAATCCTACAAATATCACTATTTACTCTTTCACTATATGGATTTGGATGTAACTGCAGTTATAAAGAGCACCAAAATAAAATAAAGACTATAATATATAATCATTTTAATTTGGTCATGATATAACGATAAATATCAAGTACTAGAGGCCGGTCGTGGCGCAGTGTGACAGCGTCTGACTGTAAACGCGATCGGTTATGAGTTCGATCCCCATTCAAGGGAGTGATTATATTTAAATTATTTTCACTTCCTCACACTGGCAAAGATAAAGTGCGGCGTTGAGTTCCACCACTCAACACGCAACGTCTCAGATTCGGTGGAAAGCGAAGTACGGAGTGTCTTGACACTAGGTACATCCTGTTTATTCCTGCTATGCGTGATAAAAGCGTGAAGCTAAAAAAATATGTCAAGTCCTAAGACACTTTTTGTCAACACACGACGTGGGCGAAACCGCGGATGGAATCTTATAATTACGTTTAAAAAACCGACTTCAAAAATTGAACACTAAAAAATAACTTTATAAAATGTTAATTTAAACACATGTTGTAAACCAATATTAAAAAAATAATTAATATTATTTGATTTTGTTATCAACTCATAGGTTTGAAGCCGGTACCAAGCCAAACGCCTTAGAGACGTCTTCACTGTACTAATTACAAGATCAAGACTATCTGTTGATTATTCGAAGTCAACCACAAAAATATTACGAGGTTACCGAGATCTACCGGGAGACACCTTTGGTGATACTATATATAAGACTATATATCCTTGGATTACTACGGAACTCTAAAAAACATACTGTATTTAACAAAACGCCTTGACTTCAAATCTATAAGTTGGTAACAAACCCATATAATAATAGCTATTTTATTAATATTGATTTACAAGATGTGTTTTAATTAAATTTTAATAAAATTATTTTTTTTACTTATCACCGGTTTTGATCGGTCGTGTGGTCAAAATTGGTTTATTTTAAAATACTTATGGAAGTCCAAATAAGATTCAAAAGGTAAAACTTAAAAAAAATATAAAGAAAGTAGTAACAGCAACAAAAACAAATTTTCTTCTCCCATACAAGCCGTTCATGTATACCATGCTTAACATCCCTTTTATAATTTAATACTAAATATAATAGTTGGACGGTGTCCAAGAGGCGCGGGTTCGAGTCCCGCTGCGTTCAAAATTTTTATACGTTTTTTCAAAAATGTTTTCTAATCCTAAGTGTTGAATAACACTTAAAAAATAGTAAATATAATAGTTAGTTTTCTTTTTAGCTTCACGATCCCAGCCTGTGGCCTGAGATCGTCGAGGTGATAAGGACAAGCGGTATATCTGGATACTAGGTGCTTCCTGTCTGCACTCTCTACTCTCCGCTGAATTCGAGACATTGCGTATTGAGTGACGGAACTCAACGCCTCACATTGTGTTCCGGAGCGAAAAAAATTGAATAATTTAACTATAATTATTCCCTCGAATGGGAATCGAAACCACAACCGATCACGTTTACAGTCACACGCTGTCCCACTACGCCACGACCGGCCTCGATGGTATTTTAAGTTGTGGAATATATAAAATATGTGTGGCTGATAGATAGTTACTATTTATTTTATTTTTATTTATTATCAATACATATTTTCATGTATTTTCATATGGCTTTTGACATATGTAATAAAAACGAATAAAATGTGGTAACCCACAAACGGTTGCATATACACATTGACGCTGTTCCACTGCTCCACTATGCTTTCTCCTGTAAGGAGTTCGAAATAACAACCCTGGAGTTCCCTTCATATTCTTCACCACTGTACCACAGGGGCGTTTTTACAAAAGTAAACAAATGGAGCAATTTATACTCGAGCGTAATGAATGGCTCGCCAAACATCATTAATAACAAAGTACAAAACCCAGTATCCGTGACGGAAAGTCCACAAGCCGGTAAAGGGTTGTTTTTTCCTATATCAAGTTAATTTAACTTCTTGCCGGCCAGTCTTCTTGGTGGCCGGTTGTAGCGTAGTGGGACAGCGTCTGACTGTAAACGCGATCGGCTGTGGGTTGGATTCCCAGTCGGGGGAGTGATTATATTTAAATTATTTTAACCTCCTCGCTCTGGTAAGACAAAGTGCGTCGTCAACGACGTTCGACCACTCAACATGCAATGTTTGAATTCGGCGAAAAGCAAAGTGCAGAGTGTCTTGACACTAGGTACTTTTTGTTTACCCTGCTATGTAGGATGCGTGAAGCTAAAAAAACTTCTTAATAAAGCATAAAAAATACCTACTGACTGTAAATGAGATACGTTGTGGGTTCGATTCCCATTTGGAGAAATGACTATATTTAAATTATTTATTTAATCCTCGCTCTGGTACGACAAAGCGTGGCGTTGAGTTTCACTACTCAATAGGTATTGTCTCGGAATGTGGAGTATGGAGTGTTTTGACACTAGGTACTATATGTTCACCCTGCTGTGCAAAATAAAGGCGTGAAACTTAAAAAAAAAAAACAAAAATACATACAACTTATTAATAAAAACGCAAAGCAAACTACAATGTGCCTGACATATATATTCACAATACACGATTATATAAATTGACATATGCGTTGCTATGGCAACCCATTATTGACGTGTCAACGGAACATATAGTATCACTAACTCTTCGGTCTTGTTGGAAAATGCGTGGCATATTTGTAACCGCAAGAAATCAGTAGACCACAGAGTGATATATCACTACAGGTATTCTTTTTAACACGTATTTAATATTTAAATAATAATAAAGTTAAAAATTGTAGTATGGAACAATTTGAAATGTCATGTCTTGAATATCGTTCATTCTAATAAGATCTTTTTATTAAGAAACTATTATAAGCGGATTTATCGCGTACATTTTGGTATTCGAAAATACATTTTTGAAAATTCCACGTTCTAACACTTTACAGTAGTCCATGGTCACAGGTAGACTAAGATGGCATTTGTCTGTCGGTTGTTGCAAAAATGATTATATCGCCATCTGTTTCTTGTTCTAATTACCCCGCACATTTATTAGAATTATTATTTATCCAAAATGGCCGCCGTGACAAAATGGTGGATTATTTGTTTTTCTACAACTCAAAGTTTATCAAATAAAAGGACTTGTAGAGTATAAAACGCTTTTTTAATAAATATTTTCGTTTTTTATTTTATATCATAAATTTCATTATAAAGAAAATAAAATGCGACGCCGGTCGTGGCACAGTGGGACAGGGTCTGACTGTAAGCGCAATCGGTTGTGGGTTCGATCCCCACTCGTTGGAGTGATTATATTTAAATTATTTCTCCTTTCTTGCTCTGGTAAGAGAAAGTTGAGGCGTTGAGTTCCACCACTCAACACGCAATATCTCGAATTTGGAAAGTGAAGTACAGAGTGTCTTGACGCTAGATACTTTTTGTCTACCCTGCTATGTGGGATAAAAAGCGTGAAGCTAAAAAATAAAATAAATGATCTATATATGGAAAGATTCATAAAGCCTACATAAACGAAGTGGCGGCCGACAACTATCAAAGTGTATAATGAATGGCAGGCGTAGCTGTGGCACAAAAGTTTTCCATTCGAATGGATTAAGCGTTATCTTCAAAGGCAAAGAATGGCGGGTCTGATTAATTACATTCCTAAAAGCCTCTGAGAGGCTGTACTTTAATAAGAACGGAAGACGGAAAATTAAGTGTGATACAAGAAAGCAGATATGTAAATGGTATTTTCGTTTAATCTACAACTTTGTCATCAATTTTCATTTCCTTAATTATGCTCGTATTTGTACCTATTTTGAATGGAGTAAATGCAGTTTATTTAATGATAAATTTAGAACTTTAGTTGTTTTTCTTATATTTGATTTAAGGTAAATTACATGGGCAGTTAGGAATGTGCCAAGAGATGGTATACGGGCGTAGTATTTTTTTTATAGAAAATGGAGGCAAACGAGTAGAAGGGCCAGTTGATGGTAAATGGTCACCTTCTCCCATGGATGGAAGTGAAAGGAAATGAGGGAAAAGATGGGTGGGAATAGGTATATCTGGCTTACATGGTATCGAACCGGAACTCGTCATTAAATATTTGGCGGATCGTTTTTGCTATGATACCTCTTACGGAACGCTACCTAGCAGCGGAGGGGAATCGTATTCTACTTTGTCCCCTCATAGAGGACATATAGATAATAGCAAGCAATATTCTTAAATAGAAGGAGAGCGTTAGACTCTCTTATTAAGTCTATACAATTTAATCTTTAGATTAAAAACGTTTGAGTAAGGATAGTATATAATTCTATCCAAGAATACTGATGTTAATGCGTGGAGTTAGTAATAATGTTAGAGATATTTATTCTCATTCGGGAGGCTAGTATCAGTTGTAAGCCTTTTATAAAATTATATTTGAAAAGAGCAACTGTTGAATTCCTCGCCAGCTCTTCTCATCAGAACTGCCCTCCGAGCTGGTGGTTGGTGCTCTCCAAGACTAGCTTTTGGTGGCTGGTGCCCTCCAAGACTGACAATACTGACACTGTAAGGTTATTTGACAACGAAACGCCTATTTGAATAAGGTATATATTGGTTTTGATTTTTGATATATAAAACCGTACTAGCCTAAACGGTAACTATGTAAAGATAAAAGTGCTTTTTATTACATTATATTTAATGATAATATTTTAATTATATTTTAACCGACATGCTCCAAAGAACAAGATAACTCACTTTTTTGTAATTTTCCTTTCTCGCCAAGCAATGTGTGAAAATAATTTGGAAAACGAAGAAGAATGTCTTAGTACTTGCAATGCAAAGTGTACTTGTGAAGAGAAATAATATTCTATCTTTTTTTTAATTTAATATTTCTACAATAATATGCAAACATTGAGTCGTGGCGCAGTGGTACAGCGTGTGACTGTAAACACGATCGGTTGTGGGTCCGATTCCTACTCGGGGGAGTGATTATATTTAAATTATTCACTACGTCGCTCTGGTAAGACAGAGTGCGACGTTGAGTTCCACCACTCAACACATAATTTCTCAAATTCAGTGGAAAGCGAAGAACAGAGTGTCTTGATACTATGTACTTTCTGTCTAATCTGCTATGCGGGATAAAAGCGTGAAGCTAAAAGAAATATCAAAACATTCACACACAAATAACGTAAAACCACACGAACAAAATTGCAGACAAGGTACCTTTAAATTGAGTTTACTATAAAATATTTAGTAGCTAATATCTAGGTTATTTTATAACTTGAGTTTAATCCTGGGAAAGCCGCGGCATTCGGAAACTATCTCTTTACAGTGGATTCCGCTCGTACATTATTTGTACATTAAAGCGTTAATGTGTTAAGATTTTATAGATAATATATAATAAATATTCATCATATAAAAATATATTATACATGTAGGTATTCGGATATATAATACATGTTTTAAAGCCCTATGTTTCATATACTTTACAGTACTTCTGACCACGGAGTGAAGTAAAAATATATTTTCGAATACCAAAACATACGCGATTAATCCGTTTAAAATAGTTTTTTTTATTTAAAATGTGTAAAAATTGCGAAAATCAAAAATCTTATTATATGTATGGGGTTTCCCAATAAGAACAATATGTTTTGAAATTGAAATAAAACATGTAATATATGTTTTAATTTCGTGTTCAATAGCTTTATTTGATAGGGAATTTTATGTTATTTATGATTTAAATAAAGTATTGTTCAAATGACCGCCACGACTTTTTTTGCACTGGTGAATACGACCGGTCCAATTTCGATGATTCGGTGTAGCATTTCGGCTGGTATGGCCGCTATAGTTGATTGAATGTTGCATTCAAGGTCTTGAATCGTAGCTGGTTTATTGGCATACACTTGAGATTTAACATACCCCCACAAAAAATAGTCCAAGGGTGTTTAATCGCATGATCTTGGTGGTCAATTGTGAGGACCGATGCGAGAAATAACCGACTCACCAAACTTATCACGCAATAAATCCATTGTGACGGTCGCAATGTATCATGTTGCACCATCTTGTTGAAAATAAATGTCGTCCGCATCAATTTCATACACTTCAGGAAAAAAACATCGTTCAACATGTCACGATAACGGTCGCCATTGACAGTAACAGTACGGCCTTCGTCGTTTTTGAAAAAGTATGGGCCAATGATTTCACCGTACCATAATCCGCACCAAACAGTTAATTTTTCAGGATGTAATGGTGTTTTATGAACCACTCTTGAATTTGACTCACTCCAATAACGACAATTCTGTTTGTTCACATAACCATTGAGCCAAAAGTGAGCCTCATCTAAAAAGATGATTTTCCTATGAAATTCGGTGTCCGTTTTCATCATTTCAAGCGCCCAATCAACAAATTCACGACGTAATCGATGGTCTGCTGGCTTGAGTTCTTGTGCCAACACAATCTTGTATGGATGTAGCCAAGATCCAAACTTAAAATTCGCCAGGTTATCATGCTGCGTAAGCCCAATTCTTGTGCACGTCGTGGAACGAAAACATTTTGATTTTCTTCGACACTGGCTGATACGGCGGCAATATTTTCTTCACTACGGCCTGTCCGTTGTCGTGTTGGTGGTCTATTATCGTGCAAAGAATATTCACCTTATAGTTTTTGGATTAAGCGACGTATCGCGAGCTCAGACGGTGCACCGTGACGACCATATTTAGCACGAAATGCTCTTTGAGTAGAGTCAATACTTCTCGAATTTTGATAGAAAATTTGAACAATTTCCAAACGTTAAGGTAACGTGAACTTGTTGATGATTAAATAGCAAACATTACTGAACACAAAATAACACAAATGTCAAATGTTAAACAACCAAGATGGCGGCTGTGAGCTATCAAAATCCTATCATCCCTATTGGGAAACACTGTATATATTTTCATGTACATAAAAAAATATAACGTACGTCTGTTTGTTGTGTAGTCATAGGCAAAAAGTATAACGTAAACGTGTAACATATTAATAAATATTACAGATAATACCTATTCTTTTTTGTTACATCAAAATAACATTAAAAAAAAAAATTCTATAATAATTTGGCATTTATAAGTGCTATTTTGCTTAGAAAATATGTAATTATTTATTTTTTTATGACAAATGTCACTTACTAGTACTCAGACATTATATTTATACTAGTGGCCTGTTCGCGGCTTCGCCTGTACTATTATATTTCAATATATAAATATTTCGCTTTGCTTAAATTACCTAAATCACTGTGAGCACTGAGTCACTACTGACACTGACATGGATACGTTCAATAGATAATATATCAAACTAAGACTTTATTGATAGTGTGATTCGGCCTTTACGAACTCAAGATGACATTAGTTGTTAGTGATGTTTTGCTAAGGATAATATGGCGACTTCTATTTGTCAGTCTGTATCATTAGAAGTTTTCTAATATATATTGTCGAATACTTTGAAATCTTTATTTTTTTTATGTTTTATAATTCAGGTAAGGTTTCAATCGTGCCTACCGTACTCCTTCAAAAAATTATTAATATAAATTATTTTCAATTCCCTATATATGAACTTAAAGAGGCATTTAAAACCCATAATTATATTAAATAAATCATATATTTAGTTACAAAGTACAGGCATACAGATAACAAAAATTTACAAAATCAATACATTCCAAATATTATTTAGTATGGAAATCATTAAATAAAGGGTATTTCCTATAATTGGCTGTTCTTTGGTGATTTGCTTTGAAATGATGACTTCATAGCGTAAAATATAAACTAACAGGAGCTGATGTCAGGTAGAGCACTTTGACAGTGGTTCTTCCAACCGTACCAGGCGTTGAAGCCGTGACGTTTGTAAATTTTCTTCGCGCAAGTTGCAGCTTTCGTGATGTCATCAGTCAATAGTGCTGTGAATAATAATATTTTTTATTAATTTTTTTTAATTTGACGCCTTTTTTATTTATTTATTTTATTATGTTTACACCAGTATATATATATATATATATATATATATATATATATATATATATTACACACAACTTAGACGAGATGTAACAAACACTTACAGGCGGATACTTCATTTTTTTTTAGCTTCACGCTTTTATCCCGCATAGCAGGGTAGACAGAAAGTACCTAGTGTCAAGACACTCCGTACTTCGCTTTCTTTAATATTTCTTGTCGATGGTTACTTTATTGCGTTTATTATTACATTATTTGTCGCTACGTCAAAAAATTTCAAATTGTTGTTATTTTATAAATATTTTTTTTTATTTTTATTATATTTATGATTTATTCATTACTTTAGACAAATGCAAGATAATCTCTCTTTAAAGTACATTTTAAAATATTTTTTTATTTAGAAATGTATAAATTCATCCTGAGTTTGTGAATAATTAAAAAAAAATGTCACGTTTTTACAAATTTTGGTAAATTTATAAAAATCTCTCTACAGAGATGCTAACAACATAAAAAAGTTGTGACAAGTGGTTTCCAGGAGGCGCGGGTTCGAATCCTGGGTTTAAATTTTATACATTTAAAAAAATGTTTTCTAATCCTTAGTGTGGAATAACACTTTATAAATAATAAGATAAGTATGAAATAATTTACATAAAAAATAAACATTCTAGGTTGCTTTGTTATCATAATACGAACAATGTTTGAAACATCTATGTTATTTGCATGAAAATAGTTTAAGTAACATAATTTCATAATAAATTGTACACTAATGTTATATCTACCATAATAGAAATTTCTTACATATTATCCTGAAGTAGCATGTGGAATAATCAATTAACCCATAATATAATAATAATATTATTATATTATTAATAATAAAAAGAGGCCGGTCTTGGCGCATTGTGATAGCGTCCGACTGTAAACGCGATTGGTCCTAGGTTCGATCCCCACTCTGGGGGTATTATTTTATATGGGGGTATAATATTTAAAATTATTTTCACTTCCACGCTCTGTTAAGACAAACTGTGGCGTTAAGTTCCATCGCTCAACACGCGATGTCTCGAATTCGGCGGAAAGCGTAGTACGGAGTGTTTTGACACTAGGTACTTTCTGTTTACCCTGCTATGCGGGATAAAAGCGTGAAGTTAAAAAAAATATATACCATAATATTATTTCGTTATTATTATCTTATTTCACGCCAGGTTCTATATCTATTCGTTCAAAATTTATATTCATCATTTTAAAAAAATGTTTTCATACATAATTATATTTGCTATAGAAATAAGATGTTACACATTTATTTTTTTATGTTCTTTTTATAACTTACCAGCACAAGTGACATTACAGTCTTTCCCCGGAGTGCTGGTCTTACTGCACCAATACTTGTCGTTTATCTGGAAGAGGCCGTAGTCCACGGAGCCGTTCTTATTCACTTTACCCACTTTACTTGTTATAAAACTACTCTCATGTTCCACCAAGCATACCCCTGGAAACAAAAAAAATATAATCTTTTTATTACATTCATTATCTTCATTTTTCCGCACTGGTAAGAGAAAGCGTGGCGTTAAGTTACGCCATCAAACACGCAACGATGATGTACGATATTTTTAATTTGATTAGAATAATACTTTATTACCTGTTAAGTGCGTTTATCTGTTAAAATTTACTTTAAATTAAAAAAACAAATAATATGTAAATTAAAAATAAAATATATTTAATTAACGTTATCATTAAAAAAATAAGCAATAACGTTTTGTACTACGAGCCATAACAATGGCGTAATAGAATACAATGGGTATTGAAACCTAATCCTGGACATGCAGGAAAGGTGTGTAGACAATTCAATCCAAATTCCACCCAGTTTTAATACATTACATGTTGAGTGGCGGAATTTAACGCCGCGTGACGTCGTATTTTAGCGACGTATAGATTATAATTCAATAATAATTCAATTAAACATAATTCAATATTAAAATTAATTAACAATTGTGTTTATTAGTGTACTTCTTTTTGACATCATTTTTCAAACATAATTCACTATTTACAACTTTACAGGAATTGGTTAAACAAAACTAAATAGGATAAAGTTTAAAAAAAATAACGCGTAACGGAAAAATGTTTAATAGAAATAAAGATGGCACGTAATCGAAAAACATTACAATACTCTAAAATTTCTAAAATTTCTCTCATCCGTCAATAAAGAATTTTCACTTGGAAAATCTATGCAATTCATATTATATAAAAAATAATATTATTGGGAAATAATATTTTAATAATGTTAAGGCCGGCCGTGGCGCAGCGTCTGAACGTAAACGCGATCGGTGGTAGGTTCGATCTCCACTCGGGGGAGTGATTATATTAAAATTACTTTCACTTATTACTCTGGTAAGACAAAGTGCGGCGTTGAGTTCCACCATTCAAAACGCAACGTCTCGAATTCGGTGGAAAGCGAAGTACGGAGTGTCTTGACACTATATACTATCTGTCTACCATGCTATGCATGATTTAAAAAAAGTGTAAAGCTAAAAAAAAATAATAAAAAAATATATTAATAATATTTACAATCTCGAAGCTTAGATTCGGGAAATCCTTGCCTCCTCAGCTCTTGTACCAGACCACATTTGGTAAACGTTTTCCCTTCAACACCAGACCACAGCGCTATCGCAGCAAGAAGCATCAAAACTTTCATTTTATATTAATTTCTATGTAAGCGTTATTTTATAAATATTATTAACTTGGTCACAACGTCCCGCGACAAGTGTTGTGTTTACTCTGAAGGTAATTCAGCCACGGATCATTTTTATATGTGAATAACACACTTGAAACTCTTTGTGTCGGCAAAGGGGATTTTTTCTTATCATTAAATGTAAAACGAACCTGTTTGTTTTGTTTACTTGATTAATTGCATAATTTGATAAGAGAGGTCAAGTGGCGTGTCGTGGCGCTTTATCTGTGCCGTTTTTTGCTCCGTTACTGCGGTGTTTTATAGGTGAATATTGTTTTATATAGAAATATAGCTTTTTTATTCAGTGAGAAACTACCCAGTATGTTCCGTTCTCTATGTTCGGGACATTACGTGGTCGGTAGCGGAAGTCATCATCACGCTGTCTAGCCAGAGCGGAGAAATAATTTATATATAATTATTCCCCGAGTGGGAATAGAACCCGCTACCTATCACGTTTACAATTAAACGCCACGATGGATTTCATCGCTAAATTTTCCTTATTTTGGTTCCCGCCTAACTTGTCAATATATAGATATATATATATATATATATATAGGTCAAAGTCAAATGTAATAAAAATCTAAAGTTATCTCTTAATTTATTGACGAAAGAATATTAATGGGAGTTTTTCCAAGCCAAATATTTAAAGAATTACAATTTTTTATTAGTGATTATCAATAAAGAATTAATTGGAAATATATTGGATTTTGCATTCCCAAGGCGTCTTATTTATAAGTATAGTAAGTATAGTAATAAAGAGCTTGAGGCCGGCCGACTATCTCGAATTCGATGGAAAGCAAAGTACGGGGTGTCTTGACACTGGGTACTTTCTGCCGTCCGTCTACTCTGCTAAGCGGGATAAAAGCGTTTCAGGCTGTATCCCGCATAGCAGGATAGTCAGAAATAACCTAGTGTCAAGACAATTCACAGACTCCATAATAATCGGAATGGGAATTTGCATGCCTATGACATCAAACAAAGTTAAATGTAATGAGAAATCTTAACTTTACTTTACTCCATACAATAATATGAAGTTATTGTTAATAACATGCAACTCTTTAGACAAAGTATGGTATTGAGTTGCTTCATGTTGTACGCTATTTAAATAAAGTATTATTTAGTGATAGTATTTAGTGTCAAGACACTCCGTAATCCGCTTTCCGCCGAATTTGAGACATTGCGTGTTGACTGGCGGAGCTCAATGCCGCGCTTTGTCTTATTAGAGCGAAAAAATAAAAAAATAATATAAAAAATGATTTTTTATTATTAGAATCTGTTCCTTGGGTCGGTGTACAAGGAACATTTCTCATATTGTTATGATAACTAGCAAAATATTGAGAGCCTATCGTAGCGCAATGTGACAGCGTCTGACTGTAAACGCAATTAGGCGTGAGTTCGATTCCCACTCGGAGGGATATATAGGGTATATTTAAAAATATAGGGTTATATTTAAAAATGTAGAAAATAAAGTGCGATGCAGAGATCGATAGCAGTCAACGGAGTGTCTTGCTTTGCTTCCACTTTACAATATCAATTGCAATATCTCGGGAAAAAGCGCATTGTTTTAATTTTTTAAACGCAAGCAGTCGCTGTTGTTTATTTTTCAAAAACACATAATTTTGAAAAAAAAAAAATTATCTATCAATATAATTATATAATGTGAATAGAGCCCTAGCTCATACGTAATGCAGTGAAATACTTTTTTTGTATGTGAGTCACGGGCCTTCCCTGGACGGTAAGGAAATCGTGCAGCTCGACTTAAAATTTGACTTATCCTGCTTTGTTTGGATTAACTCTGTGTTAAAAGTAAATATATTTATATATATATATATATATATACCCTGAATGCATTATTTGAAAATCCATTACTTTTTTTTAGCTTTACGCATTTTTTATCCCGTATAGCAGGGTAGACAGAAAGTACCTAGTGTCAAGACACTCCGTACTTCACTTGTAATTCACTACTTGAGTTGCTAATTTAAACAAATAATATTACTTAATATATAATAAAAAAACAATCGTATGTTAGGGTAATATATAACAAAAAAACAGGAAAAAATATAATTTAAAAAACCCGGGGTTTTAAACACTTTACAGTACTTCGTGGTTACAGGTGGACTTCCTGATTCAGGAATCGAACTCACATCTAATCGCATTAACACTCAGACCACTGCGCCATTCTTAAGTACCTATGTAGATAAAGAAAATCGCAATTTTTTTTTATCTAACTATACTTTACAATAAATAGGTTAAAATATCGATTTCCTAATAAAGGTAGTCGATTTATAACAACACTATTAAGTATTGAGTGATATAAAATATGTTAAGGCAACATCTATATTTCGCAGTTATATAAATTATCCCTTTCTTCTTCTTTTTGTATAATTAAGGCTAGAGGCTAATGTGACGATAGTTGTATACAGATAAAACAGAATGTCTGTAATGCTAAACTAACCGCTCCTTACTAAATGCGTATGTATGTACACGGTATATATACCAAAATAAGATTTTTGTACAGTTTTGTTTGTTTGTTTGCTTGTTCCAACTTCTCACTGAAACGGTTGGGTGTAGGGGATAGCCCTATGTCTTAAATTCTGGAGTACCCTTATTGCGTTTATAGGCAGGCCATGTACAGAAACGTTGTAGAATACGCCAGCGATCTTTTTTTCGAGACGGAGACGCTGAGACCTCTACCAAATATTGATTATATTCTTATCAACATTTCAATTAAAATAATTTTGTTTTTTTTTATTTATGACGTCATCAGCTCTTTTATTACTTGAATGGAAACATGATAAAATTTATATATATATATATATATATATATATATATATATATATATATATATAATTCTGCTAAAAACTCTACAGATGCTACCACCATAAATAAGTTGTAACAAGCGTCTTACAATTTCAACGCAGACGAATGTAGAACGCTACCTCCAAATATTTATATTTTTTTAATTAATTCTAACATATATATTAATAACATTTATATTGCTTTTTTTCCTTGTTACACATACCAAGTCTTGGAACATTTTTTTATATACTACAAGTATGTATAACAAAATAATTTATTTCACTTTATTTAATTATTTATAATGTGGCTTACAAACAGATTTAAAGTTAAATTCAAATTCCAAAAAGTTTTTAACATTAATAAATTTAACTTTAAACTGTATTAGAATCAATAAACGATAAAATATAGTAACAGTACAATTCTAGTTTCCAGTTGAGGCCGCTTTGATTCCTTTTCGTAGAAATGATTATATTTAACTTATTTTCATTTTCTAGCTCTGGTAAGATAAAGCGCGACTTTGCTTTATATTTAGGTTATTTTCTTTTCCTCCACATACAATAGTACGTCAATGCGTTACCTTAGCAACATGCATGTCACTGTATGTAAAAGTGTATGTCAAACCCATATTGTAGGTAGTGTGTGTTATATTTATTTTATTAATTGAATATATTACTGTGCATTATTTTTAAAAAATACAAGATTCGAACGTTCGTTATTTTCGTAAAAAGGCGTACAAACATTTCTCTTCACATATTAAATAAAATAGATTTCTTATAGCTTCACGCTTTTTAATCCCTCATAGTAGGGTAAACAGGAAGTACCTAGAGTCAAGACACTCCGTACTTCGCTTTCCGCCATATCAAACACATTGCGCGTTGAGTGGTGGAACTAAACGCTGCATTTTGTCTTGTCAGAGCGAGGAAATGAAAGTAATTTTAAATATAATCACTCCCCCAAAGTGGAGGTCCAACTCACAACCGGTCGAGTTACCGGCCCCGAATTACATAGATAAAGATTGAAATATCAAATTTGATATACAATTGATATAATACCAGTTCTTTATAGGCTTTATAATGAGAAATGGCACGCATCAATATTCGACACAATTCAATCGGCGCGCCATTGTGGCTAAGCTACACGGTAAAGTCCCATTTCCTTTGACCGCATGTTATTGTGAATCATAACGTATTTACTTGCTACTTGTTGATATCAGAGTTCAGTTGTTTTTTTTTGTCAACTTTTAAATCTTATTTTTATTTAACAATTGACGCCTTATTAATTGTAATAATAAATTAATAAAATACTTTTAATTAATAGAATTTTTGATGGTAAATTGAATAAAGGCCGGTCGTAGCGCAGTGTGACAGCGTCTGACTGTAGACTGTTTCGATTCCTACTCGGGGTAGTGATTATATTTAGATTATTTTCTACATTATATTTATATTGGAGTGATTATATTATGTAAGACATGCAGCGTTAAGTTTAGCCACTCAACACGCATTGATCTTGAATTTGGCGAAAAGCGAAGTAGTTAAGTGTCACTAGGTACTTTCTGCGTACCCTCCTATGAATATGGGATAAAAGCGTAAAAATAAGAAAAAAATAGTATGCATTTTTTGCTATATATCTATATAGTCTCTTGTGTATTTGAAATATTTATTGAAACAAAAACGTTGATATATTAACATTCAGATTAGATATTGTTCTTTACTCTATAGGAGTAATACATGAAGGTAGAATTTATTATTCCGTGGGAAACAGTTAACATATACCAGTAAAATTCGAATTGTCGAGTAACTTTTTTGCTAAATTCTTCAGCAAAATTTCACTGATATCTAATTTCGTCTTGAGTACGTCAAAGCTAATTCACAAATATATTCTGAATAGTACTAATTATTCTTTTATACATTACATATTAGCACAATTATTTGAAATATAATAGCACAATTATTTTTTATATATTGAAATATAATATTATAGTTCTTGCAAGCGAAACCGGAAGCAAGCTGTTATGTCTAAATACCATAATTTCAAAGTAAGCAAATACCAATCCTAACTTTTTACTTATTTAAGAGGTATACTTCACATTACAATAAGCACACCATTTTCAAATATTAAATAGAATATTCATTTAAGCGTAATTCATAATTAGGTCACTGAATAATTTATAGGAGTAATAAGCGCCTATTATTTTATATTTAAGCGGCTCTAAGCTGTGCTGTAAATATTTAATGACCCATGAACGATAATCGTCTTACGTCTTACTATTTATGATGGCAATACTTATCGTAATATATTTTTGTAACTTAATGAGGCATGAATTCAATATAAAATTATTTTATTATTTTTAAAATAGTACAATTTAAAATAAAGCATTAAAGATATTTTATTATATATACTTTTTTATGATGTCCTTGACATATGACAGTACAATACAATCCATAGAATATTGTGGTACAATTATTCGTAATCACTCAATGTCAAAATCATGTAAACTTGACAGTTCTCACAATCGACATAATAATGATGGAAAAATTCGCAAGGTTTGGAATCTTAAATATTTATGTTTAAAGTTCAAATTCGTTTAAAAAATTAAAAAATTTCTGTATAAAACCGAAAATCGTCAAGTTTGCGATATATTCTGATTTCCGCTGTACATTCATCGACTTTTAAAATCAAGTTGGAACAAGTTAAAGTGCCCGGTCAAAACATTGACAGCTAGATATTTAATATTTCATATATTAGCTTTAAGAAAACTATATTTATTTATTTCGCACGTTGCTGTACTTAGTTTAATTAAAGTTTTGAATTATATCAAACAAATTTTAAGTTCATTTAGGAAAATGGTAGTTTGTGATAGTGGTGATTCCAAATTAGATGCCGCTGTTAATGGATGGCTCAAACATGATAAGGTAAGACAGATATTCCATATGAATTTTCCTGTGATAATTACTTTACATTAACACTACTTATACATAGTGTAGCATTTATTTTTTTACCAAAAACAATAAAAAGTATTTAATTAAGTAAGTAATTATATAGTATTAGTTTTTATGTAGGAATTGTTTTATGCACATTCTGTATAATTATATAAATTAAAAAGTAAAATATACACATACTATTGAAAACATTATTCATTTTTATAGAAAATATTTGAGAATTGTAATTCAATTAATACCTTAAAAGATCATGTATTTACCAGAAATAATAAAAAAAAACTATATTTATTAATTTAAATATCATTTTAAAAACCATATTTCTCCATTAAGATTGTGTTATATACATAATTACAGAAATATTACATCCAAGGTTATTTATCCGGTGTAGGCTTGAAGGTCGAAGTAATGAAGTTGATTGATTTATAAATGAATGCATGATATACATAATTCTCACTCCAACTCAAATTACATTACCATAGATCTAATTATATGTTTAAATCTCACATTATATATATACATATATATATATATATATATATATATATATATATATATATATATATATATATAATATTTTAAAAATGAGTTATGTAATGAGACATGCTCATGTACACCAAGAGTAAGAAAGAGAAAACGATGAGGGTTTGAAAGGATGGGGGACACCTCTATTGACCTTTGAAGACAGACAGACAGGGTGATATTCAGATACTTAAGGAAGATAATGTAGAATGAATTAGAACCCTTGAAGGGCATGTATTAAGAGGCTTATGTCTGTGGAATGTTAGGGATGAAGCTTAAGCCCAAATAATATATAACTTACAAGTTTCTTTAAAAAAGAGTTAGAATTCAATATTTTGTAGGAAACCATATCAATGTTACGTAAATGTGAATGAATAATCAAGTTTGTCATACATTTTTTTTCTAATTCACTAACGAGACTTGAATCTTGATTTTGTTAATTTTTTAATATTTATATGTACCTTTTTTTTCACTTGTTTGACTCTTATGACTTTTTGTAACTTATATAATGTTTATTTCCACTATGTATTTTTAATAAGTAGTAAAATATTCTTTAGCTTTTATTAGTGTTCAAATGTAAATCTTGAATATTATTATTAAAGTTATAGTATCATAGTGGGATAACCTCTGTTGTAAATGTGAATGGTTGTGGATTCACTCTCCACTTAGAAGATTCATTCATATTCAAACTATTTTAATTTCTCCACCCTCTCCACCCTGATATGACAAAGCACGGCGTTGAGTTATGCAATAAGTATGTAAACAACTAATATTTTTTTCTTATAAGCATTTTTCTCTTTAATTATTTATTGAAATCTCTACCCCTATAGAGATATTAAAAACCAAATATTGTATTGTAATATATTATATAGATATATAAAATTATAAAGAAATATATCATAGTAGTCAGTAGAGTGATCGGATGGCACCAAGAATTGCAGATACAACATCATGAAAGTAATGATTAAAAAATATACCTTGAAGTAGAATACCTAGGTTTTTATGTGTAACTAATAAAGTCTATACAAATAATACAAACAGATCTTTGTAATATAAAAATTACCACTCACTTAAATGCAAATGTATGCAAATGTATACTAAAATAATATTTTTTTACAATTTTTGTTTGTCTTTCTGTTTGTGAACCATTGATTTTGATGGGACTTTCTCTAGCAGATAGCTGATATAATCATGAGTAACTTGGATTATTTTAATTTTAGAATAATTTATTTAGAATTATATATAGTTCTTAATATAATTTCCTACATGATTTTACAATTCATAATTATATTTATTTCACAATAGAAGATTGCTTGTTGAGAAATAGTTTTATCATATTGTTTAACTTTTATACATTATTGACATTTTATTTCAAATACGTTGAATACATACTCAAGATACAGATATATTGCAAGAGTAAATAGAAAATGAATATGAAAATGAGAATGAAATGAGGTCGGTTGTGGCGCAGTGGTACAGCGTTTGACTGTAAACGCGATCGCTTGTGGGTTCGATCCCGACTCGGGGGAGTGATTTTGTTTAAATTATTTTCACTTCCGCGCTCTGGTAAAGATAAGGTGCCAGGTCCACCACTCAACACGCAATGTCTCAAATTCGTTGGAACGCGAAGGACGGAGTGTCTTGACAATAGGTACTTTCTTTCTAACCTGCTATGCAGGATAAAAGCGTGAAGCTAAAAACAATAGAATATACTTTTTGATAATTTATTATATCTATTACAGTATTTTTTAAATATTTGAACATTTAAATTGACTTTTATATTGAAGTGGGTTATCTATAAATTTTATGAAAACGACTTCAGTACATTGAACGCTTTATGTTTTCTGCGTGTATTCCGTTAGTTTATTGAAACTAAATTGACTATTTCAAGCGAGATAGCACCAATCATGTTATTTGAGTTTCTTTTTCATCGTAAAACTAAATCATGGGTTTTTTAAAAGTTTTTTAATGTTTACCAAATTCTTAATGTATTATATATGCATTTTAAAGGAGCTATTTAAACATTTGCATTTGGGTTGCAAGTTCCTGGCACTGCTCTATACTCTGTAACTCGATGTGAACCTATGGAATACTTAATTTCTTCTCTTTATCAATTAACAAGGCGATTTAACTATAAACGCGATCGGTCGTCGGCTCGATTCCCACGCGCGAAGAAATGAAAATTATTTAAATATTATTATTCATAATATTTAAATTATTTTCATTTCTTCACTCTAGTAAGACATAACGCGGCGTTGAGTTCCGCCATTCAACACGCAATGTCTCGCGTTAGGCGGAAAGCGGAGTACGAAGTGTTTCTTGACACTAGGTACTTCTTGTCTACCCTGCTATGCGGGTTAAAATAGTGAAACTAATAAAAAAATTTGTAATTATATTTAAATTATTTTCATTTCCTGGCTTTGGTAAGACAATACGTGGTATTTAATCTACTCTACACGCAATGTCTAGAATTTAGCAGAGAGCTGAGTATGGTGTGTCTTAGCATTAGGTACTTCCTATTTACCCAGTTATGCGGGATAAAGGCGTGAAGCTAAAAAAATCAATTAATAGTCTAAATATCTTGTAGAACCCAGAAACACGTCAAGAAGTACTGGAGGACATAAAACAATCGAAATGGGAGAAATTAAAGAAGACCATGTTGAAGCGACAAAAATTCGGTACAGCCGGGCTGCGCGGGCGCATGGGCGCCGGTTATATGTGCATGAATGACGTTGTTGTATTGCAAACAGCTCAGGTTATTGTTTTTTTTTAGTGTCGCAGGATAAAAGGAGCGTAGTGATAAGACACTACGTTCTGTGATCCGCCTGCTTAGAAATCGTTAAATACGTGTAGTTAAAGTTAAGCAGTGATCGTGGTGCAATGGGACAACGTGTGACTGTAAACGCGATCAGTTGTGGGTTCGATTCCTACTCGAGTGAATGGTAATTATATTTTAAATATTTGTATTTCCCCGCTCTGGTAAGACAAAACTTGGCGTTGAGGCCCGCCACTCGATTACGGAGGATACCGCTATATATATTTACGGGTTCAGAATTGCCACAAATAATGTTTAATAAACGCAGAGTTGAGTTTCGCCGATCAGTACGCAATTTCTAATTAAACGATACCTACCAAACTCTAAATAAACTGCTGAAAATTAAGTGCAGATTCAAATCCAGAGTGTTTTTAATATATATACGTGTGTGAGTATCCGTAATAAATTTCCAAAGTTTTTTTTTTTTTTTCAAATTTTTAATATGAATATATTTTAGGGTTTATGTTCCTACGTACAAAAGATATGCAATCAAAAGCAACTTCAAAATGGCGTTGTTGTGGGCTTTGACGGACGGTATAATAGTAAACGGTGGGTACTGTTTTTTTTAAATCGTTTAAAATGTAAGCATAGTATTAAGACAATTCGTCTTAATTTTTCGCCTTATAAAGTTACATACTGTGTTGGATTGCGGAACTAAACACCGCACTTTGTATAACCAGTTTGGATCACCGTTATTTGATTGGTTAAAGAAATTAAATATAAATATTTTATCAGATTTGCGTAAAAAATATTATTTTTGTCATATATAGTATCTAAATTTGACGTTTTTTTTGAACCTGTGACCCTTAACTGTGATAATTATAAACAATGTTAATGATAAAACATGAAAATGGACAAGATTTCTATTCGAATATAAAGTTTATCAATAAATTGTTTGATTTTCGCGATTTTTAAGATTTTTAAGTGAAACCATTTTAAACGGATTAATCGCGTATGTTTTGGTATGTTTTCGAAAATGCAACTTTTCGAACATTTTACAGTAGTCCGTGGTATGACACGGATTTTTTTTAAACTAAATTAATATTTCGTATATTATTTTTTAAATTTAAATAAAATATATAAAAATTATAAAAAATATACTCAATAAAAAAGATATAATATATATTAAGGTTTCAACAGCTTTCAAGAATAATTACTGTTTTAATATTATCTTAACGCTTTTATTCCGCATAGCAGGGTAGACAGGAAGCACCTAGCGTCAAGACACCCCGTCTTCCGCTTTCCGCCGAATTTGAGACATTGCGTGTTGAGTAGGAGAACTCAACGCGCATTGTATTACCAGAGCGAGGAAATGAATAAAATTTAAATATTATCATACCCCCGAGTGGAAATCGAACCCACAACCGATTATGTGTACAGTCGGTCGCTGTCCCACTGCGCTACGACCGGCCTTATCTTAATCTTATATGCTAAATATTTGCTTGGTCGATTTATATTAATAATGATAACAATACTGTTATCAACTCAACTTAATCTTTATAACCGTCGCCATGATGAAATCGCTACGGGGGTCAATAATGTATTGATAACGTATTATATTATATAATATAATTTAAAAAGTGGTCAAGTTGAGGCCGGTCGTGACGCAGTAGGACAGCGTCTGACTGAAACGCGATCGGTTGTGGGTTCGAAAAAAAATTAAATATAATCACTCCCCCGAGTGGGGACTCGGGGGAGTGATTATATTTAATTTTTTTTTACTTCCTCACTCTGGTACAGACAAAGTGCGGCGTTGAGTTCCACCACTCAACACGCAATGTCTCGAATTCGGTGGAAGGCGAAGTACGGACACAAGGTACTTTCTGTCTAACATGCTATGCGGGATAAAAGCGTGAAGCTAAAACAAAACAATAAATTGTTTCAAAAAGTAGCAACTATATACCGTTTGGGGTTAATTTAATGTTTATCGAATCTTTAAAATTATAGGTGTACAGTTTGTGTGTTTAAATCCCATTCGAAGGAACGATTTCTAAGTCTCTTAACTCTGGTAAGACAAAGAACAGCGATGAGTTACGCTACTCAACGCGAAATGTCTCGAATTCAAGTGGAAAGCGGTGAACGATGTGTCTTATCATATCTTGAAGTTGCTTTTTTATATATAGTTAAATGAGAATCTCAATTTTCAGATTTGCAGAACTAACAGCAAAAGTGTTTATATCCTCTTCGATCCCAGTTCATCTGTTTTCCTCAGTTTGTCCCACTCCGTTAGTGTCCTTCGCCACCATCTTATACGGGGCTGCTGCAGGCGTCATGGTTACAGCATCACATAACCCCAAAGATGACAATGGGTACAAAGTGTACTGGTCGAACGGATCTCAGGTTATAACCCCTCACGACGATAATATATTGGATGAGGTGTGGAGCTGTTTGCAGTGAGTAATTGCTTTTTTTTATTATTTATGACGGTTATATTTTTTTATTTAACTTGTGTTGCTCACTGTACTTTCTGTTCTAATGTAACTTTTTATCATTACCTATTACCACATGGGAAAAAAGCCTTGTGTTATTTTTTTTAAAATGATTTGGAGTTGATATAGAACCCACTACTATTACGTGTAATATTAAAGTGACTTACTGCTTCATAGAGGATTTTTTTCTCATATAAAATTTCATCAAAAAATCTAAGATATATTGATATAATTTTGGAAGTAATCAATATTATATATATATGTTTATATATATATATATATATATATATATATATATATATATATATATATATATATATATGTTTAATAAACGATTAAGATATGACCTAATTGATACCTACTGTTCGTTCAATTAATATAATTGAAACATTGTAACAAAATATATTTTACCAAAGAACAGACGCCATGATTAATTTTATTATTAAATATTATTATTACGGTTAGTACGGTAGGTTATTACGTATTATTTAGCTTGCCCTGTTTGTTTGTTTGGGCCTTTAGTGTATAAAAGTTGACCCGCTTTGACAGATTGATTTGACATTTAATTAGTTTTGACGACAGAACTATTTAGTAAATTTTGTGTCATTATAAATCTAAAATGGCCGCCATTACAAGATGGCGGATTACATAATATCATTTTTTCATAACTATCTAAATATCAAACGAAAGGGCTTGAGCAGTAGTACTGATAGTAAAGAATAGTAGTAGACTTTGAAAATTAAGACACTATTAACTTAAAATAAAATAAGTAAAAAAAATATTATTTGGTTTACAAAAATGTTTCGAATGGAAGATAATAAAATCGATGGGCAAGTTATATTATAAATTTACTTTCTTTTCTTCGGTCTACTCGAAAAAAATTACGGAAATATAGAGATCAGTGTTTTAACACTTAAGATCTCCGTATACCTAAAAGTTGATTTAATTTATATAGTGTAGCTAATTGTAACATATAATAAGTAAACTATGAAAAAGTCGCTTAAACATTACTTGAAAATTAGAATATAACTTATATTTATAAAAAATTAAAGATTAATAGATAAAAAAACAAACAATAATCTGTCTGTCTGTAGTGTTACCATCTTACTATACTATTTTTTAAAAATAAAAAAGAGGCTAAAATAAAAATCAACGCAAGAACGTAAGGCATAGAAATCAGAATGCGTGGACGAATTCCAAGAGGTGCAGGTTTGAATCATGCCGCGTTCAAATTTATATACGTTTACTTATTTTGAGTGTGGAATAACAGTTTACAAATATGTATATATTCCAGTATACCAGACGATCATTGGAATATAGAATCGATTCGAACTCACGACCTAGTAAACGACTGCTCCAAGGAAGTCACAGCCGAATATATGAAATACATAAGATCTATTTTACATGAGGAAGTACTGGAAAATAATAGAAAGGCCAAAATTGATGTAGTGTACAGCGCCATGCACGGGGTTGGCTACGAATGTATTGTAAAGGCATTTGAAACGTCTAACTTAAAGGTAATATATATTAGAGAATTATTGAAATCATTTTTATCGATTTTTAACAAAGGAGGTTATCAATTTGATATTTATTTATGTATGTATGTAATATTGTTATAATTGAATTGTATTCCGGCTGTATTTAGGCCGGTCGTGGCGCAGTGGGAGAGCGTCTGACTGTAAACGCGATCGGTTGTAGGTTCCATTCCCACACGGGGAAGTGATTATATTTAAATTATTATCACTACCTCGCTTTGCTAAGACAAACAGTGGCGTTGACTGCAGTGCTTGAAATCGGTGGAAAGCAAAGTACGGAGTGTCTTGACACTAACTTCTTTCTGTCTACCCTGCTACGCGGGAAAAGCTTGAAGAATAATATTTGAGTATGATGATCTATTTAGGCTTTCATGCATGTGTGCTTATTTTGGTGTGTTTGTATGTTTGTACGCGAATTTCTCTAAAACTAAATGTCATAACGATACGATCCCTTTTTTTTAAATTATACCACTTCAACTTAGGGATCATTACAAAATTCATTAAAATCGGTCCAGTAGTTTTAAAGATAAAGGTAAATAACTCTTAGGTTATTCGGGAAGTCGGTTTTATTTTTTTTAATTAGATTATTAAATGTTTAAATTATAATAAGTTAAAGATTTAAGACCACGGCGGTACTTTGGGAGATCGTCTGAGTGTGTTTTGAGAGTGAGTTCGATTTCCACTCGTTCTCGATATTTCTGCGTTCTGGTAAGAATAAGCGTGGCGTTAAGGGATATGAAGAACGGTATGTCTTGACATTAGGTTGTCTCTGACTACTTTGCTGCGGGATAACAAGCGAAATTAGATAAAAATATGAATTACCTTTTTTCTCTACTGTCAATAGGAGGGTTATATATTTACCTTATATATGTAAGTACCTATGTATGTATGTCCGTTGCTTTGTTCCCTTGTATCTGCTAAACTTGTTTTTACTTATTTAAATTATTACTTGATTTTTGTTATATTGAAAAAAAAAGTTAATTTGAAATGTTTTACAGCGATGCGACGATAAATTGTAACAAAACGTATAAGAGTTTTGACGTAGCCGGTAGTAGAACGCATAGCTTAGCGGTCAGAGCACTTGGACAGTTTCCAAAAGGCGCGGGTTCGAATCCCGCTGCGTCCAAAGTTTTATAAGTTTTTTTTTAAAATGTTCAAATATATTTTTAGCCTCCCATAAGCGTAAAGGAACAACAAGACCCAAATCCCGATTTCCCAACAGTGAAATTTCCAAATCCAGAGGAAAAAGAGTGTTTGGATCTCAGCGTGCGGTTGGCGGAACGAAATGGCGTCAAGTTGGTTTTGGTGAACGACCCAGACGCTGACAGACTTGCCGTGGCCGAATATGATGATGCGTGAGCATATTTTTTATATTTTTATTTTTTTTAATTATTTGAATCCATAGTGGCAAAGGGCGATAGTGTGGGAATGTAAAGCAATTGGTTGTGGGTTCGATTCCCACTCAGAGGAATTATGTTTGAAGAACTGACTGTCAAAAGCAGGGTTTAGTTTTTACCTCGTATGTAAGTATATATGCATGTCAGTTTCTTTGTTCCCTTATAACTGCTACACCCGTGAACCAGATTTACCTTAAGGGCGCAAGTGTAATTGAATATATAAAATTACTGAAGAAAAAAATGGCGGACATTGCAATCATCTGCAATCGGATTTTATTTTTATTTATTACTTGTTTTATTTCTCTGATCTGGTAAGACAAGATGCGGCGTTGAATTCCGTCACTTAATTTTAAACGATGAACTAATGTATTGATTAAAAATATATATGTATTTTTTATGTTTTTAATTTAAAGCTCGAAGTCGTGGAAAGTGTTCACGGGTAACGAAATGGGTTCGCTGTTGGGTTGGTGGGTGCTAACTCAATATTGTACCCACAATGCAATAAACGAGGAGGACGTATATCTCCTCGCTAGCTTCGTGAGCTCTAAAATGCTGCGATCAATTGCTAAGGGCAAGGGACAGCTGGTGGAAACGCTTACTGGCTTTAAATGGATGGGTATGTTTTTTTTTAATTTTATTTAAAGTGTTTTACACGTGAATATTTCCGTTTATATAAATTCTTTTGTTACAGACAGTTTTAAAAAAATAGAATTGATTAGGGATTAATCTTTTTTTTAGCTTTACGCTTTTATCCCGCACAGCAGGGTAGGCAGGTATATCTTTGTTAGCGGAGTGTTTTGACAGTAGCTTCGCTATTATTTACCCTATTAAGTGGAAAAGGCTTATTTATTTATATTTTGTTTATAATTTACTCAATGTCTCGAATTTAGCGGAAAGTGTAATACGGAGTGTCTCTCTTGTATACCCTACTTTGCAAAAGATAAAAGCGTGAGGCCAAAAAATTATTAAATATATTTTACTTATATTTTAAAGTCTTATTCCACACTAATAATTAAAAAAAAACATTTTTAATAATGTATAAAAATTCAAACCGGCGCCTCTTGTTTCCGTTCCAAGCGCTCTGACCCCTAAGCCATAAGTTGTACATCCGGCTGCGACAAAATTCTTATAGGCTTGTTACAACTTATTTATATTGTTAGCATCTATGTTGAGAAATGTTTACCAATTTCTGCTACTCAAAGAATATTTCTAAGAAATTATGAAATATTTCACTATTTTAAAGTGATATTTCTCTATAAGGACAGAAAATATTTTTTAACTAACGTATAAATCGACGACGCAGCGGAGTGTAGAACGCATGGCTTAGAGGTCAGAGCGTTTGGATTGTAAAAAGAGGCTCGGGTTAGAATTCCTATGCGTTCAAATTTTTATTCGTTTTGTTCAATAATATTTGCTAATCTTTAATGTGAAATAACATTTTAAATTATTAAAATATAAATTCTTGTAACAGAAAAGGTAACAAATTCAATTGATTAGGGCTTAGTTTAATTAAATATGAATTTTTTTTTATAATAACTTAATATTTATCTATAATATTAATCTTGTATTTTTTTTCGTAGAACATATATTTTATATTTAGAAATTATAATTGAATTTAATTAATAAACAATTCAAATTTTTGTAAACGGTTTTGAGTCCGGGACACCGTCTGACTGTAAAACACAATCGGTTGTGGGTTCGATACCCACTCAGGAGAGTAGTTATATTTAAATTATTTTCACTCTACTCTGGTAAAGACAAAGTGCGGCGTTGACTTCCACCATTCAACACGTAATGTCTCAAATTCGGTGAAAAGAGAAGTACGGAGTGTCTTGACACTAAATACTTTCTGTCTACCCTGCTATTTAAAAAGCTTATAGGTTTTTTTTTCTAATAATATTTGTAGGTAACACGGCGTTGTTATTGCTACAACAGGGAAAGATACCGTTGTTCGCGTTTGAGGAAGCAATAGGCTACATGTGCCACCATCGGGTACCGGACAAAGACGGGGTGTCCGCCGCTGTACAGGTGATGGACATTTTTTTTTAGCTTTGCCCTTTTTACATGCTTTTCACAGAAATTACCTAGTGTCAAGACACGGTAGTTTGAGATACTTCGCTTTCCACCGAATTCGAGATATTGCATGTTGAGTGGAGGAGTTCAACGCCGCACTTTGTGTCTTGTTGAAGAGCGAGGAAGTGAAAATAATTTAAATGTAATCACTCCCCCGAGTGGGGAGCGAATCCACAACCGCGTCGCGTTTACAGTCACACGCTGTGCTACTACCGATCTTGATGTGGGATTCTCGTGGAACGTGCAAATCTGCCGAAATTAATTTCAACTTGCGTTGTTCTAGAGAGAGAACTAGAAATTTTGTAAAGAGTCTGGGATTAATTGACAATACAACATTTTAAAGCATGTTTTTTTTTAATTATTAATTAAATGTATAATTTTAATTAAATTCATCAGATACTTTGTTTTTATAAGGGTCGTTTTAAACAACGGACTTATGGCGTCCATGAACTTTCCTGATCCTATCCTATCCGTAATTATAGTGATTTTTTACGAGGACTGATGGATAAATAGAGAAAATTACATTGAACGCTCCTAAAAAGAGGAGTTCTGTTAAGGAGGAGTTTTATGTATAAGTAACTAGAGGAGTCCCTCCAAAAGGTCCAATCCGGTTTAAATCCGGGTATCTTCACGTTGTATCCCTTGCGGGGTAGTCAAAGGTCACGGAGCGCCGAACGCTACGGTCCCTGCACACCTCTTTCGCCTAATCCACACTCATTATCCTCTTCATACACGCCCTTCGAGGGGTCCTCATGCTTTTTACGTGACCTTTCTCCAGTCTCAATGATACTGTGTTTTCGAAGGTCAACCGAAGTCTCCCCCGACCTCTTGTACCACTCACCTTTATTTAATATATCTTTCTGAATTACAAATATTATTATTTATTAAGTTAACATATTAAATAAAATGATTTTTAAATCAACGATTAATATCTGACAATACTTAGCTTACACGTAAAATACATGCTTTAGCAATGTGTGCGTGACTTCTTACATAAGTGTATGTCAAAAGCATAGTAGTGTGTGTGTGTGTAGATTGTTTTTAATATAATACTTTAAAAATATATTGCTAAATTTCATACTCCTCTGTCTATCTAAATTTACTTAAAATATTTATAAAAAAAAAATACATTCATAAATTTCGCTTACCAATTTTATTTATCATTATACGATATTTAAAAAAAATCCATGTTTTACACAATATATAATCTGTTAAACATTCCAGGTCGTGTCACTGGCTTCAAACCTGTATTCCAAGGGCTCGTCCCTGTTGCACCAATTGCACAGTCTGTACGCGCAGTACGGCTACCACGTGTCATACAATTCCTACTTCACATTCGACGACCCAGCCGTCATACATAAAATTTTTAGCAGAATAAGGAATTATCATGAACCTAATGTTGTGAGTGTTTTTTTTTAATAATTTTTAATAATTATAAAATCGATTTTCAGTGGATTAAAATTATATGCCTAATTTTTTTTACCCCGCATAGTAGGGTACATAGGAAGTACTTAGTGTCAAGGCTTCGTACTCCGCTTTTCGTCGATTTCGAGATATTGTGTGTTTAGTGGCGGAAGTCAACGCCACGCTTTGTCATACCAGAGCGAGGAAATGAAAGGGTTAAATTAAATATAATCATTTCCCCGAAAAGGAATCGAACCCACAACTGATTGCGTTTTCAGTCCTACTGCGCCACGATCGGCCTCATTATTATTATTATTTATTATATGTAAATAACAATTACAAATAATTTAATAGTAAAAGATTTTTGATACTATGTTAAATATATTGCTTAGATTAGTATGAATGTTATGAGTCTTAAGCCTTACAATTTCAAAAAAATTATATAAAAAATACCTACATTGAGTAAATATTTTTTTATATATATATATTAATATTCCAATTTTTTTATATTTTTTTATAGTATCCAAAAATAGTGGGTACATCGAAAGTGACATTTGTGAACGACTTCACTGCCGGAGTTAAAGTCCCTGAGGAACCTACTAAGGGCGCACATTTAAGTAAGAATTTAAAATTTTGTTTATATAATAAAAGAATTTTTAAATAATTTCGAATGCTATTCGACACTTAAAATAAAAACATAAAATTTGAACTCAGGAGTCGAACCCGCGCCTCTCGGTAATCGTCCAAGCCCGTCACAGCGTTTTCTTTCAATTATTATTATTATTATTTGTGACTATAAATATAATAAAAATCATACATGTCGACTGGTTTATTTTTTTTATTTTTTAAATTAAACTATTTTAAACGGATTATATTTGGTTATATTTTGGTATTTGAAAATACATTTTTAGACACCTGACCTTTGGAATATTTTACAGTAGTCCGTGGTCATAGGTAGACTCAAACCAGTGAAACGTCAACTTTACAAAAAAATATTTACGAATACCAAAATATACGCAATTAATCCGTTTAAAATAGTTTCATTTAAAATGTGTAAAAATCGCGATAATCAAAGATCTTATTTTTTTTCAGAAGTCATAGGCACCGGCTTAGATGTGGACTACACGAGCGGGGAGATGATAGCCTTCGAGTGTGAAGGCGCAGTGGGCAAAGTGTCTGTCATAGTGCGGACCAGCGGGACCGAACCTAAACTCAAGTACTACACCGAGCTGGCGTGCGACGCGTCTACTGTGCCGTAAGTGAGATTTTATATGAAAAAAATATGTTTTTCCCCCTTTGAACCACTGTGTGTTGATTTACGCGACTCAACGCCACATTTCGTTTTATTAGAGCGGGGACATGAAAAATATATGTAGAAAAAAGCCTTAATTAATTTATTTTTTTCTGTATAGAGAACAAGAAGCAAAGAAAATAGAGTTGGAGAGAATGGTTAAAGAATTCATAGAAGAATTGCTCCAGCCAAAACAAAATGGACTTATTGGCTAGAATCCAAACTTTTTAAAACAATATAAACACTTAAAGTGTAAGAAAATCTTTACGTTTGTAAGAAAGCAATATAAAGCGGTTATTACATTAATTAAATTCAAAGTAATTAACGTCAAAGCTCAATTAAAACATCTCTAGCAGTAGTATTGCACTCTAAGTCACTCCTTGTTACAATTACATCAACTATCTGTCAATGAAATTCCCATCAAAATCAGTCCAACGGTTCCAGAAATCACCAAGAATTGACAGACGGATAAAAATAAATGTAATATTATTTTAGTATATACTTTTAGTAAAAAGCTTTTATTTTAGCATAACAAACAAACACTCCAATTTTATTTATTTGTATAGATATAAATAAAATATATATAATTTAATTTAAGCTGAAATATGTGTTGAAGAAAATTATTTAAATAACGCCATTACATTAAGAGAGAATCAAACCCACAACCAATCACGCACCAACAACAGGTGTTATATGTAATGTACTAACAAATTTATAAATATTCTTAATATTTTAATCTGTTATTTAAAAAATACTTCATACATTCTCACCTTTAAGTTACCATTATTAAAAAAAATATATTTTTTTATTTTATATAATTTAAAAAAAGAAACAAGTGCTATAAACATAGTGCCAAAGGATTTATTTCTGTGATAAACAATGATTTTTTTTAATTATTAACGCAATTAAAAATTGTAACACTGTCAATCAAACGAGGAGGGATTTTGAAAACCAATAAATCAATAAAAACATATTAAAAAACAAAAACCCATTTTATTTTGCATGTTTTAATTTATATAAATAAAAATAATATTATTATAAATATTAATTAAACATTATTATTTATATGTTGTTTTAAGGGTCAAATAACACAAAAAATAGTATAAAATGCTTTTATTATGGCAACACTGACTATGGCTCAAATCGAACGAGGGGGGATTTTCCGAAAACAAAAACAATCTAAATAAAAATATATTAAAAATAAAACCCAAACCGTATTTAATTTCGCACGTTTTAATTTAAATAAAAAAACACACACACATATATATATATATATATATATATATATATATATATATATATATATATATATATATATATTAAGCATTTTCTGCAGCCTCTTCCAACTTTTGCAATTCTCGCTCCTTTATACTTTGCTCGATAAGGTTATCTAGCTCGGGGCTAAGTAACACTGATAATCCAGCAGTTATCGGTACCTTTAATTTGACATTATATATTTTAATAATATTAGAAAGGCCATAATTGCACAGTAAAACTGTTAAATACTGTAAAAACAATTGTGGATTCGATTCCACTCGAAGGAAGGAAGTACCTAGTGTCAAGACACTCCGCCTTCCGCTGAATTCGAGATATTTCGTGTTAAATGACGCTGCGCTATGCCTTATCAAAGCGAGGAAATTACAATCAATTTAATTATAATAATTCTCCCTCTAGTGGGTATCGAACACACAACCGATTGCGTTCACAGTCAGAGAATACAAATTATTTCTATTTCCTCGCACTGGTAAGACAAAACGCAGCGTTGAACTTCACCACTTGCCAATATTTTGAAGTCGAAGTCGAGTCAAAAAGAAAGTCCCATCAAAAACAAATCCAGCTATTCCAGAGATAAGTCGAAACAAACAGACAGGCCACCAAAAATATTATAAAAAGCAGAAATTTTAATACGGGACACGGGTTCGATGCCTGTTACTTTCATAATAATTTTATTTCCATATCCTATATATACACTGACTTGTTATTAATATTTTGAAAAATATTATAAGTATTAATTATATATTTTACACAGTAAATCGTTTAATACCTCAGAAAATACCGGTTTCGCGGCATCCCACCTGTCCATGTGGTTTTCGATAATTTTCATACAGGGCTGTGCTTTTGGTATAATTCTTGATATCATTCTAAAATTAAAATATATTTATAAGTACACCACATTACAAAGAAGCAGGTTACACGAACGGTTATGGGTTCGATTCCCAGTATTAAACTAATTTATATATACTCACCCATATATAAAATAGTTTACTATTTTTCAAGTGTTCCGCACTAAGGTTTAGAAAACATTTTTGAAAAAACGTATAAAAATTTGACTGCAGTGGAATTCGAACCCGCGCCTCTTAGAAATGCGTTCTACTATCAGCTACGTCAAAATTCTTATACGTTTGCTACAACTTATTTATTACGCAAGTTAGTTCATAGCAAATAGAAACCTCCCTCAGACGATATCAACAGGTTCTAACATGTCTAACATGTTGCGCCAGGGAAACCCCCTTAAAGTACGAAGTAGCCGGATCTCAATGAAACTACCTCCGTTACATCCCTGATTTAAAAAAAAAACGTTAAAATAAAACCACCGAGCAGGAATAGAACCTCCACCATCAATCGCAATTTGCTAACAAAATATAACTAACTCATAAAGTGGCAAACATATAGTGCTCAAGAATTGAATCTGCAAATCCGGTATGAAACATCTCTCGCGGTCCATGATGCTGACTGGGAGATCACCGCGGGATTTTTCCATCTCGCCTTGTTTAAAAAACTCCGTAAGGACCGCCGCCTGAATCAAAATATTATATTTTAATAACATATATATATATATATATATATATATATATATATATATATATATTTTAGGTTTACGCTTTATCCCGAGAGTACCTAGTGTCAAGACACTCCGTACTTCGCTTTTGATAAAACGTATAAAAGTTTGAACGGAGCGGGATTCGAACCCGCGCCTCTTGAATACCGTCCACGTAATTCCGCCACTCATCACTGCAATGTCTCGAATTTCGATAGAAGGTGGAGTAAGGCGTGTCTTGACATTAGGTACTTCCTGTCTACCTTGGCTATGCGAGTTAAAAGCGTGAAGCTAAATACAAATTAAATAATTATGTTAATATTAATTTTGTCCCATTACAAAAATATTTGAGATTTTTCGAAGATTAAACACCAATATATGACGTCTCCATACATATAAAGATTTAAATAAAAAAGAAAGTGATATGAGTTTCTTTTTAGGAAACACATAAAAGTTCAAACTTAACAGAATTTGAACCCGCGCCTCTTGGAAACCGTCCAAACACTCTAACCGTTAAACTATGCGCTCTACATCATTACTTATGTTGTTAGCATCTCTGTAGAGAGACATTATAAATGTTCTAGAAAAAGTTTTCTAATTAATATAAATGTAAAACTAACTCTTTAAAAATAATAAAAAGATATACAAGATCCACTAACAGCGGTTTTTTTAATACTGCCCCAGTCCTTCAGTTGGTCGCTGAGGTCCGCCGCGTTCATCAATAGACACTGTAGAGCGTTTGTGTGGACGCGATTGCCTTTTTGATAATCGTAAGAAATCGCCTTGTACTCGTTCAGGTTTCTATTATTATATTAAACAATATTAATTGTTAATATATATATCTATATACACTCTGATGGATACCGGCCGTGACGCAAGGGGACAGCGTCTGTATGTAAACGCGATCGGTTGTGGGTTCGACTCCCATTCGGAGGAATTATTATATTTATATTGTTCTTACTTCCTAGCTCTGATAAGACAAATTCGGCGGTAAGTGGAGTACAGAGTGACTATCCTGCTAAGTATTAAGTACTTCCTGCCTATCCTGCTATACGGGAAAAGCGTCAAACTAAAAAAACAGAAATAAAACTGTAATTAACAAAAGCCATCGTGCCTCAGCAAGCAAATGGCTTTTGCTATCCGATCAATGTAAGGAAACATTTCACCAATTTCGTTAAACAAAATGCGGCGTTAAGTTATGTAAGAAAGACATATTTCTAAAGCCGCTAAACTCTTTAACCCGCATAGTAGAGTATACAGAGAGAACCCCGTGTCAAGACACTCGGCTCCACTTTCCGCCCAAATTTTCTACATTTCGTATTGAGTTACGGAACACAACACCGCACTTTATCTTACCAGAAGTGAGACGAGAAATTAATTCACATATAAATATTCTCCGAAGATAATATCAAACCAATCGTGTTTACCGTTAATGTTGAGACTGAAAAAACATTGCTGAAGACAATGAGCCTCACAGCACACAAATTGTCTTTATTAAACTAATTTCCTGACATTGTTTTTGCATTTTCTATAATATTGATGTTCAAAGTGAAAAACCATTAAAAGCTTTTTTTCAATTTGCACTTAAAACAATATATGTAATAAAATCTTTGATTTTCGCGATTTTTACGCACTTTAAATGAAATTATTTTAAACGGATTAATCGCGTATATTTTGGTATTTGTAAATACATTTTTAAAAACCCGACGTTTCGAACAGTTTACAGTGGTCTGTGGTCACAGGTGAACTGAGGTGAGGCATTTACTATAGCAATACTCATTTATTTATTTAAATCTCTTATATATATATATATATATATATATATATATATATAAATATATTATTTATTTAAATCTCTTATGAGATAAAAAATATCGACAAAGGCTAAGGTTAAATACATAGCAACCTTAGTAACAGGTGATCACGTCATTCTAGTCCAACATACAAAACATACATACGTATGTATTATAGTTCCTAGAACTCTATTAATACTGAAACATGTAAAGACAAAAATATTCCTGTGAAAATACAATATTAAGAAGAAATTGTTTATATACTATATTTAAAGTTTTATTCCGCACTTAGCATCTCAGCGTCAGAGAGCTTGGACAGTTTCCAAAGGGCGCGGGTTCGAATCCCGCTGCGTTCAAATTTTTGTACGTTTTTTTTTAAATATTTCCCCAAGTGTGGTATAGTAATTTAGAAATAATAATTAATAGCATTCTCTTAATAATCTTTGGGTTGCTGAAGTTTGTAAAAATCTCTCTACAGAGATGCTAACAACGTAAATAAGTTGTAACAAAACCTATACTAATTTGGACGCAGCCGGTAGTAGAACGTATCGCACACGCGGTCAGAGTGCTTGGTACAGTTTCCAAGAGACGCAAGTTCGAATCTCGTTGTTTTCAATTTTTTAATACGTTTTTTAATAATATTTTCAAATCCTAAATATGAATTTTTTTGTGTGATAATACAATATACAAAAAAAATTATATATGTATATATAGTAAAATGAGAGCAAAACTAACTTAAAATAATTAGCCAGATCGGTCGCCAATATATAATCGCGTAGCAATATAATAGCCCTATCATAGTCCCGTCTCGGTAAAGACTCCAGTATATCACAACCCTCGGTGTTCAAAACGCACATCGCTTGCGCCAGATGATGACGCTCCATGACGCTACCCTCACTCGAATATAACGCGGCTAACGTCGTTTCTGTGGAAAATATATGGATTTTTTAGTAGGACAAAATGCGGCGTTGAGTTCCAGCATTGCCAATCGCCATGTATGCTCGAGATAAAATCTTCGGCGTTAAACACATACATTTGAGTCAGATCATGAAGCCCCCTGACACTATCTTCACTTGAATATAACGCTGCAAGTAGTGTTTCTATGAAATACGCATAATTTTTAGTAGAACAAAATGCGGCGTTGAGTTCCTCCAGTGAACACGTAATTAGTGTTTTATTTGCGAAGAAATAAAAAAAAATTAAAGATACTAAAAATTAGCACTTTAGAATTTTTTTGTTTTGAATATAACTTAATTACTTTCATTTCTCTTTTCTAATACAACAAAAGACGACGTTGAGCTCCGCAACTCAACATTCAATTTGTTTTTGCTGTAGTGGATCGCGCAGTTAAGAACGTATTACGTTAACACTAAAAATATTATTGTCAAGTAAATAGATTTTAAGTAAGTAGTTTTTGAGATTTTCCATAAAAAAAATACAAACAAAAAAACAAATACTTTATAAACGGAAAATGGGAGGCTATTAGTGAAGAACCGTATTAAATATAATAACAATCTTACGCCCTTGAATTTGAAAGCTGTTTGTAGTACCGCGGTGATCCATGTCATGCACCAAACCAGCTATTACATACATCAGAGCCTGTAAGTCGCTGAAATTGGGGAAAATATGACAAAATATATGAAAAAAAAAACAACAAATTAATAAAGAGAAAAAAACTAAAAACAAAACAAGTTTAATATAGTCAGATTGGAACCCGACTATCTTTGGTCTTGAACTGTCTAAGCGGTGTGAACGCTGTACCAAATAAGTGTCAAAAGATGCAACGGGTTCGAACCTCGCCACATAGGTGTATATAGAATTGTAATATTATTTCACTTGGTTACGATGACGTCATCTGATTGATACATAGTAACAAGAAATATATATATATATATATATATATATATATATATATATATATATATATATATATATAACCCTTTAAAAACACTTTGTAAGTCGTACTACGTTACAAAGCTCAGCTAGTCAGATAGAACACACTCCGTTCTCCGTTTGCCGTCCAAAATCGAGACATTGTGTATTGAGTTGCAAAACTCAACACCGCACTCTGTTTTACTTATTAGAATTGGAAAATAAAAGTAGGATTCGACCACAACCATTCGCATTTACAGTCACACGCCGTCTAATTGAATCACAACGGTCTCTAGATTAGAACTGTTATTTTTGACTTTTATAAAGCCTGACGTAGTAGGTAGCGTCTGACTGCGAACGCGATCGGTTGTGGCTTCAATTTCAGTCGGGGGAGTGATTTTGTTTATATTATTTTCACTTCCTCGCGCTGGTAAGACAAAGTGCGGCGTCAAGTTCCACCACTCAACACGTAATGTCTCGAATTCGTTGTTAAGCGACGGATTGTGTTGACACTAGGTGCTTTCTGCCTATCCTGCTATGCGGGATAAAAGCGTGAAACTAAAAATATATATTAAATTATTAAAATATTCATACGTATAATATCCTTTTGCTACCAATTTATAATTCGTGATGGCCGCGTACGCCCACTGCGCCACGCTGAACGCGTGCAGCCAACTGTGGTAGGGAACGTCGCGGTAACCTTTCTTCACGTGGAGTACAAATCTAACCAACTTTTGCTTTTTTATGTTAAACCTATGAAAAGTAATAAAGTATTTAACGAAAAATATTAATAATATAATCAATTATCCGCATAACAAAGAAGAAAACCTAGTGTCAAGACACTCCATACCACTTTACGCCCGATCACGCCAACATCATTCGATCTTATTCGTTATATTTTTAAAGAAGTCATTTGATATATAGGTAATTGTGGCCGGTCGTGGCGCAATGGGGCAGCGTCTGACTGTAAACACTGGAGTGATTATATTTTAATGGTAAAGATAAAGTGCGGCGTTGAGATCCACTCAACATGCAATGTCTCGAATTCGATGGAAAGCGAAGTACGGAGTGTCTTGACACTAGGTACTTTCTGTCTACCCTGCTATGCGGAATAAAGTGTGAAGCTAGAAAAAAAGTCATTTGAATATATTATTATTAAAAAACACCTCCCTCCCTTTTTACTATGACTTAGTTTCCTTATTAAAGCCGCAGTGGGCTTTTTTACTCGTTAGGTGCTTCCTATACTTGTAATCATGATATTATCATTATAATTTCAATATATTTCACTTGTGTTCTTACAAGCGTATAAAATGGCGTAAGTCAACGCCGCGCCTTGTTTTTCAAGCGCAGTGAATATAAGTTAAAAAATAATCCTTAAGAAATGGGAATTGAACCCCTTACATATACGCCACGATTGCCTCTCAATATGTTTTAATATTTAATATATATATTTTATTATTATTTTTCGATAATTAATTATAAAACTAACCGTTACCCATTGACTGACTGACAACTCACAGCCAAAACTACTGGACATAGAAAAATAAAATATTTACGTTTAATAAATATAATAATAAAAAAATTAAAAAAAATTTCTAAATTAAAAAAAAATGAAAATGAAAAAGTGAAATTAATTTGAACCTTTTATCAAAACCCAAATCGGTGAACATTTTCAATACGTAACAGGGCAGCTCCCTCAACGGCAGAGCGCGTAAGTTGAAATGCAGGCTGGTTATATGCGGGTGATTGTGGAACCCGGTGCACTCCATCAGGCGAGATACTTCCTGATCACCGACCTTGAGAAAAAAAATAATATTTATTGGAGGCAAGAGAAAATCTACTATTGGGCACCGGTTTAAACTTTTAAGACATTTTGGGTGGAATAATTATGCACCTTGTTTCATCAGAGTTGAGAAATGTAAACAATTTACCCCAAATCCATTATTAAATACTGCACAGCGTTGAGTTCCGCCACCTAATAATGCCTGTAAAAACTAATTCTCTTGACATTATTTCAAAAAGAACCATCAACCAACCAACATTGGAACATTTTTGTTATTAATTGTAATTTTTAAAAAACAGGGGCAAAAATATTTTAAAACACTGAGATATGATTAGAATATTTTATAATATTTTTTTTGTTAATTTTATCATTTTCTTTAGTTCGATCCTCACTATGGAATGAAAAGGATAGACTCACTCAGACTATCCCAATAGTTAATACAATAAATATTTACAAAAAAGATACAAAAGCACTGGAGCTTCACGCTTTATCCCGCATAACAGGGTAGATCGCGCGTACCTGGTGTCAAGACACTCCGTATTCAGCTTTCCGCCTAATTTTAGACATCACGTAATGAGTGGAGTTACTCAAAGCCGCGCGTTGTCTTACAAGAGCGAGGAAATGAAAACAATTTGAATATAATCATCCGTCCTCTAACTTCATCTCAAACTTAAGACTTTTAAAACATAATTTTCAGATCCTACTTAACTACCCTGACGCGAAAACATGGTAAGCCGTAACAACCTTCATATGATACATGACCAGCTCGTTAGCTAACGCGTTTCGTATATGAGCCTCTTGGATTTTCTGGTAGACCACCGAATGCGTGATGCAGACGCCACAGTAGATGCTGAACGCGAGGGCCATCTCCTCATCCATCACGTCAAAGTAAGGATCTCCAATTTTATTTATTAACTGGCCCACACCTATAATGCCGGTTTGTTCGCGAATTGGAAAACAAAGTATTGCTCTGGAAAATAATATTTTAACATATGTTTTTAAGCATTATTAACTCAGAATAATAAATAATTAAAATCTGCAAACAATTATAAAATAATTTTACAATGAAATGTTTTTATAATTTGTGATTAGAAAAAAAAATAATAAATTACCTCTTAGCATTTAGTAATTGTATAATTTTTTTAGTTTCACGCTTTTATCCCCTACAACAGTGTAGCCAGGAAATACCTAGTGACGAGACACTCCGTACTCCGCTTACCACCATATTCGAGACGTTGCGTGTTGAGATGGCGTAACTCAACGACGCATTTTGTCTTACCAAAGTGTTGAAATGAAAATATATGAAATATAATCATTACACCATGTGGGACTACAACCGATCGCGTTTACAATCACTTCACCGACCCGCCTCAAAATTTAATATTAAAATTAAAATATAAAATATTTCCTGAAATAAATAGTGAAAAATAAACATTAATTAAAAATTAAAAAAAAAAACGTACTTGCAATTCACTCCCGGCAAACAATCGACGTTTGTATCGAAAGCGGGATGCATTTTCGCATCTTTGCAATTGATCAAGGTGCCCGTTTTAATGACCTGCCCGGTTATACCGATGTTCATTGGGAACCGACGTTCTATGATGACTGTTTCGTCCTTAGAATAAACATAATAAAATAACACATTATCAAATCGAGTCCATCGTGGCGCATTGGATCAGCAGCTAGTTAGGTTGTGGGTTCGATCTCTACTCACTAAAATTATTATTTGTACTTTATTTATTTATTTTGCCACGTAAACCTGTACTTATTACTACAGTAGTGTACATGTCAATGATATTTCCTATTACAAGGTTAGGCTAACAAAATATGATGAATCCTTAACCACCGTACTAAAGTTACTGTATGACGGTAGGATATTATTCCTCGCACGCTTGTACAGTGTAAGTGATACATTAGGATGCAGGCATGCGTCCGTGCGTGCGTGCGTGCATGCATGCGTGCGTTTAATGTGTATGCGTATGTCTATGTTTCTGTGTATATATTGACGTACTATTATAGTTTCTCCGCTCTGTTACAATGAATTGTATTATACATCGCACCTCAACATGCCAAGTCTCAAATTCTGGTGGACAGTAAGGCTCAGAGTATATACCCTTTTTTTTTTTTTACGTGAGGAAATCGCATTACGGATACCTTCCCGATCGGGGACTCGGGACAGGTTATGTGGGACTCCGGATTGGCAGATGTAGGCCGCCCCGATTACCCACTAAAACCTCACGGTGCTCTTCCTCGACCGCCACTTGCCGGGACCTCGGGCACACCTCGATCCTTCCGTAAGTCCCGGCGGCGGGAGCCGGCTAGGCACGTCGCGGAGTCAAGGTGGTGGGCCACCCTCGACGGCCTGCTCAGAGTAGCGCGCCTACTCGGGCCAGGTTAGTAGGCGATCAGCTTCCCCAAGCTGGCGGCGATCGTGTGCCGCCCTCCGGCGACCCGGTCGTTTGCGGCGGATGGAGAGTTGGGAAGAAGCCTCCCTCTCCCGTTCCGCCGCCTCCTTCGCGAGCACCACTGCCTCGCAGAAGGCTCCGACCGCGTCCCACGACCTCTCGCAAGCCACCATGGCCTTCACCACGGCTGGCAGGGAGAGATCGTCCCCTATGACGCCGCGCAGAGCGCGACGTTGAGACGCCCAGGCTGCACACTCCTCCAACGTGTGCTGGGCCGTCTCCTCGAGGCAGTCGCCGCAGTGGTGGCAGCGAGCATCTGGCTCTCTCCCCGCCACACGGCACAAGTACCTCCCGAAGCAACCGTGCCCAGTGAGGACTTGCGTCATGCGGTAGGTCAGGACGCCGTGACGTCTCGCCAACCACTGGCGGAACACCGGACGAACTGCCTCGATAGTCCTCAGGCCGGCGGATGGTGTTGCCAGCCGGGACTCCCACTCTTGCACTGCGGCTTCCCGCACCTCCTCCTTTGGCGCTGGCTCTGCCATTTCCCCAGACGTTGTGCCAAGACGCCGGCAATAGACCGACGCCAGGGCTTGCGCGTCCAGGTCCCATGGCAGGACTCCAGCCAGCACGCACGCCACCTCACCGGAGATGGTCCGGTACCCCCGTATCGCCCATCACCCTCTGCGCGCGCCGCAGCAGGACGATGTTTTGCCGATCCATGGCGTCCGCCCACACGGGGGCACCGTAGAGGGCCATCGACCTGACCACTCCGGTGAACAGCCGACGGCTCGAGGCGTTTGGCCCGTTGGTGTTGGGCAAAAGGCGCGCCAAGGCCGCCGCTGTCTTCAACAACTTCGGGGCCAAGATGGTAAAGTGGCCCCAGGCCTCCAGCCCCAACCTCCTGATCCGGCCGACCACGTCGGCCACTCCGGCCGTTGCGAGGACCGCCGCCTCTCGAAAGGTCCTCTGCTGTGCCAATAGGAGGGTATCATCGGCGTAGCAGAAGACTCGCTCGAAGAGCTTGGCGATCTCGCTCAGGAGCACGATAGGCCTATAGGCGGAGGCAGAATCCGCCGGACGTCCCTCCTTACGGATGAGGACCAACCTGCCTGTCTTCCACCGCTGTGGAATTATGGCTTGAGCCAGACAGGCAGTGAAGATTCCTCTCACTCTGGGCCCCAAGATGGTAAGGGCCAGAGTTAGCGCCCGACCAGGAACGCCGTCCAGGCCCGGGGCGGTGCTCTTGCCGCGAGATCGGCAGATCGCCTCTTCGAGCTCCTCCTCCTCCACCGGTGGTGCGACACTCTCGTCTTCCTCCTCTTCCCTCGGCGCTGCAGGGCGGGCCATTGATGAAGGTGTAAAGTTGGCCCGCTGCGGAAATAGTGACGTCAGCACTCCTCGGAGAACGTCCGTTTGGGGCGTCTGCGTCACGGGGGGAGCCCACGACCGGAGTTTACCCCGCACCATACGGTAAGGAGTACCGTACGGGTCCCGGTCGATTTCCGGAAGCATTCGGTCGTATGATTTGCCTTTCATACGACCGATCTTCTCCCGCAGCGCTTCCTTCGCCTCGACATAGGCGCGGCACAACCGGTCCTCTTCCTCCTGCGACCGGTGTGCCCTGCGCCTGCGATAGTGCGTGTACTGGCGTCTCGCCACAACGCAGATGTTACGCAGTTGTGCGATCTCCGCCGACCACCAGTACACTTGTCGCCGTTGTGGACAACGTCTGGAACGGGGCATTGACGCGTCGCAGATATGCGTCATACCAGAACCGGTGACCCGGAACTGACGGCACCGCCGGATGTGTAGAGACCTCATATCTGATGTAGAGGTGGTCCGAGAGGGTCTCTACATCATCCAGCACTCGCCAGTTCTGCACGTTACGCGCTAGGGCCGGCGTCGCGAACGTCACGTCCACGATGGACCCGCCCAGCCTTCGCACGCACGTGTTCGTCGTCCCTCGATTCAGGACGGACAAACCAGAGGCAACTATCCACTCTGAGAGTGTCGCACCACGCGCACTCGTCGTTGCGGAGCCCCACATGTCCGACTTCGCGTTCAGGTCTCCTGCGACCAACACCTCCGCCGGACGATAGCGATCTACCATTTCCCCCAAGCGGATCAGGAACTCTTCGAACTCCGCCAGAGTTCGGTTGGGGGAAAAGTAGACGCCCACCACAACTAAGTCGCCGACAAGTGCCGCGACGCATCCCTCACCCCTCTCGACACGTGAAAAGGGCGGAGAGCCCGCTGCTACCTGGGTGATAATAGTCACCACCCCGGTGTTGTCTGCGACCCAGTTGTCCCTCGATGGTATACTGTAGGGCTCCGAAACAACCGCCACCTGTATCGACCACTGCGCCAAGCTCTGGACCAATAAGTCTTGAGCTCTGGCGCAGTGGTTGAGGTTCGGCTGTAAAATCTGGAGGGCCATTATTGGTCCTTCATCGGCTGAACCCCCGCTCCCTGACTCTGGGATTTAGAAGCGGCTTGCCCAATAAAACTCGCCGCCCCTCTACCGCCTCGCCTCTTTATCGACTGGGCACTGACTTTGGCGCATGCTGTGCTTCCAGCCAAGTGCCCAGCCGGCCTCTTTGCCGCCTCGCACGCGGGGCAATGAGGAGGATCCGAGCACACAGATTGTCTGTGCCCGGGACGACCACACCGGAAACAGTGATCGCTCCGATCCACCCCACTGCAGCACGCCGCCACTTGACCCACCTCGTGGCAGCGGAAACAACGCAGGACACGCGGCTGCAGCACCCTGACTTGAGCCGAGACGAAGCCCACGAGAAGCCTCGCCCCGCTCATCTTTTTCGCCGCCACAATGGGGCAGCGAACCCACGCTGCGCCGAGACCGGCCCGGTCCCGACGGATCTCCCCGACTTTGATGTCGCCGACTGCACAGCCACCGACTCGGCTCACTGCAGCCGCGACATCATCTGTTGTTGCAGAATCGTCGACGCCAGAAACTCTCAACTCTGCACACTTCACTGGCCTCGACACCTGCACCTCCTCGGAGTTCAAAACTCCACGCAGCCTTGTGGCGAGCGCGTCCGCCTTGTCACCGTTGTTGGTGCCAGGCAACTCCAACATCCTGGCACCAGTTTTGGCGACTCGAAAACGAAGGTCACTGATACCCAGGTCTTCGAGTTTAATATTCTCTTTGACCCGGGTCATGACATCGCTATACGTGACCTTGTCGGCGGCAGCTGGCTGTAGTTTCAGGGTGACCACCGCCGACTGAGGCGGACGCAGCTTTGGCTCCTTCGCCTTTTGCGTCCTCTTCGCTGGCTGAGCAGGTTGCGCCTTCGGCGCCACTTTCTTTTTCTTCATCCCCTTGCGCGCAACGACATTCCATACTTCGGACATGTCGTTTGGCGCTGGTGGAAGGGGACGAGGCTGTGCACTTGTGTCCGTTTTAGGAGCACTTTTGGCCTTGTTCTTGCCTTTTGCCTTCGCGGGTTTTGTTTCTTTCGGTGCCGGGTTAGCGGATGCCACTAAGGTGGATACGGTGGGCACCACCTCTGCACGCTTCATTGCGGCTTCCCGGCGTCTATCGGCCGCTAATGGTGGACGCACCGGCTTTGGTGGGAGAAGCCTGTCTTCCAGTGCTGCAAGGCGTGTGTTTAGTAACGTGCCAACCTGCACCATTACTGCACGCGCCACTTCCTCCTTTGTCTCTTCCCCCACATTATCAGAGGGCTGACGTACTGCCTTGGATCGCTCCATTTCAGCTCTCATATGCGCCATTTCCTTCTGCAACTCCGTTACCTCAGAGAGCAGACGTGCATTCGCCACACGCAACTGATTTACCTCTTCATTGGCCGTTCTGTTGGCCAAGATTTCCGCAGCCGTGTTGATGGCACCTGCAGCCTCCTTAAGGGCCTTTGTAAACGTGCCCTTAAGGTTACCAGACTTGCTAGCCACTTTATTATTAATAATGGCTAGACTATCCGTTACCTGGTGCTGAAGGTCTTGCACCAGGGGGCCATCAACTCTCTGCCTTGTCAAGTCTTGGGAAATGTCCGAGAGCCGGGAACTTGCTCTGGACTGTACTGTCCGGGTAATGCCAGCTACCTCCTCCTCCGCTTGGAGCTGAAGCTCCTCGCGCCTGGCCTCTTTAATCTGCCCTGCTACTGCAACAGGTCTCACTCCTCTCTAATATTAGTTGAGCGTTTTCCTCCACGCTTCACCGAGACAATTCTTACTTTCGTCCTCTCTAATTCCCCTTCTCCTTCGGATGAGCCAGAATTGCTTTTAGTCGACCTCGGCCTTTTCCGGTCTTTTCTGTATTGTGTCTTCGTCAATGTGGTTGAGCTGTTAGAAGCCACAGACATGAGGCTCTCAGCCTCTGACTCGGAAGCCGCCCAGAAACGGCCCCGTGTTGACGACGACAACGACACAGATCTCGATCTTCCACTCGTGCAGTCAGAAATATCGAGCCTTTCCAACACCACTCGCGCCTTTCGCAGCATCGGATCTCTTCGACTTGTAGACGCCACTACATTATCACAATTGCCCATTACAGGCACCTCCACAACGCCACCCATCTCAGGCACTGCTCTAACACCGCCCATCTCAGGCCTCTCTTCTCCGCCCTTCTCGGACCCCTCACCGCCAACACAACAGTACTTTTTGCCTCCCCCAGAATCGACGGGGCAACGTGCCGTAGCACGGAGGGATTCTCCGACCTCGTTGAGGCCGGTACCCACCTGGGGTAATTGTTTTATATTAGGTACTGCCATGTTGTTGTTTGTTTTGCTTTTCTGTCGGGATGTGCTCCCCTAGGCCGCGTGGTTAACTAACCACTAAAGGTGCGCCCACACCTATTGTTTTGGCCCGCACCGGGCATTTGACTACCCGGTCCACTCGCCCGCATGTGCGAGTGGTTATCCCCTATCCGCCAACCGGGGGACGCGCCCAGTAGGAGACCAGCCACTCCCCTGGGAAGAGTGTATACCCTGCTGCAACTATATCAAGATGAAAAAGTTATGAAATATCTTGGATAATGTTGGAATTGGCGATGGTTGTATTTGATAGCTAATAGAAAAACATTTATACTAAATTTGTATATGTTTCCCTACAAAACAAAGTATTTCAAATTAAATAAAATTAAGTACAATTTAAGTTATAGATAAGCTCAATTTAAGTGACTCCCGAAACCCGACTAATGGTAACAGAGTGTAGCAGTCTAACAAACAAATAAACAGCCTTTCAGCCGAATTCTAATACTATACTATATATTATAGAGGCAACCCTGACGTAATAGTACAATATGTGACTGTAAACACAATTGGTTACGGGTTCAATTCCCACTCCGAGAACGATTATATTTCAAATTATTTTTGTTTCTCCACTTTGGTAAGAGAAAGCGTAGCATTAAGTTCACCACACAATTTTGGGCGGAAAGCAGACCACAGATTCTCACAGTCTCTTTCTACGTGCTGTGCGGGATAAAGCGTGATACTGGTTTTTTTTACAATACTGTAAGTATTTACCCCTTGTTGAGCGTCATTGGGACGGATCCTCTCGACTAGGTCCATACGATCGACATCTACCAATAGAACAGAGCAATGTCCTGCTTTCGTCAATTGTTTAGCTTGCTCCATAGCTATTTGAAGCAAAGTGTCCAGTGACGCTACCTGAGAGTTTGTACATTTATTTTAAGAAAAAATTTTTAGATGCTGGTCGTGGCGCAGGGGGACAGCGTCTGAATGTAAACGCGATCGGTTGTGGGTTCGATCCCCACTCAGAGGAGTGATTATATTTAAATTATTTTCACTTCGCTGTGGTAACACAAACAAAGTGTGGCGTTGAGTTCCACCCCTCAACACGCAATGTCTCGAATTCGATGTAAAGCAAAGTACGGAGTGTCTTCACACTAGATACTTTCTGTGGGGATTGTATGCGGGATAAAGTCGTGAAACTAAAAAAAACTTTTTTAATGCGAGTAGGATTCGATCCGCGCGCCTCTGGGAAACAGACCAAGCGCTCGACGACTAATCTGTATTTTTATACAGATAGTGTATAATAATTTTGACCAACATATATAATAAGTGTATAAGAATTATAAGAGGGGACGTGGCGCAGTTGGACGTCTGACTGTAAAGGTGATCGATCGTGGGATTCTCTGACGGGAAACGAGTATATATATGTTTTCATTTCCTTGCTCTGGAAAGACAAAGCACGGCGGTGATTTCCTGCTAATGCGAGAACGTATAGCTTAGTGCAGTACTTGAGAGTATTTGGTTCCAAAAGGCGCCAGTTCAGTTAAAATGCTACACAAAATATGTAATTGCGACGTATTTAAAAATAAAATCTAAATAATATTATGATTGCGGGTTTGAATCTTAGTTAGGGAAACATCATTATATATCAATAACAGCTTGATATAAGCCAACATCACTTCATTTAACACTCTGTTCAATTTTTTAAGACCGCGTATTTGGGAAAAGAGAAAATACCTAGTTTAAAGACACTCCGTACTTTACTTTCCATCGAATTCGACTGCTTTATGTTCATTTCAACTCTCATCTTACCAGGGCGAGGATATGAAATTTACTATATATACTTATTTGAGTGTTATACCTTGTTATACCTTGAGTGGAAATCGAATGCACAACCGATCACGTTTACAGTTAGACGCTGTCCCACTGCGCCACGACCGACCTCTTTGTCTTACCACACAATCAAAATAATTAAACAAAAGAAAAAGATTTTATTAATTAATAATTAATAAAAATAAATAATATTTCTTACCTGTGTAAATAATCTGCGGGCAACTCGCAAAAGTTGTTGACATTTTTGTTTCAGAGTGCATTCGTATTCTAGTGCTATAGTTTTTTTCAAAACGGGCCAGCAAAATCTATTGGAATAATACTGTCACACCAGTGTCTTAAATATTTAAAAAAAACAAAATAATTTTAAATAAAACGCATAATCTAATTATCGTTCTACTAAATAGTAACAGTATGTATTTGTTTTTATTATTGAAAGTAATTAAATGGGACATATTTTCTTTTAAATACCGGTGTTCTACTCAGTACTTTGATTTCTATATATTGATTTAGTAAATCAAATAATATTGATTGAAGAAACCACCGTGGCGCAGTGGGACAGCGTCTGACTGTAAACGCGATCGGTCGTGGGTTCGATTCCCACTCAGGGACACGATTGAATTTAAATTCATTTTCATTTTTCTTCTACTCTGGTAGGACAAAGCGCGGCGTTGAGTTCGTCACTCAGCGCAGACTGTCTCCGTTTCTAACAGAAAGCACTCATCGGATTGTCTTGACACTAGGTTTTCTATAACTACTCTGTTATGCGGAATGAAGCGTAAAGATGCTTAGCTATATATTATTGTTGTAAAGTCACGTCACTTCACGTTATGGATATTATTTTCATTTTCTTTCGTCTAGTTAGACATGACGCGGAGTTTACTTCCACCACTCAACTTGCAATACCTCGTTGTGGGAAAGCGATTAAAGGAATGTCTTGACACTGACTTTTCACTGACTCTCCTATTATATTGGTAATAGCACTTGTTTCATTCGGAAACTATGCCGGACATCACGGTAAATTACTTCACCACCTTCACGCTGTACTCCAGACACTTGGAGTGTCTGGACTCTTTATTTACCGTCCTTACTACTTACATGTCTGTATGGACCAATAGTTAAAACTTATTTACTATTTTTAAAAACTTATTTTTAAACATTTTTTAAAAAACGTATAAAAAGTTAAACATAGATTCGAACCCGTGCCTTTTGGAAACAGTGTGCGCCATAAATTATAATACCGGCTGCGTCGAAATTCTTATAAGTTTTATTACACCCTATTTACGTTGTTAGCATTTAAGTAGAGAGATTTTTACAAATTTCTATTATATTAATATAATTAGGAAATAAACGTTTGGTAAGAGAGAATGCTATTTTTTTAATTTTTATTGGTTATTTAGGCTGTGTTCAAATTTTGATACATTTTTAAAAATATTTTCTAATCCTAAGTGTGGAATAACACTTTAAAAATAGTAAAATAACCTTTATTATTGGTTTATTTATGGTTGTCACTATTAAAAAATACCTGATACGTACAAAAAGCATTCGTGGACGAGTAACGCAACTTCTTCTTCTAAAACCTTCGGCGCAACCACACACACCAGTATCGAGAAGGGTTTGTCCAACAGTGGAAAAATTACAATACGCTTTTTGCCTTCTTTTGTAAGAAACTGAAAATTAAATATTATTAGGTTCCATTGTAAAACGTATAAATGTTTGAATATAGCGGAATTCGAACCCGCGCCTCTTGTTTCCCGTCCAGGCGCTCTGACCGCGTGGGCCATGCGTTCTACGTCCGGCTGCCGTGAAATTTTTATACGTTTGTTACAACTTATTTGTGCTGTTAGCATCTCAGTTATATTGGCCGAAGAAAATACTTTTTATTCTTTTTAAAGTGTTTTGGCCGCTAAGCCATGCGTTCTACATCCAGTTACGTTGAAATTCTTATACATTTGCTACAACTTGGACGATTTCCAAGAGGCACGGGTTCGAATCCTGCTGTTTTCTAATTTTTATACAATTCAAAAAGAGTTGAGGCCGGTTGTGGCGCAGTGTGACAGCGTCTGACTGTAAACGCGATCGGTTGTAGTTTCGATTCCCACTCGGGGGTGTGATTTTATTAAAATTATTTTCACTTCCTCGCTCTGGCAAAGACAAAGAGTGGCGTTGAGTTTCACTACCCAACACGCAATATCTCGAATTCAGTGGAAAGCGGAATACGGAGTGTGTTGACACTATGTACTTTCTGTCTACCCTGCTATGTGGGATAAAAGCATGAAGCTAAAAAAACCGTTTTCTAATCTTTAGTGTGGTATAACACTTTTAAAACATAGTAAAACATTTTGTATTATGATATTATCCTAATACTTTTATATTCATATTTTTTGATAAAACTAATATAATCTAGATGAACCTTTACAATAAAATATCTACATCAGAAGGTAACATATAAAAAAATTACAATTTAATAACGATTTTATATATTTTGATCGTAATATAGAATTATTGTTTAATTCTCAAACGTGAATAAATAAAAAGGCTTATAAAGTACGGAGGATTGAAACTAAAAACATCTCTCGAATTAAGATTCCACGAACCCACAACAAATGCGTGTACCGATCATGTCAAATACTTACAACTGCACCTATGTACCTACTATGTCGTGATTTTAAACTATATGAGGGCCACTATCATATTTAAAATACTAACAATGGAGTTAGTATTGGTAATGTGATTATATTTGAATTATTATCACTTCCTCGCTCTGGTAAAAAAAACAAAGTGCGGCGTTGAGTTCCACCACTCAACACGCAATGTCTCGAATTCGGTGGGAAGCGAAGTACGGAGTGTCTTGACACTAAGTACTTTCTGTCTAAAAGCGTAAAGCTAACTTACTTACAGGAGAAACAATATTTTGAAAATCAGTGTCAAAATTTGACAATAGCTCTGTTTGTTCCACATTTGATTTCAGAGTGTCCAGTAATTTTTGAGTCATCTAAAAAAAATTACAATTAAAGAATTTCTTTAACGTAATATATTAAATAATATATCTTGTTAGTAGTTTAGCGTTAAAAGTTTAGCGTTTGACGCCCTCCAGCCTGGTGGAAGAAGTCATACCCAAAGTAGCTGGCAACGACTGATAAGGAAGAGTCGAAGGTCATGTCATTGTAGAGGCTTATGCCCAGCAGTGGACGGAAAGGGCCTATTGATGATGATAATGATGAATATATTAAACCTAATTTAATATTTATAAGGGAAAAGGATGGATTTTAAATAGCCGGCCGGTCGTGGCGCAATTGGACAGCGTCTTACTGTAAACGCGATCGGTTGTGGGTTCGATCCCCACTCGGGTGAATGATTAAATTTAAATTATTTCACTTCCTAGCTTTGGTAAGACAAAGTGCGGCGTTGAGTTCCACCACTCAATACGCAATGTCTCGAATTCAGTGGAAAACGAGATATAGAGTGTCTTGACACTAGGTACTTTCTGTCTACCCTCCTATGCTTGATAAAAGGCCTAAAGCTAAACGAAAAAGAAAAGAAAATATTAAATATAAATAGCATAAAGACACATTTTTAAACGACCTCAAGAATGGTCATTTATACGTATGTGTTTTTAAACCGCTTCAAAATTGTAGATAACTAAAAAATGTAGCTTCACGCTTTATCCTGCAGAGCAGCGTAGTCTGAGACCACCTATTGTTGAGTTTCCGTTGACTGATTTCAAGAATTGAAATCAAGAAGATTGTGCTTTGTGTGGCGAATTTGTCACTGAAAATAAATTTAATTGTAATAATTCCGCCAATGGGAATCAAACGCGCAACCAATCGCTAGCCCACTGCGTCACGATGACCTCTTTATTCGATAACTAAATATTGTAGTTTGAAAACAAGTGATATTTAATAAAAATATATAACAGAGAAAAAATAATAAAAAAAGGGTAAACTCGGAAAGCTGCATTAATATTTTCAAAATATATTGGTGATAAAATTACAATACTAAATTACAGATAATAAATAAACTTACATATATTTTATGTTTTCGTACCAAAGGGGCCGAACCAATGACGTCTATAGAAGCTTCAGTGCCCACACCGTGGACTATAATCAAAAACACTGTTTCCGCATCACATTCTTCTTGCAACTAGAAGAAAAAAATATTATGAAAAGGCAAAAATATTATTTTGTATTTTATGAAATAATATAACTAGTTTTTATTAATATCTCTGATTTTCGCGATTTTTGCTATTTTGGCCCAGTGTCGAGTTTCTACAAGCAAGGAAAAAAAATTATTTAATTTATTTTGAATTAGTCGCAATGAAAAGGTTCAGTATGATTCATTTCTATAATACTTGGTCCTGTATACTTATGGAAAAAAGTGTAAAGCTGCTTTTACATATATATATATATATATATATATATATATATATATATATATATATATATATATATATATATAGTTAAAATGGATTTGCTTGTCATTACTTACGTATACATTTGTTTTAACTTGCAACAGGGAAGAAGTGTCATCGTTTAGATTCATAACTAAATCTAAAATTTTCCCCGGGTCGCTATTTTGAATACCTTTTCTTTTAGGAAGTTTTTTGTGTGCAGCCATAATAAATGTAAAAGCTGGAGCCAATTATGCTAGATATGAGAAATAATTTAATTTATTACGTATGTAATTTTAGTTTGACAAGCAGAAATACTACTATTTATAATATTAACAATGACAACCTATTTAATAAATTTCGTAAATTTTATATTCTAGTGGCTGTATACTTTTTATTACATATTAGTTATTTAAAATAAACTACCACACTTGGATTTACTTTAAAATATATGTATTAATATAAAAAGGTAATTATGTCTATATTTTATCGTTTTTGTTTGATATTATTAAATATAGTATATGTGCATAGATTCAATTGTGACATTGAGTTGCTATAACTGAACTTTTATAATCTGTCATAAATTATAATCTGTGTTTAAAAAAACCGTAAGTAAAAATTACAAAATATATCTTGATTTGACGAATGACGAGTAATGAATAGCGTTTTTATTAAGTATTTAACATATATTGTGTCTAAATATCCAATTGCATAATGGCAGAAATACAAACATTGATTGAGATGGGGTTTCCGAAGGAGAGGGCGTACGTATTTGTTTATTATTTAACAATTATTATTTCATTAGTTAGGTTACTGATGTTATAATTAATGTTTTTAGTGAAAAGGCTTTAGCGGTGACAAATTATAAAGGCGTAGAGCCAGCTATGGAATGGCTGCTTGCTCATGCAGATGAACCAGACCTTGGTGCTGGATATACTATAGCTGGTAACTCCAGTGCCGCGCCGGAACCTGCAACAGCCGAGCCTGTAGCTGCCGAACCGGCTCCCTCATCTAGCGCTAGCAGCGAACAAGAAGCAAAATCATTTAAATGCGATGAATGTAACAAATTGTTTAAAAATCAAGATGAAATGGAGTTTCATGCAGCAAAAACAAATCATAGCAGTTTCTCTGAATCAACGGAGGAAAAGAAACCTTTAACGGAGGAGGAGAAAAAGGCTCAGCTAGCGTTGCTAGAAGAGAGAATGAAACAAAAAAGGAAAGAACGGGAAGACAGAGAAAAGGTTATCTTTGTGTATTATTTATTACATATAATGTTAATGTTGTTTTGATTGTTGGTCTTATCTATTATCACTGGATGGTAACTAACAACTATCAAATATACAATTTCGGTTACAAATAGAAATGTTCAAATTGTGTAGTTTAGTTTTTATGTCTATTTTTTCAAAATTTTATTAAGTTTAAATAACTCTTACAGGCTGAAGCATTAGAACGTGAAAGGCTCCGTATCAAATCTGGTAAAGACATGCAAGAAGCCCGACAAAAGCTTCAAGAGCAAGAAATGCAAAAATTAGTAGAGCAGCGACGAAGGGAGAAATTGGAAGACCAGAGGGCAAGAGAGCGAGTGCGGGCCCAAATTGAAGCTGACAAACAAGCAAGAAAGTAAATATAAAATTATTACTGTACTATTATTTCACATATGTATACATCTATCATAGGTAATTACTTTTCTATTTACCATTTTTTTTGCCATTAAAAGTTAGAATTCAAAATTCCTTTACACTTGTTACAACTTATGTTGTTAGCATTTCTGTAGTTTTTTACAAATTTCTTATGTGCAAAGGCAATGTCTAAGAAATGATCATTTGGTGATTCAACTGCTAAGTTCAATGTTCCATATATTTTTTTTAAAATATTTACTTTTAAATTCATAATATATATTTTTTTTAGCTTCTATCCTGCATAGGAGGGTTGACAGAAACTACCTAGTGTCAAGACACTCCTTACTTCGCTATCCATTGAATTTGAGACATTGCATGTTGAGTGGTGGAACTCAACAGCTCACTTTGTCTTTTACCAGAGCGAGGAAGTGAAAATAAATTTAAATATAATCACTCCCCTGAGTGGGGATCGAACCCCCAACCATATAATATATAATTATAATATAATCATATATAATTCATTATAGTAATTTACTATAAAACAAAAAATTGTTGTAGGTAACAAAATATGTTCATCTAGATGAGAAGGATGTTGTAATTCACTGGGCTTTTATATAGTTTCCTATGTACATATAGTAAATGTAAGGAAATGTAAATAAAGATTCAAATAATCAATTCCAGGTTGGCAGCATCCGGTCAGGCTCCTCCTGCACCAGCTCCTGCGCCCATACCAGCTCCGGCTCCTGTATCGACTTCCCCATCTAGCACAAAAACATATGAACAAACACGTATACAGATAAGATTACCAGACGGACAGACTTTGTGTCATACGTTTGGTGCTAAGGAACAGTTAGCTGTAGTGAGGTATTTAATTTGCATTCTTGATATTTATTTTATTTATAGTTAGCACAATTAGAGATTGTGTGTTGTGGGTTCGATTTCCACTCAAAGGAGTGATTATATTTAAATTATTTTCATTTTCTCGCTCTGGTAAAACAAAGTGCCATGTTGGGTTCCGCCACTCGACAAACAATGTGGAAATTTGGTGGAAAGCAAAATACAGAGTGTCTGGACACTAAGTGCTTCCTGTCTATCCCGCTATGTGGGATAAATGCTAAAGAAAAGTTAAGGAGATGGGTTTGACAAAGTGTGACATTGCGTCACAAAGTTGGTCTTACAAACATGACTAGTGGTGACATGACACGGAAATAGTCGAGAATGTCATGAAATTCACGTTACAATTTATTTTGTTGCTGAATGGTTAACTTTGAAATATTTTGAAATTATTCTATAACAAATTTATTTTGTTTTTTTTTTATGTCTTTTCGACTTTTGTTTGTTTGTTTGTTTATTTTCATAATATTTTTTTTGATTGTAGTGTTATATAAACCACAATTTATGATATATGTAATTTTTTTTTATTTTCATATTTATACATTAATTCAATATAAAAAGGCTTGCATGAAAAGGCTTTATCATGATTATTATAACTTGTTTCAAATAAGGTTGTCTCTAGGTTTATTTTTTTTCAATATATATTTATATTTTTTTTCATGTTTTGCAGGTTATATGTACAAATGAATACGGCCGAGTATGCCAAGAATCAAAACTTCAAACTGTTGACCACATTCCCAAAGAAGATATTCACAGCGGAGGAGTATGAAATGTCTTTAGAAAGTTTAGGTATGGTTTTTTTAGCTTTACGCTTATATCCCGCTTAGTAGGATAGACAGAAAGTACTTAGTGTCACGACATTCTGTACTGCGCTTTCCACCGAATTCGAGACAATGCGTGTTGAATGGTTCTCAACGCCGCATTTTGTCTCACCAGAGCGAGGAAGTGAATATAATTTAAATATAATCAGTTCCCTGAGTGGGGATCGAACCCACAAACAATTGCGTTTACAATAAAAAAAGTAGCCTAAATTGTTCCCTACTACGTCAATTATCTACCAGTGAAAGTCCCATCAAAATTATTCCAGCCAACAAACAGATAGATCCAGTTTTGTTTACTTATATAGATTAAAAAATATATTTTAACAGATAATATATTTCTGATTACAGGTCTAGTGCCATCAGCGGTGGTTATAGTTTCAAAAGGAGCTCTTTACACACAAAATCAACTGCTTTAAACAATTCACAGTTAAATTTAACGAATAAGATGAAATATTGATTTGATTAAGTTATTTTACTTGGGTTTTATGAACGGGGATCCTAACCTGTGTCTCCTGACGTACTTTCAATGGATCTACCTTGAGTTATAATTTTCAAAACTGTTTCCTATGTATGTATGTATACTATTTAAACACATTAAAAATAATATATTTATATAATATTCATTTGAAATGTGCTGCCATTTGTTTGTTTTATCACGTCTCTGTGTGAAGGTTGTGGGTTCGAAACCTGATATGGGCAATATTTATATTAACTCTTTTTTTTTTAAATGGTTAAAAGCTTACATTTATAATGTGAATGAATAATTATACAAAATATCATAAGGACTGAAGAGTTTAAACTAAATTATACATTTTTAATAAGTTGCATAATTAAAAAAAAATAATTTGTATTTATAACCATAATGTGTTTCTTATGTCCTTTCTACTGAGCCACGTGGGTGATTATTTTAGGCTAGACCTAAATATGATTAGAACCTCCTTGTTATTAAATTGCGTTTTTAATTTTTTTTAATATAAATAGTATGGAAAGGTCATGTGTTATACATGGTGTATATACATTGTGTAATTCAAAACGAAATGTGTATTCGGTGATCTAATAATAAATGATAACGTACAGGTTGTTAAGGTGTTTTTTTAAATTCTTGTAAAACCTTTATATCACCACTCCCAATATAACGATTTCTTCGTTATAACGATTTTTTTGATACACCCTGAGTACTGCCATAAGAGTTGAAGCAACATAGACGTTTATATATACATAATTCATTAGTCAAAAATATTTTTTCATTCTTGCAAAATATATTGTATTTTTATATCTAATTAACGAATTTCGTCAACATAAAGAACTATATGAGGCCGGTCGTGGCGCAGTGGGACAGCGTGTCGGTAAACGTGATCGATTTTGGGTTCGATTCGTACGCGGGGGAAGTATTATATTTAAATTGTTTGCACTTTCTCGCTCTGGTAAGACAATGTGTGGCGTTGAGTTCCTCCACTCCACTCGCAATGTCTCCGATTCGATAATTCGATGATTCGATGAAAAGCCAAGTGCGGAGTGTCTTGACACTAGACACTACTTTGTTGCTACCGTGTTAAAGCTAAAAAAAAGGATTATATTAGTTATCAACATTCATTTTAACAATTTTCACCTCGTTGTAACGAATAGTAGACCAACCTAACCTCTGTAAAACGAACCTCACTATAAGAAAATACTTATTACAACAAACTATTTTCTAAGTCCCTCTAGTTTCGTTAAGTCAAGGTTGCAATGATAGCAGCTTCACGATTTATCCCGCGTAGCAGGGTAATCAGGTAGTCAGGGACAACCTAGTGTCTAGACACTCCGTTTACTGCTTTGCTCCCGAAATCGAGACCTTGCGTGTTGAGTGACGAACTCAACGGCACGCTTTGTCTTGCCAGAGCAGGGAAATGGAAGTTTTAAATATTATCTTTCCCCCGAGTGGGATTCGAACCGACAACCAGTCGTTTACAGTGTTCCAAAGGACAATGGCCACTTTTTGTTAACAACTAAAATTGGGTTTGAGCTTTGCTTTATTTTTATTTGTTGCAATTTTTAAAAATTAAAAATACTTTTCATATTCTATTCATTCTAATACAATGTCAGTGAAACTGTCAATATCTTTACTTATAATAATATCTTTGATATTCGCCATTTTTAAACAATTTAAATGAAATTATATTAAACAGAATTAATTGTGTGTATTCAATTTTAGTACTAGAAAACACATTGCATAAATAATTTTTTGATTAATCTACAGACTGCCAAAATGCCACCTGTCTATTTGTATTCAAAACGTCGACTTTTTAAAAATATCTTTTTTTATATCAAAATATATTTTAACGCACAGATATAAAAATCTAAACCCTTTTGAGTTTTCGAAATGAATACGGGTCCGAATAGGAACGGGAAAAATGAAATATTACATTTTACAGTCAAAACTATGGGTGGTTGAAATAAAATAGGATCTAATAACATAGTTTACTTTTTTAGATAATATATTTTATGAAATATATATTAAAATATAGTTTGTAATTTTTTTTATTTCTCTATATACACATAAAACCTCCATAGAAAATATGTATTAATTAAAATTGAAGCTATAGTCCACAATAAATGTTTTAATGTTGGCAACAGTGAAAATAACAAGTTTAATTCAATTTATTAAGAATAATTATTTATTACTTTTACAAAGATCTTACAATCTTTTAAATAAATTAGATATTATATGTTTAAAAATAAATAAAAAAACGCAATAATTATAAGAAATTAAGTGAAACAATAATATTTTCATGCTTTTTATTATGGCAAAAAAAACCTTAGTAACAAAGCGATATAGAAATGTACCCTGTATTAATATGTACTTTAAAATTAAGTATGGAAGAAAATTACAATAAAAAATTTTAAAAGATTAAAAATGTAAAAACAATTCAATTTAAAAAAAAAACAATTTTATTACTGTAAACAAATATAGACGATTTTTTTTCCTATTTGTACTTAAATGAGTGTTTATTATAGATAAAAAAAATGTTCAACTTCATTTTGTCTTATCAGAGCAATATATATGAATAACACTATTATTTATATATATATATATATATATATATATATATATATATATATATATATATATATAATTATGTTTATTCAGAAAAGACGGATTCTCTTATATATTCTCACCATGAAATAAAAAGTTACATCATTATGCTAATTGAAATTTCTAAAATACAATATATAATTTATCTTCATTAATTAAAAAAAATTGAATGTAATAAAATTCAGTAGTTAATATATATAAATAATCAGACTTACATATTGCAAAAAAAATTAAACAAAAATATAAAAAAAAAACCATTTATATATAAAGCGTATAACCTTTTTTTAAATAATTATATTTCAAACATATGATTTCAATACTTCAGGCTAAAAAAGTAGTTACGTAAACAACAAAACAACAAAATTTATAAAGTTAACCATTGCATCCAAGATATTAATTTATATAATTGCACATACAAATGATCGACTTTATAATGTGGATAAACAATATTCTTAGTAGGATTACAATTCGTCAAAACGGAACCCTCGCCCACATACTGCCTCGAAAGAACACCATCACAATTACATAAAACCAAATCCTTTGTAAAACATATTCTAATATCAGATATATAGCTTTCCCCGTCTTCTTTCTTACATTCAATTACTGGATCAACTCCCAGTTTACTTTTTATAGCGTCATTTATATCGATTATTGAGTAAAGTATGTCATTAGACGGGACTATGTTTTTTTCTTTAAGGATATTGAGTACAGAGTGCTGTTTTAACCAATTCATGCCCATCGAGAAATATTTTAATTCTGAATTAAACTGCTCAAGTTGAGCGGCACATGTACCATGCTTAGACCACTCGTGAGCCCATAATTGATATAACGGTGTACCTGAAATTATTTTAAACTTTTATATTAATATTTTAAGATAATATAAAAGAAACAAAATCAATTTAATATAATCTGTTTAGCTACTTGCTAGTTTTAATGAGGCATTTAAACATTTTTTCTTAAGTTTCTTAAAGGTTTAGTATAGCCAAAGTGTTAAAACGCTTGATTTCCAATTTTTGCCCAATGTGTAGACTTATCATATTTTGTAGTAGAGCTCAATACATGTTATGTCTTGAGGAAAAGACAATATATTAAGCAATATCTTTCCTTTAAACTGGGCTCAAACTAACAACCATAACATGTATACACATCTACTACTGTGGTTTACAACATAATAATCTTGGGACAAAAATAGTTTACATGAAATTGAAATTAGCCTTACCTCCAAAAATATTGACCCACACTTGAGATAATTCTTTTTCAATTGGCCTTATTTTCTCTTCATCAAACATCCATGTTCTATTACAAAACGCAGGTCCCATAGTGCCTAGTTTTGTAGGCCAAATGCCGTGAATCGTCCAACTGTCCACTTTTGGTGGCATAGTACACTTGTGTGAGGGGTCATGTTTTTTCCATTCTTTACAAGCAGTTGCTGGCCATTGTTGAGTAAATATGAGCAAATCGAATTCCTTACTTGATTTTTCACGTATTGCACTTGCGTAATGTGAACTGGAATAAGGATGATATTTTTATTTATTATTTATAAGACCATTTGAATGATACGCAATAATAAATATTGATAACTCACCATGATACCACAACAATAATACAAAATGTGTATAAATTCCACATCATAAATTCATGAAAAGTTCTATTTATGTTTGTTTAAAAAAATACCGTTTTAATCATGTATATTATGGTAAAATAATATTTTAACAGGTAGACTGTAAATTTGTATTGTGTTGACAACTGACAGCTAAGTGTCAGATATCGTTTTGATATTAGCCAACCTGTTCATTTGAAAGATACTTTGTATGATAATAAAACAGATAAAGATCATCAACCATACAGCCACTACATTTTATTGTGATTAGGTCTTACACAATGTAGATTAATCATAAGCCAAAAATAAGCGAAGGGTTTGTAATAGTAATGCCATATATTTGTTAAAATAGAATAATTAATAAAATATATTTGTTTTAAGTTGTTTTTTTTTTCGTCATTCGTCCTACAACAAAGTTGCAGGTGAGCTGCATGTTCTCTAAGCTCTATTAGAACAAAATTAAAACAACATGGGGTTTTGTGGATAATATTTTAACCTTTTGATATTCTGATAATGGGATTCACTAAAAGTTACTATTAATTCAATATTTATCCAAGTTTTGTTTTTCATATGTAATGTCACAAAAAAGTTTTCTTTATATTGTGAATGTATCAGATAACAGTTACAAACAAACAACTTAAAAAAATTGAGCACCATGAAATGTTGTATTAATATTTATTTACTTTAGACTTTTAAAAAAAGGATAGTGACTTCCACTTGTCAAAGTTTGTACCATGGCGGTCAAGGATAACACAGAATTTACGCATTTGAGGCGCCTGTCTATATAGACAGGCGCCTCAAATATTTTGAAATTTGTATATAACTGCAAATATTTGCAGCTTTTACTATCTACTTATATTACATTTATGATAACTACGTGTTGTGTTGCGTGAATGTAAATGGTATTTAAATTTTATTTTCATTTCTCCGCTCTTGCAAAAGAAAAGGGATGTCAATTTTACCACTCAACACGCAATATCTCGATTTCAAGTATAAAGCAGATAACGGAGTTACACTCCGACATACTTATCATTATGTTGTCTCCGAATATCCTGGTATGCGGGATTAAGCTTGAATAACTCGTTATATTCGTCATGTTTCCCTATTATACGTGACAATGGTAGACTATTTGGAGCTTGTGAATATAAAAAAAAACGTTATATTTTATAACATAAAGTAAATTGTGGATTTTTTTAATATAATTTTTAATATTAGCAAGGGTATATTTCTGGTGAAACGTAAATACTTGAGTGTCAATATGTATATATACACTTTCTTTTCATAATTCTGCAAAGCATCAAAGAAGAGATCATATAATTATTAAAAAAAAAAACAAACAATACAAATATTACAAAAATAAAAATAAGGAAACGATAACAAATTAATTTGCAACCACAGAATTCATATACATTAGGTATTATTATCCTTAATAATAAAACAAGCAAACGAAATATATAAAATAAATTGTGTTCCAATAATTTTATAAATTTATCATTCATAACTATATATATTATTGTTAATCATTATTTTTTCAATGGGCTTTAGGCTTAGCTAGGCTTTAGTTCGCGATAAATGCTAGAATATTTTGATCAATTACTTTAAAAGTTTAATTAGAAAACAGTCTTGAATTGAATTTGTATGGAAAGCAGAGGATGAAATTTTACGGAGTTGATATTACTCTCTTAAGAAAAAGCGTTTTTTTTTAGCTTCACGCTTTTATCCCGCATAGCAGGGTAGACAGAAAGTACCTAGTGTCAGCACACTCCGTACTTCGCTTTTCACCGAAGTCGAGACATTGCGTGTTGAGTGGTGGAACTCAACGCCGCTCTTTGTTTTTACCAGAGCGAGGAAGTGAAAATAATTTAAATATAATCACTCCCCCGAGTGGGGATCGAACCCATTACCGATCGTGTTTACAGTCAGACGCGGTCACACTGCGCCACGACCGGTCTCAAAAGCGTGAAGCTGTCAAAACATTTTAAATGAAAAAATAGTGGCATGACTCTCCGTTTTCCATAATCAATCCATACTACTGCATTAAACTATCTAGAACAAATGTTTTGCCTAGCGGAATTTGAATGACCAATACTCTTGGTCTCTCAGGTACATCACTACTAAGTCAGAGAACATCTTCACTTCTGAATAAATCATTAAACATCAAAACATTCTTCTATTAACTATAATTAAACGACAGGGAAATACAAAAAGCTAATTTTTGTTCCAACACTTATTGTTATAACTAGAATCTGAAATATATTATTCGAATTTGATTTTTTTAATGAAATAAAAAAAAAAAATTTCCACGGATCTGATTCATCATTTTATTCGGTAAATATCTATGATTTTTATAAGTTTTTTCAAACATGTTTTCTAACCCTAAGTGTGGAATAACACTTTAAAAATAATAAATATCTATGATTCTATTTAAAAATTATCATTAGCTCAATATGTATGTACGGAATCCCTATTCTCAATTAGTGTACATGAAGTTGATTTATTAAATAGAATGTAGTGAGTAATAAATTGGTACAACAAAGTGTTAAATAGTCGCTTTTTTTGGAGTAAACTTACCTGAGTTGGAAACATAAATTAAATAAATTTAATTGAATAAAATAATATTTGATACAATTAAATTTACTAGATTCTGTTAACAACGCGTTACCATAGCAACGTGAAATAATATAAAAGTGTATGTCAAACATATGCCAGTTTATGTTACATTTATTTTATTTATTTAATATATTTTCATACATTATTTTTGAATATTATTAACATTTTGCGTTCCTACTCTATATAAATTGTAACTGTGCTATATTTCATACTAAACTGTTCGCGTTATTTTTGTGAAAATGGGTACAAAGATTTTGCTTTATTTATTAATATATAGATTATAAAATTATACCAGTACAATTCAATATGCGCAGATTTGAGCACTCAGATGTGGTTGTTTAAGATGGTTTCAATTTTAGTAGAAAGAAGTTTTACTAAATAAGTTACAATACAAAAACTTATAAATTCTATATCAGAAAATTACGAAAAACTATAAGTCGACAAAGGAGAACTCTATTAACTCAAATATTTTACAAAAACAAATCTTTTTAATATTAAAACTATATACAAAAATTTCAAATCTTGCCATTCCATTTCTACAACACAATTGATTATTATTTCACATAAAAACAAAAAAAAATACAAGAAAATGTTCATCACCCCTGTTATATAAGACGACCAACCAACTTTTTTCTACGGGTATACCGTTCGTTAATAACTTGGTTCTTAGTTTTTCTTTCACTCGCTCCGATACTCTGGAGCGTCGCGTGCGTCACGATACAATGGTCAGGCGCACAATTAAATGCATTATGCATCTTGCTTTAGCTTAAACATAAACTTTATTAAGCACAATACTTCCTTCGGTTTTAATTATGATTGCTTTTTATATATTATTACATTTCTATATATTTCCGTATACAGTATCCTATATATTTTGGAATATGCGGTTGTCAGGGTCTGCATATTTCTCACATAGTAGGGTAGTCAGAGAAAAGCTAGTGTCAAGATATTCCGTTCATTGTTTTCTGCCCGAAATCTAGACATTGCGCGTAAATGGCGAACTCCACGCCACCCCTTTCGTCTTACAAGAGCGGAGAAATGATAACAAAATTTATATATAACCGTTCCGAGTGGAAATCGAATCCACTGTTCAATCAGCATTTACAGCCAGACGATTCAAACCAATTTTCCTTTTAAATCTTATACACAAAAAAAAACCAAACCACAACAATAGTAAACATAAAAATAGATACGTCACACATAATAAACACCGGGCATTGATCTCTAATTTATTAAATATTAATTTATAACAAAAAAGTCGCGCGTGCGTTTCCGGACGGGCGAGCGGCAAAAACGCGCGTTCAAACGGCGTAAAGTGTTTTTCAGTTGTTAATGATTGCATGTGATATGTGAAAAGGATTTATTGAAACGTTACTGCGTGGGCGATCTTCCGGCACGCGCTCTGGCGGCGCTCGGTGGGTATTACCGCTAGATTGGCATTACAATTAATATCTTTATGTTGGTATGTCTAAAATATTGTTAGATTTACGTTTTTCTAGCATAAACAATGATTGGATAAGGGAGAGTTTTGACACTAAATTCTTTCTGCCTTCAAACGCCATGCAAGAAAACACGTGTCTCTTTTCCAGAATCAGGCAATTTTAAATGAAAAATTCTTACAATTAGCCGCAAATTTTCTCCAATAATTATTAGTTAAAGAAACAGAATCCAGAGCTTCTTCTCAACCTAAAACCCTAAAAATACTCGTTACAAACGCTTTTTTCCCATCAAAAATTCAAACCAAAGCGAACAAATAAACTATTTTCCATCCACGCCTTTATTTAAGGCGATGTAAATACCAAAGTTTATATGAAACATAGATAGAACTTTGCCCTATATGAAACCCTGCCCTAGGTCACGTCCCAGTCAATGTACCTGTCGGGTTAAAAACCTAGCGCCCAAGGTCGCGGTCGTGAGGGTACAACAGACGAAATAATATTGTTTTAAAATATATAAATATTTTTTTGTTAAGTAGGCAATGAAAATCATATATTAGGATCTTTTATAATAGACTCTAATGTCTATATAGATTGAGAAAATTATACTTAATTTGATTTAATCAAGCACTCAGCACTTGCTTCAACAAGAATTGAACTCATAACCACCGTACCAGGATAGTGATACAATTTTAGTAAAAATATTTTTTTGCGAATTTAATTATGTTTTATGATGATTATTCGACTACTTTCTTTTTTTTTATTACCATCTTGAATGCTTGATACTTTGTAAGGCTTAATAAATGTTTTAAATTCATAATTTTATTATTATATTTTTTATTGTTCTATTAAATAAAATCCAATTAAAATTATTAAACTTAATAATTGTTTTGTATTGAACTTAAAGCTGAGAGGCTATGGCAGTTAAATTAATAAAAAAACAGAATCTTCTAAATTCGAATTTTCAAAGCGCCACACGTGATTAATTCCGTTAAAACATTAAATTAATATAACGAATAAAATAACTAAATTTCTTATTTTATCGTTCAACATTTATTCTACAAAGTCAGTTATCATTCAGTCTAGATTATAAATCAGTTTATAGACTTAGCTATCCCAAGTTATGTTGAAAGCCGGTCAAAAACCTAATTGTGAAGGTGAGGTGAGGCGTATCTGAGGTCACAAGGAGAGTCGATGGCCCGTCCGCAAGGTGTCCTGCCCTATATATCTATATGAAGTAAGTATTTTTTTTAGCTTAAGGCATCTCTCGCATACCAGTTTATAGAATTTAGTATTGAATACTTGGCACTCCATAGTTTTACCAGTGTTTCCTGAATTTTGATAACAAGTGTAAGCTTCAAGAAATACCTTTAAAATACAGTAACGCGTATGTAATTATATATTTAAGTTTAGTTTTTTTAGTTTCACGCTTTTATTCCTTATAGCAGAATAGACAGAAAGTACCCTGGTGTCCAGACACTCTGTAATCCGCTTTCCAGCAAATTGGAGACATTGCACGTTAAGTAATGGAATTGAACGCCGCATTTTGCCTCACCTGAGCGAGGAAGTAAATAATTTCAAATATAATCACTTCCCCTAATGGGAATTGAACACATAACCGGTCGCATTTACAGTCAGACGCTGCCCCTCAGTTTAGTATTTCGTTTTCGTAATTTGAGATCATCATACAGCATCTGATTGTAAATATAACTGGCTCTATTCCCACTTTGGAAAATGATTATATTTAAATTTTATTTTTATTTCCAATGTCTTCAACTAAGCCCAGCGACTTGTCACTTAACACCCAATATCTGGATTTCGGCCGGAAAGCAGTCGACAGAGTGTCTTACGTCTCCGACTGCTCTACTATGCTGTAAAGTTACGTTAAAATTTCATAAGTTTCGAAGAATTTTTGTTTTTTTTTAAATAACTTAGAAATAATTAACTAACAAACGTTTAAATGTACGACCGTCCATCCAAACCTGCTCAGATGAAGATCGATAAGAAACTTGTATTGTGATTTATTTGTAAAGTCCGTAATTAAGATTTAGGACCCAGTTTCTATTCAGTTTAGTTGGCATAACGTGTTCGTTCGTTTTCATTAAACTCCCACATTTGAAAAAACCAGTGAAAATGTAAAGAAAAAAATTTATATATATATATATATATATATATACAATTTTTTTTCTATATATATATATATATATATATATATATATATATATATACAAAATTTTTGCATATTTTTGGTGGTTCTGGTTGGTTCATGGTTCTGTTTACACTAGAAGTGTCTAAGTGTCTACGACGCCGACGAGCTAGAATAATAATACGTAATACAAGAAGTAGTTGAGTGGCGGAAATTAACGCCGCACTCTGTCGTTCCAGAGCGAGGAAGTGAAAATAATTTTAATATAATCACTCCCCTAAGTGACCCACAACCGAACAGTTTACAGCCAGACGCTGTCACTGACTGTGCCAAGAGCGATCTCTTATGATTTGCTCACCAATGCAGGTCAAGATCAGCTAAGTGAAATTATCATTACTTCACGCAAACACGTGTTACTATATACAAGAAAAAAAAATTTAAAAAATGATTCATTCATACATTTACAAAGAATTACTTAAAACTAGATTTCCCGTTGACGTGTTGATAACGTGTTGCCTTAGCAACGTGTATGTCACTTTATATAAACGTGTGTGTGAAACACATGGTAGTGTGTGTCAAATTTATTTTATTTAATTTAACATACTTTTATGCATTTTTTTAAAAATGTCAGCATTCTGCATTTCTTCTCCATAGGAATTAAAACTGTGCCAAATTTCATACACCTCAGTTCTCGTTTTTTTCGTGAAAATGGTGTACGACTTTTTTGCATCACGTATCATTATATAGATGCCATCATGGCCCAGTGGGACAGCGTCTGACTGCAATCGCGATTGGTTGTGGGTTCGATTTCCAATTTAAATCATTCTAACTATACAGACAAAACAAAACCAAACAAAATATATCTTGATTTTCTTCGTATAGTTAAAAACGGAAAGTCTCGACACTAAGTTATTTTTGCCTAATAAAAAAGCAAGAATCCGCTTTAAGTGCTTAAAAGGCTAATTAAAACAAATTGAACTAACGAACGAAAGCGGTTTAAGGTAAGTATGAAAAATAAGATCTTCTTTCTTTTCATATGTAAATTTTAAATTATTTCCACTTCCTTGCTTCTGGTAAGACAAAGTGTCGAAATTGATTGGAAAGTGAAGTACGGAGTGTCTTGACACTAGGTACTTTTTGTCTACAGCTAAAAAAATGGATTATTTTTTAAAAGAAATATACAATACATCCAAATAGTCCATGAAAGTGCGGCGTTGAGTTCCACAACTCGACATATAATGACAAGATCACACGTAGAAAGCGGGTAACCTAGTGTCTTGACATTAGGTTGTCTCACTATCCCGCTGTGCGGGATAAAGCGTGAAACGGGGAAAAAACACGTTATGACTAACATTTGCTTAATTATATGTATATTGTATTACGTATTCACAGTCAGTTGCAAAGTGAAAGTTATCACGTCTCCAATGCGAGCTGCGTGTTAGTACTTTGCCGTCGCCAAAATAATTAACTGAACAATGAGTCATGCTGTGATATCTCTACCGTTATATAAAACTCTTTGTCATACGTTTGTGTTTTAAGGCAAGTATTTACTCGAAAATAATTAAAATATAATATATATTTAAAAAAAGACAACCCTTAAGAGCCATCTTTATTATATTTTTTTATAGTTTACCTAATTCCACTCTTTAAGTCATTTCATTTGACACCAATTTTAAATGGATTGTTTTAAAAAAAAAGTCAAAATCCGACATTTTGTTGTGGCGGCCATTTTGACAATAATATTGTTTATATAATGAAAGATACAAAATATAAGTTATATGCAAAATTTAGGCAAATTGTTATAAATATAATACAAAATAAAATAAATATATATTTTGCAAAATAAGATCTTTGATTTTCGCGATTTTTATACATTTTAAATGAAACTAGTTTAACCGGATTAATCGCGTATATTTTGGTATTGCGTATTTTTTTTTGGTGTCCAAAATGTATTTTCGAATACCAAAATATACGCGATTAATCCGTTTAAAATAGTTTCATATAGAATATATTTTGCAAGTTTGTAAATATACGTAAATATTCGTGGATTGTACCGTGAACCTATGTTGTCAATATCCGTCATCAACAACATCAACATGTCATCGATATCCGGTACACCATGTTATATAATTGTTTAATATATTTATATTATACTAAAATCAATTTTTGTATTGAGGTCAAAATTAAAAATGTATGCAATTTTTTAGGTCATTCGGACATTGGGAAGTGGAACTAACTAACTAACTAAGTAACACGGCAAGTTAAATAGAAACTTATAATAAAAAAAAGTCAATCGTGGCTATCGACTGATTATAAAAGCGATCGGTTGTGGGTTCGATTCCCACTCGAGGGAATGATTATATTTAAATTATATTCATTTCTTTAATCTGGTAAGACAAAGCGTTGAGTTCCGCTATTCAATATTTAATGTTTATTTAATAAAAGCAGAGTACGGGGTTTCTTGACACTAGGTACTTCCTGTCTACCCTGCTATGCGGGATAAAAGCGTGAAACTAAAAAAAATATAGTGATTTTTTCTCCACATAAGCCTTGTAATTGTTTATATGAGATATTAATTATTTATTATTAAAACTTTAACAGGGACTTTGCCGTCAGCATATTGCAAAGATATAAATTCGCTTTGGCTATAGGCTTGAAAGTAAATAAATTATATAAATTGGCTACCGAGATATTCAAATAATATATTTTGTTGTACTAAATAACGTAAAAAACATGTATATTTATACTATAAAATAAATAAATAAACACATATCAAAACTGTAAAAGGGTTATTCGAAATATTCTACCCGTTAATATTTTCCATTACGTATATAAATTTTAATAGGAATATCCACAAGTTTATATCATCGATTATAAATATATGTTTAAAAAAAAACAAAATATAGTTATAACAAAAAAAAAATAAACACTGGTTTTCCTTAATGTCTAGTTCTAGGAATTTTTATGTATTTTGTGCATTTTATACTGTAGTCGTACATAACATGCGAGCTTTTAAGCGTAACTGCAATGGGTATTTACAATGACACATATTCTTTAGCTTTACGCTTTTATCCCCCATAGCAGGGTAGACAGAAAATACCTAGTGTCAAGACACTCCGTACTTCGCTTTCCACCGAATTCGAGACATTGCGTGTTGATTGGTGGAATTTAACGCCGCTCTTTGTCCTACCAGAGCTAGGAAGTGAAATAATTAACATATTATCACTCCACCGAGAGGGGATCGAACCCAAAACCGATCGCGTTTACAGTCAGACGCTGTCATACTGCGCCACGACCGGCCTCATTCTATTTAAAATGTGTAAAAATCGCAAAAATCAAAGATCTTATTATTTTTTAAATTTATATATTTATATAATTATCTGTTTGGTATCAAATTATTCTTAGTATATTTTAATTTTTTTTAGCTTGACGCTTTTATCCCGCGTAGCAGGGTAGGCAGAAAGTACATAGTGTCAAGACACTCCGTACTTTGCTTTCCACCGAATTCGAGACATTGCGTGTTGATTGGTGGAATTCAACGGCGCACTTTGTCCTACCAGAGCGAAGAAGTGAAAATAATTTCAATTTAATCACTCTCCTGTCCCACTGCGCCACGACCGGCCTCTTTTATTAATTTATTTAATTTTATATAATTTTTAATCTATTACAATAAGTTATATAATTTTTAACATATCCAATATCCATTACAATTGTTAATTTTTATTTTATGTGAAGACTTAATTGTTTTATGTATAAATTTTTATCCTGTATTGCAATACTGTTTGTTTCTTCCAAATAAATAAATAAAATAAATTACTGCACATGTTACTGACACGTATGTAGGTATATACGTACATAAAAATGTAGCCGGTCGTCGTGTATTGGGACAACGTCCGACTGTAGATCGGTTGTGGGTTCGATCCCCACTCGGTGTAATGATTACATTTTGCATTTCCCCGCTCTACTAAGACAAAGCGCGGCGTAGAATTCGCCGTTAAACATCAAATGTCTAAATTTGAGACGGGAAACAGTGAACAGAGAGTCTTGACACTAAGTTGTCTCTATCTACCTTATTATGCGACATAAGACGTGAAACTGAAAAATAATAATAATTAAAAACCATTATATAAGACTGTTTTGACGCAATGTCATACAATATCATAAGACGTGAGTTCGATTTCCGCTCAGAGCAATGTTTTGTTAAAATTATTTTACTATTGCCCCATTGGTCTAGACAAAGGACTGCGAAGAATCTTGAAATTAGTTTTTATTTAGTTATTAGCTCGTTATTTATAAATACATTATTTAATAACATCGTCAAATGAAACTATTTTTAACGGATTAATCGCGTATATTTTGGTATTCGAAAATACATTTTTGAAAATCTGTCGTTTCAAACACTTTACAGTACCCATTATTTAACGTAATCCGAGTCCATAAGACTATAGCTAGGTTATAACATTAACATTTGAAGGTAAAATAACAAACAACTGCGTTACTCACTTATAGCCTTTAGAAAGTCGCCCATAGAAGTATTTTTAAAACGTATAATCATATTGCAAGTATTCCACACTCCAACGAACAAGCTAACAAAGCTTGAAGCTCTAAACAAAAAGAATATAAAAAAAAATGTATTGCAATTAATGTTGCATTTATAAGGCGTTCTAAGTTCACTGAGTTTTATTGTTTTATCTTATTTATATGTGTTAAGACACTCTGTTGTACATTATCCACTTATTTTAGATTTTGATTGCGTAACTAAACGCTGTGCTGTGCTTTTGCTTTATTTGAACTTTTGTTTAGGTTGTGTAGTATGCTGTTGGCGATACCAGCCTTGACAGCGTCACCGGGTTTTTGGGGAAGGCGAGCTAGAAGAGCTCTGACCTTGGCGTGGAGACCATCAACTTAGAACAGTGTCACAAGGGCACCTCCTGAGGCACGAACCTCGGCTTGTGTACCAATTGTAGTGGGGGACTTGCCTGTCGGAAACAGGCCTATTGGCATCGAGCGGTTCTTATTTGAACTGAGAAGTGATTTTCTTATAATATACCGACATTTCGCTACCGTATAACATCGTCTGTATCAAGTTCTCTCTGAATACCCTACTAGGGATAAAGTTTAAAGGTAAAAAAAAAATCATAGTAATTTAAATAAAGCGAATGGAATCAACCCCAGAACCATATCATTTACTAATTAGGACATTACGATTAAGAGTGATTTTTTCTTCTTTTTATATTCTCCTTTCTTCAGAATACAAAGAAGACAGAAGAAGGAGTTCTATATTCTATGTTTTTACTGACTCTCTCAAAAGGCTATAATAAAGGAAATGCACTGAACGGAACTAGACTTTATTTGCAAGAAACTAGATAGACATTTTGTTACTATTTTTTTTCCAGCTCCATGCTGTTTCTTGTTTGGTTAGGTAGTGAAAGAGAGTCTAGTGTCAAGATGTTCAAATTTGATACGATACATGTAGTATGGCAGAACTCAACACCGCGTTTTGTCTTAACAAAATTAAGAAAATAATCAAATAGTTTGTCTGAGTGGAAATGGAACTCACAACCGTTCGTATTTACGTTAAGTCACTTTTTCATAGTTCCAAAATGAAATATTATTTTGTTTTATAGAACACTCTGTATACTAAAGTATAAAAATGACTATATTATGACAATTATAATTTCCTTGAGTGGACCTACACCTTTGTTTAAATACAACACCTATCTGTGACCTTTCTAAAAGAACAAGTAGAATTAAACGCACGATAGAACACATGGCTATTACGTTGCAATTATTATTATAATTCTATATTTTATTTAAACATTTAATTTCTTTTTTTGTTTTTTCTTTTAGCTTCACACTTTATCCCCCCTAACGGGGTAGTCAGAGAGCACGGAGCGCCAAACGCTACGGTTCCTTCATACCTCTTTCGCCTCGTCCACGCTCATTATCCTCATTTCAAACATTTCATAATTATTTAAAATTTTCTATTTAAATTAGACGCCATCCTGACAGAGTGGGACAGCGTTTGACTGTAAATACGATAGGTAGTGGGTTCGATTTGCACTTGTATCGTTGAATATATTAATTATTTATTCTCATTTTTCCGCCATTATAAAGCAAAACGCGGCATTGTGTTCGCCATTAAATACATAATGCCTCATTTTCATTTCTTCACTGTGATAAGTTAACCGAAAAACAAAAAAAATGTTATTTCCTTATACAAGACCCTTGTGAAATATAATTACAGTTAGTTAAATGAGAAGGGCTCAAAAAAACCTTTGGTCTTTACTATTCGAAAGAAGATTGTATTATATATGTATATTTATGTATAAATTAAATTCCTACGTCTTGAAGTGCGCAGGCGCATGCCCCGTGACGTCACAAGAATTCGCATCGGAAATGAGTCACAAACTCAGTTGAGTCACCTTCAGTACAAGCTTATTATATTGCTTTTACTAGTTTTAAGATATCTTCGGTATTTATCATTTTATTGTTCCTAAGTAAAGTTTAAGTAAATTGTATCAAAATATTAATACGTAAAGCAAAATCTTTGTACCTTTTTTATAAGAAAATAACGCGAACAGAAAGGTATGAAATTTGGCACAGTTATAGTTAATATAGAGAAGTTCAGAATGCTAATATGTTAAAAAATAAAACATAAAAATGGAATTAAATTAATAAAATAAATGTGACACACACACACACACACTACATGACATGATGTCATGTGTTAGACATACACTTTTTTTTAAATTGATAAAGGAACCACACGAGCAGAAGGGGCACCTGATCATCTACAATATTAGAAGTGCATCAATGCCTTGGGACGGATGTGAGAGAAGTAAGGAAAGCTGACTTACATGACATCGAGCCGGAAGACATCGTTTTTGTAATGATGGTGGTCGCGAGCCAGTCGGAGTACTGACCTCCCACCACCAAATTACTGGGATACCCGCTCCTTACGGGACGCTACCCGTCAGCAGAGGACAACAGTATTCTACCCCTCACAGGGAATAGACAAAGTAATGATCTAAGCTTTAAATATTATATAGAATATAAAAAGTACATACATATTCCAACAATATATTATATTAAGTACATATTTTGGGTGCTAAATGACTATTTGATTTTATGTATGAACCATGATTTCATGTATGGATGAGTGAAATCACATGTGGACCATGATGTCATATGTGGACGGGTAAAATCACATGTGGATCATCTGTGGATGAGTGAAATCACATGTGGACCATGATGTCATGTGTGGATGGGTGAAATCACATGTGGACCATGATGTCATATGTGGACGGGTAAAATCACATGTGGATCATCTGTGGATGGGTGAAATCACATGTGGACCATGATGTCATGTGTGGATGAGTGAAATCATTTGTGGACCATGATGTCATATGTGGACGGGTAAAATCATATGTGGATCATGATGTCATGTGTGGAAGAGTGAAATCACATGTGGACCATGGTGTCATGTGTGGATGCGTGAAATTACATGTGGACCATGATGTCATGTGTGGACGGGTAAAATCACATGTGGATCATGATGTTATGTGTGGATGCGTGAAATCACATGTGGACCATGACGTCATGTGTGGACGAGTAAAATCATATGTGGATCATGTTACCATATGTGGATAGGTGAAATCACATGTGGACCATGATGTCATGTGTGGACGAGTAAAATCATATGTGGATCATGTTACCATGTGTGGATGAGTCAAATCATATGTGGACCATAATGTCATATGTGGACGGGTAAAATCACATGTGGATCATGATGTTATCTGTGGATGAGTGGAATCACATGTGGAACATGATGTCATGTGTGGATGCGTGAAATCACATGTGGACCATGATGTCATGTGTGGACGGGTAAAATCACATGTGGATCATGTTGTCATAAAATCACATGTGGTTCATAATGTCATGTGTGGATGGGTGAAATCACGTGTGGACCATGATGTCATGTGTGAACGGGTAAAATCACATGTGGATCATGATGTCATGTGTGAATGGGTAAAATCACATGTGGATCATGATGTCATGCGTGGATGGGTGAAATCACATGTGGACCATGATGTCATGTGTGGACGAGTAAAATTATATGTGGATTATGTTACCATGTGTGGATGAGTGAATGGTTGAAAATACACGTGGAGCATGATGTCGTATGTGGATGAGGGAAGTCACATGTGGACCATGATTTCATGTGTGTATGTAAAATCATACGAAATTAGGAGGTACAAAAGAAATTCGTCAAAAACAGTTTTATTGACAGGTATAGATTAGGAAGGTTGAACCTTCAAGGTTCAAGACACGGTTAGCTGTATTTCGTCGGATGTAGATATTTTCAACTAATTTATTGGGCCTAAGAATAAAAGTTACAATTTGGTATATAGAGAAATTTTGAAAATTTTTAACTTATTTTTTTTTATTTATTGAAATATTAAGTATTTTTGAAGTTGGAGATAGTTAAAGCAATATTTTCGTATCATGCCCAACGAATAAAAAATGTAATTATAATAAAGTACTAAGGTTCGGTATTCAGTACTTAATAGAAAAAAAATAGCCAAAAAATACGTCATTTGAAAATATAACAATAGATAATCATAATAATTGATTATTACAAATCAAATTAAATATACAATACGCCAAACTCGGAATCGAACCGGATGTCCGTCCGGTCACGTCCCGAAACATCGCACTATGACGATATTAGAGGTTACATAGTATAAAATATAAATTGGAATTTAAATTTAGGTAAATTAAAATATTTATAATACTTTCAATCTTTGATATTTTCAATTTTCAAAAATAACTTCTTTTAAACGGTGACCACGGACTACTGTAAAGTGTTCGAAACGTCAGGTTACCGAATATATTTTTTCGAATACCAAAATATACGCGATTAATACATTTAAAATACTTTCATTTAAAATAAAATATTAATATTTCAAAGTGCATATGGCTTACAGAGTATTTTTGTTAAAAAAGTTTATTTATTGTACTTGAGGCATGTCGTAGCGGAGTGGGACAGCATCTTACTGTAAACACGATCGGTTGTGGGTTCAATTACCACTCGAGGTAATGATTATATTTAAAATGATTTTTATTTCCTCGCTCTGAAAAGACAAAGTGTGGCGTTGAGTTCCGCCACTTAACACGCAATGTCTTGAATTCGGCGGAAAGTGGAGTACGGATAGATACTTCCTGATTACCCTGCCCAGGATTTTATATCTTACGCAGAGAGAGGCTAATGGCACCCACGTTCTCCGCCTTTCGTCCGAATTCAAGACATTGCAGATTGAGTGGCGGAATTCAACGCCATGCTTTGTCTTACTAGAGCGAGCAAACAAAACTTATTGAAGTATGCTATAATCATTCAGCTGAATGGAAGTCGGACCCACAACTAATGACGGATTCAGTTAGACGCTGTCCATTGGGACTCAATAGCCCTATTATTTACAATGTTTAATTTTAATTCGACATATACAGTTAGTTATTACATTGATTGCTGGCGAGATATTTCTGTTCAATGTGTTATTCCACACTTACAGTTTAAAAATAGTAAATATTCAAATAAATAAATAGCAATCTCTCTTGTTAAACGATTATTTCTCAATAATATTTAAGTAGTAGAATTCGTAAAAATCTCTCTACAGAGATGCTAACAACATAAATAAGCTGTAACAAAACGTATAAGAATTTCGACGCAGCTGGTAGTAGACGCATGGCTTAGCGGTCAAAGCGTTTGGACGGTGTCCAAGAGACGCGGGTTGAATAACGCTGCGTTCAAATTTTTGTACGTATTATCAAAAATATTTTCATACTAAATAATTATTGATTTTAATACTTTTGTACAAAACCTATCCATTGCATTTTTCATATAAAATAATTTAATATAGAGCCCTATATTAACCATGTAAAACAAAATTAGTGGAAAACCTAAAATAATGAGAGAAAATACTAGCTTAATTTCTACCTACGACTTTCAGCTATCTTTGTATGAAATTTCATCACAATTAGCTCAGTAATTTGGCCGTGGTGACGTCACAGACAAACAGACAGAAATACTTGTTTTTGTTTCTACAGTTTGAGTGTAAGAACACTGCGTATTTGACTTTCCACCGAATTCAAAACGTTGCGTATTGAGTGGTGGAACTCAACGCCGCACTTTGTCTTACCAGAGCGGGTCAGCGTAAATAATTTTAACTTTGCGCTACGACCGGCCTCAAACGACAGAGATACTTTCCCATTAATATTATAACAAATAAACTATATGGTATATTACAACTTAAATATATCCGGATGTAGTTTCCTATACGATTATTGTTCAAACACGTGTTAATCAGTTGAGCGAAACGGATATGAAAGCCAGCCTAGTGTCAGATATATAAAATATTTTGTTGATCGTAATTGGAGCGTGGTAGGATTGTTGCTATATGGTTTAAACAAGTATTATTCTCTAATAAGACAAACCGCGGCGTTGAGTTCGCCACTAAACACGCAATGTCTCGATTTCGGGTGGAAAACGACTAGCAGAGTGTCTTGACACTAGGTTGCGTCTAATACCAATACTATATATATATATACATATATATATATATATATATATATATATATATATATATATATATCATAAAAAATCTGTAAAGCCACTCTGCTCTTTTCTTTTGGTTTATTTTGAAGCAAAAGATGACTGTAGCTAAAAAATGCATTTTGTTTTATTACGAATTAAAAAATATATTAGATTTATGGAATAAAAAAAAAATAATAATATCTTATTTAATTTTCATGATTTTTTTATATATTAAATAAAGCTATTTCCTCTAAGACAGATATCTTGTAAAAAATATGTATCTATCTACCATCTTCTATCTTGTTACCACGGACTATTGTAGTGTTCAAAACGTCGGGTTTTTGATAATGTATTTTCGAATACCAAAATATACGTGATTAATCCGTTAAAAGTAGTTTCATTTTTTTCTAAAATTCAATCCAAAGCATTAATTATTCATTAGCCTTTTATCAACTCACATCGTAAGGAGCTTGAAGTATAACCTTTATAATAAAATTATAGTAAATATTATTGAAACATTGGACACCAATCACGTAAGTATTGTATTGGCTATAAAGTCGATCAGAAAATATATCTGTTTTTAGATTCACACTTTTATCCCGCATAGCAGGATAGACGGAAAGTACCTAGTGCCATGACACTCCGTACTTCGCTTTCCACCGTATTCAAGACATTGTGTGTTGAGTGGTGAAATTCAACGCCGCACTTTGTCTTATCAGTGTCAAGAAGTGAAAAAATTTATATATAATCAGTCTCCACAATGGGAATCGAATTCATTTTTTTTAACTTCCTAAGTAAATAAAAGTCTTTGGCAATCTATTTACTACATTTTTTATATGAAAAATATCATGATAATATTATTATCGTCTAGTAAAACTATATGCGGCGATGAGTACCGGAACTCAAATTGCAAAGTTCTAATGAGATTACTATCATTTACATTCTCTAGTAAGACTATGTACGGCGTTGAGTTCCGCCAATCAAGGCAAAGTCTCAAATTCACTCGGTAACAGTGTTTCTTGACTAGATTCACTCAGAATGTCATTTAGGTACAGTGGCTTTTGACTACCTAAAATATTGAACATAGCAAAATCTGAACCCATGTTTCTAGAAATGTAAATAATTTTACAATATTAACTTAATGTATGAAATATATAAACTTAATTTATATATATATATATATATATATATATATATATATATATATATATATATATATATAAAAGCCACTTAAAATAAATCTAGAACTCTGTAAAGTAATTCACTCCGTCTAACCTGCTATGCGCGATAAAACGGGAAAACTGCAAAAAAAAAAATAAAAAAAATATAGCATATCTTTAATAGACGTAAAGAATAAACTAGAAATAGCCGTGTATTGATTATTTATTTGTAATTATAAATAATTTGCAATATAAATTCGCCACGGGTGTCTGCTCCTGGTAACAGGATATTGAAGACCGGCGGCGTATTTGATATCTATTTAACATTATACTTACTTCGTCCGAGTTGAGTCCCGTCTGATTGTAAACGTGATCAGCAGTGGGTTCGATTCTCTCACTCGAGGGAATGATTATACTTAACTTATTCTCAAGACAAATTACGGCGTTGAGTTCCACCAATCAACTCGCAAATGTCTCGAATTCGGCAGGAGCCGATACAAAAAAACAGACAGATAAAAATATATGTATTTAGTAAAAAGCTATAAATTTTAATATTACATACAGACGACAATCCATTTTTTTTGTAGGCATGTAGTACAGTTATAATTTTTTTTTATTATTATTTTTAGGACACTAACGAGACATGGACCCTTTGTTAAAATGCTTTATTTGGTAAATTCCTTTTTTTTAATTTATACATAAAATATATAAATAAAATTGGAGAGTCTGTCTGTAATATTAAAATAACTAGTTTTTACTAAATGCAAATATATATACACGGTAGATAAGCAAAATAACATTTTTTACAATTTTTGTCTATCTGTTTGTTCGGACTAATCTCTTGAACAGCTGGGCCGATTTTAACGGGACTTTCACTGTCAGATCGCTAATGTGATGAGGAGTAAATTACTTTAATTTTTTTTAATTATGATTAAAGTATAGATGAATTATTATGATCTTATTAAAGAAATATACATATATTTATATATGTATAATATTATTTATACCGTTAAATCCAGCACAGTTTAATAAAGATGAATTCTAGGCCAGAACGTTCGCGGATAAATTGACGGATATTGTATAATAATGGAATTAAACACCCACGGAGCTCTTATCGGTCACAAAGAGGTCACGTCGGTATCAACCTAGAATAATAATGACATAATTTTTTTATTAAATAACTAACTATATAATAAAATTTTTGATTTTCGTGACTTTTGCATATTTTAAATGAAATTACATATTTTAAACGGATTAATCGTGTATATTTTGGTACAAAAATCCGGTTAAAATATTTTTACCTGACTCTATTTTATGCATAATGTAATGTAGATAGAAAAGATATAGTGTTTTGATTCCGTTCTTCATTTTCCGCCGATTTTAATTTTAAAATAATAACAATTTTTCCCGCACAGCAGGTTAGTGACATAGTGTCAAAACACTTCGTTCACTGCTTTCTGCCAATAACTTAGACATTTTAAATTGCATGTTGAGTGATGAAATCAACGCCGCGCTTTGTCTTACTAAAAGGAACAGAAATGAGAGTTTTCTTAGTTTATGAAATAATTGTATTTATTGTAAAGTATTTATCTCGTATAGCCGGGTAGACAAGAAGTATCTAGTGTCAAGACACTCCGTACTCCGCTTTCCACTGAATTCAAGACATTACAAGTTGAGTGTCGGAACTCGACGCCACGAGAAAACGCCACGAGAAAACTCTTACCAGAGCGAGAAAATGGAAATAATTTAATAATAATCTTTTCCCCGAGTGCAGTCTACAGTCAGACGCTGTCCCACAGCTTATATATATATATATATATAATACATTTATTGGCAGGTGCATAGATGCGCGTTGCTTAAGACCGGGATGGTTGGCGTTCTATGTGGGAGGTCTACGTTCCTCGTGCGGCGATAGACTGAACAAAAAACAAAAAAAGAAGAAAATGTAAAGTTAAATTATTTTAGTAACATTTAAAAATCCATTGGGAGTCATGTCTTATGGACGTATCGCCATTGACAGTATGTATAGCGTATGACGTGACGTCATATGCGATCGTTTCTAAGCAAATGACGTGGGAGAACTAACTAGAATATTTGTGACGTATATAGTATAAAAAGACGGTACATTGCGGTACATGTGCGGGATGCACAGCAGGGTAGACAGAAAGTACCTAGTGTCAAAACACTCTGTACTTCGCGTTCTGCCGAAATCGAGACATTGCGTGTTGAGTGGCGGAGCTTAGCGCAGCGCTCTGTCTTTCTAGAGCGAGGAAGTGGAAATAATTTAAATATAATCACTCCCCCGAGTGAGGATCGAACCCACAACCGGTCGCGAAACCTCTTCAGAAAAAGTATGGCGGTGGACACTGCCACCCATTGAGGCCGGTCGTGACGCAGTGGAACAGCGATTCACTATAAACACGATCGGTTGTTGGTTCGATTCCCACTCAGGGTAATAATTATTCTTAAATTATATTCATATCCTGGCGTTGAGTTCCGCCACTCATCACGCAATGTCTCGAATTGGGCAGAAAGCGACGTACGAAGTGTCCTGACACTAGGCACTTCCTGTCTACCATGCTATACAGGTGAAAAAACGTGAAGCTAAATAAAAAATATCGAACCTATAACTGTCATTGGGTTGTGTGTCTACTGTGTCATACATTGAAATACATATTTAGTATGTGAATGAATTATAAGGAACGCTACATCTTTACATAATATAATGGTAACGCTTACGCCTTAGTTGGTTCGATCGCGCTTATTTGATATACAATAGGCATTGTGAGAAACGCCGGCGATACCTAAATATGAAGGCTGGATGATGTATAGTTATGAAATTATTTTTCTATTAATTTAACCATCTATTATTAATAATATCTTTGATTTTGCGATTTTTACACATTTTAAATAGAATGAGGCCGGTCGTGGCGCAGTGTGACAGCGTCTGAATGTAAACGCGACCGGTTGTCGGTTCGATCCTCACTCGGGGGAGTGATTATATTTAAATTATTTTCACCTCCTCGCTCTGGTTAAGACAAAGTGTGGCATTGAGTTCCACCACTCAACACGCTATGTCTTGAATTCGATGGAAAGCGAAGTATGGAGTGTTTTGACACTAGGTACTTTCTGCCTACCCTGCTATACGGGATAAAAGCGTGAAGCAAAAAATATATATATAGAGTCTATCCACGACTGACTATTTATCTGATAGACTCTATTTTTTTTGACCTGACGCTGAAACCTGACCCTTTAGAGCAGTTTACTTTAGTGGTCACAACCAGGGACTACTAAAGTAAACTGCTCGAAAGGGTCAGGTGTCAGCGTCAGGTTTCCAAGAATGTATTTTCGAATACCAAATAATATACTCATTATACGCGATTACACCGTTTAAAATAGTTTCATTGCAAATAACTATTATTAGTTAGCAATATAACTTAATTTTGCTAATTTTGTAGTGTTAGTTTGTACATAAAAAAATCATTATTCGTATTTTTTATACATAGAAAGGTAGTCTAGGGAAACATAATGTCTAGATACTTTTTTGTATACTTTTCGCCCGAATTCATAACATCGCGTATAAGAAGCGGAATTCAACGCCGCAGCTTAGACATACTGAGGAACTTGGACAGAAGTCCATGAAGAGGGAAATTCTAACAATAATTATCACGTCTACAGACACTGTTCTATTCAAATTAGATATTAAAGTTAACCTTGGCCTTTTTAAGAAATACGCTAATATTCGTGTTTGTAAATGACCTTGCAATAAAAAACTAACACATATGATTTAAAACAAAAGCGAAATTATAAATATTTTTAAATAATTTAAGAGCATGCTTTTTTCATTGTAAATTTTGTTCTGCAAGTAAAGTTCTTTCTGTGGATATCCATATACCATATGGGTTATGGGAATATATAAAGTCCGCCATTTTGGTGTGTTGGCCATTTTGGATGTGTAATAATATTGATTATATACAACATTTTCGGGATTCGAACCTGCGCCTCTTGCACACCATCCAAGTGCTCTGATCGCTAAGCCGTGCGTTTGAATCCCACTACGTTCAAAATTTTATACGTTTTTTCAAAATTGTTTTCTAATCCTAAGTGTGGAAAAACACTTTAAAAATAGTAAATACGATTATACATAAGTATATTGTAATCAGTATTAAAAGTATATTTAAAAATTCAGTCCAATCGGACACTGAATAGTGGGTCAAATTTAGCTTGTCAGATTTGGCCAACATACTAGCCACTTGACAAGGTAATATATATATATATATATATATATATATATATATATATATATATATTTTTAGCTTCACGCATTTATCCCGCATAGCAGGCTAGGCAGAAAGTACCTAGTGTCAAGACACTCCGTACTTCACTTTCCACCGAATTCGAGACATTGCGTGTTGGGTGATGGAACTCAACACCGCTCTTTGTCTTTACCAGAGCGAGGGAGTAAAAATAATTTTAATATAATCACTCCCCCGAGTGGGGATCGAACCCACAACCGATCGCGTTTACAGTCAGACGCTGTCACACTGCGCCACGACCGGCCTTATATATAATATATGTATATATATTAATATATACAGATATATTGTTATTAAAATCGTTTTCCCGCTTTATTACATTTATAATAAGCGTACTTATTGTTTTTTGTCTGCACCTACTGACTTCAAATGACGCATCTCCCAGATTATATATAGAATTCGGGCAATGAACTTGACGTGACGTGACGTTTTCGACTCGTTTTGCACTGGATCGCGAATTTCTAAGAACTTTTTCTTATTGGGAACATGTTTTAAGTAAATTTTGTTATAACCAAAGTGTTACAGATTATGTATTTGTCAAATACGTTTTGACATTTTGAATTCTTTCTGTTTATATTATTTGTAAATAGCGTGATATTATATATATGTAGGCTTTTTTTTCTTTTTTTCCATGTAAGATACATGTGATCAGTTCTAGAATTATAATCAGGTGAGTTTTGAGGGGTTCTGATCAACACACCAGCTCTCCTCAGTCTTCTGATGCGATAGAAAGAGGATTTGGGTGGTTAATAATCTGATTTCTGATTGGGGGAAAGATTATATTTAAATTATTTTCAAGGTATTCCTGGACTTCTTAATTGTATACATCAGGTTGCTGATGAGTGCCCAAAATGTGAGTTTGAGGTCTTCGTTGTTGGATTTACTGGCTGACCATAATGGGATTCTAATAAACATAGGCAAATGCAGAAAATCACGGAATACAAAAGTAGGTTTAGTAGTGAAACTTAAACTACCGGAAGTTCTTGGATTCGATTCCCGTGCTAGTCAATTTTTTTATTATCTGTGTAGCTGATAATATTTTGACTTTAAGACCAGCTGTGTGAAATTTTATATTGGTCTTATTTTGAGTGCCATTTACTCCAAAACTATTAAAGCTATGAACACGAAAATATAACTGAGTTGTGTCTATCTTTGTATAAGTGGCCTTATTCATACGTAAAATGCATGTGACCTTAGCAACGTGAATGTCACTATAAAAGTGTACACATATGTCACACGCTTAGTGGTGTGTGTGGTATTTGTTTTATTAAATTTGTTTTAATTTTAATTGTCGTCAGCCAATCGCAGTCTACTGCTGGACATAGGCCTCCCCAAGTTTGCGCCAAACATCCCGGTCCTCCGCAACCCTCATCCAGCCCGCTCCGGCAACTTGCGTATGTCGTCAGTCCAGCGGGCCAGAGGGCGTCCTACACTACGCCTGTAATTTTAATGCAATATTTTAATAAAATATTGGCATTCTGCATTCCTTCTCTATATAAACTGTACTATATTTCTATGTGGATATCGCGTTATTTTTATAAAAGAGATACAAAATTTTTGCTTGACATATTATTTTATTTCATTTAGTGTATTAGATTTATTATATTCATTTAAGATGTAAGCATAAAAATATAACTGTTTTATATTTTATACTTCTCAGTTTGTATTATTTTCTTAAAATGGGTATAATTTTTAAAAGGGGTAAAATGTTTTTGGCTTCACGTATTAGTTTTGATTTTTCTCTATTCTTTTTTTAGCTATACACTTTAATCCCGCATAGCAGGGTAGACAGAAAGTACGTAGTGTTAAGCCACTTCGTACTTCACTTTCCACCGAATTTGACACTTTGGAGATTCGTTCTTTCTTACATAGCAGGGTAGTCAGACACAACCTAGTGTCAAGACACTCCGATGACTGCTCGGAGACATTTTTGAAATTCACTTAGTTTTTGTAAGGCTAATTATTTTTATTTAGTGAACGAAATATTTATTTTTATATTGATCATAATAGGATTGGTAATTGTTGATAGGAATAGGGCGGTGATAGTTCTGTAATATTCCCATAAGCATGTTTTAAGTTATTGTGTTTAAATATTAATTTATTCGTATAAAAAATAAAAATAATATATTATATAATACCTATTTATTACGTTAGTTTTTGCATATATATTGATAAAAAATAAGAAAAATAAAAAGAAAAGATAAAATATTAATTTTTATATTTTTGTTTAAAATTAGAGGCTGGTAGTGGCGCAGTGGTACAGCGTCGTTACATCGTTTTCATCTCCTCGTTGCTCTGCTAAGGCAAAACACGTCGTCGAGTTCCGACACGCAACACGCTATGTCTCAGTTTTGGCGGAAAGCGGAGTACAGAGTGTCTTGACACTGGGGATAAAAGCGTAGAGCTAAAGAAATTACGCCTAGATCTTAATTAAATTGCTTCCCGATATTCAATTTACATTGAAAATTATATATATATATATATATATATATATATATATATATATATATATATATACAAGTAAATAGTAGTACATTAGATACAAGTAAAGTCAACGCAGGTCATTAGCTCGATATAAAAATAAAACGTACGCATTAAGGGTAAGGCACGAAGGCTTGCTACGGCTTCAGATCTCTTTACACTTCTACGCGTCGCTACGATGAGAAACCTTGTGTGGCGAAAGAAATCCTTTTAAAAATATATATATTATACATATATATAAGGGGCCATCCAATAATTACGTCACACCTTAAGGGGAAGGGGTCGCCAAAGTGTGACATTACTTCATAAAGTGTGACATTCTCTGACAACGTTAGTGTCATAAAAGGGTCCAGATGTGACAAGGACAGGAAAGGGGTCAAAAAATTGACATATAATATGACATTTGTGTGACGTATTTTATCAATGGCCCCTAAGTAGGCAAATTTCGTTTGTGTATTATAGATTATAACAAATAAAATATTGGCGTTGAGTTCCGCCATTCAACAAGCAATGTCTTGAAAGCGAAATACAGAGTGTCTTGACACTAGGTACTTTCTCTCTACCCTGCTATGCGGGGTAAAGTGTTAAGCTAATAAAATATATCAGATAATACAGTTTCACGTCTTACTCCGCTTAATCAGAGAGAACTTAGTGTCAAGAAATTACGATCGCCAATTTGATACTTTCCGTGTCTTTGCGTTCGGATATTAACGCTGCGTTTTGTTTTATCAGAGCAGACAAATCAAAATAATTTAAATGTAATCGTTACCATGAATGAGAATCGAACCCACAACCAATCCCATTTACAGTCAGACGCTGTCACTGCGACAATATGGTATCACCTTATAAATATACGTTTGTTTTATTAAATTTTTAAGAGTAAAATAAAAGTGGAATGTGTTTTATAAAAATTTATTACTAATCATATAACTAAATAACCGTTAATATCCTTCTTCGTTTCTCCAACCAGCTTGCAATCTCTTCACCCAAGATTGTAATCGATCAATCTGGTACTATTTATAAATGGGAAACTAAAATAAAAAAATAAATATCATTAGTATATAAAATTAATTGCAATTATGGTTTTACATGTGTCTTGTGTTAGAAATTTTAAATATATATTTTTATTAACTATAAATATTTTTTTAGCTTCACGCTTTTATCCCGCATAGCAGGGTAGCCAGAAAGTACCTAATGTCAATACACTCCGTACTTCGCTTTCTACCAAATTCGAGACATTACGTGTTGAGTGGTGGAAATTTTAAATATAATCACTCCACCGAAAGAGTGTTCGATCCTCAGCCGGTCGCGTTTACAGTCAGACGCTGTCACACTGTGCCACGACCGGCCTCAAATCTCTCTTTATAGATAATAAATTTACCTATATAATCAAAGCGTCAAAAAAACACAGAAATTTTCATTTTATATAGTATCAAAAAACTTATATATACATATATTTAGAGATATATAAAAAAATTGACATAGTGGGACCACGAGCCTGACCAACTCGCGCCTCTTGGAAACTTATTTTATGTAATTGTTTTATCTGCAAAATTTAATTCCTTATAAAAATATAACATGATTTATTAATTAAAAAAATTAATAACAATTTTAATTTTTTTTTTAATCTTTTTTAATCTTAAGCTGAGCATAACTAAAATAACTTACTAACTCCATTATGATATTATCGTTTATACTGAGCCAGGAAGAAAATTTAAAGGCAATTTAAATATACTGTTATCCAGCCAGCTTTACATAAATATTAATAAATAAAATATTTTTAAAATTACACTTTTGAATGTCATGGTGTATTATTCTCAATAAGTTTAATACTCATATCGAGTTAGTTGCCCAGCAAGAAGTAGTCGGCCATTTTGTTGCGGCGGCCATTTTGTTGCGGCGGCCATTTTGTTGCGGCGGCCATTTTGGATGAAAAAGAATATGCAGTGTATCGTCAGTTTCAACATCATTGGGCACAGGGAAGACGGTCAAAACTCACATGCAAGATTAAACTATACTAACATTGCAAAAAAAACAGCCTTATGCTTCTCATATAGCACGCATAGCAAGGTAGTCGGGGCCAACTCGTGTCGAAACACTCCGTTCACTGCTTTCCACCCGACATCAACGTATTGTGTGTTGAGTGGCTGAAATCAATGAAACGCTTTGTCTACAAGAGCGGAGAAATTAAAATAGATTTTTAATATATATTCCACCGAGTGGGAATCGAATCCACAAGAAACATGTTACAGTCAGACTCTTTCCCACTGGGCCAGTTGCCTCGTTTCTGGTACTAAAACTGAAAGTCAAACAAAAGCTTATAATAAATATTCAATCAATTTCAAAATCAAATATAGATATATCCCACTAATATTGCTTTCCCGCAAAAAGTACTGAACGAATTCAGATGAAACTTTACATTAATATAGATTAAACGTCAGAATGGTACATAATTTACAATTTCTAATGATTTTTCGTAATTTTTGTCTATTATAATATATCAAGTATAAACACACTAGCGATTTTTATTATTTAGCTTCATGTTTTTATTCCGCATAGTAGGGGGTAAGAAAGTACCTAGTGTCAAGACATTCCGTAACTCGCTTTCCACCAAATTTGAGACATTGCGTGTTGAGTGGTAGAACTCAACGTCGTACTTTGTCTTACCAAAGCGAGGAAGTGAAAATAATTTTTAAATAAAATCCTTGGGAAGTGGGAATCGAACCCATTGCCGATCGCGTTTACAGTCAGACGCTGTCACACTGCGCCACGACCCGCCTCTAAATATAGCGAAATTAGATGCTTGTATAGATATAGATTGGCAAATACCGAGAATATTCAAATTATACATACTCGTAGATAGTAAAGACCTTGTGCTGTATCCGACTGTGACGAAATGTAGTGATAGCGCGAAGAAAACCTAAAGGCCGCGGGTTCAATGCTCCCTGAATACCTATAGTTGAATATACTCCACTGTACGTGTGTTTGGCAAATATTTTGGATATGCAAATTCTCGTTTCATGACGGATAAGCAGGTTTGATTCTCGCTTGAGACATATTTAGGATCTTCATTCTCCACTTTATTACAATAATTCGAGATATAGCTCGTTGATTGGCGAAACTTAACGCTGCGCTCTTTCATAACAGAAAGAAGATGTGGAAATAATTTAAATATAAACATACCTAGAGACATTCTCTTATATGGTTGCGAATATTGGTCAGGATCATCTCGGCACACTCAGGAGCTTCAGTCTCGTCTTGGAGCTATGGAACTATGTTGATAGAATATAACCCCCGAAACGATGGCTGGATGCTGTGAATGAGGAAATGAGAGCTGATGGACTGACTAATGAGAACGCCAAAGACCCTGTAAATTGGAGGTAGTCAAGTGGTAAGGCAGACTCTGGATAAAATGGGGGAAGAATAGTGGAAAATGAACCTACTCTTGCGTTTCCTCTCAGACGTAATTCCACTGAGCAACGAGTCTCATGAAATGATTGAACTAAATTAATTTCGTAAAATAACAAAACTATTATGGAATAGTAATTTGCTATTCAAATAGAAAGCAACCAAGTTTCTCGGTAATTTCTTCTTACCAATTGTATTTTTTGCGAAATTCTCAAAGAAAATGAACGAATGTATTATTCAATTAAAACTATTATTTTATATATTACCAATTCTTATGATGGAAATATGATATAGAAGGTCACCTAACCATTATAAGACAAAGCTCGGCGTTGAATTCCGCACTATAACACACTATGTATCGACTTCTTAGAGAAACTGGAAACTAGCTTCTCTTAGACCCTGATCTGCGAGAAACAATGCTAAGGAAAGAAATTTACACTTTATATATACATATTGAGGTTGGTCGTGGCGCAGTAGAACAGCGTCTGACTATAAACGCGATCGGCTGTGGGTTCGATTCCCACTGGGGGGTGTATTTATATTTCAATTATATTTACTTCCTTGCTCTGATAGTTCCACCACTCAACACCCAATGACTCGAATTAGGCTGAAAACGAAGTACGGAGTGTCTTAACATTTAGAACTTTTTGTATATATGTATATATTCACATATACTACTATATATGTTCATTGTATATGAAAACATTAAATCTTTTAAAGCCAATTCAAGACTCCTCACTTACAATTGACTGTTTTTCGATTGATATTTATTAGCGTTTTGGCATATTAGACTGGTAAGTTTTAGAGTTGAAGAGAATGCGGTATTAAATGAAACTTACACCGACTTCCAAGTAAAAGCAATATTTTATTACTCTCGAGTAAATACCGTGTGTTTTGAGAAAGGCTGAGTAACATCATAGAGGGCCCAGTTATATTTTGTATAAGTTACATGTCTTATTTACGTAGTATGATGTACAGTACATTTTTTTTCTTTTTGAACGCGATTTGAACGTTGTCTTACCGGAGGGAGGAAGTGAAGATAATGTAAATATAATTATTCACCCGACTGGAAATTGAACCCACAACCGATCGCGTTACAGTCAGACGCTGTCCCACTGCGCCACGACCGGCCTCAATATATAAATAGCGAGATAGATAGTGAATATATTTACTTTATTTGCACTTTTTCGTTCTGGCATGTCTAAATGTGGCGTTGAGTTCCGGCTCTCAACATGCAAGATCGGAGTGTCTTGAATCTAGGTACTTTATGTCGACCCTGCTATGCGGGATAAAAGCGTAATAATCGCGAAAATAAAAAAAATATTTAAACAAAAAAAATATTTAGACTTATCATTATCCCCCCGGGCCTCAAATTGGCATGTACTCAAGGACCTTGACATGTCCTCAATTTGTACTACAATTTATTTGTATAGCGAATTTTTATATATATATATATATATATATATATATATATATGTATGTATATATATATATATATATATATATATATATATATATATATATATATATATCTGGTACGAGTGGTACGAGAGGTCGAGGGAGACCTCGGTTGACCTTCGAAAAAAAACAGAGTATCGAAAATACTGAAGGGAGGTAAAAGGTATGAGCACCCCCCAAAGGGCATATATGAAGAGGATAATGACTGTGGACGAGGCGAAAGAGGTATACGTAGCGTTTGGCGCTCCGTTGTTTCTGACTTACTTGAAAAATAATGAATGAAACAATTTTAATTTATGCGTTTTAAATTACAAAAGATAACTTACGTAAGGAGTAAATAGTTTATTTAGTAATCACTCATATATATTAAAATCAAAATCAAAATATTATTAAATAGGCGGTTATCAAGCACTTTTGAATAGTCAACCCACACAAGTGTCAGTATTGTCAGTCCCACAGGAAGCTCACACCAGCTCAGAAGGTAGTCCTGCTGAGAAGAGCCGGCGAGAAACTCAACTGTTACTACATATAGTAAGGTAGGTAGAAAACATAGTGTTGAGGTACTCCGTATTCCACTTTTTTGTACCGGTAAAAATAATCTAATAAATATTTATCGATAAATTCATATTGATCATAATTCATCACCTAACATGCGCGGGCGCAATGTTATTATAATATATGCAAAGAAATGTATATATTTTTTACATAAATAAAATATTTTAAAACAGCATAAAGCTAATTATTAATTAAAAGTTGAACTATCAAATTAGTTTAAACTGTATGAAATTTATATAATTCTCACAAAATGGCGAACATAGTGACGTATCCTAAAATCTCTTTGCCGCTTTGAAGAAAAAATTAAAAAAAAAAAGAAACAAGAACACTTACCATATAAAATCAACTACACACAAATACAGACGCAGATACAGCACACATGCATACACACACATATGAGTGCGACGTGTCGTTGAACTTATCAGGGTGAATGCGAAATTGGCGAGGCGGCGCGACGCGTGCCTCTGATCGTTTCTAACGTTATGTTTATTATACATTGCTGCATATTAAAGAGAACAGCTTCACTCTCCATTCCGCATAACAGGAAAAGCAAAGACAACCTAGCGTCAAGACACTCTGTTGACTGTATATTAATATAATAGTGGAGTTAAACAATGACTGCTGATGTACTGGTAGTGACTTCAAACTTAACTCGGGGTAGAGTTTGACATATTGTAATTTAGAAGACGAAAGTATGTCAATCTGTTTTTATTATAAAATATTCAAACAAAACTCTCATATATATATATATATATATATATATATATATATATATATATATATATACATATAGAACGCGGAGAATGGAGTGATTATTTTTATTATAACGAGCTGTGCCAACATTTTATAATTCTAAAATAAATGTAGCTTAAGTTACTTCTTATGTAAATAACTATTTGCCAGTGAAAATCAATCCAAGCGTTTCAGAGATTAGCTAAAACAAAGAGACAGACGAAAATTACAAAAAAATATTATTTAGATATATGTACAAATACATATGCATTAAGTAAAAAGCAGTTATTTTAACATTATGAACATACACTCTAAACATTATTTATTTGTATAGATTAAATTATATAGATTAATTTCATATTCGCGCAATGTATATCAAATAAGAGACGGAGCTAGTGAATCGTTAGGGACATGATAGTACATTATAGTCAGCCGTCTCGGACACAAGGTCGCCCGACGCCTACATCTAAAAATACACACAGACATGCAAAAATGTGCTACAAAAACATAACGATACAAAACACTTGATTATGTTTAGATATTTATTAAGTTATTATTAATTAAGTTAGTGATAAAATGATCCCGCATAGCAGAGTGGACAGAAAGTACCTAGTGTCAAGACACTCCGTACTTCACTTTCCACCGAATTTGACACGTTGCGTGATGAGTGGTAAAACTTAACGTCGCACTTTGTCTTACCAGATCGAGAAACTGTAAATATTTTAAATATAATCACTCCCCCCAAGTGGGAATTGAACTCATAACCGGTTGCGTTTACAGTCACACGATGTCCCACTGCATCACGGCCAGCCACAATAATAATAGCTGGTACAATTCCCGGGTTGCGTAAACTCGAGGTTATGGTTGCTAAGGAAAAGGGCTTGCTAAAACTCTATATTGTTTATATGAAATGCGTAAACGTTATTTTTGGCGTTGAGTTTCGCCACTCAACTCGTGTATTGATATTGAACGGAAATTGGATAAGGGAGTGTCTTGACACTAGGTTCTCTTTCGCTATGTTGCTTTGCGGGAAAAAAGGTTTATTTGCCTTTTTTAATTTATTTATCCCACTTTAGATTAAAAAAATGAACTGTACCCCATATTGTATTTTCCTCGACTAGCTAGACATATTTTGGCACTGAGTTCCGGCTTTTAATTCGCATTGTTTTTTTTCGGAAGAGGAACAAAAAAATAATTAATTATTGAAAATAAGAAAAATAAAAAAATCACAGATCAACTATTATTCTTTTAATAAACAATAAATATTTGCTTAAATGTCACCAGCATTATTAAGCCGCTCCGGCTGTTGAATCACGGCTTTAGTCACTAGTAACGTCAAAAATTAAAAAAAAAAACAACGTTCCTTTGTTTGAAGCTGACGTTTGGTTTCTTAGAAATGAGTCAAATGCAACAAATGCGAATTTGCAAGAAAAAAATGGTTCATATCGTTTTTATGTAAATATATCAATATTTAAATCAATATTTCAGTTTGTTTATCCCAGAATCAAAATGACGTATTGATTTTTTTTATTATGGATTAAAAGGTAATAAAATAGATTGAGCTTTATACAGCCTTTAAATTAATGTCTGGAATAAGTATTTTATTTGTTATTTATTATTATTAAATAATTTTAAACAACTAATTAGTTTATAATTTAGTTTTTAACACTACACAGTACATACAGTATGTTCGTAGATGGATATATATTTTTAAGTGAGACTGAGGGAACCTAGTGTCAAGACACTCCATTGTTCACTTTGCGCCCGAATTTGGGACAATATGTATGTAATTCCAGTGATGAATTAAATTATTACTAGATTTAACATTTTATCATTCTTAAACGGTTGAATATATATTATGTTGTTGGAAGAGATAACGAAAATATGAGTGTTTCCTATGATACGTAAAATCGTTGAAATATAAATGTCAACGTCAAAACATCTTTCAAATAGATAAATAAATAAATTGGTTTTTTCCTTGTCTAGCTTCACGAAAGTACCTTGTGTTAAGACACTTCGTACTCCGTATTCCGCCAAATTCGAGACATTGCCTGTTGAGTGGTGGAACTCAACGCCACGCTCTGTCTTACTAGAGCGAGGAAATGAAAATAATAATGAATATATAATCATCCCCAGTGATGGAATCGAACCTATAACCGATAGCGTTTACAGTGCTGTTCCGCTACGCCACGAAGGGCCTCAAATAGTTTAAAGCATCGCCCAAATTGTAAAAGGCTTAAAGAAATATATAATAAACTATTATAATTTATAAAAAAACACCGTTATAGTCTTGAAAATACTCGGAATACTCCCACTCGAGGTTGAGATTCGACGGTAAGAAAAAAACTGTTGCTAGTCGCAAGCCGAGCCGAGGGACGCCTTAGGGTGACCTCAGACTTGTTCAGGACAAACCTTCATTGTTTAAAAATACTAAGAAATTAAATACTTATTTGGAAATTAAATTTAGTGTTTTTGGTTAGATTCACGCTTCAACCCGTATAGCTGGGTAGCCAGAGAGAACAAGTTGTGTGAGAATGGTTGCGTTGGCGGAATTCAACGCCGCGTTTTATCTTACTATAACGGGGAAATGAAAATAATTTAAATATAATCTCTCCAACGAGTAGGAAGGGAAACACTGTGTCACGATAGCCTCTTGTTATTTAAATAATTTTAATCGTATAATTATTTATTTTTTTAAATTGATACATCTAAAATTTCATATATTTAACATGATTTTGATATTTCTCAATGTATGTATGAAAATTTTATGTTATTTTAGCCCGCGTAGTTACCGTCTGCCTTTGCCAGGATAGCAAGTATCCAGAAAATAAGTATAAGTCCATATGATAAGTAAAATTGAAATAAAAGTTAGCTATTATACATTATTTTGGTTTGATTTAAACCCATTCATGGAAATAAAGACATATATGGTTATTTTTCTTTAAGAAAACATGATTTTTTAAAACCATAATATATACCCTCAAAGTAATAATGTTTATGAAATTTATCAAAAAATCACATGCATAATTAAAGGTTAATGTGCTGGAGATTTTAATTTAGTCTTAAAACAAAGTAACATATATAAGTATATAAATAAAATATATAATATATTTAAAAAAAAAACAAACTGTTTTAGCCATTTTTAATTTTATTTTTTTAATAGTTTACTGTATTCTACTCCTCAAATCATTTCATTGAATGGATTATACGAAAATATATAATCCGACATTTTGTGGTAGCCGCCATTTTGTAAACAATAGTTCTATACTAAATACTAATATATATAAATACATTATTATAGAACTAAAGATGTATTTCAAATTTCAACTCAATTAGACACTAGGAAGTGGTTTAGATTAAGGTTGCAAGGTTTCATACACACTAACTATCTTACTAATACGGCAAGTTAAATAAAAACTTGTATTATATAGTTTAAAAAAATATTTAGATCAAAATTTATATAAAGCAAATTTAAATAAGCAATTATTAAAAAATATAAATATAATTTAATTTTTTTCTCTCGGGTAGATAGAAAGAACCTAGTGTCAAGACACTCCGTACTTTGCTTTCCACCGTAATGATTGGTGTAAATCAACGCTGCACTTTGTCTTACCAGGGTAAGGAAGTTATAATAATTTAAATGTAATCATTCCCCCGATTGTGAATCGAATCCACAATCAATCGTATTTACAGTCAGACGCTGTCCTACTGCGCCACGTGTATGATAAAAAAAATATAATACAGCGAAATGCTTTATATGGTTCAAACATAAAGGAGCATTTTATCAACGGTTCTTTCTACTTATTCCGTAAAACGCAAGAAGCGTGGAGATAATAGTACGATATTAATTAATCATATGAATAAAATTTAAATATAAAAATTACCTGGAACAGGATTGAACTTAGAACCAATCGTGTTTACACTCTGTCACTGCTTCACTGGGCCATATTGGTCGGTCTTATATAAATCAAATCAACATATTTAAAAGTTACAGTATCATACTTATTGTGGCGCAGTGGGAAAGCGTCTGATTGTAAAAGCGATTGGTAACGGGTACAATTCCCATGATTAAATAAGGAGGTAATGATTATCCGCTCCGTCTCCGACTCCGCTCTGGCAAGACAAAGGCCAAGCGGCCTTGATCACTCAACACGCTCTATCCTGATTTCAAGCGGAAACCAGTCAACGGAGTGTCTTGACACTAGATTGTCTCTGACTACCCTGCTATCCGGGATAAAGCGTGAAGATGGTATTGTCTTATACATATGCACACACACAAACATAATCTACCTTCATTTTCTTAGTAATAAACACGAAACTATAAAAATATTATAAAGCATAACGTATACGTCACGTATCTATGCATGTGTGGGTGTATAGCACACAAGTATGAACGTCTCATTAGCAAGTTAATACTTAATTATCATTTAGGAAATTTAATTAACAAAACACTTTAAAATAATTATTTAAGATGAGAGATACACAAACGGTACACAATATATGATAAAACTTATATTTAAAAATAGGGAGGTGTTAGGGAACATACTCTTATTGGTATGGTCTCAAAAGATGGTGGTCTCAAAAGTCAGTCAGAGACAACCTAGTGTCAAGACGTTCGGTTGACTGCTTTCCACCCGAAATCAAGACATTTTGTGGTGAGTGGGGAACTCAACGCATCGCTTTATCTTACCAGAGCGGGAAAATGAATATAAATTTTGAATACTGTACGCATTTTCTTTTCTCCGATTGAGAATTGAACCCACAAACTGTGACGTTTAAAGTCAGATACTGTCTGATTGCGACACAACGGTCTCTATTATAAGTAAAATTATAAAAACAAAATGTGCAAAAAGAAAAAGTTATCTATAATAAAAAAGTGGCACATGTCAATATAAGTACGTCTCCTTAAAGCACACTATTTAATATATGAAAATGAATTTTATTGGGAATCGAACTCACAACCGATCGCGTTAACAGCCATGCGCTGTCCCACTGCGCCACAATCGGTCTATATTTTATTTAAGTAACTTAAGTTATATGTTCATAAAAAAATTTCATTGTTAATTAAATGTGTCCAACCAGCCAGCCAGTGGTGGTAATTCAGCCTCTAATTGTATACACGATGGGTCGTGAGTTCGATTCTCACTTGGAGGAATCATTTTATATGTAAGTGATCGTCACTTAGTAGTATGAGGCGTTGAGTTCCGCCATTCAAGATTCAATTCATGATTTTTTGTATTTACAAAAAAATTCTAAGTATATATATATATATATATATATATATATATATATATATATATATATATATATATATAAATATATATATATATATATACAGATAAAAATAAAGCTATAGGATAATCTCGTTCCAACGTACCGGACACACAAGGTCACACGAAGTTGAACGCTCGGACACCAGGTAATGTATATATGAATTCAATGCCCTGAAATTATACATACTAAAAAAACTCTTTGATAATTGATCATTTGTATGGATATTTGAAGATATGCATGGTTCACAGTAATATGTACCATAAAGACATGCCATGCCCATATATGTTGGATACACGGTACATATACCTGAATATTTTTTTACAATATTTGTGTTTGTTCCCGCTTATCTCATGAACGGCTGGACCCATTTTGATGCACCTTTCACTGAGAGATAAGTGATGTTTAAGAAATCATATATGCCAGTTTTATCAAAGTTTAAATTAAATAAGTCTTAAAATTTTTTTTAACTTTATTATGTCAAAATTGGTGTGAGTTATCTTATCATTTGGACGATCACTTTCATATTTTAAACGGATTAATCGCGTATATTTTGGTGTTACAAAATATATTTTTTGAAAACTCAACGTTTCGAACACATTATTGTACGTCTTTGTATCAACTGACAGACGAATGTGATCTCTGTTTACTTATGAATAAACACTTTTATAAGTATGGTAAAAAAACACCAAACTATATACTCCCAAGATTAATTAACGAATTACTAAAAACATTTGAAGTCGCAGTGTGACAGCGTCTGCCTGTAAACGCGACCGGTTGTGGGTTCGATCTCCACTCGGGGTAGTGACTATTTTTAAAATTATTTTCACTTCCTCGCTCTGGGAAGACAGTGTGACAGAATTCAGTGCAAAGTACGGAGTGTCAAAACACTTCGTACTTTCTGTTTACTCTACTCTCCGGGATAAAAAGTGCGAGGCTAAAAAAGACTATTTATGTTAATTTTGACTAGAACAATACATCAGCGTTATATAACTACAACATATGTTTATATATTACAAGGTCGTTCTTTGGCTTTAAATGTTTTTGAATAAATTTATTTATAATATATAAGTATTTTTTTTAGCTTCACGCTTTTTATCCCGCTTAGCAGGACACTCCCCCGACTGGGGATAGAGCCCACAACCGGTCGCGTTTACAGTCAGACGCTGTCACACTCCGCCACGACTGGCCTCCGATAGGTATTAGTTTCAAATAAAACTATTTTAAATGGATTAATCGCATCTATTTTGGTATATCACTTAAGTATAAATATATTATTTTTAGTATTTGCGTGAAATTCACTTTATTAATTATAACTGATTTATATACAGATCAAAATATGATTATACAGAAGCGAAAATTACATTTAAATCGATTAAGCTGTTTCCGAGATTAATGTACACCAACGCATATAAACACTGACAGTCAGAAAACTAAATATCATACTTGGATATAATTTATTCTCTTTATATATATATGGATCTATAGACTATAAACATATATATTTTCGCCAAGTATTTCCATACTTACAATCAAAGTGTGTCAGATAGCTCAATCAGGATGGCGCCAAGTATTAATTGTTTTAATTCGTCATGTTTTAGTACATTTTTATTAATCTATATTTGGCCGCCAAATTTTCAAACAAAACGTAATAAATTTAAATATCGTTCATACAATGTGGTATATGGATACGTGGAGCTCAACTACTGTGCGGTTTATCAGGACCTCCCACGAAATATACAACTGTAGAATATTATACGTGCTTATATATTCATATATGTATATATATATTGATATATATATATATATATATATATATATATATATATATATATACATATATATATATATATATCGATAAACAAAAAAGTATATATTTTTATATACATTTAAAAATCCCCTTTCTAAGGCAATGCTAAGGCTAAACGCACCAGCAGCTCCCCTGGTGCCATATAGGGACATAAGGGTGATCACTTACCACCTCCTTCCTCCTGCCTGTCCCATTGAATTAAATAATAATCTATTACTCTCATCACACGAGTAGAAAATCTTCAAATTTCAATTCCATCAAAATCTTCCTATACATTTAACTAAAAAATTCGTGCACTTGTGTCCGGATTTGTTAATGGCACAATATTTTCATAACACGATGACCAGTATGAGACAGTGATTTAACTCTTAACTTACTTTTCCAAGCTATCTTAAGATACATATTAAGAATTTATAAAGCGGAGAAAAAAAACACTATCAAATCTAAATAATATTTTTTTTAGCTTCCCGCTTTTATCCCGCATAGCAAGATAGATATAAATAAATAATTAATTTATAATAGAATAACAGTCTAACTGAAGACAAAATGAACAATTCAAAGTGATGTTTTTATATACTAATTTCAATTATAATTATATTAATTTTAATTATCACGTTTAACTGTTTATTAAAATTTCATGTAACTCTATATAGAAACGTTTGCTCAAATTATATAAGCTGAAAAAAACACACAGCCGTGTTTCTTCTGAAAATTATATTAGAAAAGCTATCGTAACAAAATTAATATTGCGCTTAAAGAAAATATAAGTAATTTTTATTTACTTATTTATTTATATATTATATTTATTTATATATTATATTTATTATATTTATTTATATATTATATTTATTTATATATTATATTATATTTTTATTTATTTATATATTACTGCGAGCTGTGCCTGTCACTTTGTTCGCATGGAATTTAACATTTCTTTTTAACTTCACGCTTTTATCCCGCATAGCAGGATAGACAGAAAGTACCCAGTGTTGACACACTCCGTACCTCGCTATCCGCTGACTCAACACCGCACTGTGTGTGTAAATAATTTAAATATAGTCACTTCCTCGAGTGGGAATCGAACCCACAACCGGTCGCGTTTACAATCAGACGCTGTCCCACTGCGCCACGACCGGAGTCAATAATAATAATTCTTATGAGTAATATATAATCTTCAACGAATTTAACGTTTTAAGCTATTTTAAAAGTGATATCTGCTGTAATTCTATAGAAACATATTAGGCCCCTTCCACATAGCAGGGGTCGCGTAACGTGAACACGTGCGACGAAAAACGTCAAAAGAAGAACTGCCAGTATACTCCGAGCTTATAATACAAATTTGCTTAATGTTATCGTGTACATTAAAATTATATATATATATATATATATATATATATATATATATATATATATATATATATATATATATATATATATATATATATATATATATGTAAATAATTTGAGACCTATCGTGTCACTGTTAACGCTAACGATTATATTTAAATTATTTACACTTCCTCACTCTGGTAAGATAAATCGCGGCGTTGAGTTCCGCTGCTCAACGCGCTATGTCTCGAATTTGACGGAAAGCGGAGTATGGAGTGTCTTGAAACTAGGTACTTACTATCTACCCTGCTATGTGGGATAAAAGCGTGAAGCCACTACCGGCCTCAATTAATTTTTTTTTTCTTCCACTACTAACTGTTCAACAGTAATACCGTAATCAGCCTATAAGAGTATATATTTGTATATACATAAAGATATACAAATATACATATATAGATATATATACGTTTTAAAAACGATTTTTTGCACTTCATAATGTCTGTCGGTTCTAATCGCGTAATGGCGGAACTAATTTTGATAGATTATTTCTTATAATATAATATTTATTCCTAATTAATACTTTATATTTGTTATGGGAACTTGAAAATTAGGTAAAACATATTTTTTTTAACTATTTCTACTCTTGAAGTCTTCACATTATATATAGGATTATTCACTGTATTTTTTTAATGCCGACTCAAACTAGGCAAATTTCCAGTCTATCTAGAAATTGCGGTCTATGCGGTATTCATTATATGAATGTGTTACATATAATTTGATACTATTTTCAACAGGCGGATGCAGTTTCGAGACTTTGGACTACTATAATGCAAATAAAATACCAAAATAAATTCACACTTTTATCCCGCATAGCAGGGCAGGCAGAAACTACGTAATGTCAAGACACTTCCTACTTCACTTCCGCCAGTGGCGGAACTCAACGCCAAAATACTAAAATGTACGAGATTTATCATTTTTTTATATATTATTATTGCACTACAGACTAGGTCTGTTATTTATTTATCATTTGCATATGATTATAATCGGCTACTTAGAACTAAGATCTATATTTCAATTTAAGCGAATTTGTGACAAATTAAATTATCTTAACTCTACGAGGTACATTAATATAAATAATTTTTGATATAAAGTTGTATTTGAGATTAATATCTACATATTAATATTTATTATCTACATATTAATATGAGAAAGAATTTTCTTGGGGTCAAAAGATTTCTTTTCACCACTTTTTACCCAACCGCCAAAAAGGGCTTTACCGCATATGTAAGTATGTATGTCCGTTTCTTTGTTTCCTAGTAACTCCTAAACCCGTGAACCAATTGTGACAAACGATATGTTATTATATACGTCTTTAAGGCGCGAGTATCATTGAATATATAAAATTACTGAAAAAAAAGAAAATGGCGGGTTTTAGAACTTAGTTTTTAACCATGATCCAGTTTTTACATTTCTTTACATACACGATTACTTAATATACACAAAAATAATATTTTAAAGTATATCTTTAAGCTTGTATAATGCTAAAACGACATCAAATAGACCAAAACAACTAATTTGCATAAGGCCGGTCGTGGCGCAGTGTGACAGCGTCTGACTGTAAACGTGACCGGTTGTGGGTTCGATCCCCACTCGGGGGAGTGATTATATTTAAAAATTGTTTTCATTTTCTCGCTCTGATAAAGACAGTGCGGCGTTGAGTTCCATCACTAGCTCAACTCAACTCAATTCGGTGGAAAGCGAAGTTCGGAGTGTCTTGACACTAGGTACTTTCTGTTTACCCTGGTATGCGGGATAAAAGCGTGAAGCTAAAAAAATCAAAAAAATCTAATTTGATCGCGAAGATGAATTCATACGTTTTTGCACGTGATACCAATATACGCGTATATACGATACGCCCATTATGTGTTGGGTAGCAACTGGGGCCGACTCTTTAACTCGCAGGGTCAGGCATACAAATTTTATTGTTTTTTTTAGCTTCACGTGTATTATCCCGCATAGCAGGGCAGTCAGAAAGTATCTAGTGTTAAGACACTCCGTATTCCCTGGAGTGAGAATCGAACTCACGACCGATCGGGTTTACAGTCACACGCTGTGCTACTGATATTGCTATTTGTATATGTGCTATTTGTATACCATCTATATTTTTGAGACTTTTATTTTGTTTTTATTAAATAAATTCGAATATATATATATATATATATATATATATATATATATATATATATATATATATATCTCTTGTGGTTAAGTTGTTGGCTTTGACTAGTACGCCGATGGCCGTAGATTCCATTCGAACTTGAGACAAAAAGATATACAAAGACAAAAACTTTTTTTTAAACCTATGCAATAAATTAAGAAAATAAATACTGGATTCAAAGTTTGACGTAAACTTTTGTACAAAGTGCTACAAACATATGCGTTGCTAGGGCAACGCGTATTGAACGCGTCAACAATGGCCCCGGCCAGTAGTTAATTTTAATTGTACAAATATTTTTATTAGTGTACCCAATTTGGTTGAACAAACTGCGGCGTTACATATTGTCATCCTTGAATTAATACGATACGGAGAGAAGAGTCACTAAAACTTTCTTTTTGATAAAGAAATTGTGGAATTAAAAAACAATAATATCTACGAACTTTACTAGTTTATTGAAAAAAATATATTATATTTATATTTATAATATCTATAGATATAATAAAAATATAAGTGATCGCTGTCTGTATATAAAAAAATATATTGGTAACATTAATCAATATAATTAAACCTAAAACAATGATTTTTAAAATGTGTGAGTTTAGGAGTTATGTCTATTGGATTTTGGCATACCTCCTCTCAGGGTATGTCTACCCTGCTATGTGGTATAAAAAGACCTAGTGTCAAGATATTCCGTACTGCGCTTTCCACCAAATTCGAGACATTGCGTGTTGAGTGGTGTAACTCAACGCCGCATTTTGTCTTACCAGAGTGAGAAAATGGTAATAATTAAAATAAAATCTCGTCTCGAGTGGGGATCGAACCCACAACCGATCGCGTTTACAGTCAGACGCTGCCACACTGCGCTACGACCGGCATTTACTAATTGTATTGTAATATATATATTGTAATTTAGTATAAATAGTTTTAGGGAAATGATTTTTTGTAACAGTGTTCTGGCTTCACCGCTTTCATATGAAGCCAGAATATTTTATAGACTAGCTATATTGCGATTTAAATCATATTTAAGAGTTTTTCCTTTTGTTAAAATTACCAAAAGGTCATATTCGCATTAGCGACAAAGACCTTTTAATGGGGAAAAATAAGTTTTAATAGATCGTTTATTACTAAGTCAATATATAAACACTGTAATAAAAAAAACAGATAATTAATTTAATCAATTTACGGGTAGTCCCAAACAACTGCATTACAGTACACACAAGATATCGACACATTATTTTTAAATGGTAATTATCCAAGGAGCGTTTATTATTTAATACTGATTAAATTTGTTTTTTTTTTATCTTTACGCCATTTTCGCATATTTGCAGAGTAAATAGAGTTATTATATTTATAATTATTTTCATTTCTTTGTTCGGGTAAGACAAAGCGAGGCGTTGAGTTCCGCCACTCAACACCAAATGTCTTAAATTCGGAACAAAACTTCTAATACTGCTTGAGATATCCCAAAATGTAACAATCGGGAATCGAAAGCCACCTTGCGTATGGAATGGCAGAATTCAACGCCGCAGCTTCGTCTTATCAAAGCGACAAAGTGAAAATAATTCAAATATAATCAATCCCCCGAGTGAGATCGAATCCACAACCGATCGCGTTTACAGTCAGAGGCTGTCACATTGCGCCACAACCGGCCTCATATAAAAGTTATTCTATATAAAATTATACGTGTTTATAAAGAAGTTTCTCAATGTAGACAATAATTTAATACAAAGTTACGCGCCTAGCAACGCGGCTAGACCAATTCGAGCCCAGATAAATTTTAATGTCCCCCGTCTGAGACCTGACCTTTACTCACGCAAGGACTTGAGGAAGGTCGGAGGAGGGCGGCGTCCCTCCGAGGGTGACGACAGGGGAATTTTATATTATAACCTCGAAACGCCCTTAAAAACCAGTTTACGAATCGTCCGCCATCTTGTGTCTACTTTTAAACAGAGGTCATTATACGTTGCGAATTTACATCGTGCTTTTTTGGCAAACCATGCATTTTATATCTTACTTTTTATTTGTTTTATTTATTTATTTATTCTTAATGTATTTAATTTTTTATTATTTATTTATTTATTTTTTATTTATTTATATTATTTTATTTTTTCTTATTATTTATTTATTTATTCTTAATGTATTTATTTTTTTTGTCTCTTGGCCGTATTACCTTCAATCGTTGCTTACAAAAAAATAATAGCTGATAAAAAATATATATAATTGGCGCTCATTTAAACGGTTATGTATTTCCGCGTGGCGATGGAGTTTAATCTTTTGATTTAAATTAAAAAACAATTTACGGTTTGTTTGAGTTTTATCAATGTTAATAACTGAGTTGAAATTATAAGGAGGAAGACATAAATGCCAACATTTGAAAAAAAAACATTTATTGAAGAATTCTGAGTAATGCAAAAAGTAAAAAAAAACTTATAATAATAAACCTATAATAATATGTATATATTTACAAAAGGATAAAAAGGTAAAAAATAAATATATTAAAAAAAAACGTCTCCGAATTCCCGTTATAAGCCCTATTCGTACACATATATAATTGTAATTATGCATATATAAATATCCAGTACATTTTGATCTCCCCTAGTCTCAGACTTGCCTCTTTAAAAGATCAATGCTTCACCCCTCAGACTATAATTTTAATTTGTGTGTATTTTAATACTAGTATATATTTTATTGCTTATAAACTACTGATCTGGAAAGAAATGGCCGATAAGTGTACTTTATTGAAACTAATTGGTGTTTTAATAGAATGTTAAGAATTTTATAGCTTATCTAAAAAATTAGTTTAAGATTATATACATAGAAGTCGTGTGTTGGTAAGCGGAACTTAACGCTGCACTTTGTTTCATATAAAAATTGTAAATATTACTAACAGAGTGAATAATAACAAGAATTAAAATTTAAATTTGCCATATAGATTCTAACGTCAGCATTTTCAGGACTGTAGTAAGTCCGAATTGTATCGCATATAAGAAAGATCGACGTTCCGAAGATAGACATTATGTTAAAGTTTATAATGCTTTTTTTGAAAGCAAATAAAGTTATCTATTGATAAACAGATTAATAATATATACACAAATAAATAGAATTGGAGTATCTGTCTGTAATATTAAGATAAAGATATATCAGAATATGATTTTTTTTAATTTTTCATCTATCTGTCTGTCGGTTTATTCAGGTTTGTTATCTGTGGAACTTTTTCCAGCCTAAGCCATCAGCTACGTTAAATTCCACGCGGATATACGTAGATACCTTACGTTTTTATATACATACACAAATAACCTTAAAATATTTCTAATAGATAATCAATTTAAAATATTGCAGACAACATCGCTTACAAAAGTTTACCTAAAATCGGCTGTATAATTAATTAAGGCTTCAAACATACTATTAAGTAGTTGAGAATGTTTTGATTAATGAAGCTACCGGCGCTCGACCAATTAAGATTTTATGGCATTTAAATTCTTAGACGTATCTTATGGTATGCTACAACTTAAGTCTTTGATATTTAAAAAAAATAATGTCATAATTATCTGTCAAAAATGTTTTCTATTTTTTTTTATATATATTAAGTATTTTTTTTCAGGCAATTTTTCGCAACGGAAAAGATAGTGTCATGACACTCGTTGGTTATATATACTTATAACTTTAATTGTATTCTCAAAATATAAAATAATAAATTAAAAAGATTACTGTATTTATTAAAAAAAACGTTTTGACATTGAGCAGTTCTACTGTACCATTATAATCTCTAATAAATAATATGTATAATAAATAAATATATAATATGTGGTTTCACGCTTTATCCCGCACAGCAGGATAGTCAGAGACAACCTAGTGTCAAGACACTATTGACTTTTTCACTGCTTTTCGCCATAAAGGGAGACATTGCATTCAACGCCACGCTTTGTCTTTTCAAAACAAAGGAATGTATATAAATCTTAAAAATCCACCAGACTTACTTCCATATTTAATACTAATACTAATAAAACCAATCGGATAACACCGATTTGCTTTAATTTTTTTTTCATCTCCTCGCTTTATCCGGCATATAAAAATAAACAATCATTCCCTCGAGCGGCGATTAAACTCGATACTATCCCACGACGATCTTAAACAAGGAAAGCAGCGTCACCCTTTATCCTACCCAGCCGGATAGCCATAGACAACAGGAAGTAAGCAGTAGTGTCAAGACACTCCGTTAGCTGCTATCCACCCGAAATCAAGACATTACGTGTTGCTAGAGAACTCAACGTCCAGCTTTGTCTCAGAATGAAATGGAAAAAAAATCATTTCTCCGTATGAGAATTGAACCCATAACCAATTTACAGTCAACATATATGTCCTGATATGATATACAGTATGACACAGTCGGTAATTATTATGAAGTAAATAATATATTATGTTATATACGCTTCCTGTTCGCGCCGAATTGAAGACATTGCGTGTTGAGGGGCGGAACACAACGCCGTGCTATGACTTGCCATGGCGAGGGAATAATTCTAAATATAACAATTTCCTCATACAAGATTCGAAACCTAAACCAAGAAATGTAATAAATTACTTAATCGGTATAAATAATAACATAATATTGTAGTTTGCGTTGGTATTTGCCTTTTTATATGATTTTTTTAAAGGTTAGGTTTTTTTTAAATACTGTTGTAATTCTTGAACATAATGCTATATAATATACTCTTAAGTACAAAGGTTTTAAATATAGTGAATTTAACGTTTACGCGTTATATATATATATATATATATATATATATATATATATATATCCTGTTTTTCAAATTTATATGGATTTATTATATAACTTTCTGACTACCCCGCCAGTATAGTATAAATTAAGCGTGTAGCAAAAAAAACAAATGAAACGGTAGAAAAATATATTTTTAAATTTTAAAATAAATAAAACAGAAATTACTTAAATCTCCCTAACAAATAAACGTAAAGAAACTTCTTAAGGCATTTTCAGACTAAACGCGAAACAGTTCTCGCGCTTTGTACATAATAATGTATGCAATTTATTATTTGATAAAAAAGTTATCATTTCTATATAAGAAGATAGGCGCTTATGTCATAATTATACTTTTAATATTTGATAATAATATTTATTATCTGTGTTTATTGTTTTATTAAAAAAATATAGATTTGATTAAAAAAATATAGATATTAATTAAAAAAATATAGATTTTAATTAAAAAAATATAGATTTTTGATTTTGACATATTTTTTTTTTCATTTTAGTCTTACATGGAAAATTCATACAATTTTCAACCGGTAGTTGGTATTTAGTACTATTTGTATGATATATTAGAGGACACACTTAGTTTCAAGACTAATAATATTTCTATATGAGTAGCAATTGTAGACTATTTGTTTGTTTTCAATTCTTTTTTTTCTCAACTTATGCGTAATATTTGACGGAACTCAACGCCGCAATTAAGGTGTGTCATAAAAATTGCTCGGGTGAGATTTTTTAAGTTCACGTTTTTATACATATATTCATTAACTGTGTAAAAATTGAACCCACACCCAACTACGTATACAGTCAAACACTGCCCCACTGCGCCATGACCGGCTTCTTTAATACTTATATTATATATAAATTTATATTATATATAAATTTATATTGTATATAAATTTGTATCTTGTCTGTTTGTACGTCGTACTTGGTATTTTAACTAAAAAGGTAAATATAAAAAAGTATTGATAACTACATTCTCTCTTGGCGCAATTTAAATTCGTGACGTCATTGTGCGTCGCCATACTTATCTTTTTATTTAGGAAAATTACACAAAATGTTTATAAAATATAAGCCTATATTTTATTCTGATGTATAACCTACAACTATATTACTGTAAAGTTTCATATAAATAGGTGCATTGCGTGTTAATTAATTTAAATACAATAAATCCCCCGAACCAGAATCAAACCCATGACCAGTGAGACCGTGTACCACTGTGCCAACATGCCACAAAAAAACATATCTAAAAAAATTATTTGATCACTCAAAGATAGTAATTAATTATAATAAAATTTTAATTCTACTGTACTGTGTTCGGTTAGCGTGACCTTTGGCCTATTCCAAGCGTTTAACCGTTTACGCCTATTAAAAGATATTAAATGTATATTAAAAGATATTATTTTAAATGAAACTATTTTAAACGGATTCATCGCGTATATTTTGGTATTCGAACATACATTTTTGAAAACCTGACGTTTCGAACACTTTACAGTAAACAGTCTGTGGTCACAGGTATATATAGGTAAAACAGTTTCATTTAAAATGTCTAAAGATCTTATTATGAACAAATTATTATAAACATCTGTTAGAAGAGGTTATATTATTCTTATTTTAAATTTATATATAAAACTATATACATACAGAACAAATTCAGTCTGCAGACAGGAAGTAGCCAGTGTCAAAACACTCCGTACTTCGTTTTCCACCGAATTCGAGACATTGCATGTTGAGCTTTGTCTTAACAGAGAAAATGAAAATAATTTAAACATAATCATTCTCTCGAGTGTTCCTGGATTTCGGATTTTGGAACAAATCGACGATAAGAAATTTCTTAGACATCCATGATTCATGATTATTACAAAGATATATGTAAATAAATTAAAGGCGTATTTGAAAATTTAAACGATACTATCAAATTAGAGAAAAAAAATATAAAAAAATTAACATATTAAGTAATATTTTCTAACTAAATATACACAATTGATCCGTTCAAAATAATTTCATTTAAAATGTTTAAAAATTGCGAAAATCAAACTTTAAAAAAGACACTTTACAGTTACTCCATGGTCATGAGAAGACACGATTCTACGCAAAATGTATACTCAAATACCAAAAAGACCGTTTAAAATAATCTCTTTTAAAATTTCCTTTACAATACTAAAGATTATTCATTAATCATTCGTTAATGCAACATATAATGAAACATGATAATTATTATGAAAACATCGGCGAGGTGAGGATGATTCATATAAATTATATACAATACGTAAATTATATCGTTATTTGATATAAGGCTGAGATAATTGATATTTAATTAGACTGTGTTCATATTATTTATAGCATAGCAGGGTAGACAGAAAGTACATAGTGTCAAGACACTCCGTACTTCGTGTTCCACTGAATTCGAGACATTGCGTGTTGAGTGGTGGAAATCAACGCCACACTTTATTTTACTAGAGCGAGGAAGTGAATATAATTTAAATAGAATGATTCCCCCAAGTGGAGATTGAACCCACAAACGATCGCGTTTACAGTCAAACGCTGTCACACTGCGCCACAACTGGCATTTTAAATATAATTTATAATTTTAGTTAAAGGCCGTAATGGTGTAGTTAAAGTAAGCCTAATTGAACAAGTCTACTACAGCCAAGCGCACTCCGAAAAATAATATTTTTGTCCAAGTAAAAGTTTTTATGGGACCAAGAACTGAAAGAATGTCTAAAATCAACTCTAAATGGCTTGCCACGCCATTCTTGGTCATTTAAAATTTCTTTTTCTTTTAGCTTCATATCAGGGTATTATCCCGCATATCAGGGTAGAAAGTACCTAGTGTCAAGACACTCTGTACTTCGCTTTCCACCGAAGTCGAGACATTACGTGTTAAGTGGTGGAACTCAACACTGCGCTTTGTCTTTACCAGAGCGAGGAAGTGAAAATAATATAATAATAATATAATATATAATATAATTGCTTCCCCAAGTGGGGATCGAACCCACAACCGATCGCGTTTACAGTCAGACGCTGTCACACTGCGCCACGACCGACCTTTATTAAATATAGTATAATATAATAATAAAATAAAGAAAATATATGAAAAAGCTAAGAAATTGTTAACCTATTAAATGGTTTCCCTTGTAATAAGAATGTTGTAGAAATTGAGAGGTCTGTAAAAGTAATGCGAATCTTTTATAATAATCTTTAATATCTGTTTTTCAACTCGCAGATTGATAGTACTTAACACTAAGTCACCTTTATACTCCGCTTTCCGCTGAATATTACTTGTTGAGTTGCGGAACTCAACGCAGCAGTTTGTCTTATCAAAGCGAGGAAATAATTTAAATACATATAATCATTCCTTCGAGTGGTAATCGAACCCAAAACCGATCGCGCTTACAGTCGGACGCACTCCCGCTATGCCACGATTGGCTTCGATCTATCGTTGATATAAATATATATATATATATATTATTTGTAAGCATTTTTAAGATAGTTTATTTACAAAGTTCAGTGTAATTTAAAAATTAAAAAAAAAACAATTCACTCATATACGTTAATCAGAACGAAATCCAACGAATTCGTAGTTGATGAACAAAAAAAAATTAAAAAAGAAACAACAATTCGCCGAAATATAATTCCACACATATAAATATTCTTTGACAGTATCACCGCTATCGTACATTTAAAAAGTTAATTCGAAATAATTGGCACACCGACTATCGCTGGCAACATTTATAAAAAAAAAATGTTATCTTTACGGCGATTCAATAAGGTAAGTGAACGATTTAAATGTCCAATTTAAAAATGCCACTAAGAAGTGTGGCGGGAAAACGGCCTAAAAAATTGATATCCGAAAGCATTTTACCGTTTCGTCTAATAACAAATTCCAATAACTTTACAATGAGATATAAAAAATTAAATAAAGGTAGGTAGTTACAAATAATACTTAAGTTGATAAAAAAAATACTCCAAAACACTTATATTGCAGGAAATATCGCTCCAAAAAACTTTATAATCTAAGAAATACATATTATTATATATCGGGCATAGACACAAAAAGTTTTCGTGTGGTCCGAAAACCGGAATTTCCTTTGAACCTGGTGCTAAATGCTAATTCAAGTTCGCGAATTCCTCGAAGCATTTTGAAGAGCGATTCTTGGTATTCCATCGTTAAGGTCCACAGCAAGGTCGATATCTAAGGCCGATATTGGAAATCTAAACGCAAATAGCCGTTCACTGAGTGTGACTCAACGTGGTGTTGCTAATGCATTGACACTGGGACCTACGAATGGAAACAAGACGGACAATTTCAAGTGATTTTATTGCTTAGCTCGCCCCAAGTTACAAAAATAACGCGAAGTCACGGCTCTGGCATTCAAAAACAAAGATAAGTGCTCGAGACGGCTTTGTTAGACAAAATATTTATATGAATGTCATTAAATGAACGAGTTTGAAACGTTTTTTCGAGGTTAGTCATAAATGATACTAATTAAATACAAATAACATATCTAATAAGACAATATGCAGTTTAGGAAGCTCGATGAGCCTTCCCATGAATATTGTGTTCGACCATTCGACTGGAAACGCACATAAATCAATGTGTCAATAGCCATTTGTTTCTGCCACAATTTCTCTTCGATTTGAAATCTAACGCGAGGAATTCTTGGACAATTAGACGCATTCCTGTGAGTCATCCAGTCGCGACGACTTGGACTTTTATTAGTTGTTTGCAGCGAGCGCGTCAGTCATATTTAAACTTGACTTTACCTACAGGGCATAAGGTTTCGATTGATCGGAGTTCGCGTTCAAGTTATCGGTGCAAAACGACGCAACATGCGGGGAAACTTGCATTGCATTATTAAAAAGTATCAAGTCGTTAGCGTTAATTAAATAACATCAACACCGAGGTGGCGCGTGCGAGGCTCGCTGGGCATGTAAAAACTACTACTAAGATACTAATCGATTTACACTCGTTTTTATAAATAGCATTGTTCTTGAACCTTCTCCTGGTATCTCGACGTGACCGGGGGGGCGGCGTCGCGGCCGCAACCGTCTAGTCTAGACGCGCTGAATACCTCGAGCCTCGAACATTTCGGATTTCACTTTTAAAGGGCCTTCGAGCCGCCGAAAACCGCAATCACAGCGCACACGTACAACAGTGTAAAGGCCCGCGACAGCGGACAGGAAAACGGCGCCGACGGCCGGAGCCGACGAAAAATAAGAAACCAGTTTGAACCGCCTTTGTTCAGCTTTTTGGCAGGAGTTAGACAACGTGGTGGCGAGTGCGGATCGGAAGCTCCAGGGTGCATCGAGGAGGGGTCCTGCGCCCGCGGGGGGTCATCAACCGGCGCGACCAGCGCGTGACTCACCGCGCCGCACTCTTTGTCTCGCCCACGGCTTACCTTCGGCACTCCGACCTCGCCGTCGTCGCCACGTGCTCCCGCAGCTTCCCACTCTCTGCTCTCCTTCGCGTCGCGCTGTCTCTCCTAACTCCAATTGCCGAGTGGTTTCCGACGAAAACCGCCGACACGGTAAGTGTACTCCAACAAGCGCCTGGAACCATTATCACCAGAGCACCTGATGAAGTACAATGGGCGTGCGGCGGCACCGTGCTCCCCTGCAGGACTCCGATGGCGATCCGAGCGGAGGCCCCGCGCGCTACTTCAGGTACCTGACTTGCTGAACAGCCCCGGCGCCGGAGTAGCGCGCGACGCCGCCCGCTCTCGATGCCCGATGACAGCCACTACGACGAGGTATGAGGCACAGCTATAAGAGGCGTACATCCACGACGGAGTGCGCGGCTCGACTGCACCTCTGTCTCGGTCGCGGTGGCGGCGGCCCCGCGCTCCCTCTGCCCGCCTCCGCGCCCCTCGCCCCGCCCGCCCCTGCACGCGCCCGCGCCCCGCCCCCCGCGCGCCGCCAGACGTCAGCTGACCGCTGCACCGGCCCTGACATTGGCGCGCCCGCCCCCCCCGCCCCCCCCCGGCCCCCCCCCCCCCCCGCGCCCCCCCCGCCCCCCACCGCCGCGAGGTCGCTGACCCCACCCGCGGAAGCCTCCTCGCGAATCTGGCGCCCCCCCCACATCCCCGCCACCGTCTCCCCGCCGCCTCGACACGTCGCGGTGACATTCACCAACTTCGGACGTTGAATGATTGTAAACTTGCGTGTTCTCGCCCTCTCCTGGCGCTCCTTACTGCTCGCCGCCTGCCGCCTACTGCTTGGTCCGGCCTCACTGCACTTCTGCCAACATAAAAATACTCTTTATAAAATAGACGTATAAAAGCATTTTGGAAGTCATCCATTATTATCGATATATCTGTATTGTCTATCTGTATCGACTTCCGCCAGATAAGACAGTTTTTCATTTATTATGTTACCCAAATATAACTTTAACTATTACAATTATTTTTTGTTCTATAATTTGACAACAGCACGTGAAGATCTAGTTCTTTTCAGTCTAGGTCTGCCCTAGGAAGTAGATAGACTATCTCATTTTATGTAAAAATAAACAGTATGGTTTTATCCCCCTACTGCAGTGTGGTCAGAGACAACGTAGTGTCAAGACACTCCGTTAACTACTTTCAAGCTGAAATTCAACGCCCCACTTAGTCATACTAAAGCAAAAAATAATAATAAATTTCAAAAAGAACCATTCCCTTAGTGGGAATCGAACTCACAACCAATCGCGGTTACAGTCAGACGCCGTCTCACTGCGTCACATTGGCCTCATTAGATATTATTCTAAATACAATTTCAATAATTTTTAATTTACACAAATAAAGTTAACTTTACCCAAGACTCTAGGTAGACTCTAGGTAGACTCTAGGTAGAGCTCGGGAACTTTCTACCGACCATACATGACAAATATAACAAAATCATAGAAATATGATAATTTGGATGTTTATAACACAACGAAGTCGAGTTGCAAGATATGCCACTAACTAACGCGTGATTCATCAGTTCATACTGCAGACGACTCGTGCTTGGAGCAATGTGCTTGCGCTTTGGAAGTGAACGTATTTTATAGTTTGAATAGGGCTTTGACTTTATAAATATTCTAAATATATACTTTTAAATTTTGATTATTATTTTCTTTCTTTGATATTTTCAAAATGAAATCTTAAGAGAGATAATCACTCCATTCTCCATCATACTTTTGGTTGTAATATGGTTTTTAAGATTGCAATCACACTCAACGGATTTATGAATTACGTACATTTGTATATAAGTGACGTAACGTATTCACGTTATACAACTCGGCGTTGAGACACTCCGCTCTCTACATTACACTATAAATCAAGACACCGTTTGCTAGGTGCTGTAAGCGGAACACATCACCTTGCTTGGTCCTTCCAAAGCGGAGAGATTAAATATATATTTGTTTTTATTGCAGCTTCACGCTTTTATCTCGCATAGCAGAGTGGACAAGATGTTACTAGTGTCAAGACACTCTGTACGCCGCTTTCTGCCGAATTGGAGATATTTTATGTTTAGTGGCGGAACTCAATGCTGTCCATTTTGTTAACAAAGCAAAGAAATATTTACTATTTTTAAAGTGTTATTCCACACTTAGGATTAGAAAACATTTTTGAAAAAACGTATAAAAGTTTTAACGCAGCGGGATTCGAACCCGCGCCTCTTGGATACCGTTCAAGCGCTCAGACCGCTAAGCCATGCGTTCTACTACCAGCTGCGTTGAATTTTTCAAAAATGTTTTGTAAAGCAAAGAAGTGTAAATAATTTAAATATAATCCTTCTCTCGAGCGGGAACAGACACTATAATCGATCGCGTTTACAGTCAAACGTTGTCCCACTGAACGAGGGGCGTTATAAATATAATCATTCCCCCAAATGGAAATTGAACCCGCAACCAATCTCATCAATCAGACGATGTCCCACTGCGCACAGTTGTCACGACATAAGCGTATGTATGTATTTAGTGCGTTATCTTATCAATATGACGCTCGGTCACCTCCCACCGGTGTCGCAGTTACGTCACTAGCAAATATGGCAGTAGTGTAATGTACCCTTGATAACACGTTTCGTATTCAATATGTTCAAGACATAAATTTGTTGACAACTTGCTTATAAATATAATTTTTCTTGCTTATAAATATTATAAATTCATTGAATTATGTGCCAATTTAAAATATTAAATTTAACATTGTTGCTTCACGCGTTTACCCGCATAACAGGGTAGACAGGAAGTAACTAGTATCAAGACACTCCGTAATCCGTTTCCCGCCGAATAGAGACATTGCGTCTTGAGTGGCGGAACTCAACGCCGGCGCTTCGTCTTACATGAACGAGAAAATGACAATAATTTAATTAGAATCATTCCCTCTGTGCCACAACCGACTTCTATTTTAAATATTTTATTAAGGAAAGTATATTATTCTTTGCAAGAAAAAGTCAGTATAGCGTGGAGTTAAGTGCAGAAGGCTAATCACATTTGTAAACCAATTGTAAAATAACATATAAAAAGTGACACTTTTGAGTTTCTCGCCAGTTTTTTTATTTCGTTTCTCAGCCTTGAGGTTGAGAGCTGCCGAGCTGGTGGAGCTTCTAATGGGACTGACAATATTGAAACTTTTATATTAATTGACGATTAAGAATGTTTTCTAATACTAAGTGTGGAATAAAACTTTAAAAATAGTAAAATATTAAAATAAAATAGCAATCTCTCTTGTTAAACGATCATTTCTTAATAATCCTTAAGTAGTAGAAATTTGTAAAAATCTCTCTACAGAGATACTAACAACATAAGTAAGTTGTAACAAACGTGTAAGAATTGCGACGCATTTGGTAGTAGAACGCATGGCTTAGCGGTCAGAGCACTTGGACGATTTCCAAGAGGTGCAAGTTCAAATCCCGCTACGTTCAAATACTAGACGATAACTTGTATTTATAATAATATTGATTGTTAACCCGATCTGGTTCTACACTTATGCGAGGTTATGTTACGCCACCCATTGTTGCTACATCATTGTTGCTAAATCATAATCTTTATATACCTCTATAATATTTATGCCTACTCTCAAAACGAAATGGTTTATTCTAAGCTTACCGCTTTTCCTACATCGAAGAATAGAGAGAAGAGAAGAGAATAGAGTGTAGGAACTTAACATCGCGCTATATATAACTGAAATGAAAATAATTTAAGAATAATTATGTATATATATCACAATAATTAAGTATAATTTTTAATATTATTTTAATAAAATTATTTTTAGTTTTATCAAAGTACATATGCTTTCATGAATAACTATATTTAGGTTTTTTTTTATAATTTTTTTTGAGGAATTCCTTTACAAATATCCGCCTGATTGGAGACTAGCGGCGGGTTATATGGAATTTGACCGTGAACCATCATCAGAAGCTATTTCCGCATTTTTAAACGGATTAATCGTGTATATTTTGATATATATATATCAAATTGGCATTAACGAGTTGCAGTCGTACTAAAAAGACCATATAATAAACGTACAAAATACAAAGAAATATTATCCATAATATAATAATAATGATTTATATAGGCGCGGATAATGAGTGGCGCGATGGCACTCAATTATGCAAATAAATCACCATTCGTACTTCTGCGAACATGTCCCCATTTCCCCGTCTCGATTGATAATAGACAATTTGCAGTCAGACCTTATTTTATGACTTAATAATAAGTCTTTCAGTTTATTTAATGTTTTTTTTTAGCTTTACGCTTTTACCCCACATAGTAGGGCCGAATTGCGTGTTGAGTGGCGAAATTCAACGCCGTACTTTGTCTACCAGAGCGAGGAAGTGTGATAATTTGAATATAATCACTCTCCAGAGTGGGAATCGAACCCACAACTCATCATGTTTAGAGTCCGACGCCGTCCCAATGCATTACGGCCGGCCTCAATTGATTATATTAATATTGTATTTATTATTAAGGCCATCCTATAGCAGTGGCGTAAGTGGAGTGTAAACGCAATCGGTAGTGGATTCGATCATTGTTCGAGGGAATATTTCTATTTATATTAATAATTTCGAGGTAAGCTAGTCTCGATTTAAAACTTATCTGAATTCATACAAATTCGAATTCATACATTCATACAAAGACTCACTGACACCTAAGGCCATCTTGATTTCGTTAAGATCGATTCACACTATCAGTAAATTCACAATTTCGGCACAGTACTGAGATAATTATTCTTTCATACATAATTATTTATTGAACGTATCCCAGTCAGTGTCGGTATAGACAGTGTTCTCAGTGATATAAGTAATTTAAACAAAACGAAATATGTATATATTGAAATATAATCGTGCAGTACACATAGAAGAAGCCGCAAACTAACCACTAGGTTGTTATAAAGGCGGCGTTCAGATCCGCCATTCGGCACACCTCAACACTAGGCTCGCTTTATCTAATTATGTGGAAAAATACGTGAAATTACGATAATCTTAGATACAGTTCAATGTTCTTTGTTTAAAGTTGATATTTAATGGGAGGAGCGCTCTCTTTAACACGCTTTAATTGGCAGTCTTATGTAAATTATAATAATATATAAGAAACCATCGTGGCACAGTGGATCAGCGTCTGGCTGTCTACGCGATTGGTTGTGGATTCGATAGCTTCCCTTCTATAATGCAGTAAGATCCTATTGAGTACACAATATCTCGATTCTGGATGAAAAACAGGCAACGGAGTGTCTAGACATTAGGTTGTTTCTGTTATTTTGATAAACTACTTCATCATATTGAGTAGAAATTCGCATTCTCGTTAAGATCCGCTGGCAACACAATAGGTTCAATAAACAAGTCTGATAACCTTCCCAAGTCGACCAAGTTGACAAGTTTCTTTGAATTTTATATGTGTTTTTTTATGAGAAAAGATTGCAAACAAACAGAAGGGTTACCTGATGGTAGGCCACCTTCGCCTTTGGCCCTCTACCTTCGCCCATGGACATGCACAGCAGATGAAAGTGAGAGGAGATACTGTAGTGGTCTCGGCACTAGGTGCTTCCTGTCTACCCTGTTATGTGAGATAAAAGTATGATGCTAAAAAAATAAAAATAAATTCTTGCGTTGAATCTTTGGATGGAAGTCAATTAAAGTGTATAAATATACATATAATAAAACAGGACTTCCCGAAATGTTGGGTTAAGCTAGTAAGGTATATTACTGAAAAGTTTCATCAAAATGTGCTTAGTTTTATCAAAATTTAACATTTATTATGTTAGTATTATAAAATAATTGTTACAATATATATGTACATAATATATGGCATTTACTTATAACGACTTGAAATTGTACTCCCAATAATTACACTTTTCTTAAACGAATTCATATAAAAACGTAGTTTTAGAATAATTAAGATAAAATACATATATATTCAAGACTATATATAGTGAACTGGTTTTAATAATCTAGGTGACAAGTGACTGACTTGGAAATATATATATATATATATATATATATATATATATATATATATACGCGATATAAACGCGATCGGTAGTGGGCTCAATCTTCACTCGAGGCAATGATTATATTCAGATTATTTTCATTTCCTCGCTCTGGTAAGACAACACGCTGCGTTGAGTTCCGACAAACTTCTCAACATAAATCGAAATACGGAGTGTCACTAAACAAGGTATTTCCTGTCACCCTGCTATGCTAATCGTGAAGCTAAACAAATGTTTATATATAAATATATATCTAAGACTGAGCGTCTTTGCCCTTTAACCCTCAAACCGGAGGTCATCCCGCCCTTGCATTGTCTGGAATGTGAGAGCGACCCGAACGAATGTTCACCCCGGGCTTATTTGATAAGCCTATGATTAGTTTACTGTCTCAATGACTAATGTGTTTGAAGAACTTTTAAATAATTACTTTTTTTCTTGTTTTTTTAGCTTCACGCTTTTATCCCGCATAGCAGGGTAGACAGACAGTACCTAGTGTCAACACACTCTGTACTTTGCTTTCCGCGGTATTGAGTGGCGCAACTCAGTCAGACGCTGTCTCACTGCGTCACCACGGGCCTCAAATTTTTATTACAATGAAAAGAAAAGATAATATCTTTATTTACTTAAATGACGCCGAGGCCAGGTTCAACGTCACTGATGAACGAGCAGTGTGTGTACATTGTATGAGGAGGTTATTGTAATTTTTTAATTATTATTAATTTTATTTATCTGTATCTAAGAGGCCGATCGTGGCGCAGTGGGACGTCTGATTGTAAACGCAACCGGTTGCGGGTTCGATTACCACTCGGTCGAATAATTATACTTAAATTATTTTCCTTTTTTTCGCTCTGGTAAGACAAAACGCGGCGTTAAGTTCCGCCGCTCAACACAATGCCTCAAATTCGGGTGAATGCGTAGTACGAAGACACTTCGTTGACTGCTTCGAGTACTGAACTCAACGCGATTTGTCTTACAAGAACGGAGAAATGAAAATAAATTTCAAATTTTCTCTTTTCCCAGAATGGGAATCGAACTTAGGAATCGCATATACAGGCAGACACTACACCACTGCGCCACTATGTTAAAATAATATTATTCGAATAAAATAAATATTTACTTATTTCTGTATTATTTAAATTATATCACCGTGAGGTAGTGGGAACTCGAACGGTAAACGTGATTAGTTGTAGATTCGATTACCACTCATAGGATGCTAAAGTTTTAAATTGTATCTATTTTTTATTTTGGTAAGACAAAGCTCGGCGTTAAGTTACGCCGCTCAAAACACTTAATTTCGATTTGTCCCATAAATGGAGAACCAACTTTTTTAACAATAGTTATCTCTGTCTACCCTTGTTATACGGTAAAAAGCATATAGCTGGACAAACAGAAAAAAATATCAACGCTTGAGTACAAACAAATATATGTATATAATGATTTTGAGTTTAAATTTATTATATAGATAAAAAAAAACGGAGCTCGTTAAAATGCCGCAACACTTTCGTTCTTTACCATGTTTGAAAATTAAAAAAAATAAGCCCCACTTAAAGGCGAAAACTGCTTAATTACATGTTAATAAATTGTTTGCTTAGTGATGTAATCAAATTGGTCGGTTCTTTGATACTGGTGACGTGATAAACTGTAAACGAGTGACATGTGTCATTGAGTGTTGGGAAATAATTATGAAAACCGCTTGGTGTTTACTTTACTAAAAGTACGGTAAATTTAGTTAAATATATAGAAATCACATGAGGCTGGTCGCAGTGGTCGCGATCAGTTCTCGGCTCGATTCCCATTCGGGGGAATGATTATATATAAAATGTAATGTCATTTCTCCGCTGAATATAATATCATTCCTCTAGTAGGAATCGAACCCATAACCAATTGCTGATCCACTGCGCTAAATACCACAGAAAAAGAGGCCAGTCGTAGTACAGTGAGACAGTGACAATAATAGCAATTAGTTGTGGGTTCAATTCTCACTCGGAGGAGTGTCATTTCTTTGCTCTAGTTAGAGAAAACGCGGTGTCGAGGTCACCACTCGACACGCAATATATCGATTTCTTGCGGTAAACAATCAACGGAGTGTCTTGACACTAGGTACTTTCAGTCTACCCTGTTATACGGTGGAAAGCGTACAAAAATCTTATAATTTATATATATATATATATATATATATATATATATATATATATATATATATATATATATATATATATATATATATATATATATATATATCACTTAACAGCTTGTATTCGTACACATGTCTCTGCCACATGTGGATTTATTTTAGTAGTCAGAATTTTTTTTTGGCTGCGCTAATTACAGAATTATCAATGTAACTTTAATTAACTTGATTTCCATTTTAGCGTAAGCCCGTGATACTCCTTTGAAGGTCTACTTTGAAAAATTATTTTTTTTTAATTCAACGTGTTTTGATAATGTATTAAATACTTATTTAATCAATTTTGGTGACTTGTTTTTAATGATTTCGATTTTCTATTAATATTATATCGATTAATAGATAAAAAACGGATTTTTTTTAAATTTTTATCTATTAATATTATTTATAATTTATATAATTTCGATATTTATAAATTTAAAATGGTACGTTTCATGAAATATTGTTATTTTTTGTAATAGGTACGTTGTGTTCACTTCGTTGATCAGTTTCAAAACGTGTACATGTGTCCGGATCTAATGTCAAAACAATATTTGTGTAGTGTAATTTGATATTCTTGTCAAGATATATAGCGAGCGGGAATCGAAATGATAACTATCGATATATAGTCAATCTATACAAAAGATGCATATAGTTAAATGAGGAGGCGATTGTAGGTTCCATTCCCACTCGTGGGAGTGATTATAATTTCCATTTCCTCGTTCTGGTAAAATGAAGCGCGGAAATCGGAGTATGGAGTTTCTTGACGCTAGGTACTTCCTGTGTACCCTGCTATGCGGAATAAAAGCGTGAAGCAAAAAAAAAACATTTTATCAAGTATTGCACATACAGCTGTAGATGTAATGGAGTTATATGAATAATTCATATGCGGTTTTCATTTGAAACGTCTTAATTGCTTAAATTTTGACTTATTTAGTTTATACTAAGAATTATTTAATATATTTTTTTGTTATATAATGAACATATTCTAAATGTTAAGTGGATGTATATTTAAAGAACTCTTAAGGCCTTATTATGGTTGTCGATTCGTATCCTAATAAGGGAAATAGTATAAATTGTAAACTTGCCCTTGATCTGTTTAAATATATTGTTTTTTTTTTTAATATCTATTTCAAAATTTATAATTAAATAATATTTTTATTATAGTCAATACAATACAGACACATGGTCTGTTCCTTTTATCTTTTTAAAAAATTAAAGTAGCCTAGGTTACTCCTTATTCATTAGCTATTTGCCACTCAAAGTTCCATCAAAATCGGTCCTGCCGTTCCTGAGATTAGCCGGAACAAACAGATAAAATTGTAAACAAAATATTTTGGTGTATGTATATATATTTTCATTAAATAAAGTAGTTAATTTAAAATTATAAACAGTTCCAATTTTAGTTATTTGTATAGATTAGTTTTGCAAATCTAATCTAAGTGATTATTTTATTTATTTAGATCTTGTGATTTAAAATGTCAACTAAAACTACCGAGTAATATTGCTGCCTGCCTGACTGCTGTCATCTATGCTTCTTTATTTTCCATCCCCTCACTTTAAAAAATATAACATTTTTAACAAAAATATTTTCTACATTGGTTTTAAAATATAAACATGAAATAATAACTAATACATATTAATAACTTAAGCAAAAGTTTTTCAATCCTTTCTACGAAAATTAAGCAGACGGAGGAGTATGAAATTTGGCACAGTTATAGCTAATACAGAGGAAGAAAGAGAGCGTAGAAAGTAAATATATTAATTTTTAAATAATGCGTTCAAATATATATTTATATACACACACACACACATATATATATATATATATATATATATATATATATATATATTTCACATACACTAGTATGTCAAGTGAATTTGTATTCTTAGTTTTATGTAAATTATTATTTCCATGTAAGTGATTTATGTATATAATGAAGATAAAATGTTACCTTTTTTTAGCTTGACCCTCTCCCATCCCACGTAGCAGCGCTAGACAAAGCACTCAACGCAGTGCTTTGTCTTACCAGAGCGAGAAAATAAACATAATTCCTATATAATCATTCCCTCGAGTGGGAATCGAACCCACAACCGATCGCGTTCACAATTAGACGCTGTCCCACCACGGCCTCAGAGTTATCTAAATCATTATTTGTTGCTTACTTGCTCTAGGAAATAATGTTTAAACTTTATTAGGCAGACTTTAAAAAGGCATAATAAACCTTATATAAAGACACTCCATACTGCGTCTTACGTACAAAAAAATTTGGGTTAGTGGCGGCACTAAACGCTGCTTTATGTCTTACTAAAGCTAAAAAAGAAAATTTATGTTAATTACTAAAATTAAAACAAAAAAAATATATGTTTCATTTTCAATATATTTATGAAAAAATAAAAAATATATATTTAAAATAATATTATCTACCAGAATAAGGAATTAAATGATTTATTTCAATATTTTTATCTGTCTGTTTATATTTGTTTCTATATAAAAATTATCAAGAAACTCCATTCCCCGTTTTCCAGTCGACACCAACACATTGCGTGTTGAATACCGAATACCGTAACTCAACGCCGTGATCCATTTAAAATGAATTATGACCAATTAAAATAAACAGTTACAATGAAACAGTTATGTTGAATATATAATTATATTTTCCATTGCTATTTATGTGAGTTCCGCCTATACACACCATGCTTGAGTAGACCAGGCCGATAATTCAGTGCTATATCAACCGTTCACACTTCCATATTCATATTAAATGATTATATAAAAAAATATAAAAAAACGTTATTCCTTGAAGAGCTCTCTGGTATCTTCTTTCTATTTAAAAGTACTTTATATATGTAGTTACTCATGTTAGCATCAATGGGTTATGTTTTTATTTTGCAATATGAAATTATTATAATTTATCAAATATAATTTATCAATTGTTATATTTAACGATAATATTTGCTCATTTGATTAATCTAAATTTATTTTAGTCGATTGATGTCAATTGGTAGAGCGAGGAAGTGAAAATAATTTAAATATAATCACTCCCCCGAGTGAGGATCGAACCCATAACCGATCGCGTTTACAGTCAGACGCTGTCCCACTGCGCCACGATCTGCCTCTGGGAAAAGACAAAGCGCAACGTTGAGTTCAAGTTCAACCACTTAATACGAAATGTCTCGAATTCGGTTGAAAGCGAAGTACGGAGTGTCTTGACACTAGGTACTTTCTGTCTACCCTGCTATGCGGGATAAAAGCGTGAAGTTAAAAATATATATATATATGTATTTATATATATATATATATATATATATATATATATATATATATATATATATATATATATATATATATATATATATATATATATATATATATAATTGCTGGTTTGATTAATTTTGTAAAGTATAAAATGAGTTGCATTGTAAGTATCGGGGATTCATTATTTGCACATTAGTTAGTTCAGACAACAATTATAGTGTAGAAACAAATTCCGTGCTATAAGTGTACCGTTGCGTTTATTTGCAACCTACCTAAAGAATTTTTTTTTTAGCTTCACGCTTTTATCCCGCATAGCAGGGTAGGCAGAAAGTACCTAGTATCAAGACACACCGTACTTCGCTTTCCACCGAATTCGAGACATTGCGTGTTGGGTGGTGGGACTCAACGCCGCTTTTTGTCTTTACCAGAGCGAGGAAGTGAAAATAATTTAAATATAATCGCTCCCCCGAGTGGGGATCGAACCTACAACCGATCGCGTTTACAGTCAGACGCTGTCACACTGCGCCACGGCCGGCCTCAAGAAGTCTAATACTTATAAATGAAGTTATAATTACGTAGTGGGATATCGTCTAACTGTAAACGCGATTGGCTATAGGTTCAATTCAATTGATTATGTGTAGAAGAATATTTTCATTTCACCGCTCTGGTAAAACCAAAAGGCGGCGTTGAGTTGCCCGCTCAGCACGCAATGGAGATTCCGGTGGAAAATAGTCGGCAAAGTGTCTTAAGGTTATCTCAGACTACTGTACTATGCAAGGTAAAACGTGAAGCTTTTTTTAACTACTTAAAATAATTACTTAGAACTAAGACTAGGTAATACTTAAACGTTATAAAGGGATTCGAAGCCGCGTAGCTTACTTAAACAATATCCACGAGACGCGGGTTCGAATCCCGCGGCGCTCAAATTTATTATTTTTTTAATTTACATATAAAAAGGTATTCCTACACAAAAATACTAACAATAGATTAAATTTGAAAAAAAATGTATAGAATATCTCGAATTCGGTGGAAAGCGAAGTAGGGAGTGTCTTGACACTAGATACTTTCTGTCTACCCTACTATGCGGGATAAAAGCGTGAAGCTAAAAAAATGTACAGACAAAGTCAAAGATATCAGTTAGTAATGAAACGCAAAAACCGTATTTGACACTATATTTCATAACACAGAAAACAATATGGAGTCATTTATAATTATATGTACATAGTAATTAAAAAAAATAGACATCAAAAATTAATTAAGTATAAAAAAATATTAAATAATTCAATAATTTATTTTTTATTATTACAAAATAACTGAGAGATAGTTTGAAAGAGGTTTTTATTAACCTATTTCAAGACATCTCTAGAGAATCGAATTTCAATTAAAATTATGATAAAATGAAAATAAAATATCAATGAGAAATACATACAACATTTAATATATATACAAAAAAAACAATACAATTTACCAATAATAAATAATGAATATTTTAAACTGGCAACATTCAATTCAAATTTAAATTCATCTACTTGTTATTGCTTTAATTGAAAAAAAAGTTGCCAGCTTAAAAAATAATAAAATAAAAGTATCAAGCTCATTATAAAAAAATAATAAATTAAATTAATTTATTACAAAGAAAAGAAACGCAAATTTAATTTTAATTTAACTTATAGTTATAAATGTATATTACAACATTTTTGTACAATTTTTTTTATATAATAATATATAGTTAGTCAATAATACGAAATCTAAATATTTAAAATTTATTTCCAAATCGTTTTTCTAGCGACACTAATTACTTTATCATGCAAACTTTGAAATTATTGACTAACTATAAATAATTCCTATAAATTCATAATTCTTAAAACGCATTCTATAAAAAAAAACTTTTCTAAATTTATAATTACGTGTAATTTGACATATTTACATATTTTTTTTAAATATTGAGATATTAAAAAGACATCAATCAACATCTATAATAATATATTAACAAAAAGTTATTTATAATTATTTTTTTAATTAAATATAGTTAAGTTTACATTATTATGTAAAATAAGGAATGATTTTCATTTTATAGAATATAAAAAATTAAAGTCGAGCCATGACAGTTAGAATAATGAAAAAAATATATATATATAATCAGGTATCATAAAAATATAGTAGATTATTGAATGTATAGAATAAAAATCATCATTTTATATATAGCTATTTTATTTGACAATGTGCGGCGTTGAGTTCACCACTAAGCAATGTCTCAATTTCGAGTGGGAAGCAGTCAACGGAGTGTTTTGACACTAGGTTGTCTCTGACTATCCTGCTATATGGTATAAGCCATGAAAATACCATACATAGCTCATTACATTAATTAAATTAAATGATACTTATATACAAAACGCTTTTGCTCGCATAGAAAGGTAGTTTTAGAGAACCCGGTGTCAAGACACTCCGTTCTCAACTTCCCCTCTGAAATCGAGACGTCACGTGACGTGCGGCGGAACTTAACGCCACGCTTAACCTTACAAGAGCGATGAAATTAAACTACATGTAAAATATATTATTTAATCTTTACTTTTAAGTTATTTATATTTATTTGTTATAATCAAAGCGAGATAAATCTCTAAATATTCCTTTTAATAAGAAAAACGTCTCAAAAGGATTAAAAACCCACAACCACTTCACTTTTGTATTTCACTTAAATAAATTTATTTACATTATGTACAAAATTGAAGATATATATATATATATATATATATATATATATATATATATATATATATATATGTAAATTACATATAATATATTATTTACAATTTATGTATATAGTAATCCCTTTTATAATACGGTACCCCTCTAACGTATTTTTAAATTAAAGGTTTTAAATTTCAGTCCCACGTATAACACGGGCATTCCCGTATAACGCGGGGAATAAATATCTAATAACAAAAACATCATCACACTTACAGGTAGTCAGAGACAACCTAGTGTCAAGACACTCCGTTGACTGCTTTCCACCGGAAATCAAAACATTGCGTGGCGAACACAACACCACCGTCTTGAGGAATAAATACACTGCTGTACGGGACAAAGTGTGAATCTGCCTTTATGCATTAGAATAAAATATTTAAAACAATCGAAATTCCATTTAATTACCAGTCTAAGTAAAGATGTTATAGTTTCACTGCAAAGTTAGGCAAATTAAGCATTTCACAACACATGGAGAGATATTAAAAAAAAATAAACTGTTGTCCACTTGCGAGTGATTTCTTAAAATTTCAATTTTACAAAGAAAATTTAAAAAAAAACCATTACAATAAACTTATTTTCAATAACTTTGTGAATATGACTTGAAAAACGTCATATTTTTTAATGACATATTTACTTATATATTTATAAATATATTTAGTATTAAAAATTAAAAATATTTGCTAGTGACATTTTTTACTTTCTTTTACATTTTTTGACAGTTGTAACTTTGTACGTAACACTGTACACACTCTACATTTGAGGCAGGTCGTGGCGCAGTGGGACAGCGTCTGACTGTAAATACGACCGGTTGTGGGTTCAATCCCCATTCGGGAAAATAATTATAATTAAAATTATTTTCATTTCCTCGCTCTGGTAACACAAAGTGCGACGTTGAGTTCCACCACTCAAGACGCAATGTTTCTAATTCGGTGGAAAGCGACGTACGGAGTGTCTTGGCACTAGGTACTTTCTGACTACATACTCATATTACATGTATTTTCAGTTTTATTACCAAATATACTAATTTTCCTGGATATAATTTTTTTTTTAAAAAAAAAGTATCTAATATAATATTTAGCCAATTATATACTAAATAAGATGTATTTATATTAATTTGTTTATGTACATGTTACTGTAAAAGCCCGAAATACGGTAAATCCTAAGATTTACAAAGTTTCATGGTAAAACTCTAAAGTGTTCCTTACCTAAACTGCTTACTTAATAAAACATTTAAAAATTCATACTTTCACCACTGCAACCGGTAAAACTTAGTATTTACCACAGTAAGATATAACTAAATGTATGCCTTCCAGTTTAACGCACAATATATATATATATATATATATATATATATATATATATATATATATATATATATATATAAATTTTAAATTAATCAATTAAATTTAATTGTAGTTAATTATTAATTAACATTAAAGTACATTATCAAATTTCTTATTTAATTCATATAGAATGTTCGACATTCATATTACTTAATAAATTACATTGAACACGAAACGGCCGATAGAAAATTGCTAGAGTATTGTATGTCATAGTACTATATATACTATATTTTGAACTTTCCATCATGTAACCTAGAACTAAAGGAGTTAAAATATTAATAATAAACTGTTATTTACAAATTTATATTTAACAAAAATTTTGGATTTTCATACAACAAATATACGAAGCAGGATTTGCATTTGCGGGTTTGGATTATGAAACAATCTTAAGAGTCAAGTAAATCAATCTATATGTATATATACATATATATATATATATATATATATATATATATATATATATATATATATATATATATATATATATATATATATATATATATATATATATATATCTATATATAATACCATTACCATTGACTGACCAACAACGCGTAGACAAAATAAATTAATATTTTTAAGAATAAACCAAAAATATCGTATATACGAGCTTTTTCAATATATTACTAAGTTTTCCACAACTAAAGTGGTGGAGAAATAACAAAAGTATTCCCGGAAATTCCTATGGAAAAATTAAACTACGTTTTGTTGCCGAAACTATTAAAGAGGAAAGTCCAAACCACGAGTATTTTTAAACCTATACAAATCCTGATAAGTATGAGGCCTATGAAACTGTAGTCAATGTTATTTTAAAAATAATTTTTTTTCTATATACATTATTGCAAATAAGTACCTTTATTACACACATAGATATGATAAAGATAATACAAAAGCAATCCATTAACTACAGCTTAATTGTAATAATATACATGTGAACAAAATATACACACAACAACATAACGTTCTAAAGGACCACTGTCTGAATGAGTTATTGTCAAATTTTTCACTTGGTATATACAAAATAACTTTGTTTATTTCACATTTATTATGATTATAATAATATGTTAAAAGCAATGTGTGAAAATGTGCGGACGGACAAATATCAAATTTGGTATAGTTAAAATTAACATTGTGATTAAGTTGGAATCTAATAGATATAAGCTGGAATCTAATGAAAATCATTAAAAATATATTTATATAATAATTTATATAATAGTTGTACACATTACCGTGTGTTCGACATACACGTTGCTAAGACAACGGATATTTTACGTGTCAACAAAGCTAGCAGGATAGTTTAATACATACTGAGCAGATAGATGGTTATTAGAGAAAAGGTATCGTATTTGCTACCGCCATATTAACAATATGACCAGGGTTAATATTCAAAATAATAACTAACAATACGAGTATCTTTAAGTCCATATAAAATAATTAAAAATCTAGATCAAAAATAACTTATTGAGACAGTGGCGAAATGTAACCTTACTCTAAATAGTTATACAAATATTAGGTAATTTTCCCTAGTTAAAGATAATTTACTATTTACAAATAATCCTATGACAAATAAAGTTTTTATCTAATATACAAAATATTTATTTCAAATTAATATATACAAACTGACTGTACAAAACAAGATGTGTCGATAAAGTAAATATCATAAATACTTATAGTTAAACAATCACGAATGTCACGTACACATATTTTGTGTTTATGTTTAAAATAAACCATAATAATGTCAATAACGATTAAAAACTTATTACTATACAGTCTGTCTGTCTGTCTGTCTCTACTTTATTTACCTTTAAGTAAAGTTTTCGTAAAATCAATATCACGTACGTACATAATATGCACAAATATTATTTAATTCATGATATCAAACGAATTATCATCATTGATTTTCCAACTTACAAGTGACTATCCGAATTTCATTAAAAACTCACTTTTAAAACTACAATAGTCAAAAACACCCACTTGTTCTCACGCATAACATCCAAAACACCCAGATTCCTAAAACCTATAGAAGTCAACAAGCACCCACCTATTCGCATCCATAACGTCTAAATATTTTAGAAAAGCGACCTGGCGGCACTGCTGGGCGGGCGTGGCGTGCGCGGCGCGAGCGCGGGGCGCGGGCGCGGGTGTGGGGCGCGCGCGCGGGGGGCGCGGCGTCAGCGGGCCGCACCCCCGCTGCTCCACCACCGCAGGCACTGGGGGTCCACGCAGCGCGCGCGCACTGCACGACGTGTTGCTTCTTCTAGTACCTCCTAGTAAGTAGTATTTATATTTAGTCACCTTCAAGTGTTAGGTCATGTAGCAAGATTGTTCACCATTTTTCAATTTAAAAATAACAATCTAGGTAATTACGTTATTCAAATCCCAACTTTAAAACCTCACTATGAGGCTTATGTTATTTTTATGATTATAATTCTTGTGTAACTTTCAAATGTAACTAACACATATCTAGGACTTATATGGTAGTTTATTATCTCCGAGCAGAAATAGTTAACGTGGATTTTTAGCTTCGCGCTTTATCCCTGGCGGGGTAGTCAGAAAGGACGGAGCGCCAAACGCTACGGTGCCTGCATACAACAGTACCAATATTACATACAGTAACAACATTATTAGATAAAGCCACATACACACGATCATAGGTATTTTGAAAAAAAACACGATAAATCAAATAAACAATGAAATACACAAGAAATACAATCATAAACTCACCTGTTTCTTCAACACAATATGCTTTCCCTTCCAATACTTCATCAGGCCCCGCTCTTGCAACGTTGATACGATGTCCGAGGACGCGATCGCTAGATCCTTACTTAGATCTCGTATACACAAAGTGGGGCCGGGAGCTGAGCATAGTCTCTTTAGTAACGCCTCCTTCCAGTACGAACGGTATGATATCAGCCCCAGGTCGGACAACGGCGTTTCCGGTGACCCGACCTTACCTTCGACCTTTGTAAGAAGGTAGCCTATGTGACAAAGAAAATGTTAAGTATAAGTTAAAAATAGTATAATTAATATAAATGTATGTTATTAAAGATAAATATTGTATTTTTTCATATTGCCCCAAAATATAATAAAGGTAGATATTATTGAAGACAACCAGAGCCAAATGAAACAATACACATCAATTATCTAACGAGATTCGAACTCACAACCTTCATGACTACGTTAGCGCTTCCCAACTACGTAATAAAAGCGTTTAGTATTGATTTTTTACAAATAAATAGTTAAAAAATTCATAATAAAAACATATGAATCAACGTAACATGTTTAAAACGTCACATAAGTACGACAACTAGTATTGAGTGAAAGTAAATTTTGAATAACGTGTTCCATTGTAACATTTCAAAACAAAAATGTAGGTGGAACTTGATTCATGAATACTGTAAAAACACTTTTTTTTTTGTTTAAACATGTGTTTTGTTATTGGAAAATAGTTTATTGAAAAAAATTATACGCGTTTACGCAAAACACGCGTTGCCTTGACGAAGTGTACAAATGCATATATACAAATCGTACATAGGGAAAATATTTGTAATGTATTAACATCACAAAAAATATTAATTACTTAAGCCTCTGCATATAAACTACAAAAATACCAAATTCCATACTTTTTCGCAGAATTATGTCAAAAAAATACGTCCAAATTTTCTTTCAATTCTCTAAATAAATGCGTAACGTAACGTAACGTAGCGTTCTCTAAATAAATAACAACCCCGCCTGTCCTTTGCTAATGCGTTCGCCGAACAAAAAAACAAGAATCGAACCCGCAACCACCTTGCACGCCCAAAACAAACAATACACCCAAATTATAGTACACGAAGCGTAAACGCAACAAATAATTAACATGGCTATCAAAATTCCGGGCACCCCGCGCGGGGGTGTCTCCAGTCTAGACTGCAGACGGATCTATATTGCATTGCATCGATCGGCGGCGGGTGAACGCCCGCTACGCCGACGGCCGACAAACGTATGACCGTTACAGGTAGATGTGGACTTCTAGACCAACTTATAAGTTATTATTTTATTATTTTTTTTATATATATTTATTATAAGTATATTTATAATTTTAATATATAAATTATTTTCTGGATACACTCGCTGAGCTTCTTCCGTCTGCTCGTATAGGGTGTGAGACAATGACTTTTAAAATATGAAGCATGTACCTTCTAATGATTAATAAAATTATTTTACCTTGATTATATATTTATATAAACGTTTATTTTATTTTATATATATGTAATAAGCAACTAAATTTGTGTTCATATAAAATAAACGCACGAAATACCGTCTCTTGTACATCTAGATGTCTAGGCCAATATATATGTTATTCTTAATATTTATTACATATTAATATATTTAACCGACTGCCAAAAAAAGTATTGTGTTTATCGCATATGTATGTATGTAAGTCTGTTTCTTTGTTCCCTTGTAAACCTGTGAACCGATTTTAAACAAATGATACGTCGTTAGATTCTTCTTACGGGCGCGAGTTTCACTAAATATATATTTTTTTTAAAAAAATGGGGGATTTTAAAACATAATTATTAACCACAGTCGTGATTTTAATTATTTTTTAATTATAATTATGGATATATCAATTAATTTAAAAGGTTAGTGCCTTTCACCGCCTTATTCTTCTAAGTATTAACAACTCAGTTTACGGCAATAAGATAAATGTGAGACCGCTTCAGATAAATATAGAGTAATTTATAACTATTATTTTTATGTATATAACATACAGTAGAATCCGTTTATAATGACATCTAAGGGAGTTGACACACGTAATCATAATAAGCGGACGTCATACAAAGCGTTTTATGAAAAAAAAAAACTTTTTTTTATATAAATACACATTAATTATGTATTTTTTAATGGTGAAACATAACATATTAACCCTTTGCATGATTTTTTTTTATTTCGTAAAATTAATCAGGGTGGTGTAATTGATGCTCTATAATAAGGTAATAATAATCTAAAAAATCCTAGTGTAAATATATAATATGAAAATAGTAAAAAATAATATGACGGGTTGTAAAAAGTTGCCAGCAGCAACAAATTTAAAATACACAGGTTTTGTGTACCTTTATGAATGATGATGGAAATTTCCATCATCATGCAAAGAAGGGTTAAATGAAAGTAACAATTGCACGTAATGAATACGATACATGTATGTATGTACATACCCTATATTTTTTTTAATAAAAAAAATCTGTGTATTATAATAACAGTCTCTAATACTATTGCGTATAGAAGACATCGCCATGGTCGATTTATCATTTTCTAATCTGCATATTATTGCATTTTTCTCCTCAATTGTAAATACTGTACGGCGTTGAAATGCCTTTTTTTCACTGACATTTAAGTATGGATTACTCACTGAGATTTAAAACAAAAAACGAGCCACGTTCCGAACGTCGTCGGGTATCAACGAACATTGTCGAAAGTGTAAATAATCATGTCAGTCATTATAACCTGACAAAATGTATTAAAAATAGGTCAAGTCATTATATTAAAAAAAAATTTACAAAGAATTTTATATGAAGATCAAACTTCGTTATGTAATTACGTCATAATAGGCGGGTGGTCAATATAGGCGGAGTCGTAGTAAACGGATTCTACTGTATTTATTTGACGTTATATATGTCATTTATTCATTTATATATAAATAAATATATATATATATATATATATATATATATATATATATATATATATATATATATATATATATATATAACCAGATAAGACCTCTTGTATTGTTTAAATATATCCGTATATCTTGACATGAGGCTTTTGTATGCGGGGAAATCCCTGCAATTGCTCTAAATCATCACGTAATAAAAAATATATACTTAAACTCATTTTTCAATTCGGCCGTTACCGTCTAAAGAACTTATTAACTTTGAAGTTTGTATTTTTAAATGAAACTATTTTTAATGGATTAATCACGTATATTTTGGTATTCGAAAATACATTTAAATGATGTAAATTTTAGATTGTGACTGTGGCTTACATTGGTCAAGCAAAGAGGAGCATCAGGGTTAGAACACATCTCCGACGTCAAGAATGGGCGTGTATTACAGTCGGCTGTGTGTGAGCTTACCATAAACAAGCCTAACCACTACATCGGGTCTGATAAACCTCATATCCTCACTAGGAAAAATAGATATATTCCTAGAATGATCCGCGAGGCTTTTAAAATTCAAAAACATCCTAATATCAATAGAGAAGATGGTTAGAAGCTTTCTACCATCTGGGACCCACTCATACAAAATATAAAAACATTTAAGTCTCAAATCCATCACACCAGAGACAAAGATACAGTCAGCTCATTCTGCAAGAATCCAGGGCAGTACGCGAGGCAATTAAGAAACAGATGCCGGTAGATTGATATAATTAATTTTTGTTTTCGTTTTCCAAAAATGTATTTTCAAATACCAAAAGATACGCGATTAATACGTTTAAAATAATTTCATTTATAATATATAAAAATCACGAAAATTAAAGTTCTTATTTTGCAGTTTCCAGTTATATTGGGTATAAATAAATAAGCAACTTCACGCTTTATCCCGCAGGGTAATCAGAGGCTTTCCGCCGCCCAAATTAAAGATATTGCGTGTTAAGTAGCGAATTTGACGCAACACTTTGTCTTAACATAGCAGTGAAGTGGAAATAAACTTTAAATGTTATCTTTACCCCGAATGGGATCAAACCCGCAACCAATCGCCTTTACAGTCAGACAGTGTCCCAATACGTTGTTATCACGGCCTCTTAAGTATCTAAATTTTTTTTTACAATTTAAAGAAAAAAAAGTAAACACCTTAACAAATTACCTTTTTTTTTTCAAACTTTAAAATATTTTTGGTAACAAGTGACGCAGTATGTCATAAGTAAGAGATAATAGACAAAATACTTGACAATATGATTTTTTTGGATATATATTGTCGATTCGAAATCTTTAGTTTTTGATGATTCAAGCAAGTAATGTTTTAATCGATTATACCGTACTCTATCTATGAAATTATTAATATAATAATATAAATATAATATAGGCGCTTTATTTACAAAGCATTACGATTAAATTATTAAATAAAGATTAAAAAAATACTCACAGTTTAATTAAATCATAAATAAATACTTTATTTCTACAACGCCCCGCTTTTCCCGCATAGGTAAAGAAAACCTAGTGTCGAGACACTATGTTCCCCGCGTTCCGCCTCAATTTATAACACTACGTAGTAGGCAGCGGAACTTAACGCCACGCTTTTACTTACCAAAGCAAAAATAATCATTTAATTCATATATATAATTAGAATATAATTCGCAAATGCAGTTGCAATAGCTAAGTTAATTATAATAAATAATAAAATTAGGATCATAAGAGGAAAAAAATTCTAGATCACGTTCAGCTTATTGTACCAAAATAATTTATATATACAGTAAACAAACAAATACCCCTCGTCTTATGACATTGGAAATCAAAATATTACGAAATAGATCCTTAATGTTCGCGATTTTTACACATTTTAAATAAAAGGATTAATCGCGTATATTTTATATCGCGACAGACAAATGTAAGAAGTAGTACCTGTGTGGAAAGCGTTCGAAACTTCAGGTTTCTAAAAATGTATTTTTGAATAAAAAAATTAAACTAATTTCATTTAAAATATTAATATTATTTTTATATTTACGCTTTACCCCTAGCGGGGTAGCCTCCTCGTCCACCTCCATTATCCTCTTCATAAATGCCCTTCGGAGGGTCATTATGGGTTGTTATGTGACCTTCCTTCGGTATCATAGATAGTGTGTTATTGATTAACTGCCTTTAAACTAATACAGATCAGTACAAATTTGTTATTTGTAGATAGAATTTAATGTCAGCTAAATATTAATTGATATCTGCGAGTGTGACAACACATCTTTTTTAAAAACAATGTATAATAAAACTGTATTTAATATAATTTGTTTCAATTCTTTTCATTTTATTTTTCTCTAGTCATTTATTCTGAACAACTGAAATATATTATTGATATTTTATAAAAATATTGTTAAAATATTATCAACAATTCTTAATAAAGTTTAAAAATTTGTATTTACTTTTTAAAATAAAACCATTTTACACGGATTAATCGCGTATACTTTGTTATACAAAAATATATTTTTCAAACTCCACGTTCCGAATACTCCAGTAGTCCGTTATCACAGGACACTAATGAAACTATCAGACTAGTGTTAGTATTTTTTTTAGCTTTACGCTTTTATTATATAGCATACACACACGCCCGTACTCCGGTTTCCGTTGAATTTGAGATATTACGTGTTAAGTGGCGGAACTCAACGCCACCCTTTGTCTTACCAGAGCGAGGAAATGAATGAATAAAATATAAATATTCTCCCGAGTGGGAATCGAATTCATAACCGATGGCGTCTACAGGCAGACGCTGTCCCACTGCGCCACAACCGGCCCATACTGGGGTATTTTTAATATAAAATTTATTACACTACAAACTGGTTCTGCTACTTTTTTTCTTTACTTATTTTCTTACTTTTTTTCGTTATTTATTTCTCATGTGAATGTAATTATAGAAGGCTACTTAGAACAAAGATTATAATTAAGCGATTTATTTGTTGAATCAAATACATTATCCGCTACTGGAAAATGTACAAAACGTCGGTTTTTCAATAATATATTATCGAATACCAAAATACACGCAATTAATCCGTTTAAAATAGTTTCATTTAAAATTTGTAAAAAGTCGGGAAAATCGAAGACAGCGAAGATCTTATTATTGTATATACAAACAACCAAAACTTATACAGGGGAGTTTCAAAACAATCTATAATTTTCACAACACGTATATTTCCACACACACATACATGTACACGTATACATATGTAATCAGTATTTTATACAGTTACTCACACATAAAATTAGGTAGGTACATTGTGTGTTCATGGATTGACAATATTTTAAGACACCACGTTCTCTTATTTTGGTCCAATTCAGAGTTGCCGAAACTAAATTCACCACGAAAAGTATATATAAAAGAACCTATATTATAATTATATAGGATTTGGTTAAATTTTACTATAAAGAGGATATTGTGGGTTCGATTCCCACTCGGATTAATATACACACACTTCGTCCTACCGGATTAAGACTTATTATTTAACGGCGTTAAGTTCAGCCAATCTACACAAAATTTCAATCAAATTAGAGCAAAAAGTAGCAAACGTAGTGCCTTAAAACTAGACTTCCTCTGACTACCCTGCTAAGCAGGTAAAACGGACTCATCATTGAAACTGTAGATCATGAGGTCATCAGGATCCAAAACTATAACCGATCCGATGGGGTTTTCTTCACAATTCCACCATGGATTAGGGGCCGGTGTAAGTTAGAACCCCGTGGTTCGTAGAGCACGGTTCCCGTCAGTCTCGCGCCTGTATCCTTGCGCACCTGCGTTAGTGCGTACGCGTTGCACTATAGTTACTACTGAATATTTAGTGTATATTTTTGTATTGAACACCATTAAAAAATTAACACTTATATTTACATAATATAGAAAAAAAATTTTAAATAAAAAAGCTTTTTGAGAAAACGTATAAAAAATAAACGTAACAGGATTCGAACCCGCAGTCTATTGGAAACCGTTCTACTGCTTTTACCACAAATTATATCGCACTACATCGAAATTATTATATATTTGTTACAATTTTATTTTTGTCGCTAGCATTTATGTAAGCAAATTCCTTTTTTTTTAGCTTCACGCTTTTTATCCCGCACAGCAGGGTAGGCGGAAAGTACCTAGTGTCAAGACACTCTGTACTTCGCTTTCCACCGAATTCGAGGCATTGCGTGATTGACAAACTTTAACAAGTTACTGATTACCAAATATAATTTCTTCGAATAATCAATTTGGCAGGGGGAATATTATTCAATAAATATTGCAATTATTATGTAAATAATACTTAAAGCATATAAAAATACAAAGTTTAACATTATTGAATGTTTATATTTTAGACATTTTTTAAACATACTGTCAAATAAATAGATAAATATATTTAAACGGTACTTACTGAAATCTATAAGGAGTCGACCGTACCCCTGCCTCTGGTACGGCGGCAGCGTCAGTATACACGACACGTTGTAATTGAGGAACGAGTTCTTTTCCTGTGAACAAAAATATAGATTTAATATTAAGGTTAACAGAATTAAGTGTAGAGATACTACGTTTTCAATTAAGGTTGCTTTATACGGTTTATAAACTAACAAAATATTAAAAAATATACATTTTTAAAATAATTTTATCCAAAATTATTATTTTTGTTATCACTTCCTCGCTTTGATAAGACAAAACGCGGCGTTGAAGTCCACCAATCAAAACGCAATTTCTCGTGCTTGACTATTTTGAGATTTAACAGATGCTATATATAATTTAATCTAATATATATAATTGAGAGGTCTGTACTGTACACTCTGTACTTCGCTTTCCACCGAATTGGATACATTGCATGGTGAGTGGTGGAACTCAACAGTTTATCTTATTAGAGCGAGAAAGTGAAATTAATTTTAAAAACATAATCACTCCCCCGAGTGGGAATTGATCCCACAACCAATCGTGTTTACTAGGACTATTTAGGACTATTGGTACTATTATTATTATTATTATTTATAGTTAGACAGACAAGACAAGTAAAAAAAAACCAGGCGGTAGACAATTGCTACATTATAAGATATAGATGCAAACTTTTGAAGGTCGTCGAACCCGTCTGCAGCGGACAAATCTGAAAATCTGATTCGTCGATCCGGCGTCCTGATCCGATAAAAGCTAAAAGGTATTGGGTACCTACAGACGCCGGAACACCGAATAGGGCTGTCAAGTAACGTAATATAAACATGTTCATTTTCAATGTAGCCGGGATTTGAACCTGCGCCTCTTGATAACCGTCGAAACGTTCTCACCACTAAGCTGTACGTTCTATTCGGCTACCCCGAATTTCTTATACTTGTTACTAATTTTTTTTTGTTGGGTTTTTTTATTTTTTTATTGGGGTTATAGCACGATATTAATAATGTGATATAGAAAAATGATAGGTTATCTCGTATAAAAGGATATAATTTTAAAACTATTATTTTTAATATATTTCTTCTGGAAATATGAATATAACGTTTCTGGATTTTTATTTTATAATATTGAAATAAAAATAGCCTAAGTTACTCTTTATTACAGTTATCTCTAAGCGAAAGTTTCGTCTAAATCGGTCGAGCCGTTCTAAAAAATTAAATTAACAGAACATATTTTATTTATATATAGATATACGTTTAGTTAAAAGCGGTTATTTTAATATTAGACACAGACACTCCAATTTTGTTTATTTGTATAGATGTTGACACCCCTGGTGTAGATGAACTGGTACCTGGCAGGTTTACAATCGTTTTCCAATATAGTTTGTTTTTTTTTTTTTAAATAAATTGATAGGCAATACTTTATTATTACATTTTAAGACCGGAAATAACCATATCTGTACCTTATTATTCCCCTAAAGTATATTAACGGCAAGGATCTTTTTTTAATATTTGTTACTTAAAATTAAACTGAAATACAATAAAAATCTGTGATTTTTTAGGTTCACGATTTTATACCGCATAGCAGGGTAGACAGAAAGTCTCTAGTATCAAGACACTCCGTACTTCAAGACACTTCTTCTTCCGCCAAATTCAATTGGATTACGGAACTCAACACCGCGTTTCTAGTAAGAATTAAGACAGAGAGATATAATAATAATTGTAATATAATCATTCCATCGAACAGAGATCGAACCCACGACCAATTATAATTTACAGTCAATTTTTTTAACCTTCTTTAAAAATTTCAAACACATCCCTCAAGCAAAAATTCAGTACAGCATCAAAGTGATTATTAAATAACAGATATAGAACTCGTATGTCATATAGACTTAGACGATTTTTCTCCTAAAATAGAATATAGCATTTCTAGAGATATCAAAAATATCTTAGACAATGACCGATCATTGTTTATTCTAGTACTAAAAAACTAAGCTTGAAGGCATTGCGGAATCTAACACCGTGAATAAAGGCGATATTAATACACGTTCATATGAGTTTTATAGCTGCAGCGTTGATATTCAAATATTTTTGACTAGCGGCCCGCGCGCGGCTTTGCCAAGCTGCATTGTTATCGAACGGGTAGTTTTCGCGTGATGCTTGAACAAACAAACAGACAAACAGACTAAAAAAATTTTTATCACATTTTTGGGTTCAGTATCTTCCGTCACATTTTTGGGTTCAATCTAGTAACGGTTCCGTTCGGTTGGTTAATTAGTTTTATATTTTTAATTTACTGAAATGACACTTCTATTTTTCTTTGATTTATTATAAATAAATATTCTACTATATGTTTTATTATAAATAAACTCATAGATAACAAATTGAAATATGACTGATTGAATGATTACCGTCGACGTGACAACGTTGTTAAGTTCGCCAATCAACGCAATATCACATCTTTCGACTGAAAGCAGTTAACGGAGTGACACTAATTTATTCCCGATTTCTATGATATGCGCGCTATTGCCAATACTTTATTCAGCTTCACACTTTATCCAGCACAACGGGTTAGACCAGAAATAAACACATAGACAGACACAGTAGAGAAATGAAAATAATAAAAAAAATAATCATGGCGTTAAGTGGAAATCGAATCCAAACCCAATCACGGTTACATCCAAACAGTCCCACTGAGCGACGATGGCCCGCAATATTTGCAATAAAGTCTATACTTATAAGTATTTCCAATACTTAGTAAACAATGGCGTATCGGTTCACCTTCGCAAGGTCTAGACGGCCCCCACTAAAGAATGTAAAGCTGGAAAGAACTTTCCAATTTCGGTACGCTGCCCGCGGCCCTTAGGGGCCCTTAGATTAGGGTGTTTTGAAGTGGCATAAACATCTATTAAATTTATGTGATATTATGAGGATATTTAAATTATATTACAAAATTAAGAAAACAAGAGCGTTGCCATAGCAACGTCCATGTTACACATATGAATTTTACCAGCAATATGTAAAAAACATACTTAAAGATTTAAAGCATTTTAGGTCTGAGACATTCATTTTGGTGAACCTATTTTAATTCGGAGGAAAAATATTTAGTTTCTAATGATATTTTGAATTTCTTTAATTGGTTTAGTTTTTGATTATTTAAAAAAAAAATAAGATAAGCGAACAATGCCCGCGATTCCATTCGTATGTAATTAATAAACAAAAATGGTCCAATCAAAATTGGTACAGCCGTTCCAGAGATTAGGCGGAAAAAACAGACAGAGACAAAAAGTATAGAAAAAAATTTATGATATACATACAGACACTCCAATTTCCTATTTATTTATATAAGTATATGATCATTTATTCATACTCGTCTAAGACGTTAAGTAATAAAGCTTAAAATATAACTCAATAACTTTAATTTGAAAACAGGCTTTGAATTGGAAAAGACTATTCAATTATAACTATCTACATAACTTATAAATTCTACTATATATCTTAAGTATGACATATTTTTATATATACTGAGACCATCAGCGTACATTGGAACAATGAATGACTGTAAACGCAAGTGATTGTGGATTCAATTCTTACTTAGGGTAGTGATCCATTTCTCCGTTCTGGTAAGACAAAACGCGGCGTTGAGTTTTCCACTCAACTGACCAATGTATCGTTTTCGGGCGGTAAGCAGCAAAACGGAGTGTTATAACACAAGGTTATCTCTTACCCAGTAGGGTAATATAAATATATAATGTAAATAGAATATAGTTATATAAAAGTAACTCAATTCTATCTTTCTCAATTCTCAATTCTATCAAAACTATCTAATTATACTACATACATTAGTGTCAAAATATAAAAAAAGGAACACCAGCAAGACTACCAAAAATATATGGTTATCAATAACCCAACATCCGATGCCACTTCGCGATACCTCAAACGACAAGTATAATGAAGACTGTAAAGTCTGAACAGAATTTATTGCGTTACAGCCGCGCCGTCTAGACGTCTGCTAGCGTGTTTACATCAGAACAGGGGTGTTCAGACTGAGGGCCGCTGTAAATGTTTTAAATCTAACTGGAATGCCCCGTTGACGCGTAAACAAGTCGTTACCCTGACAACGTAGATACATGCAACAACATGTATGTTATTTTATAAAAACGTGTATGTCAACATACACATGATAGTGTATTCTAACATTTCTTTACTATTTTTAAAAAAATATACATTTTTTTTCAAAAATATTTTCTAATCCTAAGTGTGGAATAACACTTTACAAAGTAGTAAATATTAAAATAAGCAGCAATAATTAACAGCAATCTCTATTTTTAAACGATTTCTTAATAATCTTTAAGTAGTGGAAATTTGTAAAAATCTCTCTACAGAGATGCTAACAACATAAATAAGTTGTTACAAACGTATAAGGTTTTAGATGCAGCTGGTAGTAGAACGCATGGCTTAGCGGTCAGAGCACTTGGACGGTATCTAAGAGGCGCAGGTTCAAATCTCTCTGCGTACAAATTTTTATACGTTTCTTTTTTCAAAAATGTTATCTAACATTTATTTTATTACTTATTTTAAAATATATTGGTAATTAACAATTGATATCTTACAAATAATTTAACAAAAATTAATCAATCGTTTTTTTTATTAGAAAACTTAACATATTAGCTAAAGGCCGCGAAGGTGTCTGACTTGAACAGCCCTGCAACAGTAAATTGTCACTGGGGTGCGAGAGGGTGAGATATTACATGTGAAACGTTCCTAATGCCCTTTGAGGGGACTCCGGTACTAATAATTTGGTAATGGTAGGTCTTTAAATTCACAATTTGCTGATCTTTCCTTTTTCAATATAATTATTAAAATATGAATGTAATATAGGTTGTGACAATGCCTTCATTGTGCAATCAAAATAAAAAAATATATCTAATTTAAAATATGAAATTATTGAAATGGATATGTTTTACATATATAATGTTGATAGTAAAACACTGATTATTTTTTAGCTTCACGGTTTCATCCCGCATAGCAGGGTAGACAGAAAGTACCTAGTGTCAAGACACTCCGAACTTGGCTTTCCGCCGAATTCGAGACATTGCGTCTTGAGTGGTGGAACTCAACGTCGGTCTTTGTCTTACAAAAGCGAGGAAATATAAATAGTTTTAATATAATCACTCTCCCGAGTGGGAATCGCATCTACGACCGATCGCGTTTACAGCCGGATATCGAAAAGCAGTTGATGTAGTTGTTATAATATTAAATTTGTTAAAATACAGACTAGATCTGTACCTTTTTTATTTTTTTTGCTTTTTTTTGATTCACACTTTCATCCCGCATAGCAGGGTAGACAGAAAGTACCTAGTGTCAACACACTCCGTACTTCACTTTTTTAAATTATTTTTATATTATTTCTCTTGTGAATCTTGCATTAACATAATGATTGTCTTAGAACTAAGGTTTATATTTAAGCGAGTTTTATTAAACAATTAAATTAACTTAACTGTACATATATAGTATTATATATATTAAAAATATGAAACAAAAAATATGTAATAATTAATATTTAAAAAAAACAAAGTGTCTTTAGTAGGTTATCTCTAACTACCCTGTTGTAAAAATATTGTGTTGTTTTCGGTAGGGACATTTAGCAAGCAATATCGCAATAAATATAAATCGTTTCCCCCCATACTTGCTTTATAATAAATAAATATAATAAGATAGTAGTCTGAAGGGTGAAAAAGATACTAGCCGGTGTATCTATTTTTTTTTTAGTTAACATATTCCAAGTATATGCATAAATATATGATTTTCTTTATAACTTTTATTTATTTAAAAGTCAGGTCACTAATTGTCAAAAATCCAAAAATTATTTCTGGATTGCCAACCTCCTTTGAGAATTTATTTAGTTTAAGATCTTTAATATTTTTTTTTCTTTATTTTTTTTTGCATTTTATTGTTTTGCACCGCATCATGCCCGCTCTTTATGGTAAATCCTTGTAATTTGGTTGCCTGGAAGAGATCACTCTCAGTGATAAGGCCGCCTTTGTGCATTTTATTGTTTTTTTTTAAAAACCTATGTACTATTTTATCAATGTACAATAAAGTTTTTAACTAACTAACTAACTAACTCCTTACTTTATTTGATGAATAGATTTAATGGTACTAATTAAATTATCTTACAAAAGTTTTATTATCTGTTTTAGGGAACTACCAATAACATTTGACATCAAAGTCTTATAAGTACAGAAAATAAATGCATATGTTAATACATTTTTCCTCCAAATATTACTGGCAGGAATGATAAAATACAGTTTTAAAAAACATTTTTGAAAAATTATTTGTGGAATAACACTTTAAAAATAATAAGTATTAAAATACAGATAATAGATAGATATTTTTTAAAAAGAGTAAAACCCACTGAGTTTCTTGCACCGATTCTTTTCAGGTCTAAGTGAACTGGTGGTAAATTATTTAACGTTAAAATATGGAGCATGTAACTTCTTACTTTTAATAATATTATTTGACTTTGACTACGTAATAACAATATAATTTCCAATTTAAGACATAGTAAATAAATTAAAATAACATTTACATAAAAGATAGGTAACAAAAAGGAAAAAAAAAATGTACAGACTTTTTCATTTGTGAATACTAAATGAACAATATAAAAAAACAAAGGTAACGTAATGCCAAAAAGTAACCTTTTTTTTAGCTTCACGTTTTATACGGTATACCGAGGTAAACAGAAAGTACCTAGTGTCAAGACACTCCGTACCTCGCCTTCCGTCGAATTCGAAACATTGCGTGTTGAATAGCGGAACTTAACGCCGCACTTTGTCTTAAATATAATCACTAAGGAAGTAAAATATAATCACATCCCTGATTGGGAATCGAATAAACAAACGATTCCGCTTTCCGTCAGCCGCTGTTCCACTGCGCCACGACCGGCTTTAAATCACAGGTATTAATTAGATTACATATGTTTATAACTATAAAGAAAACAGATATTCCCCTGCATTGATTAAGCAAAGCGCATTTGGTTTCCGTCGTCCCTTACGCAATATATTTAATTAAGTGGCAAGTGGAAAACAGGGTGATAATTACATTAGGTCCATTGGATAGCCCTTTTAAAAGAAAAAAAAAGGCCCCTTAAATTCGGAAAACGAAAGAACAACATATATTCTGATGATACTTCACCATTTATTCTTATATAAATTAAAATATTTCATGGTATTAATAGCAACATACGTGAAAAGAAACAAGTATGACAATCCATTCTCTACCTACTGTTTAATTTCTAGACATTACATGATGAGCGACGGAATCAAACACCGCATTTTATTTTACCACAGCGATTTTTTTTATTGAAAATGGAGGAAAACAAGCAGAAAGGCGACCTAATAGTAAGAGGTCAGTTTCGTCTATGGACATCCAAAGCATTAGAGTTGTAAGGGCTCGGCAGCCAGAACTGTTGGAATCACTACATTTTCAGGGAAAGGATGAGTAGAAATAGGGAAAGCTGGCTTACATGATATCGAATCGGAACACATCATTAGATATTTGGCGGATCGTTTTGATCATGATTGTAGTCGTGAGTCAGTCGGCGGATTAATCTTCTACCACCAATTCAATTATTGGGGATATCCGGTTTTTACTAGACGCTACCCAGCAGTAGTGGGGAATTGTATTCTACCACTTCCCCTTAAAGAAAATATAACCAGACAAGTACAATCAGTTAATTTATGTTTCTTTTACAATCTATTTAAAACAATTAAGAAACAATCCATCCCACTATAAATGAAACACAGACGACAGGTCAGAGGTTGTCAAAGATTCGGGAAGCGCCCCCCGGTTCGACGACCGGGACGCGGCAGCCGGCAGTGCGCTGTCTGCCCACCGTCTAGATCCACCGCGGCACTTGTGTAATAAACGTTCGATATGTCTGTCTGAGTTTAGGATGATATATATATATATATATATTGATATATATATATATATATATATATATGATGTATGTATATATATATATATGTATGTATATATACATATATATGTATGTATATATATTTATATATATGTATATATAGATATTTAAATATATAAAAAATCCTTTCTTAATTTTTATATCAAATGCTATGATTTAAGATAATGACACCTTTAAGTCGTAATACGTAATAGTAACCAGTTTAAATCCCGCTTAGCAAAGGACAGCGTTTTACTCCGCCTAACAATGCAATAGAATACAAAAAAATAGAGAACGAAAGGAATTATTAGTAGGTTATGTCTTTGTACTTCGTCTCAAAGCAAAAAAACCCACCAAACAATAAAAAACAAACTAATATCAATTAACAAGATTTTCGATTTTTCGCGATTTTTACATATTTTAAATGTAAATATTTAAAACAGATTAATTGCGTATATTTTGGTATTCGAAAATACATTTCTGGCAAACCGACGTTTAGAGCACTACCTGTGACCACTACTACTAAGTGTTCGAAACGTCAGAGAAAATCCGTCCTAAAGTGTATTTTCGAATACCAAAAGAAACATAATTAATCCGCATAAAATAGTTTAACTTAAAACTAATATCAAAAATTAGAACCGGTAACAAAAACCTAACACCGTTTCCGGTTGTCACGGTGTCCGGACGCAGGGGCCGGGGCGACGACCTCCGCTGTCTCGTCGTCTGCTTTATATATACCGACTATCCGAGACACTTATCATACTACGTTATTATTGATTGTGAACTGTCTGACTGACGTTAATTGCTCATTTTTTTTGTATAAATGCATAATTTGATAATTCATTGGTTTTTTTTTATTATATTTTCTGTTCGTTATTTTTCGCACTACTTTCGTTAATATAGCAATGTACGAGAGCCTTATAATACAAGGCTCTATACTAAGTATATTGAAATATTACAAAATATTAGTAAGATAAAGTACAGTTTATCTTACAGCTAATATAACTAAGTAAAATTAAATATAAACCGAAATTGAAAACTGTTTTTTTTTCATAAATATTTATTTAAATCAGTATTCAATTGATAGTAGATAATTCATAGAAAAATAATTCATATGAGTAGATAATTCATAGAAAGATAATAAAGCGGAGTGTCTCACATGAGTAGAGAATTCATAGAAAGCAAGCGGAGTGTCTGACTCTATATTCTCTATGTAGTCGTAGATCTATCGCATAAAGCGTGAAATTTTATAGGAAAATCTATTCTCTAGTAACTAGACAACTGCACTATATTGTTTACGTTTAATAAACATATACTTTATTAGATTTGATATATTAATATCTTCAGAGATTTTATTAACGCGCCACTAATTTCACAGGTCATTGTTTAATATCTTACATGTATGTTTATAAAAAGAAAAAGTAATTAACATATAATAAAAACACAAATTGATCTTGTATAGCTCCTCTATAAATTAACAAAAGTATTTAACAAATGCAACAGTATACAATTATTAAAATAGGAAAAACAATGAATAGAAAAATAATATAATATGAATATATATAATTTTATATATAAAAACAGAAAAGCGTGAAGTACTTAGGAAAACGAAAAACGAAACCAGGTTCCCGTATATACTTATATAGTAATCAGAGAAAACCTAGAGTCAAAAACCCATTCTGGTTTTAAACAAACCAAAAGCTCAAAACCCAATGAGGCATTCATAAATAAATAAACGTAGCAACGCTACGATAAGCCACCGTAGTTCCAAGAAACGTACTACGGCGTAGCGTGCCTACGATCTGTCACATTACTGCCGTAGTTCTACGGGGCTACGGTGCAGCGTAAATGAACGTAAAATTTACACAAGCTAATTTTAACCTTATTTTCATATTCATAAGTTTTAAATTTTAATGTATAGTGTTAAGGCTTTGTATTCCTTTAGAGCGATTTAATAGATGATTGAAAGTGTAGTAAGTAAGATAAGGTTTTGTTGTAATTTTCATTTATTTATTATATTGTTGTTTACTTGAAGAGTTAAAAACCATCGTGGCGCAATGGGTCCGCGTCTGACTGTAATCGTTATTGGTTGTGGGGTTGATTCCCGTCGGAGGAATGATTATACGAATTTAAAATTTATTTTAATTTCTCGGCTGTGGTAGACAAACCGTGGCGTTGAGTTCGCCACTCAACACGCAATATCTCGATTTCGGGCCGGACGAAGTCAAAACAGTTTCCTGACACTGAATTGTGTCTAACTATCTTGCTGTGCGCAAGAAAGCTTGATTATTTTTTCCTTAAGTAGTTACAGAAATTACAATAATCAATGTTAATTCTGTATAGATTTTTTTCAGCTTAAAGTAATTTCTTCTATAACATCAAAGCGTGAAGATAAAAAAAAAATCAACACATTCACAAAACGCTTCACTTTCATACCAGCTCAAAGGCACCATTCTTTAATATCGGCCCTTCACGCGTACGCGGGGTATATTTGAACTACACTTTATCACTCTTGCACGGACGCTTGCTGGTTCCTACATATTCGCAGCTACACTAACTATAGACGCGAAATTGCGTATATTTATCATACATTACATTATACATCATTGTATTGAAAATAACTTTGAAAGATTGATGCCCGTCATGGAACAGCGTCCGAGTGTAAACGCGATGGGTTTTGGGTTTGATTCCCATTCAGAGGAATGACTATATTTAAATTATTTTCTTTTTCTCGCTTTGACGAGACAAAGCGCAGCGTTGAGTTTCGCCACTCAACACGTAATGTATTGCAATCGATGGATAAAAGCGAAGTACGGAGTGTCTTGACGCTAGGCATTTCCTAGGTCGACCTTTCTATGCGGGAAAAGAGCGTGAAGCTAAAAACAAAAAAAAAAAATAAAAATCAACCTGATCATTTGTTTATATTTAAAATTATTTCTAATCTGATTAGTCTCCTAATACGAGCTAAACGAATTATTTACTTCCTTTCGCAACTAAGGTTAAAAACTGTAGACCATGCTTCTCCACTTTTCTTTCTTAGAAAAGAAAACTTCACGCTTTGTCCCGCATAGCAAGGTCATTAAGAAACAACTGAGTGTCAAGACACTCCGCTAACTCATTCCCACTCGAAATGGACACGTTGAGTGCTGAGTGGCGAACTAAGAAATCACAGAAAGGGATACGAACCCACAACCAACCGCGTTTACAGTCGGACGCTATCCAATTGCACCGGGATGGCGCATTTTTTATAAAACTAGCCAATAACAGAAACACATTTCAAAACGATACACGCTTTACGCTTATTCACGCATAATTAAAGAAATCAGATTATTATTAAAGAAATCAGCGTTAAAACTCCATTTGGCACTTTCCCCTTGGAACTTTGTCGTACCAGAGCGAATATTTATTTTTTTAAAAAAGATTGCCCTAAGCGGGAAACGATCCCACAAACATCTAACCACAAGTGCATACATACGAGGGATGTGTAAATCTAAAAAAAGGGGCTTCAGCCAATCTATTATCGATACACGATATACCCACATTAAATAGTTAACAAAGAACAACCCTACTCCTCACCGACAGACGCGATTCAAATCTATCCTACAGCGCGTGTAATTGGAATTGCACAAATCGTAACATCCCATCTATATGAAAGATTAACTTCCAATAAACGTATTATGATGTGTTTTTAGTATAAACAATATTATAAAGAAAACAATTTATATTTTTTTTTTGAAAGTTAGTACTGTTTGTATTCAATTTTTTTTTTTAAATTGTTGAAATGTTTAAAATTTCTACCAAGTGTATTGTAAACGTTATTTTTGAAATCGTATAGCAAATCCAATGACCTTCGATGGTAAATAACACTTCAAAGTATTGTTTAATTAATTTTGATACCGCAAATATAGTTTATATATATTGAGCGTGGTCAAAGGCAAATGTTGTTATATTAGAACGAAAAAATGAACGAAACGTCAGGTTTCTACATATGTATTTTCAGATAAAATTGAATAATCCATTTAAAATAGTTTGCCACACGATCAACAAGTCATGACAAACAGACTACCTACATCTATATAGGAAAGTATATATATATATATATATATATATATATATATATATATATATATATATATTTATATATATATACACATATACACACATATACACACATATACACATATATACACATATATACACATATATACTCATATATATACATATACATATACATAAACGAGTCCCCCCGAATATCCCTAGCCGTGTTCGCGCATATCGATTGTTTATTTTCGTCGCGTAGGTCAGTTATAGCGATCGTCTCGACTGGAGGCGAGACTGTATACCCTATACAGAGACACGCTGTATAGACTGTAACAGGCGCATACCGTACACAGATCTGTATACTGTAAATAGATTACTTTATATATTTACCTGTTTTACTGTAGACTTTTAAATAACATGTTATTGTTCTAGATAATTATATAAAATATATATAAAAAAGTTATTATTTACAATAAATCTATGACTTTTAACATTAGTTATGTTACATTATTTTTTTAGCTTATTTCTATAAACCTTAATACCTTTATTTGTAGAAATAATATATCTTTCTACTTAAATCCACAAAAAAATACGTAAAATCGCATATAAATATACAATCGTTAGATATCTTATTTGCTTTGTTTTATAGTGGATTTTTAAGTTCAAATAAAAGATACCGAGACTAGGTACACTGTGGGTTCGATTTTTACTCGGGGGAGTGATTACATTAAAAACTATTTTCACTTCCTCGTTCTGGTATGACACAGAGCGGCGTTAAGTTCCGCCAATCAACACGAAATGTTTCGAATTCGGCGGAAAGCGCAGTACGGAGTGTCTTGTCACGAGATACTTTCTGTCTACCCTGCTATGCGGGATAAAAGCGTGAAGCTAAAAAATAATAAATAAACAAATAAAAATGCCATAAACAGAGAGTCTTGACACTAAGTTGTCTATGATCAGATTTACCACCGTATAAAACATTCTATACAAACTATCCACTAGAAACCGAAGATATACGTTCAAAAAAATTAAAAAAATCAACAAAACAAAAAGAAATCCTTTCCATAGCAAATCGTACATCAATATTCAGTGGTTAGTTACGCGCGCCCGTATTCGCGTAGGTCAGTGCTGCGAAAGCCGCGGGCACCAGACGTCTGTCTAGCGTCTATAATTTACGTACTATGGGGGAGTTAGGGAGGCTTTTCTGTATTTATTAACATATTTGATGGTATTTCGTAGACCGTTCCTGTATATATAATGCATTTATGTTTATATTCTGTTTCTCAGAATATCATTTCAATAAAAGAGTTCAACTATAACTTTTGTGTTAAAACATAATAATAAAACAGAAAGATTTTTAGTTAAACCACTCACGCAATGTCTCAAATACGGCGGAAAACGGAGTACGGAGTGTCTTGACACTAGATACTACCTGTCTACCCTGCTGTGCGGGATAAAAGGGTGAGACGAACAAAAAAATCACCAAAACAATCCTACACAAAACAAAGAATAAAATACATACAAACAATTGTCATATAAATTTTTAAATGGATTAATTGCGTACATTTTGGTATTCGAAAATACATTTTGTAGAAACTTGACGTTTTGAACACTTTACAGTCTTACCCGTGACCATTCGAGTACCAAAATATACGTGATTAGTCCTTTTAAAATAGTTTAATTTAAAATGTGTAAAAATCGCGAAAATCAAATATCTTATAATGTCATATAAATTACCACTAACATCTTATAAATATATAAATAAACAACAAATTTAACAGATTTCACACATTATAAATAAAACATCAAACAAACGCGTCTAGGCGTACAATAAAACAAAAAGTCGCCACCCTCTACCTGCCACCCCCAGGGCGTGTCCGGTCAACGACCCCACAGCTGACGCCTGACGCCTGAATGGTAGTACGCCGTACGAATATGTTTATAAACGGGTGGAAACTTTAATGAGCGCACGTTTTCGATTACTATGTTATGTTATAATGAAAAGTGTAGTGAGTGCCGGTTTATATATATATATATATATATATATATATATATATATATATATATATATATTTGGTAATGAATATTCAAAGATCAACCAAGGCCTCCCTGACCTCTTGTACTAATTAACTTTACTGTCATATATTTCAATCAATCAATCTTACCTATTTAGATTAATAATTAAATTAAAATCGATTGTTTGTATCGGAAAATCGATGAATATAACTATTTTTAATATAATAACAATTCAAATCGATTTTTAAATCGTTCTTTTTGTTACGCTCACGTTTGTAAGCAAAACCTAGTGTTAAGATTTCAATCTTTACTTCTCGTCTCACATTAAAAACGTCACGTGCTGAGTTGCGCAACCTAACACCGTACTTTATTTTACGATAAGGAAATCAAGATAAAACAAAAATTATATCCCCGTTTAGGGATTTTAGGATTGAACTCACAACCACTGGTGTTACAGACACTGGGCTAGGATGGACTCTACATACATATATATAAGTATATTTGCTTTTTATATTTCCCTACTTATTTAGAAAGAGAAGAGAAATATTTTTTTGTTTATATTTAACGCAAAAAGAACTGCATAAAGTATTTTAATATATTTGAAGAATTATTCCGCATTTAGGATAAAAACCAAGAGTAACGGTGGGACAGCTTCTAAATGTAAACGCGAACGGTTGTGGGTCGATTCCAACTCGGGGGAATGATAATATTTAAATTATTTTGATTTTATCGCTGTGGTAAGATAAGCAGCAGCGTTGAGTTCCGCACTTAATGTCTTGACACTAGGTAATTCTGCAAATCGTCCTCTATATGTAGCAAAAGTTTGTAAAAATCTTTCCGCATAGATGTTAACAACATAAACAAATGTATAAGAGTTTCGACACGGGCGGATCCAGAACGCATGGCTTAGCGATCCAAGCGCTTGGACGGTTTACAAGAGGTGCGGGTTGGAATTCTGTTGCGTTAAAATTTTTTAAATTAACCACTGAGCCTTATATATAAAGAAATAATACTTAAGACTATTATATTTAGAAAAAAAATATAATTTGGTCATAGTAAATCGATACTTCTAGTATATAATACGTCCCGTTAAATAGTTATATATGATAAGAAAATATCGAAAATAAAAAAAAAAACAGAAAAATAAAAAAAAACCGCTTGTAATCCAATCTTATTGGTAGAATTACTAGTAACAAAATTTGAAATATTTAGAATTTTTAAAGTTAATTAGTTATTTATTCTCCCACACTTAGGATTAGAAAACTATTTTAAATGTTTTCTAATCCTAGGTGTGGAATAACACTTTAAAATATAAAAATATAGGTATAAATAATTTTCATTTTCATGTAAATTGACATACAAGTATAATTATTTGGTGGTGGTCCGGTAAGACTGACAACACTGACACTCATGGCAGTTGACAATTTGAAAATACTTGTAATAGCCCTAACAAAGAATATTTTGATATTGATTTATTATAGCAATGGGACATCGTCTGACCAAAAACGCGCTGGTTGGTTGTGGGTTCGAATCGTACTCGGGAACATTATCGCGTGGAACTGAAAATATCGTGATCTTTATTTATTATTTTAAAATAAAAGTTAGGCCAAGTTACTCCTGTATGTAATACATACATGCGCTATCTGCCAGTGAAAATTGTATTAAAATCGGTCCAGCCATTCTAGAGATTAGCCGGAACAAACAAGCAAAGTAGTTATAGAAAAGTTACATAAATATTATTTTGGTATACTTTAGGTACCTCCATTTGGTAAGATAGAGCACGTCGCTACTAAACGGGTATTCTAAAACGGAATGTGAAGAGCCGAGTTGTGAGAGATCAAATATATCTTACTTAAAGTCGAATAAAATTCAAGAATTACTGGCACTTTGTTAGTTTCACTGTAACCGATATATATCATTAATTTTTTGTATGAAAATCTAACAAGACTTATTTTGATCTACTTCCTATTGTCCGATTTGCTTTGATTTTTTTCATCTTCACTCTTTATCCCGCATATCAGGGTAATCAGAGACAACCTAGCGTCAAGACATCGAGACATCGCATGATGAGTGGCAGAACTCAACGCCACCCTTTATCTAACCAGAATGAAAAAAAAATCAATCATTCCCCTGAGCGGCGATGAACTGATCGAACTGACACTGTGATAGGATGACCTTAAACAATAAAAGCAGCTCCTTTATCCTGCACAGCCACAGACAGGTAGTAGTGTCAAAACACTCCGTTGGCTGCTATCCACCCAAAATCGAGGTATTACGTTTTGAGTGGCAGAACTCAAAGTCGTGCTGCCCTATCAGAACGAAGTAATGAAATCATTTCTCCGTGTGCGAATCGAACCCACGACCAATCACGTTTACAGTGAGACTATGCTATGAGGTACTTATATAATTTTTTTGTAAGCTCTACGCTTTTATCCCGCATAACAGGGTAAACAGAAAGTACCTATTGTCAAGACACTCCGCACTTGGCTTTCCCCCGGATATGACACATAAGCGTGTTCAGTGGTGTAACTCAACGCTGCACTTTGTCACGACGCTTAGGAAATATTACGTAATCTTTACTATCATATTTGATATCATGTTGTTAATCGACTCTGTAACGTACATATTTACACACAAATATTATATATACAATTACATTTATTGAGTAGGGATCAAATGGGAATCGAATCCACAAACACGATCGCCTTCGGCGACTACCGGCGTCTATCGTAATAATATAATAACAATAATAATTAAAAAAAATCCATACCTTACTAAAATAACCGACGATATGACACCCCTCAGTATCGGCACACGTCATGACGTAGAACAGGAACGGCTCCACGTCGTAGTACAGGGTCTTGTGGTCCAGGAAGAACTTGGCGAGGAGACACAGCTGCTGGCAATAGTGTTTGTGTTTGCGGCCGTCCACTTGCCACACGGACAGATTGTCTTTTCTGTACACCTGGACGGAACCATTAATATATATATATATATATATATATATATATATATATATACATATACATATATATATATATACATATATATATATATATATATATACATATATATATATATATATATATATATATATATATATATATGTATGTAAAACATATGTTACACAGGGCGTTGGGCATTGGGACAGCGTCTGACTGTATACGCGATCGATTGTTGGTATTCGATTCTCACTCGGGAGCATGTTTATGTTTGAATAATTTTCAATTGTTAGTTTTGGTGGGACAAAACGCGGCGTTGAGTTCCGCCACTAAACACGTAATGTCACGAAAACGGTGTATGGTATAATATCTTAGACACTAGATATTTTCTGTCTACCCTGCTATGCGGGATAAGTTAAAATTTATTATTATATATTTTTGTTAAGACACAAATGTCAAGATTGTTTGTTGAGTGGCGGAACTTAACGCCGTGTTTTGTTTTATCAGAGCGAATAAATGAATTTAATTTGAATAACATCATTAAACTGAGCGATGATAGAACTGAGCCCAATGACGTTCACTGTCAGATGCTGTGGCATAAGATAGGAAGTCTTTAAAAAAATAATACATACCTTACACACATACACACACAAACACAAACGTCCTAATTTTTAATGCATACACACTTCCATCGAAACTTATTGCAGATCAAGGTGTTAAATCAACAATTATCACAATAATACGAGTAAAACAAAAATAGTTTCCCAAAACCATTACCATTTTAACAGAGAAAAATAATAACGTTATTTAATATTAATTAAAATAAGTACAAAAAACCATGGGCAGTCGCGCAAGCTCACCTCGTCGCCGGGCGGGTGCCGCCACACGCACTTGGCGCGGTGGCGCGCGGCGCCGGCGGCGCACTGCTGGTGGTTGAGGCAGAACTCGCACACGAAGAGGCGCGGCACGCGCGCCGCCGCGCCCGGGTACGGCGACTGGTACCACACCTCCATCATGTACTTGCCCATCACCACGTACCTGGCGACGGCGGGAACCACGTGAGACAGACACCTTTTCACCGCACTTTTTTTTAATGAAAATGACGTAGAAAATTTGTCACCGTTCTTATTATTTAAAAAAAAAGCGAAGATTGCTAATATATATTTTTTAAATATTATTTAAAAATATTTAAATTGTTGTTGACGCGTTACAGGACATGTGGTGTATATAAAAACAAAAAATCTCGAAAATCTCCTGAATTAAAATTATTTTGTATTTTATTTTATATTTACTAAACAGTTGAAACAATGTAGATCCTAAACAAAACCATTAAGGTCATCATTGCGCAATGGGACAGTCTCTGAATACAAAAAATCCGGTTGTAAGGTCTATTTCCACTCGTGGGAATATATTTGAATTACTCTCATTTTAAACTCCTGGTAAAAATTACGGGAAACGAAGAACACACACACACACACATTGACACTAGGTTCTCCCTACTTACTCTGCTATGTAGGATAAGGCGTGAAACTAAAACAAAGCCTACCTTGTCCCCTTATCAGTGGATATATCACCCAATTCCTCTTCCACCTTCACGGCGGCTAACGCCTGAGCGTCTCTGAACAGTCTCAGATCGTAGTCCGGTGCAAAACCTTCTAAAACCGGCTCCCTCTCTTCACCCAACTCTTCATTTGATGGCATCGATCGCAATTCTTGACTGCCTTTCCATTTGGATCTCATGTCCTGATGAGAAAAAAAATGTTAATTTTAGTTAATTCATATATAGAGCCTACGCTTAACTGTAAACGCGATCGGTTGTGAGTTCGATCCCCACTCGGGGGAGTGATTTTTTTTTAGCTTCTCGCTTTTATCTAATCGAGAGGAGAGGAAGAGGAGTGACCGGAGTGATTATGTTTGAAATATTTACACATCCTCCCTGTGGTGAAGACAAAGAGCGGTGTTGAGTCAAAAAGAAAATAATATATATACATATATAGCTATATATATAGCTTCAAGCGCCCTCCCGCATAGCAGGGTAGTCAGAGACAAACTAGTGGCAAGGCAAAAAAAATCTTCGACACATTACAAATTGGTGGAACTCCACACCACACTACGTCTTATTGGAGAGGAGAAATTAAAATATTTTAAACATATTTATTCCTTGGAGTGGGAATCGAACCTTAACTAATAGTCGTATATGGACAAGTGATAAAATAATTATTGGCATTTAATTCATTCTTTTCTCTACCCAAAGGTACATACAAGATGTCGATCACTAAGCGAAAAGGTAGTTTATTCTACATTTTTTGCAAAAAGCAGAGAACCGAGAGTATTCAATTAGAACTTAGTGTCGAGACACTCCTTTATTCACCTTCAGAGCAAATTCAAGACACTACATTACCAGAACAAAGTAAATATTATAAATAATTGTCAACTTGTTTTATTTAAATAACAAAAATCATATGTTTTTTTTTGTAAACAGAAAATACCTTGTATCAAGACACTTCGTTATTTGTTTTCCGCTGACTTCGAGATATTGCGTGTCAAGTGGCGGATCTCAACGCCGCACTTTATCTTACCAAAGCGAGGAGTTCAAATTACTAATTATCATCAATTATCTTAAGTTTTAACTCATAACACTATTATACCCATAGTGCTGCCTGTTGTTGCCATTGCCAGTTTATTGCTGAAATTTAAACGCATTTCTTCTTACCGGAGCAGAGAAATAGAATATAATTCTGAACTTCCTTGTAGTGGAAACCATATGCATGACGTGTCCGATACTACCCGCTCGAAGACGTTTCCCCTCCCTCATTCACCTACCGCACCCCCCATGTCGCCTGCATCGTAACGTCAGCAATGTCATTGTTGATATTCGACTTATTCGTGTATAACAGATTTTTTTGTTTGTTTTTCTCTTATTTACATTTAGTATTTAAGTTGTACGACTTATTGATTATTCAGATAATTTATGTGATAAATGTTCTAAGGAAATGTGATAGAAAAATATATATTATTTTAGTTATAAAACACATAACACATACAACTATCGTTAAATTAATAACTAATAAAAAAAAATAAAGGCCGGTCGTGGCGCAGTGGGACATCGTGTGACTGTTAACGCGACCGGTTGTGGATTCGATCCCCACTCGGAGGAATGATTATACTTCAATTATTTACACTTCCTCGCTCTGGTGAAGACAAAGTGCGGCGTTGAGATCCACCACTCAACACGTAATGTCTCGAATACGGTGGAAAGCGAAATACGGAGTGTCTTTACACTAGGTACTTTCTGTCTACCCTGCTATGCGGGAAAAAAACATGAAGATAAAAAAAATTACAAATGTTAGTCAATTATTATTATGATTTTTTTATAATGCTAACGCTACTTATAGAGTGACGTCACGAGTTAATCACCATACTTGAGAAAGCCCCTGGGAGTTCCTTGCACCGATTCCTCTCAGGTCTGAGACATTAGCTTTAGTGAACTGGTGGTAAATTATTTAACATCCAAAAAATGGAGTTGAATAATATTATTTGACTTTGACTTGGACTTTGAAGCAAATTGGTAGTAACTTTATGTTAGTTAGATAACCCATACTTTTGGCGTTGGAATTACATTTACAAGCATAACACTCTAATATTCCTTAGGTCACTTTCGCACTATACACAATATATAAAAAAATTATATTTTTTAAAACTCGACCATTTTTATACAATGTAATACAATGAATTGTATTCATTCATTAGTGGCCATTGTGGGGCAGTGGGACAGCGTCTGACTGTAATCGTGATCGGTGGTGGGTTCGATTCCTACGCGGGAAATGATCTCGGCTGAGGTAACATAAAGCGCGGCGTTGAGTTCCGTCAATCAACACGCAACGTTTCGAATACAGGTAAAAAGCGGAATACGAAGTGTCCTGATACTAGGTTCTCCCGGCATACTCTGCTATACGGGATAAAGCGTGAAGGTAATATTTCTATGAAGTTTAAATTACAACAAAACAAATAACCATATTGATTTACGCCTATATACATTACTTATTCTCATTTATTATACATGAGGCCGGTCGTGGCGCAGTAGGACAGCATCTGGTTGTAAACACGATGGGTTGTGTGTTCGATCCCCACTCGAGGGAGTGATTATATTTAAATTATTTTTATTTTCTCGCTCAGATAAGATAAAACGCGGCGTTAATTTTCGCCACCTCAATACGTAATGTCTCTTATATGCTATGCGTGATCAAAAGCTAAAAAAAAACTATATTCCTTCTTAATATTAATCATAGTATAGAAACGAAGCGTAAATAAATAAGATAAACGACCTTGACTTTGAGCTGGTACGCCCTCTGCTCGATGGTGGGCATGGCGCGCGGGCGCTGCTGCAGCGCGGCCAGCGCGCGGCGCCGCGTGGCCGCCGCCGCCGCGCGCTCCTCCGCCGCCGCCACGCACCACGCGCCCGTCACGTTGTGGTACGTGGGGCACGCCGTGAACGTGAAGTGGCGGGCCGACTTGCCGCCTGCGGACCCACACACGCCCCGCCTCACTCCGTCATGTCGTATGTCGCGAGGAGAACGGGGTCGTTCGAGTGTTGCGTAAGCAGATTTATGACAATTATTTACCCCCACACACCCCATTGTCAACAAAAGTAATCAAAATTCTAAGTTTTGTATAAAGCACATCAGTTCGTTAGCACGAAGAACAGCCATAATAAATATGAAATAACATTTGCTCATATAATCGTCATCTAGACCCCCCAACCCCGTTCCAAAAACCAAAAATCATCAAATCAAAAACCCCCAGCCCCCTGTAATGCTTACGTAATACTTAAACGACCCCAAAGACAAAAATTTGGGTGGAAGTGATAATATGTCAGATAGAAATTTACTTGAGACCGGTCGTGACGCAGTCGAACGTCTGCCTCTAAATGTGGTCGGTCGTGAGTTTGAATCCCATTCGAAGGAATGATTATATTTAAATTATTTTCATTTCCTCGTTCTGTTGAGAAAATGCGCGACGTTGAGTTCCGCCACACTACCGATCGCGTTTACAGTCAGAGGTTGTCACACTGCGCCACAACCGGCGTCATTGTGGTTATTTTAAATAAATTTGAATTTAAATAATTACATTTATTTTTTATTCGTTTAAATTTATCAGTTATATTAAACAATTACACTTATATTTTTATTTATCTCACCCAAATGTCCAGAAGAGTCGCAATCTCTAACCGGACAGCGTCGCTCAGAGGGCGCAACCGGCGTGACTGGGAGAGCGGGCGACCGCGCTATGGCGGCCCGCGCTTTTGCCAGCCGTTTATCGTCCTTACTGAAAACATATTACAATAATAACTAGATGATTTACTATTTGAAATGAAACTATTTTAAACAGATTAATCGTGTATATTTTGGTATTCGAAAATACATTTTTGGAAACATGACGTTTCGAACACTTTACGGTAGTCCGTAGTCACAGAGAGACCGCGGACTACTGTAAAGTGTTTAAAATAGTTTCATTTAAAATGTGTATAAATCCCTATCTTACTATGATTTACTATTGTTGAAGTAAAAAAAACGGATTTCGGAACTTCAACCCACGCGTCCCGGATACCATCCAAGCGCTCTGTACACTAAGCCATGAGTTCTACATACAGAAGTCACAGTGCAGAGTGCTTGGACAATTTCTAAGAGGGGCGTGTTCGAATCCCACTGCGTTCAAATGTTTATACATTATATTTTAAATAACTAGAAGTGCCGTTGACACGTTTCCAAAGAGTGTAAAGCTGCGTTCGCATTCATTTATCGATTTTGGACAAAGACAATGCGCAGCGTTGAGTTTCGCCACTCAACAGACAACATCTCGATTATGTATAGAAATTGAACAACAGTTTAATATGAATATTATAATATAATACAAATAAAATATTAAAAAATATCACTAACCTCTGTTCCTCTCTTTTCTCTTCAACCTCAGAGTCAGTGTCGGTGTGTGTCAGTTTAGTCGCAGTGGCCATCCTAGTGACTCTGGCAGATAGTGACCTGGTCAGCTTCCTGGGCATTGTACCAGTTGGGGAATCCCCTGAATCACCACTTTTTCCTGTTATCTCGTGCTGTAAATTTATAAAGACTAATATTAGTTCTATACCCTGTAAAAGTTAGCTTGATACTTTGAACAGATGTAGATTATTTCCGATCGACGTAACTTTGCAATGATGAACATATTATTGTTTTAATTTATATGGAATATGCCGGAGGAGGCCGGTCGTGGCGCAGTATGACAGCGTCTGACTGTAAACGCAACCGGTTATGGGTTCGATCCCCATTCGGGGGAGTGATTATATTTAAATTATTTTCACTTCCTCGCTCTGGTAAAGACAAAGAGCGGCGTTGAGTTCCACCACCCAACACGCAATGTCTCGAATTCGGTGGAAAGCGAAATACAGAGTGTCTTGGTACTTTCTGCATACCCTGCTATGCGGGATAAAAGGTACTTTCTGCATACCCTGCTATGCGGGATAAAAGCGTTAAGCTAAAAAAAAAAATATGCCCTGTACATTTAACATTGTATATATATATATATATATATATATATATATATATATATATATATATATATGCATGGTACAATTATAGCACTAAAGTATAGGTTCTTCTGATAATTTCTTTATATTTAATTCTATGCTGTAATTTTTTATTATGATGCGTAAAGATATAACTAAAACTTAAATTAATTTGATAATCTAGCTACTTTATTTATTTAAAAATGTAATATTCTGACATATAATATGTATACTAATGCATTATAGATAAATAAAACTTACTTGTTAATGTTAATCATAATTAAATATTAATTGCGATTAATCTCACCTTACTACTAGCATTTGAGGGAGGTTTGCTGTTCACAATTTTTGCTGTCTCTTTCTTAGCAGGTTCACTATCACTTTCCGAAGAGACTGATTCTACTGACGACTGGCTTGAAGAACATGATGATGCACTTTTATCTTCCACTGCTTTCTTTGGAGGAGGCCCGTTAGGCCTACCAGCTCTTCTTTTAGAATCTTTTGAACTCTTTGAATCTCTAGAATCTTTTGAAAATTTTGAATCCTTTGAGTTACTTGAATCTCTTGAATCTTTTGAATCTTTTGAATCTTTCGAGTCTTTTGAATCTTTGGAGTCCTTCGAATCTTTTGAATTTTTTGAGTCTTTCGAGTCCTTTGACTCTTTTGAAACTTTTGAAACTTTGGAATCTTTTGAATCTTTCGAATCAATTGAATCAATGGAATCTTTTGAGTCCTTGGAATCCTTAGAACCCTTAGAATCCTTCGAGTCTTTTGAATCTTTTGAATCCTTTGAGTCCTTGGAATTAGAATTAGAATCGTCATTCTCAATTATAACAGGAGATGGTAGTGAATCTTTCTCATCGCTGGATTTTCTAGATGATTTCTTACTCCTGGGTGAACACTTAGGGCTAGATTTAGATGATGTCTTACTTTCCTTGCTTTCCGATTCTGATTCGGAACTGTTATCAGGTGAAAAAATACTCTTCTTTTTTAGTGAATTTGTATCTGCTTTTAAACTTTTTGGTATAGTTTTTGATATTGCCTTTGATTTAGCTCCGGTTGTAACTCGAGGGGTTGAAGGTTTAACTTTAGCAAGCACTGATGCAGCATTTTTAATTTTTGTGGACCTACGTCTTGGTGGCATAGGTTTGGGAGTCGCTGGTTTAGGTGGCTCATCGTCGCTTGATGATGAAACCTTCGATGCAGGAGTCTGTTGAGGCTTAGGTTCTTCTTTCTTCTCTTCTTCAACTGACGCTGGTTTGGGTGATTTAGGTAGAGGTGGTACAACTGCTGGAGTATCAGAGGTTGAGGATTCAGAGTCAGAACTGCTTGAACCTGATCCTGAACTGGTAGAGGAAGTTCCACTGCTGCTAGAATCTGAAGTGGATCCAGAACTACTATCGGTGCTGCTGTTGCTTACCTGAAAATTTGAAGTAATTTCTAAGCATAAGACATTTTTATAAATAGCAATTATTGTTACTTGCAAATTTTATTTTGACAATATTTTGTATGTAATAATATAATAGTAGACTATATAAAAATTTAAGTTTTTGAGTACTTATACGTTTTTCAAGGTATATCAACATAGGTATGTTAAAGTAATTTAAAAAATTAAAAAAAAAGTCTCTTAAAACAACAGAATGTTTGATTTTATTTACTTATTCAAATATGAATAAGTGAATAAAATAAAACATTCTGTTGTTTTAAGAGACAAGGGAATACCCTTAACACTTTGGATAATATAACAACATTTATAGGACGTGAAAGCAGTCTACATATACTAGTGATACAACAACAATCTAAACAATTTGGTGCGTAAAACACATTTGGATAATTACAATAAATATTGTTCATACTTTTAGAAACAAAACTTGTTTACCATTAAGTAAAAACAATACTAAACACAAAAATGATAACTAAAATAATACTCACATCCAGATTAGTCATGATGGTTATTTATGGGTACCTTTTAACAAATGTATAAATATGGGAAAATCGATATAATTAGTAACGATGTAACTGGAATATTTATTAGTGGCACATTTTACAGTTTAATGCGATAATATTGCAAAAATAACAGCACCTTTTTACAAAGTAGTCAAACAACATTGACCATTTGACAAGTTGAAATGACAACGAGATGTATGTAAAACATATCCATGCTAGTGGCGCTAGTTTCTTTGTTAAAACGTCAAATTTAATAATATATATATTTTATAATTTTATTTGTATATTTAAAATTAAAAAAACTATTTAATATTTATTATATATTACATCGATTTTAAATTAATATTTTTTGGGCTAACTTAATTTTTATAGTTTCGAGTGTGTGTAAGTATCAATATATTGATCGTTCAATTATTGAGTGTTGATTAATATGGGAGTTGAAAATTTAGGGATAACCGAATAATATTTTGGATTACTATTTTTGGAAAGATTTTAAATCAACATAATATAACTGCCATGGAAATATATAACAGCGCTTTATATACTTTACATTAACGAATAAAATGTATATATAATGCATATATAACGATGTCATAATCTTTTGAGTTTCATTTTCTTCTGACAAAATAATTTCGATATAATAAATGTATTTAAAAAATCGCAGTAAATTCTTTGGATGTAGAAAGCCATGTGTCGTTTCATATATAAGATTACTTGTTATAAAATAAAACAATATTGATTAAAAATACAAGCTTTCAAATATTAAAAAATGTAATTTTACATATTTTACAACTCAATTGCATATTAAGAAAAATGAAATTTTAACATAATCTCTACATTTTATATCTAAAATTCATTTATTTAAACAAAAAAGATTTTTTACTTATATACTCTGTATTGAGACAATAATGCATAATTATTTATTTGTCATATTTACTGAACTCTATTTTTTTTCTTAAATGTCAAACTCAAACATTATGTCAATTGTCATAATTGTTTTTCTTGTTGGTAGCTCTAACTCGTGAAGTATCTTGTTGTTTACAATATGCAAATTCGCACTATTAAAATGGTTTAAATGCAATTATTTTTATATAGCAGTTTTTAATAATAATAAACATCTGAAATCAAAGTTTTTACAATGTCTAGCAGCTCAATGGATGATATACCAGAACAGTGCAAAGTGAGTTCGCAAGTGTATTTTGATTTCACTTTTATCCTTGTTTTGTTTTTATGCATCCAACACGTGACCTTCACTTTTGTCCATATACGAAACAAATTTACCGTCCATCGGCCTTGATTTCTCACGGTAGTTCGTAATTGCGTCATATTGTTACTTATTTTTAAAAATTCAAAGACAATGTGCAGGCCAGTATTAAAATACATGTAACATAAAGCCGCAGTTATAAAATATTAAATATGCTTGATTATTAATTTATGGTCTTTGCTTAAGTGATTTTGTTTTATTCAAGTGTAGGTACTTGTACATTTCAAATTAGACTCTTGGTTACATATATATTGAAAATCTTACTTTGTTCTAATAGGAGATTAGATGAACCGTTTAAAGAGATTAGATGAGTCATATCTAATATTTGTGAAATTTTCTACAAATTTATTCTTTAAATTAATTTTTGTCAAAATATTTTTTATGAATCTAATAAGAATTTAAAAATTATACAACTCATATTCTTGCCATCGCAATTACCCACCATACAGTTTCAATACAATGCTCATAATTTGTACAATTTAAAGTTTTATTATTTTTGGCTTTATAATGATAATATAAACTATAGAAAAAAGTATTTTCAGGATCTGTTCACACAAGATGGAGTTCTCCTCAAGGCGTGCATTGGCCGATCAATCAGTGACCTGAATTCCATTGGAATGCTGTGCATAGTACAAAATCCAGACAGCACTAAATGTATTGAATGGAGACCAAATGATTTGATTACAATAGACTCAGATACTCAAGACCAAGAGTGGGCTGTTGTTAATACAATTGGTAAGTATTACTTTTATATGTCTTAGGATATCTTGAACTTAGAGCTACATTTTTTGAATATAAAATTAAATACACTAGAGACTGGGTCTGTACCTTTTTTTTCCTTATTGTAATTTCTTACTCTAAAATACTAAACATTTATATAAAAATTCCAGCTGACAGAACTACATTTACAATTATTATTCTTTGATGTATTTTTTTAATTATATATTAACTTTAAAATTCTAAGCCATTTGTCATAATACTTTAACAGTAAAACCAAAATATTTTTCATTCAAATAGCTTGTTACTACAGCTCGGAGGTCAGTTCTGCTGAAAAGAGCTGGAGTGAAGCTCAGCAGATGGTTTTCAAATATAGTATTACAATAAATCCATGAAAATAATTAACTTCCTGTGTGAGCCGTCCACAACAATTATTTCCACACATTAATTTCAGTATGGTATTCTTGGATAGAATAATATAAAACTTTTGTCAATAATCTACTGACAGATCTGAATATGTTTGTGGGATTTTATTGAACAGTTTACATATTTATATTATTTTTTAAAATTTTGAATGTAAAATTTCAGAGTAATTAATTTTTTTTTCATTTCTTGTATTAATACTATGGCTATTACTTTTTTCTAAATTTTAAATGTATTTTGGGATAAAAATTATCCCGCATAGGGTAAATAGAAATAAATAGGGAGCCCCTAGTGGCAAGACACTCCATACTCCGCTTTTACGTTCAGTGAGCGTGAACCTATACCAACCGTATTTGTAGTTATAATCTATACAACTGCTATAACTGCTATAACTGGCTTTAAATAATAAACAACTGCTGCTGCTATAACTGGCTTCAAATAATAAACATACATTTTTATAGATATATTCACAGCTTCACACTTATTTCCACAAAGCAAGGTAGGCTTAGAGAACTGACCTAATTTGAGTCTTACCATGTTTTTTTTTAACAGAGTTGAGTAATTAAATTGTGTTAAATGCAATCATTTTACTCAGTAGGGATTTGATTTAGAATCATGAATAGCATTTATTAAGAAACAATGCTTTACTGTCTGTCAGTGCCATAAAATAATTAAAAAAAAAAAACAGATATATTGTTAGTTAAATATTAATTCATTACAAATTCTTATTATTCTTAATGAATATGATGATTTTTTTTTCTATTTTATTGCTTTCTTTATTCTATTTCTATTACTTTATATTGCTTCTTATCTTTATCCCCCATTGCAGGATAGTTAGAGACAACCAAGTGTCAAGACACACCCATTGTCTGATTTCCTTCTGATATTGAGACTGTGTTGAGTGGCAATGCGGAGTAAAGAAATGAAAATAAATTTTAAACATTATTATTTTTTGGAGTGGGAATTGAACCCACAGCCAATTGCATTTACAGTCGAATGTTTTTCCATGACGGCCTTATACTCGATTATTTTATTTTAAGCCTTATAAGTAGATGCTATGTTTTATATTTAATTTATCTTTGGCTCTTTTGTAAGTTGAACGGGGAGAGATAACCTGAAGTATATCATTCCTTTGTTCATTTTCTAATCTCTTAACTTTTATTCATGTTAATATAACTAAGATCTATTCTCTTTTGAACAACTGTTATGAGATATGTATTTTAGGCCATCACAGAGTTGAGTTACGCCACACAATGCTCAATGTCTTGATTTTGGGTATACATTTATAATAAATTTTAAGGGATTCAAACTCATATCCAATTGCATTCAGTATAAAGTCAAGTGTATCTCAACTGAGCTACTGCTGAGCTTTAAAGACATTTTCTCATATATTTTTTTTGTTATCAATCAAAATATCAATGGCTATAAAATTATATGGATTATATTGGAAAGGAACCTTTGCAAATAAATTTCAATTTACAAAGTAAATTAATATTGTGGGTGTTTTCAATACTATTATATGTTTTAAATGAAACTATTTTATACGAAATAATCGATGTTCGGCTGTTGGTTATTACAATAATTGATTATATTCAGATCGATATAGTTAAATTTTGAGGCCGGTCGTGGCGCAGTAGGACAGGGTCTGACTGTAACGCGATCGGTTGTGGATTCGATCCCCATTCGGGGGAGTGATTCTATTCAAATTATTTTCACTTCTTCGCTCTGGTAAGACAAAGTGCGGCGTTGAGTTCCACCGTTCAACACGCAATGTCTCGAATTCGGACGAAAGCGAAGTACGGAGTGTTTTGACACTAGGTACTTTCTGTCTACCCTGCTATGCGGGATAAAAGCGAGAAGCTAAAAGAACAAAAAAACTTTTGTACTTTTGTTGAACAACAGACCTAAGCCTACCCGTGACCACGAACTACTGTAAACTGTTTGAAACGTCATGTGTTCAAAAATGTATTTACGAATACGGAAATATACGCGATTAATCCGTTTATAATAGTTTCATTTAAAATGTGTTAAAATCGAGAAAATCAAAGATTTTACTATTATATGTTTTTGTTTAATTATGTATATATATGCAAATGTTTACTTTTCATCTACTCTTATATATCTATAAAAAATATCGTTAATATCTAATTAACGATATTTTTTATACAGATTAACATTAAAACCTAATGCAATATCCTCTAGGCCCATAAACTTATAGTATGAGAGCCAGGCGCGTTTTTAGGTGACTAATTCTTTTCAAATGATATTTGGTGAACTTTCGGTGTGAGATACGTCTAAAATCAGTCAGGTGGTAATTTTATAATTAAGAAATTTAAAGTTTTTTTATTTATTGAGCGACCAGCGGACGTATAATCCATCCTGTTATAATTAGTTAATTACTATTTTTCTTCGAATTATTGCTACGTAAAATTTAACAATGTTATAGTTAATAAAAAATGTTAGCTAATATTTTTTTTAAGTACTGCGAGGCTAACACCCACTAAATACCAGTGGAGCTCACCAAGCTATATGGTTTTTAATATTCTTTATATTATTTCACGTATTAATAATTATATATGTATATATGTATGAATGTATAATATATATGAGTATATAAATGTATTTATGTACAATTATAAATATGTAATTTATTTATTATTATATTTAATTGATATTATTCTTTCATTTGTCTATTGCACTATATATATATATATATATATATATATATATATATATATATATATATATATATATATACTACCTGCTAATTTACACTATCTCTTTTAACTATGGGTTGGCTGGCAGAGATTTCTTATAGGAATAAGCCCGCCTTTGTAAACAAATTATATTATGTAAATTACCCTAAATCTGTTAATGTGCAATAAAGAATATATATCACGTTAAAGGTCATACAGATCTGTGACTGGCTCCGTTACTATTAGACACAAGTAAATAATTGTTATTCCTATTATTATATATTGATAACTTACATTTATATACGAAGCGTATATCTAATACGATAGGCATAACTGGCTCACGTTGATTCTAATAATCTTTAAAAATTTTACAAATCTTGACTCAAGTTCCACCTTCCAATATGTAGGTCGTCGTCAAAGAACACTTAGCGGAAACATGACATCAGACTACGCGGCAGCCAGAGCACGTATAATAAGAATACCACTCGAAGAGCTCAAAACCTTCAAGATATCCAGAAACAATCAGCAAATGCAGTTCACAACCAAACAAGGTGTTTGGCAGAACACGTTTTATTTTCAACATGGCAATGCGGAAATATTTGTCGCCTATTTGAAGAACCATCTGAAAACGGCCAAAACAAGACACGACAGAAACACCTATGTGGTGGTGGAGCCGAACGACGAGTCCCAAGTCCTGAATCGGTCTTTCGCCGAATTGGACATATTCACAGAGAATACTACGGATGTTGTGTGGAACTTGGTATCCAATTTGAGACAGCGTCCATATGAGACGACCATGGAGGCCTTTTCTAAGCTGACTGATATTGGTGAGTCCTTTTTTTTCAGCTTCACGTTTTATCCCCCATTGCACGGTAGTCAGAGATTATCTAATGTCAAGAAACTCTGTTGATTGCTTTTGGCCTCAGATTGAAAACTTTGTGTGTTGAGTGGCGGAACTCTACGTGAAGAAATGAAAATAATTTTAAATATCATCATTGTCCCGAGCGGGAATCGATCCCATAATCAACCGCGTTGTCGCTACCGCAATGTTTTGTCTAGATCTGTATAGATCTATCCGTCTTCGCAAAACCTTTACTTTATAGTATTAGTACAAATATAATTAAAGTACAAAAGATACATTAAATTCCATTTTTTTGCCCATTTTACCACTTCATAGCGTAATTCAAGGAAGAATACGAATATTCCAGTATATTACGGGAATGAAGGTGTAAACGGAAAACGGGACGTGTCCGAGGAAGTGGCCGACCTGCTAACTAAAAGCATGAGCGCTTTAGAAGACGGTACGTCAGTGACCAGAAGTGATGAATACGAAGTGATTAATGTGAAGCCTACGTTGCCGCCGCGGCCGTGTATACCTAGGTGAGTGTGAGTTCGATTTCTGAGATAAGAATTTATGTAAATTTTTGGGGTGCTTTCGTATGTGGCGCCGTGTGACAGTAAACGCGATCGGTTGTGGGTTCGATTTCAACTCTGGGGAATGATTACATTTAAATTATTTTCATTTCTTCGTTTTGGTAAGACCTAGCGCGGTGTAGAGTTCCGCCTCATAATAGGCAATGTATTAAGCCGGAACGGAGTAACACTAAGAACTTTCTGTCTAACCTGCTATGCGTGATAAAAGCGTGAAGCTACTATTTTTCTTTTTATAAAGTAATTAGTATACACCGTCACTGTGCGTTTAATAGCGTTATCTAGTATAGAGAAAAAGTTATAAAATAATCAACAGAAGAAGAACTTAAAATGTCAATCTATTCTTTTTTTTTTAATATTTTTGAAATTTTATTAATATACTTGGGATAGTAAAAATATTTATCAAAAAAAGATGTACATATTGCATGAAATCGCAACTGACAAGTGTAAGAATGTTAGTCGTAATTCGTAAGTATAAGAATTTTAAAACAATTGCTTGTTTTGCTAAGATAACCAAAGTAAACCAAACAATTGCTAAGTTAACTAAAGAAGAATGATATTGAAGCTTTAAAATTTAGGTTTTTATTTATTCTATGTTATAATATATTATATATGAGATTTTTTTCGTAATTTTTTTACATATTTTAAATGTAATTGTTATAAACTAATTAATCATTAGGCAGACAGATAGGATCAATAGTAAAGTGTTCAAAACGTCTGGTTTTGAGTAATGTATTTTTGAATAGCAAAATAAACGCGATTTTTTTTTAGCTTCACGCTTTTATCCCGCATAGCAGGGTAGACAGAAAGTACCTAGTGTCAAGACACTCCGCACTTTGTCTTTACCAGGGCGAGAAAGTGATAATAATTTAAATAGAATCACTTCCCCGAGTGGGGCTTGAACCCACAACCGGTCGCGTTTACAGTCAGACGCTGTATCACTGCGCCACGACCGACTTCAATTAGTCCCACGACGCGATTGGTCCGTTTAAAATAGTGTAATTTAAATAAAGTGTTTTTGTATAATTCCCAGAGGAACTCCGCTGTCGACTGAGAAGTGGGAAGGCCTTCAAGACCCTGAGGGTCGTGTCACAGAAGTGGATGGTGTCAAACAACTCATATTTAGAGGGGTGAGTTGTTTTATTGTTATTATTTTAAACCTTATTTAGCTAAACGCTGTTTATTCCGAATAGCAGGGTAGACAGAAAGTACTGAGAGTTTCAAGTCATTTTGTCTGCCGAATTCGAGACGTTGCGTATTGAGTGGCGGAACTCAACGCCTCACTATGTCTTATTAAAGCGAAAAAGTGAGAATAAGTTAAATGTAATTACTCTCCTGGGGAGAAATCGAATCCACAACCGATCGCATTTACAGTCAGACGCTGTTCCACTGCGCCACGATCTACCTCAATTTCTCTATTTTGTATTTTTTATATTGATGAATGATAAATTTCTTACATATTTAATTGTTATAACGTTTTTGACAAAAAAAATTATAATAACGTAAAGTTAGTTAGTTATTGTTTTTTTTTTTTAAATATTTTTGGGTTCGGATTTTTTTTTCATTCTCTTGTACAAAGTTTGGTTATCGACACTCATTGTCGAGTAATATCTATGTTTAAATTATAATGAATATATATAATTCCATTGGTATGATTTGAATTCACTTCTATACACATTAGGTACAGTCGTTAACAATCAAAATGCAAATTTAATATTTATTATTAAAGCGGCCATATTGATGCAATGCACCAGTCTAATGAGAATGATTATATTGTTTTTTTTTTATTTTCCCGTTTTGTTAAGACACAGCATGGCGTTGAGTTCCGTCATTCATTGGCCAATGTTTCGAATGTAGGGTTTTTAAGCTTAGTTTCCCCCTTTATATATATTGCTATGAAAAAATCTAATATTTTACTGTTTTGAAGTGATATTCCACACGAAGGACTAGAAAATTAAAAAATATATCCATTATATCTTAGAAATAATGTTTAGGCAGTAGATATTTTAAATATCTTTCTACAGAGATGCTAACAACACAAGTAGGTTGTAACAAACGTATGAAGGGTTCGACGTAGCCTAATGCAGAATGCATGGTTTAGCGGTAAGAGCGCTTGGACGGTTTCCAAGAGGCGGAGGTTTGAAACCCGCTGCGTTCAAATTACTTTGGTTTATTAGTTTGGGTAATTGGGGTTTTTTTTAAATATAACCAATTTATTAGCAATTTTATCTACAGGGTGTCGCCCACTCAATACGCCATTCAGTGTGGAAATATCTGCTAGATTATCATCCATGGAATATGACACAGAACGAAATTAAGAACCTGCAAAAGAAAAGAACAGAAGAATACTTCTCAATGAAATTGCAATGGCGGTCCATGACTGAGGGGCAAGAATCGAGATTTTCCGAATACAGGGATAGAAAGAGTCTAGTTGAAAAGGATGTGAACAGAACGGATAGGAATCATCCGTTTTTCTCAGGGGACGACAATCCCAATTTAATTGTCCTGCAGGATATTTTAATGACGTACGTCATGTACAACTTCGATTTGGGATACGTGCAGGGAATGAGTGATATATTAGCGCCGTTATTGCTCTTGTTGGGCAATGAGGTTGATAGTTTTTGGTGTTTCGTTGGGTTTATGGAGAAAATTGTGAGTTTCTTTTTAATTTTGATTTTATGTGTGTGTTTTTTTGTCTGTGACTGGATTTGAACCTGCTATCGCTTTGGTTATCTGAATTATATTTTTTATATTAGTAAGTAGTGTAATACAACTAGCCAGTTCGCGGCATCACCCGCGTTGACAGCTGCCGCCTCGTGGATGCTATAGCCATTTCTTTCTTTTACCTGCCTGTGTTCTTACTTAAATCACAGACTGCCAAAATTTAGCCTTTATAATTTTTTTTTCTTTTTTTTTTAGCTTCACGCTTTTATCCCGCGTAGCAGGCTAGGCAGAAAGTACCTAGTGTCAAGACACTCCGTACTTCACCTTCCACCGAATTCGAGATATTGCGTGTTAAGTGGTGGAATTCAACGCCGCACTATGTCTTACCAGAGCGAAGAAGTGAAAATAATTTAAATATAATCACTCCCCCGAGTGGGGATCGAACCCACAACCGATCGCGTTACAGTCAGACGCTGTCCCACTGCGCCACGACCGGTTTAAGGTGCATTTTTTACAATTTCTATCTGTCTGTATATTTATTTATTTATTCTGGCTAATCTTTGAAACGCCACAATTAATAAAGATTTTTTTTACACACCTCTAATGTTACAATTTGATTTCCAGGCGTCAAACTTCGATATGGACCAAGCTGGTATGAAACAACAGCTATTGAACCTACAACTGCTCCTTAACTTCGCGAGTCCAGAACTCGCTAAGCACTTAGCCTCTAAGGACTCTGGGAATATGTATTTCTGTTTCCGATGGCTTTTAGTATGGTTCAAAAGGGAGTTTTCACATAGAGATATTATGAGGTGGGCCTTTTTTTTCATTGTATTAAAATTTGCACTTGGTTTTGCATTAGTTTTAAAAATAGTGTTAAATTATTAGGTATCGTTTTAATTAAATTTATTTTATATATATATATATATATATATATATATATATATATATATATATATATATATATTATTTATTATATTTTTTTTAGCTTCACTCCTGTATTCCTTATAGCAGAGTACGTAGGAAGTACCTAGTGGCAAGTCACTCCGTACTCCGCTTTCCGTTAAATTCGAGACATTGCGTGTTGAGTACCAAAACAAAACGCTGCGCTTTATATTATGAAAGCCAGAAAATAAAAATAATTGTTATATACTCCGAGTTGGAATTGAGCCCACAACCAATCACGTTTCCAGTTAGACATTTCTAACTCACTGTGCCAAGATGACCTCTTTATTTTTATTATTTTTCCTGTTTTTGCTTCATGCTTTTTATCTAGCAAAGCAGGGTAGACAAAGTAGTAAACTAGGGTCAAGACACTCCGTACTTCGAATTTGACACATTACGTGTTGAGTTGTGGGACTTTACCTTACCAGAGCGAGGAAGTGAAAATAATTTTTAAATATAATCACTCACTTTACCTTACCAGAGCGAGGAAGTGAAAATAATTTTTAAATATAATCACTCCCCGAGTGGAGATCGAACCCAAAACCGAACCGTGCCACGACCGGCCTCCTCTTTATTTAATTAATTTTAATTTTATATAATATTTAGAGAACTATTTATAATTCGTTTCAGATTGTGGGAAGTCCTTTGGACGGGGTTGCCATGCGCTAACTTCCACCTTTTAATATGTGTTGCCATACTTGATGCGGAAAAGGATATTCTCATAAGCAAGGACTATGGGTTTACTGAGATATTAAAGGTATGTAGTGTATTATTTTTTTTTAAATTATTTTTTACCACTACCCACCGCATCTGTTCATAGTTATTTATTTTTTTTTGTATTAGAAGTTATTTATGTGTAGATAATTTTTATTTATTAGAAAAAAATATATTAAAATAATTTTTATTTATTAAAAAAAAATATATTAAAATAATTTTTATTTATTAAATAAATTTATTTATTAAATGCTAGTGAAGATTTTTTTTTATTCTTTTTTTATTAAATAATAATTATCTATCCATAAATGATTCCTAATATTATTATATATATAATTTTAATTTAATAAAAAAAAATATTTTAATTATCCAGTTTTTCTAATTCCAGCATGTAAACGATCTATCAATGTGTCTGCAAGTCGACAAAATATTAAGCGCTGCCGAGGGAATATACCATCAAATAATATCTACACCGCACTTGACTGACCAGATAAGGATAATTCTGGGCATTCCCACGGTCCAGTCCAGACCAGACCGAGACCTAGAGCCAGACCAATGTCTAGACTCAGACCGTAATGCAGACCCGGACCAGCCAAAGCCCAGCAACAGTCAGACCCAGGCCACAATGAATGGTAATACAATGACGGACTCGATGGAAGAAGTTATGTATCAAATAGGCTTAGATATGAATTTCTGAGGCACGTTTCTGTTGGTTTTTCTAGTTAGTTTGTAGTGTATGTATTTTAGTTAGATTTTTGCACTTTTTTCTTCTTTATTTTATATATATATATATATATATATATATATATATATATATATATATATATATATATATATATATATATATATATATCAGCCAGAACAAACAGACGTAAACATTTAGTATAAAGTTGTTATTTGTTATTTTAATATTAAAAACAGACACTTTAATTGTATAATACTCTGTACTTTACATACACTTTTGCATTATGTGATACGCTTGTTGCTAGGCAACGCCGAATTTACGATACAATAGTAATATTAATTATAGACAGAATAGTATTTGAAGTATTTAGATTTTATATATTTCTTTAGTATTTGATTAGGTGTCTTGACGAGATCAGAAAGTGGGGGGTTATCATTCATTTAAAAGGGGCCCTTATTTCTACACTTAATTGCAATTCCCAAATAGTGCTTAGAGCTCCCCGCTTGTACAGTCACTTTTATGGAATACTGAGGCATTCTTCTCTATAATATTATTTTTTTTATTGATTAGAAACATCAAAAATTTATGACTTGTGTTACAATTTTTCTAAAATATTTAGGTGAGATACTTCACCACTTTCCATCTAATTTCGGAGAATTTCGGCGTAACTTAACGCCGCGTTTCGTCTTAGCGTAGTGGGGCAATAATATCTGTCTAACTGATTTTAATACAATTAAATTATTAAAACTAATATACTAATTGATAAATAATATTAGTTTTTAATTTTTAATACAATTTTTAATACTGTTGCCTTTAAAGTTACAATCAACATGGGACTCTATTTTTGGTTATTTCTATATAAAGATTTAAAAAGTAAATTTCTACTTATATTTAATATCTGTATTTCAGTTTTCACTTATGTATGAAGTGTGTGTGTGTGTGTGTGTGTGTGTGTGTGTGTGTTTGTGTGTTTTCTATTTTTTTTCGTTATTGTCATTTAATTACTTTATTTTTTTTATTTAAATTAATCATGCATCAGTGTTTACTACATTAATGGCTATATATATAAGAATGTTACTATAATCTGTACTAACTGCTTGCCACTTAATACCATGAATACCTTGATGGATCGCGATGGGTGCGGGTTCGGTCCTGACTCAGGCGATCAGATTAACTATTGGTTATTTCCATTCTCCTGCCCTTGCAAGATAAAGTGCGACGTCGAGTTCCGCCATAAAATCATCAATGTCTCGAACTTGAATATAAAGTGGTGGCTAGTGTTTCAACGATAGTTGAGTCCGGCTTAGTTAGACAAAGTGCGGTGTTTAGTTTCGTTTATGTTTTTAAAAGTGTCAAATTGGATAATGGGTTTATATAATACTAAATTCTTTTTATTTAAAAAAAAACTATAGGTCTGTGAGGCTTGTAAAGATAAACAAAAAATCCTGCTTTTCCAACGAAATCGAGACATTGCGCGTTGAATAGCGAAATCATTGTCGCGTTTCACTTACCAAAGCGAAGAAATGGAAATATTTTTTTAATATTATCATTCCCCCGAGTGGGAATCGAACCCACAAGCAATTGCGTTTACAGTCAGATCCTGATGACTTTATAAATATATATTGCAATTTACGTATTTATTTCCTTTTTTTATTATTATTATAGAAAAAATAATTTTAAAATTAGACCACTTGTTGATACACTTTGTATAATACAAATAGCATGTTTTCCAAAGCGCTTGCAAAATTGCACACCCATCCTCTAATCGTAATATTGCTTAATTGAAAAATTATTTTTAAAATTATAATTTGTTAATATTATTCTACTAAATAAATATATTTTCCATTACAGGTTACACTAGAATATAACGGTATACAAATATCGGTAGTGACAAAAACGATTTGGGCGCTCTTAGCGTAAGTGACGTTGACAGTTTGAAAATCTTAATTTTTTTTTAATATAAATTAAGAAAATCGTAAGCAATGGACATAATTGAAATGATTTAATTATTTTTTATTTCTAAATTATTTAAATAAGATTCTGTATAAAATTTTATAACTGTGTTTAATTATTGGTAGTAAATTATTTTTTGATAAATTACTTATAAATTTATTTTTAAATTGAAACATTTTATTTGGAACGCTTAAATTATTAACATAATTAAAAGTATGTGTATTCTCATTTAAAGATGTCACATCTTTTTTTAAAGAACTAGTTCGCATTCTTTAATTCTGTGTTAGGCATGAACAAGTTGATAAATACAAGATTATTATATTTTGATGTCATAAGATTTTTAATTTTTGGGAATTTTACACTTATTAAACGAAGCTATTTAAAAATAAGATGTTTGATTTTCGCGATTTTTATAAATTTGAAATGAAACTATTTTAACCGTGGTCACACACAGGTAGACTGACCTATGATCACGGACTACTGTAAAGTGTTCAAAACGTCAGGTGTCCAAAATGTATTTTCGAATACCAAAATATACGCAATTAATCCAGTTAAAATAGTTTCATTTAACATATTTTAAACTTTTTTTAAAAACAATATTGTTATTAAATTATTTATTTCCTCTACACATACAATAATTATATTTAAAAAATATATTGTGAATTAATTTATCAGCTTATTCATGTCACATATGTGTATAATTAGTGTTACATTTATCGTTAGTTTTTATATATATATATATATATATATATATATATATATATATATATATATATATATATATATATATATATATATATCCGTAAATGTGTTTTTTAATAGTATTTAAAATTAAGATTTGATAACTTGAGTCAACGTCTTTCCTATTCTAGCATAGTATAGACTGGAAGAAGTGATATTTTATATTTTTATAAAGCACATTGTTTGTTTTTTAAATAACGAGCCAATAAAATTATTTATCGAAAGACCTTATGCCTTTTTAACGTAAGTCATTGCTATTGTAGATTTAAAAAAAGAATAACCCACCTGTCAATTGTTATGTCAAGTGTGTTACGTCATAAATGTGATTTAAATTGTAAATATAGGAAATTTTAGATGTCGAAATGATATGAAGCTGCTACTTTTCTGATTAATCATTTTATCGAATACTAAATCATTTTGTATGATTTTATTTCGACATTTATATTTTCTTATAAAATTGATTATTAAATTTCTTCTCTCACTTGTTATGCTTATGTCACAATTTAATAATTAAATATTTTAAATATATACGTCCATATCTTATTTTTAGCATTTGAATTAATAAGACGCCATCGCATTCTCCCATTGATGAGATCATTCTCCCACTAATAAGATAAATACGGCGTTGATTTCCGCAAATAAAACTTAACTATAACTTTGATTCTAATGTGCTTTTTATAAGAAATTTTGAGTTATAACACTTTCCACCTAAGAGATGCGATGTATAGTTGGATAGATTATTATTATAATTAATAATTTTCTAATTGCTGTTTTCATTTATTCAAATTAATTATTCTTCCGTTAAATAAAATTTTTCTTTTATACTTGTTTTATTTTTAAGTATATATATTTAACATTACAATGATTGTAAGTATATCATAATATTAATAATCTAATAGCAACCTTTTTTTTATTGATTTGGGTTTATTTTATTTAAATACACTTGCCCATTACCTTTATAGATCTTATATGTCGTACAATATCACAAAAAAAAAATTCAATGTTTTCCTAATTATCCAAAAAGAAATATATAAAGTTGATTGGTTGTGGGTTTGAATGCCATTCTGTATAAAGGTTGATAAATTATTTCATATCTCCATAGCAGTAAGAGAAAGTGTGGTGTTGTGTTCCACTACATTCAATGCAACATAATTTATTACAGTACACACAGTACAGTAAAATATACTGATAAAGGTTTACATTTATATTCAAGGAGTTAAAAATACATTTCTTATTTAAAAAGATTTTTTATTTTTGTGTAAACATAAGACATTTGAGATCAATTTTAACATAAATAATAAATATTTTAATTTGTAAATACAAAATACACTATATTATAAATTTAACACATTCATAGTAACGTTTGAATGTGATTTTAAATGTACATTTAAACCATACCTAGTCTGATAAGACTTATCACACAAGTGGCAGTGAAAGTTCTTTACTCCAGTGTGTGTTAATGAATGCCTTTGGAGTTCCGATTTGGAGAAAAACCTCTTACCGCAACTCTCGCAGCCATATTTCTTCTCTTTTAAGTGATTTTTCCTAATGTGAGAGCTTCTGGAACTTGATGATATGAAAGTTGCATTGCAGACTTCACATTTGTGGTTTCTTGTTCTTTTATGATTCCACAGGACATGGGAATGGAGGCTGCCGGGCACTTTGAATTTTTTGGGGCAAAATTTGCAACTGTATGCACGGTCATTGCTGTGTGTCAACATGTGTATTCGTATATATCCAGGAGGATAGGACTTTCCACATTGATCACACTGTCTCATTATCCTCTCGGTTTTACTTTTGTCCTTATTTTCAGCATTTGGCTGACATGAATGATGCTTTAAATCCTCTGCACTGTAAAATCCTTCCCAACAATTTTCACAAATAAATGGCTTTAAATGTAGCTTTCTATGTAATACGAGTGATCGAAAGTCATCAAATTTTTCATTGCAATAATCACAATCACGACCTACTGCTGATTTCACTGAGTGATTACTAACACAGTGTTCATGAAGAGACTTTACTGAATGAAACTCTGCTTTACATTCCACACAAAATAACAAGTTTATTTTCAACTAATTTGGGTTGTACTGTAAGTAATTTTTGTCTGTGGCTCTTCTGAAATACTTTTATAGGTTTAAGATCGTCAGATTCAAAACTGCCATCATAGTTATCACTTGTAGAATCCACAAAATTGATACTTTCAGTTAATGTCTTCGCGCTAGCTTCAATAAGTGTTTTGAACGTATATGATATTGTTAATTGGTGAACACAGTTTATGCAAATTTTATCAGGTAGCGTATCATCTTGAGGTATCTGAAAGAAAGAGAATTTATAAATAGTTTACTTTTTTACTATGTAATATTTAATAATAAACAAATAATAATATTACAGTGTAGTCATAAAACTTTAGCAGAATATCCGACAAGCGAACACTGTCTCCAGCAATCGATAGAACTGAGTGGACGTGTCGCATTTCTTTGCCGCTGCTCAAGCATGTTCTACAACGGTCTTTATAACTCATTATTTTCAATTATAAAGTTATTTTTGTGTATAATTTTTTATTTAGATAACAAAAAAATATATTATTTTCATTATTTTGTTATCAAACATAGATGACAGATGTAGTTGACATTTCAACTACGAAGTATGAATTAACCACAGAATACGTTATATATTATATAATGGTACTAAATAATAAAATAGGAAAGCGCTAAATTTTTAAGAGCTATTTTTTCTGCCCCGGGACCTCCATGTAGAAAAAAATTACCCGAACCAGTGTCATGTGTCTCCTAAAATATTTATTTTGCGCCGCTCTTCAATGCCCACTGTCCTAACATTTTGAAATATGGTCTTGGAAATGCATAATTTTCTAATATATTTTTGGTCATTTGATCTTGACTTATTAATAATTATTGCCCGCTAATGTCTCATTTTGATTAAAACTTAATCGAGTTTATGATATAAAATATATATAATTTTGTAAAAATATAGGTATATACGACCAAAATAATGATAGTCGTTTAAATTTAGATATGGCTCAATGAGAACGTATAGCCTTATTGACCAGACCGCTTGAAATGGGTTGAAATTCAGTTATATTTTTAAGAACGCATACAAAACAACATGTTTATTATTATGTATTTCTTAAATTATTAGATACAAAATATTTCTATGATGAATGAAATAAATATTTATAAAATATGTACATTATTTTTATTTGAAATTTCAGTCATCTTTTTATATTTAGAAAATATTAACATTCATTTAATAAATTAAGTAAATAAATTAAATAAGAACATTAACTGAAAGATTATATATTGATATCTTCGAAGCATAACTGCTGGATAACACCCATATTTCCTTTGTGCATCATTCATTGGCACCGTGTTTTATTACTAGGATATTTTCATTTAAATATAATTCTTTCTCCATAATTTTATTAGAGAACATAACAACTAAGCAGTACAGTAAGTATTGCTTAGTGTAAGAATAATGATTGTTATAAGCATTGAAAATACTTTTCAATATTTGCAATTATTGTTGTTATATATTTCTTCTTATTATTATTTGCTCTTCATTTTATTCATAGTTTAGGAGAGACTTTGCATGTTATATGGTGAACTCAGTGAGAATCTATTTAGATTGAAGGAATTCAGATGCTTACAATATTTTGTGTTCAATACAAGCGATTAATACATACATACATGTAAAGCGAAGTAATCTTTCATGATAGTTTTAATATCATATTATATTATAGCGATAATATTGAGTAAAATTGATACTTAATTCTAAATATATTACATTTACATTAATATACATAACACTGTACAATAACATAAAAATAAAACAATATCTAAATAAAGCATAAATGCAAGATTTTATATTTACAATTGAATAAAAAATGCTACTGTTGTTTTGACATTCAAGGTTTGACATTTAAATTTAGTGACATTTAAAGTAGATCGACTTCATATTTTTGATTTTATTATGTTTTGTCAACCAACCGAAGAAGAATCACAAAAACCCAGGAGCGGTACGTCTAACAAAAAAAATCGAAAAACCAAAAAGAAAAATAAAAATAAATTTAAACGGGAAACGAAGAAAAAACACTTGAAATTTGCGAATACGATGTCAGCTTGGGCGGAAAACTTTGCTGTGGCCGCCACTTGGCAACTTAAACATCAGGTTGCTTATTGGAAAGCGCGCGCTAAGGCTTTAGAATATGAAAATACAGTTTTACACGATGTTATACGTAGAAACAATTTAGGCGAGCGTTCTAGTTCAGTAACTGGAAAAGAAAGTGATTCACAAAGTGAAACAGACGATGATAACAGTGAAACTGAACTGAATGAAAGTGGCTCTGAAGAAATTCAAGACGGTGAAGATTTTGAAGTAAGCGAAGAGTTCATTCAGTTTCTAACAGCAAATGCTAGATACAAAGAAGACGCTAGGAAGGAACGAGAACGTCTTAAGGCAAAAGAAAAAGAATCTGATGATATTGTGGAAGAAGTAAGAGAAACTTCCGAGGAAAGTAGACAGCGTATGAAAGAGCTGTATGGGGATAAGTGGCAGCGGATATGTGCATTAGAAATGTCGTTATTGACATCATTTATTCATGAATCGGACCAAAGCAAGCCTCAGTATTGGCCAAACATACCCTTCAATTTCAATTGTAGCTGAAATATAGTTAAAAAATGATAATTTATGCAAATTATGAAATCGGCCGAGAACTGTGGTACGCTAAGGAGTTTCTTCTCTTCTATGTCCTCATAAACATGTATTTTTATAGTTATATATTTGTGTACACAATTGTAAACTCTGTTTTGTTTTTTGTAAGAAAATCTGTGATCTTAGTGTGAACAAAGATATATTGTACATAACTTTTCATTACTACAGTGAAAATAAATATAAAAATTCTTCCAAAAAGTTTTTATTTTAGTATACTTAATATATGTATGTTTTTATCTTTTCATTCATTTGTATGAATGACTACAGCATTCAGGGAAATTTAATAAATGACATTAAAAATTTAGTTTGGCAAAAATATAAAGTGCGGCGTTGAGTTCCACCACTCAACACACAATGTTCCGAATTCGGTGGTAAGCAAAGTCTTGACACTAAGTACTTTTTGTCTACCCTCGTATGCGGGATGACAGTGTGAAGCTAAAAAAAAATTATTTTGTTTTTTTATATAGTGTTCTTACTTATGCTTAATCTTTCATATTTTATATATATATTTTGATTTTAATTTCTTGTTAAATGAAACGAAATTATGGTTTTTTTCATTTAAATGTACAAATACTTTTACATTAACAATGAAGTCATTCTCAGAAAGCTGTTACTGGCTCGGAAAGCAATTCTGTTAAGACACAATGATAAGTGTATGTCAAGAAACTCAAAGTTGTATAAAAATAAATATTGTATTTTATTATTATTGATACCAACAAAATGTCAGTCAATTCTTTTGTAATAAACTACAAAATCTCACAATAGATGGCATTGAAGTGCTATTTCAGTATAAAATAACTAGAAATACATGTTTAGTTATTGTTATATTTAATTTTTTCCCATTTTAATACAAAAAATGATATTGAGAAAAGATGATAATTTGTATAGAAATGAGCGGAAGTTTAATTCAACGCCGTGTTATGTCTTACGAGAATGGGCGAAATGAAAATATTTTTTAAATATAATCATTCCTGTGAGCGGGAATCGAATCGACAACCAATCGCGGTTACAAATAACCCTCTGCCGTTGCCCCACTGTGCGCTCAAACTCCTGGTGAAGGTATTTTACGTAATGTATAGGAGCAATATTTCCTCGTTTTTTATTCCGCATAGCAGGATTCGAGACATTGCGTGTTGTGTGGTGGAATTCAACGCCGTACTTTGTCTTAGAAGCCTTCCTCAGAGTGAGGAAGTGATAATATTTTTAAACATAATCACTCGCCCGAGTGGCGATCGAAATCACAACCCGTCGCGTTTACAGTCAGCCGCTGTCACACTGCACCAGGACCGGCCTCAAAGTTTCTTATGGGGCTAGACATAATCGATTTTACATTTTACAGCCTAATTTAGACTGTAAAATGTAAATATGGTTTTAACTTCTTCGCTCTGGTAAAAGAAAGTGCGGCGTCGAGTTCCGCCGCTCAACACGCAATGTCTCGAATTCGGCAGAAAGCGAAGTACGGAGTGTCTTGACATTAGGTACGTTCTGTCTTCCTGCTACGCGGATACAAAGCGTGAAGCTAAATAAATTATACCAAATACCTTTCAATTTTATATAAAATACTTAAATTATAAATTAATTGCCATTGTATGTCAGTTTTCTTTGTCTATATTATTTCTAAGTCTACTTTGAGTATATTGAAGCTCCATGATTTTCATAAATTCTTTTAAATAATAACAATAAAAAAAACATATTCCCTTTATCCATTAATTTTAATTATACTCTGTTTTCTGCATTCGCTCGGATTTTGAGACATTGCATCTTAAAAAGCGGAAATCAATATATATATCTCAATTATTCTTTATCTTTACTGTTTCTTAATTAATTTAAAATAAACCTAAATTAATTATTAGTGAATGCTCGCAACTCCGTGATCCGGATTTGATCATTATTACTATTATACTGAATTAAATACTTTAAATTTATATAACTTTCTGATTTATGTCTTCAATCTATACCAGATTGAAATGAAGGACACGTTTCTGAGATTAGTGTGGACAAACAAAACAAATAGTACAGATAAACAGATAAAATAGATAAAAATATTGTTATGGGTTTAAAATTGTTAAATGTCGTATCGGCGTACAGCGGTCTAATATGGCAGTTTCTTGTCAATAAACATTTACCTAAATTGTTTGCATTTCGCATATGTAGAGTCTACCTAGATCGGTAGACTCTACATATGCGAAATGCATGCTATGCTTTTATATAAATTAAATTATTTAATAGAATTTTTTATATTCAGCGTATATACAGCGAAAAAATCTCAGAATGGCAGGCGTAAGTATGGATGTTATAATGAGAGTGATGAAGAACGTGCCCGAGTGGTTTAGGCATGTCGAGATGCGTGATGAAAGAATGGTCAGAAAGGTTTATGGAAGCAAAGGTGAGCGGTGCGAGAAGTCGGGGAGACCTCAGTTGACGTTCAAAACACAGTATAAATGATACCGAAGGAAGGTCACATAAAAAGCACGGAAACTCCCCTAAAAACCATGAATGAAGAGGTGTGACTGTGGATGGGGTGAAAGAGGTATGCAGGGACAGTAGCGTTTCCGTTTTCTCTGATTACCCCACAAGGGATAAAGTGTCAACTTAAAAAGAAATAATCGAGATGTTTCTCTACTTACCAATAAACAATCAAAAAAGCCTCAACAAAAATTATTTTAGCGGACGCCATTAAAAGGTATAGTTATATATAATTTCTTTTCCAATCAAGTCATTTTAATACATTAAGGTCTTTTCAATGAGCGTTAGGAGAATATTTTAAAATCACTTTACTGAAAAAGGTCATGTTTTGGGCTCTTTATTTCGATTGCCTCTATATTTTATTTTAGGACGCGTGCGTTTTTTTCTAAATGGATGTTAACATCAGAGCAGTGACATTTAAGTGAACGAACGAATAAAAAAAGATAATAATTTAATTTTAGCTTATAATATTTAAATTTGGATTTAAATGTTAAATATTAAAAAGTAAAGCAAACAAATCATTTTATTTATAAGAATTTGAACAAATAAGAATTTCATGTATCGCCACAAATAGAAAAAAAATTTAGTTTATATAAAGAAAATGTAGTTATGAAGTTGCTTACTTGTATAAGAAAATCATATAATTCTATTGCCAGTCGTGGCGCAGTGGGACAACGTCTGACTGTAAACGCGATGTGTTATGGGTTCAATTCCCACTCGGGGGAATGATTACATTTTAATTATTCGCAATTCCTTGCTCTGTTACGACAAAACGCGGCAATGAGTACCGCCACTCAACACGCTGTCTCGAATTTTTCCGAAATTGGTGTACAGAGTATCTTGACACTAGGTACTTTAGGATAAAAGCGTGAAGCAAAAATAATTCTAAGCATTCAAGAGTGTTGACGAAATCTAGGTTAAAGTCATATTTACAGCAAATAACTCTTGGACTTGGGTTAAAACACGGATGGAAAGCTTAATGCTGTCATTTAGTAGAAAAACGTGAGTTACTTTAGAAAACGACTAAGTATGACTAAATATCATCATTTAAATGCTTGAGATAGTTTCTAATGATGTAGTTATGCCTCTTCCCGCACAGTAGATTTGTCGAGGAGTACCTAGAGTCAAGATTTTTCCACCGATTTCTTCACGTTTTGCACGAAAATTATAATATATAAACGCCGCACCCGCGCGGGGATATGATAACAATTTCAACATCATTATTCCCCCCACTGGGAATCGAACCCCTAAATAATTGTCCTGGCCATATTAAAATGTCTACTGTAGTGTAATGAAGCTTTACGAGAAGCTTCTTATGATTTTTTTTGGAATAGTGACATTGATAATTGAAAAAATGCCTTAATTTATCCCGTTTAGTACCATTACGCTCCGTTCGCCGCTTTATGTCGGATTTTAGCGCCGCACGATGTCTTACTTCCGTGGTTAATTACAAAAGATAAATATATAATCGGAATGATTATGGGAATCGAACGCTAGACCAAAAACGTTTACAGTCAAACGCTTTTTCATTACTTTACATATAGGTGCTGAATACCTGAGTCTTGAATCATAAGCAAAATGATCTGAGCAAAGAGTTGTTACTTACTTAAATGTGTCAAACTAGTTAAAACACTGTTGTACACTGAAAACTAAAACACTGTTGCTTTACCCAATCGTGATGCCAGTATTAGTTTCTCTGTTGCCTAAAACATATTTTGCTGTGAATTGTGTGCGAATTCTGTTTATTTCTTATGAAGAAATCCTTTAATTTCCCAAAATACTTACAATTTTATGTTACATTTAAGGATTTTTTTAAAGCTTCACGCTATTTTCTTTTCAGTTCCACGCATACAGGGTGTTAAGAATTTCACCATATTTTAAGCATATGAATGGCTTCACTCTTTTATTCTGCAAAGCAGTGTTGACAGGAAGTGCCTGTAGTGCCAAGACGGAGTGTATTCGATTTTACTCTGTATTTGGGACATTGCGTGTTAAGTGGCGGAACTCAACACCGCGGCTTGTTTTACCATAGCGATGAATTAAACTAAAATAATTTAAATATAATCATTAGCCGGAGTGGAAATCGAACCCCCAAATCGATCCTATTTACAGTCAGACACTGTTACTGCGCCACGACTGGTTAGCGGATCGATACATATAAGACGGACAAATGGTGTGTTAGGTGAATGTAAGATCGAACCCACAACATATACAATCAAATACTATCCTACTGCGCTATGAAGCCATTCGTATTTATATATTATAAGAAATAAATATTAGAGTCCAAGATGTTGATACAACATTAATATGAAAATCCTACAAAAGTTTGGCTGATCCAAGCTAAAGTCTCTCACAGGCTTGAGTGGAATCTTAAGAGTTAATATTGCTGTTTATTCACACAAATCTGTACATTTACATTTATCTATATAAAACTGTACATTTATCTATATAAAACTGTACATTTATCTATATAAAACTGTACATTTATCTATATAAAACTGTACATTTATCTATATAAAACTGTACATTTATCTATATAAAACTGTACATTTATCTATATAAAACTGTTATTGTCTGTCTGTCTGGAAAAAAACTTACTTTGAAAGTATAGAGGATCACTGAAAGAGATTTTTTACCGTTTTAAAATTCAAATACCGCCGGCCGGTCGTGGCGCAGTGGGACAGCATCTGACTGTAAATGCAATTGGTTGTGGGTTCGATTCCCATTCGAGGGAATTATTATATTTAAGTTATTTGCATTTCCTCGTTCTCTTAAGACAAAGCGCGGTGTTAAGTACTTACCAACACACGGTGTCTCGAATTCGGCGGAAAGCGGAATACGGAGTGTCTTGACACTAGGTACTTTATGTCTACACTGCTGTGTGGGATACAGAACGAAGAGAATTCAAGTAAACAATATTACGAAACAGTAAACAGAAACCAAATTTTGCTTTTCTTACTAAAAATTTTTTATTTCAAATAAATCCAAAACATATTGTCGCAATGGGATAGTGTCTGACTAAGCGTAAGCGTTATTGGTCGTGAGTTCGATTCCCATTGATTATATTCAAATTTCTGTTGTAGTCGGACAAATTTATTTATTTCTCCCTTCGATTTGGTTATAATTTCTTATAATTACTTCTGAATTAAATTCTATTCTGTAGTATGCCCATATTAGTGCAATAATTTACATTTTAATGTAAGATTTTGGTGCGTTTTCATCCTGAAGAGTATTTTGTCACGAAATGTTATGCATATTTATTAAACCAGTTTCGAATTTCCTTTGACCTTGGGCTTGTGTCGGGAGCTTTGAGATTTCGACCTTTTTTCTAATGTTCCCTAAATTGCTACTTTTATCTGTACAGTTTAATTTGATATTATAAATTTTTGTATTTTTCTTTAATGTATTTATATATATATATACACAAGAAAAATACAAAAAATCAAATTATATTACTATTCCCGAATTTAATTTGGTCATACAGCGATGTTCTTCATTCTTTATTATTTCTACAAAAAATTAAAAAAAAAAAACAGAACTTTATCTAAAAATTTCATATAACACTTTATATTAGATATGAGAAGAAAATATATCCTTGAAAATAAGTTACAAAAATTCTAAGCATTAATGTTTGCTACTAGTACACATAAATTTTATAAATTATAACACACTCAGGGACTGTGTTGACACACGTATGAACGATGTAAGCCTAGCCTTAATAATTACATTAAAATACAGTGCACTTTACTGATTATAATAGAACTGATTATATATTAAAGCAATCGACAGTAAAAGTAAAGCAAAAGATTCTCGTTTCAATTTATATTCAAAACAAGTGACATCTAGTACGGTCGTTACGTATGGATATCGTTGAAGTCTTTTATATGGTGATTACAATAACTCTGTGAGGAACACATAGAGACACCTAGATCAATCGTTTAAGCTTAAAGTTTGGAAATGGCGATAACAAAAAGCATATTGAGTGGTGGAACTCAACGCCGCACTGTCTTTACCAGAGCGAGAAAGTGAAAATAATTTAAATATATATATAAGCGTGGTCCTAATATCGGCGATCCATCGTGAGTGGGGATCGAACCCACAACCAATCGTGTTTATAGCCAGACGCTATCTAAATATGCCATGATCGGTCTCAATTAAGATTTTGTAAATTACAAAAAAGATATATTATATAATCAGTTATTCAGTTAATTGATTAATGAATTGTATTTATTTTATATGTTATTGTTTTTAAAAAATATATATATTTTATTTTCATAAGAAGAAATTAAATCTTTTTATATTTCCCTTAAGGCAGTTTAGTGAGTTTATTTATAAGATATATACGGATTTATCTGTATATCCGTTCGGGTAAAAGATTTATAAAATTCAATTCAATAAATATTCAAAGTTACTACAAAAATAGAAAGCCCATTCTTATTTAAAATTTAATCATACTTAAAATTTACCACAAATATAATATTTGATAATTATATACATGTGAACTTATAACATTGTTTCATTTGCATAAACTACTGTACGCTTACGTTACTAAAAATTGGAAGGCGGATCACGTATTAGTAATTAATTATCGATTACAAACTAAAATTATAGTTATTATATTGACGTTTGCTTATATTTTAGTAGTTGAAACAAAAGCTATAAATAAAAAGTTTAATTATCCATTTTAATGGAATAGTTACTTATAGTATGGATAATGCCTTAAAATTTAATGATTCTGAGATACATACTTTTTTACTTTGTGATTGTTACAAAGAAAGCTCACAGAGATTCAGAAGTCATATATAATTTTCTAGCTTTCCGTAAATAGTAGGCAATTGTGTGGCAATTTAACGTCATAGATCGTGCACTAAAAGTGATTCTTACATTACAGACGTATGGTGTTTTTTATTATATATATCTCAATTTTCCATATAATGATGTTTGAACTAGCTACCATCGCGTGTGATCACAAACATTCCAATTGCACCACCATTGAGTACTCCAATAATGTACATTTAGAACAATTGACAGCTATCACGATCGTTACGTTAGGTAATAATGAATTTCGTTGAAGTCTTTTGTATGGCGATTGTAAATTGTTGTATAGGTAAGACTTTTAAGATTTAGTTACAGCTTTTACAATGGCCATATATTTAAAAAGCTATAATATAGTATATGAAACAAGGTAAATATTTTGTATATCACTTTTATTCAACAAATATTTTAAAAAATAACGATTACGACTAGAGAGTACTAATAAACGTAAAACATCTCGCTAACAAAAAAAATAATCAAAAATCTCGACTCGATAGACTTTATCTTTTATCATTACCTTATCCAAGGATCAAGTGGAAACGTCCCTATCCAGGGAGTCGAAATTGGCGCTCAAAACGGTATGCGAGCGCAACCTGTTCTGCGGGGGGTCTGGACCCCCCTACCTGCCCCCCGGCCCCCTCGCCCTCACGCCCCTTGTACAGCGTCAGTGCCTCCGACCGCTTGGCCAACACCGGCCGTTCGTTCACACAGTGAAAACTATTATAACAAAGTTCATACGTGATATTTGTTGTGTTCTCGGATTGCAGTGTTGTGTGTGTACGAATGTGTGTTTAATAGAATTATGGTGATCAGTGCTACGGATTCTGGAGGTTCGTTTCTTCAGTTATTAGAATGTGTGTACTTAAAGCCTTTAACGTCTTTAACGCTGTGTATCTATAAGACTAGCTTTAAGTTTCAAATATCCCAAGAACTCATTTTATATGAAAAACGTGTCTGCAATGTAAAATGCTTCTTGAAATTTTTCACTCTACATTTCTTGTAGTTAATGTAGAGACGCTTTGAAAAGCATAATTACAGTACATTATACGTTTATTTTCATTTAAGTTCATCCCATTATAAGAGCGGGTTAATTTGCATAAGTTTTTTATGAAAAGAATCGACTTTATGTGGTTCTACACCACTGTTTACGTCTCTATCTCATTTTAGGGGTAATCCATACCTGTTGATATATCCTACATAAAATAGAATATATTACAACATCGAGAAATCTACTTAAAAATTTTAAATTCTGTTCATCCGTCTCAAATTGATTACTAAAAAAAGTTTTATCGTCCGCGTGGTCCACGGGACCGAGATAAATTATACGAAATCGTTAAAAACAGGATATTTAAGAACTAGCAATGTGTGTTAAGCGTTTTATATTCTGTAAACTAACCTGTGTCCATTTTGTTGAATACATACAGAAAATAAACAGGCCTAGTATATTTTAACAGTGCACGAAATATACACATAGCTAAATTTCATAATAATTCTAGACTTCAAAAAAATAGTAAATTTTCGGATCCAATAGTGGATGAATTAAATTTGCTATCTTCGTTGCCACGAAGCCCGTTATATAAACACAATATAAAAATTGATATCTAATACATTAGCTGCATACAAATTAAAATTCAAATAAGGTTCACTAATAAAGTTAAATTAAATTTATATCGTTAATACATATATAAATCATTTCATATCCCATCCAGTCTTGTATATCAATACAATTAAAAAAGCAAATGTATTACAAAACTAAGCAGACTTTTTGTTTAACAGGTCTTCTACATCATTATTTTTTACCTCTTATACACATTAATCAATAGAGTTACCACAAAATATCAAATACACTTAAACATTAAAAATTAACTCAATATTTTAGAAACGTTAAGAAACTAATTTATTATATCCGAAAGAAGGAAACACGTATTAATAACATTCAATTCATTGTACAAAAAAATATATATTTTTACTTAATATATCAATTTTATATGCGTCTTCTATATACCGTATACATTTCTGCTCTATCTATTAAGAACCTATAATATCAACTTTTAGAAGACTAAAGAAAAACGGAGAAAAAAAATTACAACACTTTTAAAAATTGTTATTTTTAAAATTCTATACTTTTTAAAAGTTTTACTATATGAATATTATAAAAACGAAATTGCTGGTTTATATATCGACACTAGTACTAGGCAGCGGTGTTTAACACCACGGTTTATCTTTTTAAAATATATTTTGAAAATATACCAAACGAAAACAATCGAGAAAGTCTCATTTAAGCCGAGATAGACAAGAAACATATGAATTATTGTGAACATATACAGCTTATACAAGAGACATTAGTGATAACAGGTTGACTATCAGCCATATAACAGTAACATTTAATTACGTAGCTTTCTCAGGCTGTTCTAGTTTTTACATTCAGCATTGATCCCATCTTATCTTAGATACTAAGTTTTAGTTCTTGCAGTCATTAATGCTTATGACCGGATATCATGTTATTAAAATTTGCTATAAAATCTAGATATATGTAATTCCTTATATATATGTATACATACTTTGTTAAAATAGTTAAGTAATTCTAAAGATTGATTCTAGGAAATTATGATCAATATATTTTAAGATATTTTATAATTTGCCTTGAACCATGAAATTAATGAATCTGTGATATTTCACATTTTTGAAAATAAAATAAGTTTTACTTAATAAGCTTTTCTCTATTAAATTAAAATCATTAATTAGTATCTTTATATAAATATTAAATAGTTATTAACTGTAGATTAACAATAAAAGAATTAAAAGACTTTAAATTCTAAATAATCTGTATAATAAATTATCTAATATATACTAGAAATATCATTTATAAATCGATCTTTTCATAAAATATTTTTTGTTGTCTACCAGTGAAAAGGAATAACTGTAAAGTATTTGAAACATCGGGTTTTCAAATTTGTATTTTTTCAAAATAATTTCATTTAAAAACTCGCGAAAAACCAAGATCTTTTTTATTTTTTATTTATTTAAATTTAAAAGTTAATGTTAATAAATATATTTTACATAAATAATCAAACTATGAAAATATAGCAATATAATAATAACATACAAATCCAATTTCAATTTTCATATTTATGTTATTTCTAAAAAAAACTACAATTATCACTGAATTCATATATATATATATATATATATATATATATATATAACATATAAAACAAAATAAATATACCATTAACGAAAAATGTAGAGCTTACCTCAATAAATTATTTTCTTTATTCGCTTCTGAATAATGCGAAGTGACAGTTTTAAATTTTAATATGTATATAATATTTTTGTATCAAGTTTTAATATTCACTTAATTATACGCCTGGACAAGGTGAGACCGATTACTGGTATGATACTGTAGATATACTCTATAGAAACAGATAGAAACGTTGAAAACGCCATTTTTATATTAATTAATATATTTCACTAATTAATTTAACGTTATTAATGTAGTGTCTAGTGTATAATATTATATGAGAATATTTATTACAAGGCCATCGTGGCATTGTGGGTTGTAATCGCGATTGGTTGTGGGTTCTATTTATCGGAGCGATTATATTTGAATTATTTCAAGTTTTCGATTGATACATCAAAACGCGGCATTGAGTTTCGCCAGTTAAATTGCAATGTCTCGATTTTGGGCAAAAATAATACAATATTATACAAAAAGAGGTTAACAATGGTTAAAATCTTTTACCTCTTTTTCTATTATAATGATTCTACATAGAAGAATTATAAGTAAAATATATTTAAATAAGATTAAAAGATAATTCGAACAATTTACATGTTAAAAATTCACCAATTTAAGTTATCTAAAATTATATTAACATTTTAAATGAAACATCACATATCTGTTATCACAATTCTCAGAGCTTCATATATATTTAAAACATAATACGTATGTCTGGAATGTTTATATCAAAATATAGATCTTTATAATATTTAATATTACTAAATGTAGAGTCCATGTCAATACCAGTACACGTCAGTTGTCAGTTGTCAAATATTAAGAAATCAGAAAAATTAGCGAACGGAGGATGATATTTGAAATTTTAAAAGTTTATATGGAATATATAGAGATCAGAATCCTTTGTATTTAATATATCAAAAAAAATAATTTCAAGCTCTATCCCACATAGCAGGATAGTCAGAGACGATAAAGTGTTAAGACACTCCGTTGACTGCTTTCAAGTTAATATTATATATACACACACTCCACCATGTGTTTGACGTACAATTTTCTATAAAGCGACATACTTATATATGCCTGATATTCTTAATTTTCACTCTAATCCAGACAAAACACGTTATTATTATTTAATCACTTAATATATAGTTAGGTGGTCGATAAGATTTGGAATTTAAGGTCGGGAGAAACCTGTTCCTACCAAATATTTGCTTGTTAAACGTTTAAATATCCGAACACAACCTATCTCAAATTAATACTACACAAGTCTTTTAAGTTTAGATTTAAATATTTTAATTGTATTCTTATAATTTTAATATTAAATTTAAATGAATATATATATTATATACATGACTATACTCCTTGACACATGTAAAATACACATATAAGAGAAAATCAATTCATAATTATATCATATAATAATTTCATTTTCGCGATTTTCACCTATTTCAAATGAAATTTTAAACAGATTAATCGCGTATATTTTGGCATGCGAAAATATATTTTTGAAAACCTGACGAATGATTTACAGTACTCCGTGGTTTATAAACACAGGTAAACTTTATTTTCGAATACCAAAATATATGCGATTAATCCGTTTAATAGTTTCATTTAAAATAAAATCATTTATTTATTAAAAATAAGTAAAATTATCTATGATTATGATTAAAACGTATTAAAAACAGCCTGGTGTAGTAGGTAGGTAGTTTATTCCCGTTCTTTACACTTACTACTTAAAAAGCTCCATGCGATACTAGGCTCTCTCTGACCACCACGATATACCTGTTGAAGCCTGGTTATTTTTTTTAGATTTTGGACAAAAAAAAATTTTAGCTTCACGTTTTTATCCCGCGTAGCAGGGTAGACAGAAAGTCCCTAGTGTCAAGACACTCCGCACTCCGCTTTCCATCAATTTCAAAACATAGTGTCAAAATATTCATGTATATAAAATTTAAATAAATATAATCAACGAATAACGAAACAATATAACATTTTGAATAACAATTCTTCGTTCATTTAAAACTAAAATAAATTAAAACCGAATATCTGAATAACAGTTGTAAATTTACAAAGTAATATTTAACTTTTGACATATGAAAATCGTTCTACACCTACGCACTTGTTGACAACATGGTGGCTATTTTTTTTAAATGTATTTTTCTCACTGTTTTTTAAATACTTTTGTTTTCGTTTAACATTTTATATTAATGTTTTATATATTATTTTTATAGTAATATGAAATACAATTGTAATAAATCAAGTTGCACAAGAAATTATTGTATTTAAAAATATATATATATATATATATATATATATATATATATATATATATATATATTATCATTTCGCATCATGTAGAGTTCGCCACACAGAACGCAATGTCTTTATTTCGGGCGGATAACCATCAACGGAGTGTCTTGACACTAGGTTGTCTCTAATTACTCTGTTTTGCGGAATAAAGAGTTGAGTTGCACTTTGAAAAGATCTAATTAACTAAAAGAGTTGTCGTTATAAACAATAATGACACTAAATATAGATCTACTAAGCACCCGCTATAACACTTGCTAAATATTAAAAAAAATGATTTTTTTTTATTTAAATACTAAATAGGTTTAAAAAAAAACAGTATAAACTACTTATAAAAATCTAATAAAATATTTAAATTATCATTAGATTCGATGATCTTGAATCAGGACAAACGGAAACACGTTTAACAAAATAGAGTTGCAATTTTTTTTTATAGTAGTAAAGATATATCAAGGTACTCAGTTCAGCTCAACCGTTGACAATTTTAGGCTAAACAAAGACATAAATCAAAGACACAGGAATTTTGTCAAATTAATAACAAAACGACGCGGACTTTAAGTCATAGCGCGTCATCATGAGCGCATAGTTCCTCACGGTGAGAGTCGTTAGAGGGTGGCGGCTCGCGAGGTATTTAAAAGAGATTTGTCTTCCCACTTAACACAATATAACTATGTATATACATATATATATATATATATATATTTAAATTTATATAACTATTTATGTATATATATTAATATAACTTTATATGTATATTTAAATAATTAATTTAATTTTTAAATTTATATTTCTATTTATTTAGTCACAATAGTTATTTAGTCGGTATTTTTATCTAGTTCTTAATTGTAATTTGGATGAAGTCTACATTTTCTGTCCCAAATCGAGTCACTGAGGGTTAAGTGGTGAAACTGAATGCCGCTTGTTGTTATATTAAAGCGGAAAAATATAAATAATTTCAATATAACCGTTTCCTTGAGTGAGAATAGAACTAACAGCCAATTTTACATTCAGATGCTATGCTACAGTGCCAGAGCCTTAAAGTATTTACTTCATATTTTCTTGTTATATTTTATATTATTTACTATATAATATAGTTTTATATAAACATACTAAGAAAGTTCTCAATAACTACTGTACAAAAACCTTCTTTTATGTTCTATTACACATCTTAAACGAACACTATGATATTAGCTTAGAATATTAATGTTAAATTTTAAATAAAATTAATTTAATTTTAATCTAAAGCTTAATTAAATATTTAATTAACATATTTACTTAAGAAAATATAATTCATATTGAGCGCGTATTAGAGGCGAATTATTATACAGTATTAAGTTACAAGAGAATTTTAAAGAACTTCTAAATTACCGGCAAAATCTTATTAAAATACATACTAAAGAGAAAATATCTCAAATCTAAATATTAGAAGATAGAAGTATTTAAAAAAGCAGATTCACTCGTAGTTATAGACAACCGAGTGTCAAGACACCGTCCGAAAGCAAGACATTATGCGGAAGCACCGCGTAATGTCTCCACCAGAGTGGAGAAATTAGAAAATATATCTATCTCATTTCATTATTCATTATGGACTCCAATATTTATATATTTGCTATTTAATCACGTTGGGACTCATGGTGCTTATAATATATATAATAATATACTTATTTGCATATAGGAAGAAGAGTTTTATCACTAAGCGCTCTCTGATTTAACTATTATTGGCATATTGTGTTGTAAAGATGATATTAGTTTTCGTTATCGTTCATTGTATATAACAGTGGCGTCAATTTTTTTGGTATGACAAAGTGCGGCGTTTAATTCCGCTACTCGACACGTAATATCTCGTATATATATGTTAGCGTAAAAGGTAGAGTTTATATATTAGATTCTCTCTGGTCACTCTTTTATACGATACGAGTATGTGTTAAAGATAAATCGTTTTTCCTTATTACTGCGGATAACTGCGAAATACCCAAAATGTCACGCTGAATATTAAAATTTTACGCGATTTGTTTATTGTACATAAAATATATGATACTTTTTATTCTAACAATAAAATAAGAGAACGACTTTTGTCAGTTTGTTAACGTTTTTATATTTAGTGCCTTACTGAATGCGACGGCCGTGAGCTATATATACCGATGATAAAAGTATATATATATATATATATATATATATATATATATACATATATATATATATATATTAGAGGAGCTTCAAGATGTACTCTGTTCTACACTTTCCACCCAAATTGTAGATATTGCGTGTTAAATGTCGGAATTCAACGCCACTCGTTATTATCAGTACGTAGAATTGAAAATTATTTCAATATGCAATATGATAATTCCCTCCAGTGAGAATCGAATGCACGACACGTGTTTACAGTCATGACACTATGGCGTCTGATATCCGTTGGTCTCGATCGTTCGTATCGTTCTATTCATGTATTAAAAGATATTACTTTCTAGTAATTGGTATTAAATAATAAATTTAATTTATTTAAGCAAACCATTAATACATAATACAAGAGACTAAATATCTCCAATATAAATCGTTAAAGCTAAGTCCGGTATTGTAAGAAATCTTAAATGTTGTTATAAAAATTAAAAAAAAAATAACTTCTGATCTTGAAGTCGACACTAATAATATGTCTGATTTGGTCGAATTTTGCTTCATAAAAATACAAATTTATTACACGAACGCCGATTTACAAGAAAACGCTTATTTAAGAATTCCTTATCGGCGTTCATTTATCTTACGTAATGTAAATCGTAATTAAAATTTTTGTGTGCAATTTTCATATATTTTTTTTACATATTTTAATCGATTTTCGAAAGAGTATGCAGTGGGTATTATAGTATGTATAGTATGTATAATTTGTAATGGTGATAAGAATTTTGATATATATATACATTTTAAAATGTTCTTTTATAGATAGTTAAGCCACAATTGCTTAGTGGAACAGCTTGATTGTAAATATAGTTGATTGTGGGTTCGATTTTTACTAGGCTAATATTACGACAAGTTGCGGCGTTGAGTTCCGCCGCTGAAGAATTAAAATATTGTTTTTCAAGTGGAAAGTGATGAACGAAATGTCTTTACGCTAAATTTTACGGGAAAAATCTTAAAATGGAATTAGAAATTTAAATTAATATTATATATTATATTAATATATTTATAATTTATTCTATTTAAATTAAATTTATATTAAATATAATTTATATTAATAATTATTTTAAATAACATTAATAACGATTATTTTTAATTTAATTCAGGTAGTCGAGATATGGATCAAATTTTGTTATTCTAGAATAAAGCTATAGTCTTGTTTTTAAACACTCATAACTCTTTGCCTATAATACATACATTGCGCGTTGTTAGCGGAACTCAACGCCGTGATATCATCACTTAAAATATGATTAACAATAGCGGTAGGTGTACATAACACCGACATAATCGTATTTCTAACATGTCTCTATATACACATGAAATGAGGAGCGTCACGCACACTCGCCAAGAATAACAATTTCATGTCACGCTATAATTATATTACGTTAATTTGCGGAGAAAGTAAATTCTGAGCAAATTATTTTAACTTTCACTCAAACTCTACCAACATTTTTTTCAACGCTCTGATTGTTATACGTGTTGGTTTGTGCAGTTAGAATAATATAGGCCTAGTGAAAAATCTATATGAGTATTTTAAATGAAACCATTTTAAACGGATTAATCGCGTATATTTTGATATTCAAAAATACGTTTTTGGAAACCAGTTTCAAATACTTTACTAAAGTAAGCCGTGGTCATAGGTAAAGTGATTTTTTTCATTTAAACTGTAACCACGGACTACTGTACGTTCGTTAATCCGTTTGCTCGTCCGTTTAAAATATTTTTTTTTAAATGTGTAGAAATCGTGAAAATCGAATATTTTAATAAGTAAACATTTTTGAAAAATTTTGTATAAAAATTTTGAGCGTAGCGGAATTCAAACCCGCGCCTCTTGGATACCGTCCAAGTATCCAAGAGACGCTCGAGGGTTCGAATCCCGCTGCATTTTTGTACGTTTGTGAAAAGAATGTTTTCTAATTCTAAGTGTGGAATAACACTTTAAAACAGTAAATATCTTAAAAAGTATTTTAATTATTAATATAGCAATATAATATATAGGAAATTATTTTAATAATTCCTTTGAATTTAGCTATTTTTACCCATTTTTAAATTAATTATTTACATGAATTAGACGCGTTTGTTCTCTATCACTCACATGGACTACTAAAAGTGTTTGAATTGTCGGATTTTTAAAAATATAGTATTGAATACAGAAATATACGTAATTAATTCGTTTAAAATAGTTTAAATTACAACTACTTTACGCCGATTTATGATGTTTCTTTCAATATAACATATGCAAAACGTGGATTTTTCAAATTTTTATTCTAATACCAAAATATGAGTAATAATCCAATTAAAATAATTTTATTTAAGTAAAATGTGTAAGAATTAAACATAAGTATAAGATAATAAATATTTATTTTGTCTTTGTATAATTTCATACAATGTAAAAATCTTTAACGTCACCTATAAACATTATTCAATAGGTCTTTTTTGTACTTGAAATGAACCCTATATAGTGAATATACAGCATGTCTATACCTATGTAAGTACATAGGTATAGACATGCTGTATATCCACTATATAGGGTTTATACTATAAGTATAGTATATGAATTTTAATTAAATAGTTTATTTATATACTATTTATGTATTTTGCGATATTTACATCAATATTTTGCAATTTTCAGGTTCCTGGTGACAATGTGTGATCGGTGATTAGAAAAACTGCGCGATGTTGCGCGCAATAATCTGCTTGCTCGTCGCATCGGCGGCGGCGGGGCACGTCCGAGAGTTCAGCGTTAAAGAGAACGCACGCGCTGGCACCCTCGTCGGACACCTTGGAGACGAACTACCTGACGCCGCACCTCCGTACACTATAGTGCCTGTACCCGGCAGTGCAGTCAATGATGACCTCAAAATTGATCCCCATACGGGTGAAATTAGAACTAGAGTGCCGCTAGATAGAGAGAATAGAGATCACTACGCTCTAGTGGCTATCCCCGCTAGCGGTGATAATATTCGCGTCGTCGTCCGCGTATCAGATGAGAACGACAATTCTCCCACTTTCCCTTCCCCAGTAATGAATGTTGAATTTTCCGAAAATACTCCTAGAGACGTTAAAAGAAAGCTCAATCCAGCCAAAGACCGCGATTTAGGTGTATTTAACACGCAGAGGTATAATATAGTGTCTGGTAACACTGATAACGCTTTCAAGTTATCCTCGCATAGAGAACTTGATGGTGTTCTCTATTTAGATCTTCAAATTAACGGCTTTCTCGACAGAGAAACTACGGACCACTATGAATTGGTCATAGAAGCGTTAGACGGTGGCACTCCACCGTTGAGAGGAACAATGACTGTAAATATTACCATTTTAGATGTAAATGATAATCCACCTGTGTTCGCTGAAAGTGCATACTCAGCAATGATAGCGGAGAACGCAACAGTTGGCACACCTGTGTTGAAAGTGTTCGCAATTGACTCGGATGCGAGCGAGAATGGACTGATAGAATACTCAATAAACAGACGGCAGAGTGATAAAGAGAATATGTTTAAGATAGATCCTAATACGGGAGAGATTTCGGTGAATAAGGCTTTAGATTTCGAGACCAAAGAGTTGCATGAATTGGTTGTGGTCGCACGGGACAAAGGTGCTCAGCCTTTAGAAACAACCGCATTTGTTTCGATTCGAGTAACTGACGTTAATGATAACCAACCCACTATAGATGTCATATTCCTAAGTGATGATGCAACACCGAAAATATCAGAATCTGCCCAACTGGATGAGTTTGTAGCGAGAATATCAGTCCACGATCCAGATTCGAAGACAGAGTATGCCAACGTAAACGTTACTCTGAGTGGTGGTGACGGGCACTTTGATCTGCGGACGCATGATAATATCATATATTTAGTTGTAGTAGCTCTACCGTTGGACAGAGAGTCCCAATCCTCTTATACTTTGAACGTAGTCGCAACAGACAAAGGCTCTCCTCCTTTGCACGCTTCACGTATAATCAGTCTGCGTGTGACTGACGTTAACGATAATCCGCCAGTTTTTCTAGAAAGTGAATATAAAACAAGTGTTCCGGAAGCGGCGCCGCCGGGCACGCCCGTGTTGCAAGTATCGGCTAACGATGCTGACGAGGGTGATAATTCTGATATTAGATATTCCTTGCTCCCAACTCCCCAATCCGATTGGTTTGCTATAGATGAGCGTTCCGGTTTAGTTACGACGCGCGCGCGGGTCGATTGTGAAACGAATCCTATGCCCAAGTTAGTGGTGGTCGCGAGTGATCGTGGTAACCCCCCGATGTCGTCCTCCGCCACGTTGTTAGTGACAGTGTTAGACGTGAATGATAACGAGCCGATCTTCGACCAATCCTTCTATAACGTGACCGTCGCCGAGAACGAAGCCGTCGGCAGCTGCATTTTAAAGGTCAGTTAATTATTTTTTAAAATTATTATTCGAATTATTTTTATATTGATTTTTCGTTAGTAATTTTAAATTATGTAAATCTTTTTTGGATCCTATAAATTATTTTCTTAAAATTCGTTTCTTAACTGAAATACACAGATATTATTAGTTTTATGCTTAAATATATAATCATTTTGATAAATTATTTTCTAAACGCCATATCTTCTATATAACAAATTCATAGTTTTCACAATAAAATTATTGTATACCGTCTAGAAATGAATATATCACCAACGTTAGCCACGGTATTTCGTAGAAGGTACGTATGGCGTGACTATTGATAATTTGCTATTTTTGATTAAATTGCTGGTGCTTAACTGAAATGTCAGCGTGGAAATGTCAGAACTGTTCCGCAATGGCGGACACTGTCAGTGTTGACGGCTTTATTCTTTAATTTGATTTGAAAGTAACTTGGTAAATTTCCAAAATACTTAAAATATCGTTTTTTCCATATGTTTATCAATTTTCATTTATTTTAAACATATATGCCATAGATATGTGTTATAACGCGTAGTTTGAATTTGTAAAGAAAATTATTTACTATAGCAACATTTTCTCGTCTGGAAATTAATTGAAGCCGTTCGTGGCGCAGCGTCTGACTGTAAACGCGATCGGTTGTGGGTTCGATCCCCACTCGGTAGAGTGATTATACATATTTAAATTATTTTCACTCCCTCGCTCCGATAAAGACAAAGTGCAGCGTTGAGTTCCACCACTTAATACGTAATGTCTCGAATTCGGGGGAAAGCGAAGTACGGAGTGTCTTGAACCTACAACGCGGGATAAAAGCGTGAAGCTAAAAAAATAATTAAAAATGAAACTTACGACGCTCGCGTTAAGTAATACAAACCAATAGTGTTATTAATGTATAGAAATGAAAAAAATGTACAAAAAATCAGATTCCTGAGTAACATGCGTACAAGCAACTGATACGCGTATCAGTCCAAGGCAATTAGTCACTAAGACTAAGAATCCCATTCATATCTCCAATTGGTGAATTTCTTAATAAAAGTTTACAATATTCATTTAAAGTTATCGCCAGCATCTGAAAGTCAATTTCAATATCACCTTCAACATACTGTTAATGTATGAGTATATTCTTACCGCGAGGTAGATAGGTATGCCGTATGGGCGAAGGCAACATAAATCTAACTAAGTTTGGGCTTGAAACTCATCGCAAATTACGATCTTAATTGAAAATTAAACATACTTGCAGCTTGCCCTTGGTTCTCAGTAACGTGTTTTTCACAGTTATGATAATACCTATGTAACACATAGGTATTATTATTTTTAGCGTAAACTATCGCTTTTTTTTCAGTTTTTTTTATTCATTTTATTTTTTTAGTTTTATATATTTTGTTTTGTAAACCGAATGTTTTAGAATATTTATATGGCACAATTGGAGCGCGTATATTTGTTAATGTTGCTTTGGTGTAACAAAGAGCGGCGTTGAGTTCCGCCACCTATACCGCATCGCTAAGTACAGGCGGAACCGTTACAACGGAGTGTCTGAGCACTAGTTTCTCCTAACTAGACTGTTACACTAAAAAAAGTGAAAAATAACTTATAAGACACTTATTACTATTTTTAAAGTGTTATTCCACACTTAGGATTAGAAAACATTTTAGAAAAAACGTATAAAAATTTGCCATAACATAACATAAATAAGTTGTAACAAAACGTATAAGAATTTCGACGCAGCTGGTAGTAGAACGCATGGCTTAGCGGTCAGAGCGCTTGGACGGTATCCAAGAGGCGCGGGTTCGAATCCCGCTGCGTTCAAATTTTTATACGTTTTTTCTAAAATGTTTTCTAATCCTAAGTGTGGAATAACACTTTAAAAATAGTAAATATTGAAATAAAATAGCAATCTCTCTTGTTAAAACGATTATTTCTTAATAATCTTTAAGTAGTAGAAATTTGTAAAAATCTCTCTACAGAGATGCTAACAACATAAATAAGTTGTAACAAAACGTATAAGAATTTCGACGCAGCTGGTAGTAGAACGCATGGCTTAGTGGTCAGAGCGCTTGGACGGTATCCAAGAGGCGCGGGTTCGAATCCCGCTGCGTTCAAATTTTTATACGTTTTTTCTAAAACCTATAAGATACTTATTATATAAATAGACATTTATAACCTGAATTGGATTCGAACCTACCAACGGTACGTTATAAAAAAATATATAATTAAAAAAAAACGCATGTACCAGTACAAAATTAAAATTGGACTATTAAAATGCAAATTTTGTTTCATTAAAGTCAAGTTGCTTTACCAAGGCGAGGTAGTTTTGTATATCACATTACGCTGTATGTTTGTGTGTACGTATAATTATTAGGTGGGCGCTTTAATTACGAGAAATATTGTCAAGAATATTTCCAAGCAAGTGAAGGAAGTATATTTATCAAAAAGCTGAATTAATTCTTGGTCGAAATAAAAAAAATAGAGTCACGTTTTTTCCTGTATAGCATGGTAGACAAGCATCCTAGTGTCAAGACACTTGTTATCCATGTTACACTTGAAGACAAACCAAACGTGTTAAATAGCGGAACTCAACACCGCGTTTTATCTCACCAATCTGGAAAAAAAGTAAAATTATTTAAATATAATCTTACCCCCTATGTAAAAATTGCAACCACGATCGTCTATGTTTTTTATTAACAAAATTATAGAACACATATATATTTTTTTAAATTTCATTTGAAAGTTGTCATTTTTGATGTCCGTCTGACTGTAAACGCGATCGGATGTGAGTTCGATCCCCATTCGGGGGGATGATTATAATTAAATTATTTTAATACTATAAAGCGTAGAGTTGTCTGCCGTCACTCGACACGCAATGTCTCGAATTCGGTGGAAAGCGAAGTACGGAGTGTCTTGACACTAGGTACATCCTGTCTACCCTGCTAAACGTAAACCGTGAAGCTAAATTCATTTTATATCACATCAACCATTTGCTAGCAAAGAATACGCTCATAAAGTATATAAACCGTTTTTAGTAGCAGTAAATGTTCCTGTCACCATTGGTAAGACCTAACCCTAACAATTGAATACATTAGCCAAATGTGATCTTAAATAGGAGCACATATATCAGATTATATCTGATATGTATACGATGTCATTGTAGCGCAGTGATTGTGTCTATAACATTGGTGATGGTTATGGGTTCGATCTCAATTCGGGTTATTCTTAATAATATATTTAAATGAAACTACTTTGGGAAGAGTGTTAGAAACATCGGGTTTTCTATAATGTATATATAAATTATTTTCATTTATTTGATTCCTTTATTGATTCTTTGTTAAGTAGTAACATATGGGAATTCATTACTTTAATTTCCTGTTTGTTATGAATTTAATTTTTTTTCTAAATATAAATAGAAATAATTAAAATATAATTTAATCGTTCTTTGCTTTCAAGGAATACTAAGGATGAGCGAAATGTATAAAAAAAATCTATCAACTGTATAATAATAGAAGCTGAAATTTTAATATCTAGATTAAGTATTATATAATAAAAACAAATATGTATCGTTATGTTCGTTCTAACGTACGTTATAGATAACATCTTAATTTATTCGTGTAACAATCATGATAGCTCTTATTGTACCGTATGCCATTGACTATTCGAAGACTTCTAGGGTTTATTGTTTATATTATTAGTGGATATACATAAAGTACCTATATACTACAGTTTCTTGCTTTTTCCCGTATAGCAGGGTAGACAGAGACAGCCTAATGTCTAGACACTCCGTACGCCCTTGATACTTTGTGTGTTAAACGCTTAAGTTAATAATGTAAAGATAATTGTATTAATTTATACAATTTTTCATTCGATTTTCCATTCTCATTTAGGAAAAATATTATACAAACAATTTTTGAGAAAACATTTCCACTCTAGTAAGTCAAAGGGCGGCGTTAACTTCCGCTAACGCTACGCCTTCGAGTGGCAAATTCAGCCTGCTATAGGGATAATAGAGTGAAAGGATAAATATTTTCTTAGCGAAACTTATAAAGCAGTTAACGGAGTGTCTTGACACTAGGCTGTCAATGACTACCCTGCTACACGGCATAGACAGTGAAAATTATTTAAAAAAAAAGAAAGATAACGATAGCCACCTTTCACCGTTAACGCCCACTGACGTTATACCCTGTACAAGTTAGATTGATCTCTTTGGCAGACGGGCCATTCAATAAAAAAAAATCATATAACGCTTGAATCTTTAGGAAATTTTCTGTTACATATATTAAGAAAACAATATGTTCGTCACTAGAAAGTTAAGTGGATCGGAAAATTTACATCTGTTAAAAAGATCAAGCTAACTTATACAGGGTATACCATATTAAACTAAACAGATTTCAATGTGATAGTAAATAAAGTTATAAGAATATATTGTATATTCTTATAACTTAAACTGAAAACCCCCATTGAGTGTGCCGTGAGCTATTAATAGCCGCTTCAAATCCCTATTGGGGAACAATCCATGACTTTTACGGTATGGCTACATTGAATCCACAATTTAGTTGCCTTTTGACTGTCAACGTTGCGTTATGTATATCTAAATGATTTTACTTATATGGCGCAGTGGTGATATGTTTGAAGATGGTTGCAAGTTCAAATTTTTTAGTTTACTATTTTTTAATAAGTTAGTGTTAAGACATTCTATTGCCTAATATCTGCTAAGTTTTGTAATATTACAAGATATGTGGTGGAAATAAACGCCGCACTTTGTCTTGTTATTTTTATTTAAACGCGACTAAGAAGAGTGATAAAACAAAAATAACATTAATAAAAAAAATTAAATTCTGCCAATGAAAAAGGCTTCATAGATACATTATGCAGGGCAGATTAAAAAAAAATTAAGGCCTATCGTGCCGCAGTGGTACAGCTATCGGTTAAACGATTATATTTAAATTATTTTAATTTCCTCACTCTGATAAGACAGAACGCGGCGTTTAGTTCCACCGCTTAACACGAAATATCTGAAATTCAGCGATAAACTAGTTCTTCGTTTCTTATGCAAAATCAAAGCGTTAAGCTAAAAAATATCATATATATTTTATATTTATTGCTTCCAAATGAAATGAAAATCACTGCATTGCCATATGGTCTACAGGTTCGATTCCCATCGTACAATTTTAGTATACACACGACACACCGTATACTCTAGTAGGTAGCGGTGAACTAACGGCACCTCAATAACTTGATAAGAAACGCCATGCTGGATAGCTGTGCCTTTGCTATTTATAATTTAAATTCTTTATCAATAAATATGTAATAAAATATGTTTTTATGTTATAAATGTCATTTTAATATTGCGAGTTCGATTCTTAAAAGGACATATTATTTTATATAACGATTTCATAATAGCCTCAGTGTCAAGATTCTAGTAAATGTGGGACAGCGTCTGATTGTTAACGCGATTGGTTGTGGGTTCGATCCCCACGCGGAAAAATGTTTATTTTAATTTATTTTCGTTACACTGCTCTGGCAAGATTGAGTGCGGCGTTGAGTTCCGTCGCTTAACATAATCCGTACAAGTAAAACAAAATGGTAGCAGATTCAAATCAAGTTAGTGGAATATATCTCCAACTCATATAGAAAATAAACTCTGACATAATTAATTAGTGGAAAATCAATAAAAATTGTAGTTTTTTAACGTACTTAGTCAGTTTTACAAAAATCTTATCTAAGCGATATAGTATATTTTTAATACAGTGATTTTGACAATCAACCTTGATGAGGTTACGGCGTTAAGTTCCGCTGTTAAGCACCTATTGTGCCACGTGAAATATCAGTTAAAATGATAAACCCATATATAATAAAATTATTAATATGCCATTTACATAAAAACATATAATTTTGACAAATTTGGCCTGTCAAGATGTTTTAGCAATAAATAAAATTTGACTGTTTTTATATACAGACATACATATATATATATATATATATATATATATATATAAATAAACTGCTCTAGGATTGCTTAAATAGTGAGGGAAACGCTTATGGCTGAAAGTCACGCGACGTTAATGATCTATCGATGGGCGGGATCAAGCAAAAAATACTAAATATTTGTAGTTTTTAAAGTTCACCTTTAAAACATTTACATATGTAGATATAAAGAAGAAATTAATGTACTTGTTTATAATGTGGGTAGATGCAGGTTCGTATACAGTAAAATAAATCAAATTAGTTACCACTAAAATAGTGTTGATAGAAAAATTAGTATGGGGACACCCAGTTATTCGTTTTCAGATTGTATCTGAGGAGTGTTTAGCAGCGCAGCTCAACACCGCACTTTGTCTTATCAGGGGAGAGAAATTGATATAATATAATTTTATATAATCGTCACCCTAAGTGGAAGTATAATAGGGTAGTCAAAAATAACCCGTTAACTTCCTTCTGTCAGACATCGAGGAATTACGTGACGAGTGGCGAAGACAACACCGCGCTATGTGCGACCGAAAGCGGAAGTGAAAATAAATTTTAATTGTAATCATTCTCCCGAGCGGGAATCGAACTCACGACCAACGCGTTGACGTTATCCTACTGCGTCACGAAATTCTTTTAGTAAATAATTGTATGAATACCATTAAGCGTAGGTAATTTGATGTTGAGATAGTTGAGGCCGGTCGTGGCGTAGTGGGACAACGTCACACTGCAAACACGATCGGTTTTGGGTGCGGTCCCCTCTTGGGGATATCATTATATTTAAATTATCTTCACTTCCTCGCTCTGGTAAGACAAGGTGCGGCGTTGAGTTCCACCAATCAACACTTAACACGCAATGTCTCGAATTCGGTGAAAAGCGATGTATAGAGTGTCTTGACTCTAGGTATTTTTTGCCTATCCTGCTATGGGGGATAAAAGCGTGAAGCTATAAATAAATCTCTATGTGTGCAGAAACAAAAAGCGTAGTGAGATCTCATTAAATTGTCCTTACTAACTCAACAAAATACTGCAAATTCGTAGTATAAACAAATGAGATATCGGCCAAGTGCGAGTTGGTCTCGCGCACGAAGGGTTCCGTAACAATATTTATAAAAATATGCAAAAACATCACGTTTGCTTGTTTGTTTAAATATTTATTATATTCAATTTTTCAGTATTTGTTGAAATAGCGCTAATAAAAATCACATCACGTTTGAAAAGATCTAACTATCACGGTTCACGAGAAACAGCCTGGTCGCAGACGGACAGACAGACAGACAGCAAAGTCTTAATATTAATATGGTCGGTCTCGTTTTACTCTTTATGTACGTAACTCTATAAAATATACCAATTCCAACTATAGCACTAAAGCCGCTTAAAATATGCTCAAATTAAAAAAAGAGTCTTTTTAAATAAGCCGCATTCGCATTAATAGGTAGAGTTTAAGCGATATTCGCTTAATTATGTAAATCTACGCTCACTTCGAGGCGTTTCGCTTTTATTTTTTCTTTTTACGATCGATCGTATATTGTATGCACAGATGGTGCATTGGTAGAGGCGGCGTATTTTAAAATAAATAATTACAACATGTAATAATCCACGTCTGTCCGCTATTAAAAATTAATTAAAAACAAGACAAACAGCATTAATATATATATATATATATATATATATATATATATATATATATATATATATATATATATATATATATATATATATAAATCAGGTGTATATTTTTTAAAGAAAAATCTAGATATTCTTTTAGTATCTTATTTTAGTTGTATGTTAAGTATTTTTTTTTATAACAACCTACGCTTAAATACCAATACCAACCAAAAGAGTTCTGATACTTAAATGATCTACATTATTGAATAATAAATACAGATAATATTCATTTACGAATAAACTGTATGTAAATTGGACATTATGGAAATACCTCTGTTTATAAGTTATCCTGCGATAAAATTATGTGGATTGTAAACGATATGTAGCCATTATTACAGATTAATTAGCGCCGGTATGTCACAGAATGTAAAATGTATTGCGAATTTATTTGTTTTTTTATTTTTTTATTTTAACCGACTTCAATAAAATGAGGTTACTAGTTCAATATGTATGTAAGAAGCCGCCCGTTAACTACTTTACATGAATTTCATTAAATTTGACCCCTAATCTTTTCTTGTCACAGCTGGTCCATTTTGTGGGGCTATCGTTGTTAAACAGTGTCACACTTTGTCAAGTAATGTCACATTTTGTTGACCCCGACCCTTAACGTGTGACGTAATTTATGGATGGTCACTAACATTCTTAGAATTGAATGATATTTGAGTATGATGATCTATTTAGGCTTCTAAACACGAGGCGGTAGGTAGCGCTGGCATAACTCAAAAAAAATGTAGCCGAGAATCTTAAAAACTATTTCTATTTATTTTTAGTTCACTAATTCTCTATATATTTTCTTTTATATAATCTGTATTGTTGAAATAACGTTTATAATAAGAGAGTAATTTATCTGTATCTTTATCTGAATTGCTTTCATATTGACTGTTGCTTAACTTCAAGTGTTTTTTAATATAAAAATATATTTAAAAATACGTTAGCAAGGCATTATAATAATTCTGAATTTCTAATCAACTCTGATATTAAAAAAACAACACTCACACAATTAATTTTAACGATAATTAACTTTTAATACGAAAACAAATAAAAATGTGAATAAAATATTTCTCATGCCACCGTAGCGAGCAAAAAGACAAATGTTTACAGCATATTAATGAGATGCTGTAAAATTAAAAAAAAAAACAATGTGAACACAATATTGTAGAAATATGTAAAATGGTTTGTGTTTTTTTTTTAATTGAAGAATTCACTTTTTGTGTTAATGTCATCGAAGCAACTCGTTACAAATGCAACTTGATAAGTTAAAATATTTTAAAATTAAAGTTGTAGTGAACTGAATGTCTTGACACTACTATCCTCATCCTTATCTATATTTGTACGGGAAACGAGGTTAAGCTGCGTTTTGTTTGTCCGATAACAGAAGAAAAATCGAGGTTAAAATGAATTTTTATTCTTGAATTGACAATACGCAGCGTTAAGTTTCGCCATATAAAATCCATGATCACTAACAAGAAAATTATAATTAAAAAATAAAAGATCGGTAAACACCATCGGTTGTGGGTTCTGTCCCCACTCGGGGAGCGATTATATTAAAAAAATATTTTCTTACTTACTCGCTCTGATAAGACAAAGTGCGGTGTTGAGTTCCACCACTCTATACGCGATGTCTCGAATTCGATGGAAAGTGAAGTACGGATTGTCTTGACACTAGCTAGGTACTTTCTGTCTATCCTGCTATACGGGATGAAAAGGGTGCAGCTAAAAAAAAGGTACTTGGCGATAATTTTGCCTTGTGTGGTCCTTTTCGATAATTAATGAAAAAACTCGATGTAGTTAAATAATCTTTTTATTCCTTTATTTGTGCTAGATGGCGGTTTAATATCGTTTCATACTGTAATATGCATACCTGTTATATGGTACTTGCTGATACGTAAAACATATGTAACCATAGCAACGTGTATGTCGAACGCCATAAATATTATTTTATATATTTATGGGATTTTCTATTATGGGATATTATCTAGTGTCAATACACTTCGTACTTCGCTTTCCAACGAATTCGTGGCGGAAATTAACGATGCGCTTTATCTTACCAGAGTAAGGAAATTTAAATAATTTAAATAAATTATTCCCTCGTATCGAAATCGAACCTATTATATAAGTTAATATATTTATAATGCATTATTATAAAAATATTCACTTTCCGTACTTTAAATCTCATTTGTCTTGGTCTCGATTTTTATTTAAGGCATATAGTGTTGTTTTAAATGTCTAATTCCATATTTAGGCTTTGAAAGAAATATATGAAAAATTTATGAAGATTTGTACGAATTGAGATTCGAACCCGCACCTTTTTAAAACTTTGGCTCATCTAAATTTTATATGAAGAAAGAATGCAAAAGCGTTTAGTTATAATAATAATTCAATAAAATAGAATAAATTAATAGAATAATTATAACACACTGTACCACGTGTTTTACATACACTTGTGGGCATAGACATGTTCGTTGCTAAGGCAACCCATAAGTTAAGCGTAGACAGGTACAGTTAGATAGATCTTAAAAAAACCTTAATCTTATGTAATCAAGGTATTAAATTAGTTTTAAATGAAACTGTTTTAAACAGATTAATCGCGTATATTTTGGTATTAGAAAATACATTAATTTTGCCACCTCAGTCTACCTGTAACCACGGACTACTGTAAAGTGATCGAAACGTCAGGTGTCCAAAAATTTATTTTCGAATACCAAAATATACGCTATTAATCCGTTTAAAATAATTTCATTCTTGTTATTAAGTTGGTTATTAGACTCCAATGTTCCTATAAGTCAAATCAACCCACAAGTATATAAAACTGGTAGTAAATATTGATTAAACCACACTAAAGCAGTTTTATAGTAGAAGTGAACTATTAAAGATATATATTAGCCTTTTTATTTGCAAAGATAAAAATTATTATCGTCGACCGTTTTGATAAAAGTGACTTTTTATTTTACTATTTTTCAACTGCTATCTACACTTAAGATTAGAAAAAATAATAGGAAAACATTGCGACATTGCGTGTTGAGTGGCGGAACTCAACGCCGCATTGTCTTATTAGAGCGACGAAGTGACAATATTTTAAATATAATCACTTCCCTGAGTAGAATTCTAACCAACAATCGATCACGTTTACACTCAGAGGCTGTCCCACTGCGCCATGACCGGCTTTAATTATTTTCTGTCTACCCTGCTAAGCGGGATAAAAGCGTGAAGCTAAAAAGACTAGGCGAAGCCTATATGTTTGCCTCCAACTCGAGTGATTATATTCCAAATATATCAATTAGGCCTGATAAAAAACGGCGTTGAGTTCCGCACATTTAATTTGCAATCGTGTAAAGCGTAAAACGGAGTGTCGTATCGCTAATGTATGATATCCATAAGGGACATATCCATATGTTTGAAAATTTGATGTAAAATATATTAAATTTACGGTCTTTTATGTTTCTTCAGTTAATGAGCGAATGTTATTCCTCGTGCGACATCAAAGCACAGTTGGTCCCATTATGGCAAGCCAACTAAGTGTTCCACCGTAATACTTCGCCGTGTAAAAGCCTTTCAAAACCCTTAAATTATTATAAATTCGTTTTTACGATAACACTAAACATTCGTGTAAATATTTTATTTTAATATTTATTTATATTCGAGCGGCGTTTTGCATTTGTAAATGGACTTTTATGTCTTCGAACATATATACGAGGACGTATGTTGTAGCAGATTTCTTGTGTTTGGTGTGAAAGGCAGAATGTTAAGAATAACAAAATTAGCCGTTTCACGCATTTTTACGCATAATAGAGTACTGTCTAAATGTCATTATATTTATGGTTTGGTAAGACAAAGCGCGGCGTTGAACTCCACCACTTAAAACGTTATGTCTCCGATGCGGCCTGAAAGTGAAGAATGGACGGACGATCTTAATATTAAGCAAAAAACGTGAATTTGAAAAATAACAAGTAAATAAAAAATATTAATTATTTACATACAGACACACATATGTCCGTTCTTACTTCAGTTAGTAACAACAAGAATGTAACAACTCAAAAAATAATCAGAATTATTATAAAAAAAACAGAAAAAAATGAATTTCCAGTTATATCCTTATAGCAGGAAAGTCAGAGGTAACCTTGTGTTAAAATAAAAATTATATTATATTAACAAAGAAAAAAAAAATAATATATAATTAATTACACGAGTAATAATCGAACACAGGACTGTGTGTAATGTACAGTGTTCGTGTATTACATGCACCACGTCGTCATCAAAGTATGCGGATTGAAAAAGTTAATTGCTTTCACAATGCAGTAAAGAAACTCAATTATCACATTTATAGTATGTATCTCTATTCGTACTTTAGTCTTTATCTTTATTATATACAAGTCCTGTTGACTAGACTTATACTATATATATATATATATATATATATATATATATATATATATATATATATATATATATATATATAGATTGATGGTATCATTTCTGCCAACTTATATGTACTTAATAAATATATAAAAAAACATCAGAATTAACTTGAATCGCGTTGAAAGTATAAAATTTAACCTACCCTTTAGCGAATAAAAACAAAACGCACGAGACTGGACGGGCGATTTTTTACCGCCTTTTCAAGTATGTAGCAATTAAACATAACGTCCCCTGTCATGTATGTCTTTGTACGTATAGAACTTAATAAAAAGAATTGACTGCGTCTGACTGTAAACGCAATCGATTGTGGGTTCGACTCCCACTCAGAGGAGTATACTTCAATTATATTCAATTCCTCGTTCTGGTAAGTCAAAGTGTGGCGTTAAGTTACACCACACAATACGCAATTTCTCTAATTGGATGGAAAACGAAGTAGGGAGTATCTTGACACTAGGTACTTTCGCGAAGTGAATCGTGAATAAAAGCGTGATGCTAAAAAAAGGATTAATCCGCAATAAGTAGTTTGACATCATGACACTATGCTCTCTGGTTTCTATTTATAAAAAAAAACAGCTTTACGCTTTTCTCCGTTTAGTTGAGTAGTTAGAGAACACATTGCGCGGATTTTAACGCTGCAATTTGTTTAACCACAGCTATGAAATATAAATTGTTAAACATAACTACAGGAAAGGAATCAAACTCACAACCAATCATTCATATTTACACTCTATAGTACTATAATGTTTATATTATATATACATATATAAATATATAAAAATATGGGTAGTCTATATCATAATTAAAGTATTAAGTACTCTTATAGTATAAATGAACTATTAAAGACATAATAAATCTTTTATTTGTGATTATAAAAATGGTCAGTAATTTTGATATGAATGTATCAGACTTGTATTTTCTTTTGTTTATTTTTACATACGAGCCACTCTACACATTGTATCATTGAAACGCAATCAACCATTAAATTGCATTGGAATAAATTTAATTTAATATTCTTGTGTTTTTATTATTATACTTTTAATTGTTATTCATAATGATTTTTTTGAACGTATACAAAATAAACGCAACAGGATTCGAACCAGCGCCTCGCGGATCGTTCTTACTATTGAGCCTATGTGTGAAAAACATGCCCTAGTTTCTAGTTATATAATACAAGGATAGATTAAAAGAGCCTTGTGTTAAGACACTCCGTCCTAATTTTTCGGCGTATTTCAGTGCGCGTTCAGCGAAACTTAACGCCGCGTTTTGTATTATGGAAATTAATGAAAATAATTTAAATATGCTTACCACAATAATAATTAAAAAAACGTTTTTGAAATAACATCCTAACAACATAAATAAGTAACAAACGTATAGGAATTTCGACGCAACCGGATGTAGAAAACATATAGGCTTAGCGGTCAGAGAGCTTGGACGGTTTCCAAGATACGCTGGTTCGAATCCCGGTACGTTCAAATTTTTATACGTTTTTTCATAAAAGTTTTAAATATATTTATTAATATATTACCCCAAATGGGAAACGAATCCATAATAAAGTCAGTCATAAACCTGGCATGGCTCGATAGAAACATACATATGTATAACGCAAAATATCGCTTAGTTATAAAAATATAATCGAACTTTTATCTACTGCTATCTTCTTTCCATTAAAGCAAAACAAGAGAATATATAGTCGAGAAAGATTAACAAAACATACCTCTCAGTAAGATAAAGCAAGCCCAGTCTAATCTAGTCTAATCTAGATTAGTGGTGAACACTTACACTGCATGTAGTGGGTTCGAATGCCATCCAAAAAAAAATGAAAATTAGTTCTAGCCGGCTATCTAAATACAACTTAAATAACATTTTTATAGTACGGACATATAGAGACACTAGGGTCTCTATGAGTTGTACAAGTTTAAGTATTTTAAAAGAAAAATAATAATAAAAAAGGATCATTACAGGGATCTATGTCCATAGATGACAAAAAAAAGTACGAATATTGCCTATCAATGAAACTAAACGCCGCGCGATGTCTTTTCAGACAAGGCACATTGAAATCAATTAAACGTAAAAACGTCTTAAGCGGGAATACCAACTAAAATACACACGTAGGCCATAAATAAAGATTAAATAGTTGATTTTCATTTTATAAAATCGTATTATCGGAGTAGCGTCCCTAATCTGGTGTCATTCGCACGTGGCCAATCCCGACGTTGTCGTTGTATACAAAAACTTGTTACACCACTGTCTGTTGTGTGGAAATACCGTTTTTAGTTTGTCGGTTTTTTTTTGTGAAACTCTCACTTTTCTAGTTTTCTTTTTGAAGAGAAATCTAGATTTTCTTTTTTTTTAAACGCAGTGTAATTCCTATTATATTACAATCTAGACCGAAATTTAGATTATTTTTAATATAGTCTGTATACAGATGTGAAACTCAACGCCATGTTTTGTCCTTATCGAAGGGAGAAAATGAATATTGTCCATATATACATTATATTTAATTTATAATTCTTTCGTCATGGACAATTTTTTATGTTTCTTTTTTTAATTTTCTAATAACGAATATAAAATGTTATATATATATATATATATATATATATATATATATATATATATATATATATATATATATATATATATTTCAATACAAGAAAACTAAGGTCGAACTGTAGACGTCATTAGCAGAGTAGTTGGTTCAATTCCCAGTCGGGGTGATGATTATATCTAAACTCCAGTAAGACAAAAAGCGGCGTTTAGTTTCATTATTTAATAGGCGAAGAAAAAAAATGTTTGGTGAGTGGCAGACAGAACCTAGTGTCAACACTCTCTCATATCAACACATGCTAAAGGATAAAAGGAATATTTTTATTTAAAAATTTATTAATGTTTATATAATTACAAGTAAAATTAAGATAATTAAATAGTTATTAAATCGAAGGTCCTTCAGTATCTCCGTTAAGTATACCTACATTTGTTACACGTGTACTTTGATTGCCTTATAAAACGAAAGGCTCATTAAAAATATCTTTAAAACCTAATAATGTAAAAATATTTATTACTAATGAGTGGTGATACGCTTGAATGATCTTAAAATGACTTTTAATGACGCAATGGAACAGCATCTGACTGTTAACGCGATCGGTTGTAGGTTCGATTTCAACTCGGGGTAATAACTATGTGTACTAATACTTATACTTAAAGTATTTTCATTTCCTTGCTCTGGGAAGACAAACTGCGGCGTTAAGATCCGCTATCTCAATACGCAATGTCTTGAATTCGGCGGAAACTGGAGAGTCATGACGCTAGGTACTTCCTGTCTACCCTGCTATGCCGGATAAAATAAATCATGTATATTGTTATATATGCGTAGCACAGCGCTGTAGTAGCTGGTTCAGTTCCCGCTTGGTGTAATATTTAAACTAAATAAAAATATATGGTGGGAAGTGGAGCAGTTTATCATTAGGCTTTGTCTGTCTATCTACCGCTTGATATATTAGATGGTGACATATAAAAAAAATGATATATTTATGATGAAACAGATTCCTAATGTGAAGGAATTACATGAAATATTATTTTTTTTTTATAATTTATAAGATTTTTATTCTGTTGAAAATTATAATTTTACTCCGTATACATTTACTTAAGATTTATTTTCCCGCCATTTTTGCTATCACCAAGTTGACATTGACTTAATTAGTTGTTTTTACATCATTAAACAACTAAAGAGGTTCTATAAGTATTTTTTAATTGTAATATTTCATAAAATATATGATAAATATGTAAAATAATATTTTTAATATCATAATTTTGGTAGAATTGATTTGTCAGTGAGTTTGGACCTTAAGTTAATATATATAGATTAGAATATAATATTTTGCTGTTATTTATCAAAGGTAAGATAGATTTTATTTGTACCGCGATACACAAAGGTCATTGTCTGGATGCCAAAGACGAACTACTTAGTTGACAGCCGTGTACAATCGGGTTTAAGGTATTAATATCTAAAGCTTTTTGAGTTTTAAAAAAATTGACTTGTTTTTGAGATACTCTGTTCTCGACTTTCCACCTGCCTTAGGGACGTTCTATGCTGATTACATTGACTTAATAGGCCGGGGAAGAAAGCGTATTACTTTAATATATATAATAGGAACTAAACTTGCACCTGTCGTATGTCCAGAATCTAGTAAATAAGTTCTCACAAGAACTTTATAGTCGCAACCTAACAACAATGTCGATGAACTTTTAATATCTTTAATTAAAGAAAAGAAAAAAAAACGCCATATACCAAAAACTATATTCACAAAATGTGTTGCCACGCTCTAAATTAATAGTTTATTCGCTAAAAGCAGCACAGATTTAATTGGAATTTGTACTAAATGGGGAAAAACGCTTTTTTCAATGGCAACATTAATTTTTATTGCATTTTTTTCGATTTAGAGGCATTTACGAAGGATATTTTCAAACCGGTATCACGTTATCCTATGGTTAGATACCGGTGCGTTAGGAACGAGTTAAGTGTAAAATTAACACCTGTTCAATTACGATAGTGAACTATCATGTATCGAATTGGTATAAATGGGAAATCGATCGATTATTTTAACTCGATGTATTGCTGTGGTATTATATAATCGATAACATGCTGTTATATATAATGCCGTATTACATAAAACACAAGCGCTACCAGCGTTTTGTTGATATATTATCTGTATGTACATAACACGTTATTATTTATTTTTAGTCTGTGTTATTACGTATTGAGTTTTTATACTAATTTTTTAGAATTATATAATTTTAGGTGTACGTGTAATTTGTTTTTTAAAGCAAATTTTTCAATTAATTTATGGGATTTTTCAATTAAGTAGGTCACAAATAAACCTAAAAAAATATAAAAATTATTTAAGTATATAATAAGTGTGTATAAGTAATGTACAGTACGTCGTATACTTCAAAATAAATACTTTATCCAAACGTAAATTACTTTGCATCGAAAAAATATGCTTAATTCCAAGGAGTAAAAGTTTTTCAACGAAACTCATTTCCAGATTGCATCTCGCTCTAACATTCGTTACAGATCTTGTGTGAGGGAGATAAAAAATTGCGGGTAAGAAAATTATAGGGTTGTCTGCATTGAGTTGGGCGTAATGATGGATGCGAGTGGTTGCCGGTTGCCGCGTAATGAGAATGTGGTAGCCCTGTAAATGGTGGCTATAGGATTATTTTATATAACGGTTGTAATGGGTTCTATTTTTATTTGAGATTTCTTTTTTTTATGGTTTCTGAAGAAATCTTTATATATTATGATATATTAAATATGATCTATTGATTAATTTTAAAGTTAATTTCAGAATAAATAAAGTTTTTTTTTTAATTATTTTCATGCACTTGAAAAGAAAAACATAGAAGATTTACTATTGATTATTTTCAATTATATTTTACAAGAACTTATAGTTTAGATATACATTCCTAAATTCTTGCGAGATACTTTATTGTTCAGAATGCGTTCAATTTTAAGTCGACTACAGATTATATAAAAGCGACAAACGTACCTAATTTTAAAACCTTGGCATAACGCCGTAAATTAAGCTTTGATATGTCGAAAGTTTTATTTTTTATTTTCATGTATCTGCCCTTTTTTATTTATTGGCCAAGTATAAGCAAAGTAGAGTGTTCATTCACTAGATTTTCTATGAATTTGGCGTTAATCTTCATATTGTAACTTCTATCCATTTGAAACATTGTGTGTTAAGCGAAACTCAACGCCGGTTTTTTGTATAACCACATTGGGAAAACGAAATATATATATACTTTTTAGCTTCTCGCTTTTATCTCGCATAGCAGGGTAGACAGAAAGTACCTAGTGTTAAGACACTCCGTACTTCGCTTTCCACCGAATTCGAGACATTACGTGTTGGGTGGTGGAATTCAACGCCGCTCTTTGTCTTTATCAGAGCGAGGAGGTGAAAATAATTTAAATATAATCACTCCCCCGAGTGGGGGTCGAACCCACAACCGATCGCGTTTACAGACACACTGCGCCACGACAGGAAATATATATATTTTTAATATTTCTTTACTAATTGAACTCGTAATTGTCAATGTCTATATTTTTTAATATATTATTCAAATATTTGAATTTTCATTAAAGTAACAATGAAAGTGAACGTCCGTACAATCATATCGTGCCTACATATTTATCGTCTAAGGATGTGCATTACTCAGTCGATATTTGGTATCGTCTCGATACGGTTTGCTCGATTTATCATCGAAATAGAACCTGGGCTGTTAGTTATGTGCAATGTATATCGTATTACGATAATACCCTTGGCTGCTTTAGCAATTTTTTATTTTTTTATTTATCGGACCAAGCAATGGGTCGGACGTGTGGATGCACACGGGTACAGATAATAAAACATAATGTTTTTAAAGCTATTCTCGTTGGAAACCTTGTTGAAGTCTGGTTGAATTACTTGACATTGAAGTGTAGATTTTTTTTTGCAATATTGCCCGTTTCCAAAGTTCTAAAATAGATTGCTGTAAAAGGTAAAAGTGAACTTGTATTACATGCCGAGACTATTAGTAAAAATGTTGTTTCTATTACCATATAAAGATTATGACATGGATATTTTTTAGCTTCGCTCTTTTATATATAGCTATGTAAACAGAAAGTACCTAGTGTCAAGACACTCCATACTTCAATTTCCACCGAATTCGAGAAATTGCGAGTTGAGTGGAACTCAACGCCGCACTTTATCTTTGACATGGAATTGTTTGTTCATTTTACTTATATTGTAATCCAATAAGCTTGTGAGTTTGTCTACACGCATGGCTAGCGCAATGAAATCGAGATAATATATTTATATGACGAGATTTTAGCTAAATAAAATAGTCACGGTGAATTGAAATTGAAACTATAATGATTCGATATAGTAAAATAGATAATGAAACTTTTTTTAAACGGATTAAACGCGTATATTTTGGTATTTGAAAACTTTTGGCCATCTGACGTTTCGAACCCTTTACAGTAGTCCATGGTCATAGGTAAACTGAGGTGGCATTCTAGACAGACTAATGAATTTTCGAATATCAAAATATACGCAATACATCCATTTGAAATAGTTAAAATCTAGCTCTATATCTGTTAAATCGTCAAACATTTATTTTCATGATTAATTACATATTAAAATATAGAATTAAAGAAGTGATTCAGTTGTAAACAAGTTCGAATAATCATTTTGAAAAAAAAAACTAAAATTATTTTTAGAGATAAAACGTCATGATCGAGTTTAATTACAAAATTTAAAACATAAATTATAGAAAGGAGGAATTAAAAAAAAAACAACATATATTTTCACAAACTGACCAAATTTAAAACAAGGTCAATGATCGCGTTGAAAAATCTCAAACTCCAATTAAATCGTAAATTCCAAGACGATTCAACGCAACCAACAATCACACAACAGATAATAAAAGATAAAAAAAACACATGCACACATAAATGGTACAATCGATTTTTAGCAAGTACGAAATTAGTATCGATTCTTAAACATCGATTATGCATAACGAATAACGGAGGCATTGATGTATCAACATAAATCTCTGTATACGAGAATTGCTAAGTGGTTTCGAATTGGTTATAACTTTTATATTCATAATTAAACTGCCGTTATATAAATTATTAATTATTTCTATTAAATTGTTTTTTGGACACGAGGAATATCTCAATACATGCAAAATGCTTATTTATTCAATATTTACACATATCAAAATATTGTACAATGTAACAAAGAACGGCGTTGAGATCCACCACATGTTACGTTCACTTACTAAGCCAAGTGTAGAAACGGAGTATCTAAACACTTTAAACTGTCCACCGACACCGTCAAACACGATCTCAACACACGAACATAAATAAAAAGTAATTTTCGGTAATTTTCATTCCTCAGATTGTGTGATTACATTCTATGGTTTTGTCGGCAAATATACATCTGAATCCCGGAGTGAGATTGCTGTGATAATATGCAAATAAGGTGCATCGAGAAAAATAAAAAGGATACGGGATCATTGTCCTTATGAGTGACCCAAATAAGATAACTAAACGTCGTATTCGGGCCTGGAGCTGTCAATACGTATTAGGAATAATGTTGCTAGCTTAAAAAATCATTAATCTTAACATTTTGCACGCTTTCACGTATTAAAATGTATTTAAAGTGCTATTATTGGGAGGTGATGTCATTTTGGTGTAAACAGTACGTGTCTGATAATTGTTTGCGAGTTCGATTCCGGTTTGGTTATGTTTATGTACATATTAAAAAAAAAACGATATTCTATATATATAAGTACGGTGTTGACTTCCGTTACTTAACACGCATTATCTCAAATTTGGGCGACAAGCAGCGAACACAGTAGTCTGTCGAAGACAGTATAAAGTACGAAGCTGTTTCTAAGATCGTTTCCTTGTCCATAATGAATTCTAACAATGTTTTTAGCGCGAGTTTCAGCGTTAACCGTGAAAATGTATGTGCATATTGAGTTATCTATAACTAATGAAAGTTTTTGGAATTCTCTAAGAAAATAAGAACTTAAAAGGCGAAAATAGGAGTAAAGAGAATAGAGTTCTTTAGATATAACAGGTACACTTCGAGACATTGTGAATGGAGTGGCGGAACTCAACGCCGCGCTTTGCCTTACAAGCCGAGTGTTAAGACAAATATTAACAGAGTGGACATTTATAATATACAACGAATTTTTAATATTGAATCGTAATCGAATTGATATTTTATGATAGTCTATATAAAAACAATAAAGAAATTCAATATAGTTATGTCACTGCAGTTTATTGCACATAGGTGTATATTAATAAACATTAGGTCTCAACAAATGACTGTTTGTCTTTAAAATGCATTAGGTCTTTAAGAGGACACAGCTCTATGTTCTTTGTTTCCAATTATCAGAGTTCCTTGATAGGACGAACGCTATAAAAAACATCTAGCGACTTTTTTTGTACTGGCTTTGCTCGTGTCTTCGTCTGCGTCCGTGGAATTTAATAAAGATCTAGTCTGAATGACTCCTTAAGCTTATAGCCTATAGTTATCAGCGAAAATCTTGTCAAAATTGGGCCAGCCTTTCCAGAGATTAGCCAAAACCACCAGACAGGCGAAAATCGTTTAAAATGCTATTTTGGCATATCTACTGTGTATAAAAATATATATGCATTTAGTAATAAGAGATTATTTTAATATTACAAACAGATACTCCAATTTTATTTATTACTATATATTTTAATTTTTCTATAGATTTTAATTTTATTAAGTTAAACTAGAGATGACATGAACTTAGCTTAACGCTTTATTTATTCGAATTCGAAGCTTTGTGTGTTGAGTGGCGGAACTCAACGCCGCGTTTTGCGTTGCCAGAGTGCAGAAATTAAAATAACTCTCATTCCCTCGAGTGGATATCGAACCTACAACCAATCTCGTTCACAGTCACTTTGTCACGCAACTCCACAATGGTCTCCACTTAGTGTGTTTATAAGAAATATAAAAATATGATATAATTATTCATAAAACTTAATATTTACATATAGCAATTAATCAGTATTAGAGTGGGAAACAAGTATCGTGTCGATATATCATACTGAACCAGAAATATATGAGAATATCTCTATATTTGTGTATAAAAAAATCATAGTAATTTAAAAAACTTAGTGGCTTTTGCCATTTCAATACATCTCCTGCTTATGTTAGTTAGAGAGAAGTTAGTGACTCAAGTGTTGAGACACTCCGTTCTGCACTCTCCGTTGATTTCATAACTCTCCGTTGATTTCATATGGTTATTAAGAAGTAACTTCAATAGATTATAATATAGATATATTAGAGGCCGGTCGTGGCGCAGTGGGACAGCGTCTTGACTGTAAGCGCGATCGGTTGTGGGTTCGATCCTCACTCGGGGGAGTGATTCTATTTAAATTATTTTCAATTCCTCGTTCTGGTAAGACTAAGTGCGGCGTTGAGTTGCACTATTCATCACGCAATTCCGTGGAAAGCGAAGTACGGAGTGTCTGGACACTAGGCACTTTCTGTCTACCCTGCTATGCGGGATAAAAAAATTACATTATATTTATTGATTTTATCAACTCTAATATATATTTTATTACTAATACAGTGTATTTATAACGAAGACGTTTAAAGAATCTATGCTATTAAGTGTAGCGTTATCTCGTTTTAGTTCTGAACGGTACCTCCAGTTTTGAAGAGGCCGCCGTAATGGCCACGAATTAACATGCAAATTACTACTAGTTTAGTTTTGTGGGTTTGCGCATTATAATAAAAAAATATATTTATTTTCATTTCTCCGCTCTGGTTGGTCAGACATGGAGCGGCGTTGAATGCGCCAAGACACGCAATGTCTTGACTTTTCGGAAAGTAGTCAACGTAGTGTCTTGACACTAGGTTGTCTCTGTTTTCCTTCTTTTCAGGGCGATAATGTCAACACACGTACATTATGATTTCATGTATAATTTACTTTAGTCCTGTAAAGATTTTTATTTATATTTATATAAGCTAAGCAGTGACACTGTTTTTCTGATCTATTCCCTATTTTTGTATTAATATTTACATTCTTTGAAGTGTTACATCCCGTATGTTTCCGTTCCTGTAGGTATTTCAAGAATTCCTCTATTTTTGACACCCTACACTGGCTAAGAAATCTAGATAGCAAATTTCTAACTTCCTAAGTACAGTGATGTCATCTGTGCGTTGTCTGCTAGTTACTCAATGTAAGTAACGGAACAGTTTTATTTGTATATATTGATGTATAATAATTGCTATAAACGTCATTGTGACTTCCTGTGTACGATAGATAGGGATTTGATTTTTATTAGAGGAAATATTTATTTTTAGGCAAAATGACTTTTGACGTGAAATATATATATATATATATATATATATATATATATACATATATATATATATATATATATATATATATATATATATATATATATATATATATATATATATATATATAAATTAAACTTACCTAAATCTATCTCAAAAATGATAAATTATCTATTATATTCATATTTTAAACAGAAATTCCTTTGTAAGATGATCTCACATTTACATAACATAATATTATAAAATAAGAGCTTACATAAAAAAATATATTTCTTAATAATTTACTTAATATTTATTAATTAATTCTCAAATGCGTTGAACAAAGTACTGAGAACTCGAATCACCGACTACCACAATATATTTACATAATTTATTACCCAGTCTGGTATTGACTTAGAACAAACATTCTACGTAAAGCGGTACAAAATGAGACAATTTTTTTATATTGGGACACTCTATTTTCTCGCTTCGTACGACAATCAGTAAGAATTTAGTGTCAAAACATTTCATTTGCTAATTTCCTCTCAAATTCGAGGCGTTGTGTGTTATTTGGCGGAACTCAACGCCGTGTTTTGGCTTGTAAGATCGTAATATTAGCTGGTACAATTCAAAAACAATAATTTGTTAAAAATATAACTGCTGGTTAGATTAGACAAGAGTAATATATAATCCGGTCCGAGATAGCTGCTGTTCCGGAGTCCCACATAACCCGTTTAAGTCCGGAATCGGGCGGGCATCCGTAACGGATTTCCTTACCTAAAAAAACTGAATGTCTTACTTTGAACGGGTCTGATTCTAAATATTTTACTATTTTTAAAGTCTTATCCTACACTTTTATATATAAAAAAATAAAATATTTTTGAAAAATTATACAAAAATTTGTACGCAGCAGTATTCGAACCCGCGCCTTTTGGAAACTGACCAAGCGCTCTAACCGCTAAGCCATGTGTTCACGTCCGGCTGAGTCGACATTCTTATTCGCTTGTTACAACTAATTTACGTTGTTAACATGGCTTAGCGGTCAAAGCGCTTGGACGGTTTCCAAGAGGTGTGGGTTCAAATTCCGCTGCGTTCAAATTTTTATATGTTAGTTTAAAAATGTTTTCTAATACTAAGTGTGGGATAACACTTTAATAATAGTGAAATATTGAGAATCGACCCTGTTATCATTGATTTAGTCAGAAGACAGCCAAAACGGGTTATAAGTAGTATACTGTAAATGCATATTTTGTTTAAATATCTTCATTAATTAAAAGAATTTTTAGGTTTATTGCGGGAACTAAGCAGTATATATATTCGAAATCGATTTAGATGAATATCTCAATATAAATGGTCGTTAGTTTGCGAATCCATCAAATATGATGTTCAAAGTAATTTCCTGTAAAGTAATAAATGAAATAACAGTTATGGTACAGTGGCGGTGCGTCTATAATTACTTTGCACGTAGGTTACACGTTTGAGACCATTATGGCGTGGGAGATCGTCTGAAGGTACAGACGATATTTAGATATCTTTCGTTTTCATGCTCTGGTATGACTAATCGCGGCGTTAATATCCGTCACTCAACACATAATGTCTTGAACTCCAGTGGACATTGGACAACGGTATGTCTCAACACTAGGTTATCTTAAGGATACTTATAATGTCAATTTATATAGATATCGAACGGGGAACATCCGTCATATTAATGTAACCTGACATTTACTTTTTTTATAGCACAAATAAAAAAAACATATTAAAGCAAAGGCCATATAGATGTAAAGCCTTAACAGGTGAACAAAAACCATCTTAAAAAGAATAAAGATATAACATAATCGTCGACGTCCTCATACGATTGTGTTTAAATGAAAAAAAAAAATAGATCTTGTTCACATTTTTTGCCTGCTTTTTGTTCTGGAGTTTTGTATTGTAAAAAGTATGGACGCTTGATTTGCTCACAGAAATGTAAGGTTGTGTCTAGGATATCTTGAAGGCACAGTGGTTATCGATTCGAATTCCGTTTGGGGTATTTTACTACACTTGTTGTTTTATAATGTTTAAATTGTTAATTTAAATCTTTCAAACAACTGGTTGTGAGAGTGAAAATTGATTTATGAATTGCGTTTCATGATTTTAAAAGCCATTTTTATAGAATTATATAGCAATTATATTTATAATGGTACATATGCTTCGTTAGAAGAATCTGAAAAGTCCCAATAAATCTGGCTACATTATTATATACAAACATATATAAATAGTTATATATATATATATACATACAAAAAATGAGGCCGGTCGTGGCGCAGTGTGACAGCGTCCGACTGTAAACGCGATCGGTTGTGGGTTCGATCCCCACTCGGGGGAGTGATTATATTTGAAATTATTTTCACTTCCTCGCTCTGGTAAAGACAAAGAGCGGAGTTGAGTTCCACCACTCATCACGTAATGTCTCGAATTCGGTGGAAAGCTAAGTACGGAGTGTGTTGACACTAGGTACTTTCTGTCTACCCTGCTGTGCTGGATTAAAGCGTGAAGCTAATATATATATATATATATATATATATATATATATATATATATATACATACACATATATACATATATAACAGATAAAAAACAGTTATATTCAGTGTTACTTTATGATATTTTCTAATGATTGATTCACAATGTGTATAATGTAACTCAGATACTATTAAAAACTATTTTTAAACATTATTAGCTTAACTCACTTATAATAAACATACTTAAATTCTTTCAATTTAAGGCAGGTAGTGACATAGTGGGACAGCGTGTGACTGTAAATGCCATCGGTTATGAGTTCGATTCCCATTCGTAGGTGTGATTATATTTAAATTATTTTCACTTCTTCGCACTGATAACACAAAGTGTGGCGTTGTGTACCGCCACTTAACACGCAATGTTTCAAATTAGGCGGAAAGCAAAAGCTTGATACTAGATACTTTCTATCTACCCCGCTATGCGGGATAAAAGCGTGACAATAAAAAAAAAACGAATAAAAGTTCCTCATACAAATGTCAGCTTAACGAAATTTATACAGCATTTTTTCTGTATAAGGTTTAAAAAAATATATTATATTTTTTGTTTATATAAAGAGAGCCTAGTGTCAAGACACTCCGTTCTCCTACATTGTCTTACCAGAGCGAGGAAGTGAAAACAATTCAAGTATAGTAACTCGTTCGATCACATTTACAGTCAGACGCTGTCCCACTGCGCCACGATCCCATCAGAGAAATTTTAAAAATATTATAATATTATTAGATATTAAATAAGTGTTCTAACACCAGAAACCGCAATTCTAGAGCATTGCAACATTGCGAGGTGGCGACGTATTATAGACGCTCGTTGTGTAGGTACTTTATTATAAATTTTAAAATTACAAACGACTCATGCGTGTTCCACATTCCATCGCCGGCTCTATCACGTTTTTTAGAAAGCTTAATATGCTGTATAAATATTTCAAGCTAATTTCAATCTTAATGTTTGAAATTTAGATATATTTTTCCGTGGATGAGAAAATCTCGCCCGTAATTAAGGTTTGTATGGCCGGTCGATATGATATTGTTTTTTATAGTCAGAGGATCCTATAGATTAAAGTTTTTGACGTTGTGTTTCAAGTTTAGTTGAAAGCGATTAGCTCTAATAGTCTCACTCGACTTTGCATGTTTTGATGGTGTACTGAGAACAGTGCGGGTTCGATTTCTACTTGGCGGAATGATTATATTTCTATAATTTTTAGCTTCTGGGATATAGAAAGACAAAACGCGGTGTTGAGTTTTGCTCCTCAACGTGCAATGTCTCAAATTTGGGCAGGAACAAAATGGATCATCTTAGCACTAATAAAATTTTGTTCGCTTGCTGCATTTTTGTTTATAAGTTCGTGCAGTTCGTAGCGTAGTGGTGTCTATCAGTAAGCGCGATCGGTTGTGGATTCAATTCCCACTTAGGCTAATGATTTTCATTTCTTTGCTATGATAAGAAACAGCGCGGTGTTGAGTTTCGCAATTTAACACGCAATGTCCCGAAATCGGCGGAAAGCGGAGTATGGAGTGTCTTGACATATGTTAGCTACTTAACGTTCATTATATAGAAAAAAGATGCAGCAACCAAAATAGTTATGTAAATCTGATAACAATATTGATTTTTTTTATTTTTATCACTCCATTATGCTTTCAACGCTGCCATTCGATTGCGGATTATGCGATGTAAACTGGTATTCACGCTTAAATTATTGTCACTCATTTACAACTGTACAGGTGTATGGACATTTATATATATATATATATATATATATATATATATATATATATATATATATATATATATAAATTGTCTAATTACTTTCAATAAACAGAACACAATTTGAATCTGTTACTACAAACAAAACACATCACCACAACTGAACTCATAGGTATATTATTTAAAAATCAGAAGCCTACAGGTGGCTGTACCGTTGGTAATAATTTTACAGGCAGATAAGACGGTACCCGCTTGATTACTATCGCCTGACCCGCAGTTCAATAATTGTGATCGACCGTCGGGGTGAACAACATTTTGTATACGTTTGTAATTCCCATATTAAATTGAAAAGATTGATAGTTAATATAAATATTTTTGAAGGAGCGTCAAAGTAATAAATCGATTAGGCTGTTGATATTTTTTTTTCTGTGATTGTCAGAAATGTTTCGTGTTTTGTTCTCGATTGTAATGTATAAGATGTAATTTATTTTTTTCATGACAAAATCAGTTAACGGAGTGTCTTGACACTATATTGTGGATGAAACGTGATGCTGTTCTTTTAAATTTAGCTAATCAGGCTTTTTATTTCAAATTTAAAATTTTTAACTGTAATTTTTAACTGTGAATTTTTGACTTTCCTAATAAAATTTTAAGCTCATTTAAACAATATTTTTATATTAGACATATAATAGTTTAAAACTAGACCTAGCCAGAATATACTTAGATAAAAAAAATTAGTAAAAATTAAAAAAAAAACCAATACTATGTACCTCTGACTGAATGTGGGCCAGCGATAGTGAATTTCTGAGGTACGATAATAATCTTACGTAGTCTAGACTTAACTTTGGAGTGATTTGAAATTTTGTTGTGAACAAAATGGACGTGCTTTCACAGTTTATTTAAAAATAAATTATAATAATCAATTTATTATAATTTATTATTCTAATCTAAATTGATTATTACAAGAATAATCGCTGAAACATCTTCCTCTCAAGGATTTACAAATATTTTTCAATTCTTTGATTTGATTTTAAACGCATTAATAGCTTATATTTTGGTATTAGACAATATATTTTTACAATGGTAACATTTAGACTGAGGTGACATTCGTTTGTCAGTTTTTACTAGTTTTCATTAATTAATTATAACAATACTTATAAGAGGCTATATATAGGTAGTAGGTATCTGTATTTAATTTAAAAAAAAAGTTTGTAAGTAATGCTAGACCTATATTCAAAGTACATAACAAGAAGTCGAGTTAACTAACCAATAAATAATATTTACAATTTAAATTAATCGTTCAAATAAAGATAAATCGATGCCAAAAGCAGAATGAGCACAGCTGTTTTTATTATATCCTATTATCTCATTTGCGTAGTTAGAATTTAGATCTACCTTATTATTTATTGTAATAATATTAGAAGTGTTAATAATGGCAGTTTCTCGCTTTATCCCGCGTAATAGGGTAATCAGTGAGAACCTAGTGTCAAGACACTCCGTAAGCTTTCTTTGTACATTTATCAAGCATTTTAAATTTGCCATTTAATGGGAAAAATATTTTTAGCTCTACTTAGTTATAATCAAAATATAAATCATTTTCATATATGATTTCAGATATCATTCAGATAATCATTTCATAAATGCATATCGAAAATTAACTTGTATATTCGTAAGTATTGTAAAATGTAGAATATGAAAAAAATATTTTTCTAGTAAATATTTCATAATGATAACAGTTGTAACTTAAACTCTATGAACATAGCCATAAAAATATAGAGCGTTTTTGATTTCATTATCTTTATTGATATTAAAGTAAAAAAAAAATCCCGATTCCCACTAGGGGGAGTGATTATATTTAAATTATTTTCCCTTCCTCGTTCTGATAAGTGCGGTGTTGAGTTCCGCCACTCGACACGCAATATCTCGAATTTGGCGGAAAGTGAAGTACAGAGTGTTATGACACTAGGCATATTCTGTCTTACCTGCTATTTGGGATAAGAGCGTGAAGCTAAAAAATAAAATTATAATAAATATTTAATAACGAAATCCAAACGATCAACTCGATTGTAATTTTTTATATAAAATCTATACAGTATGCAGCAATAAAGCATTGATTTGCTCGCAACTGCGTGGGCGCAAGTGGGTCAGTCTACATCACCCTACGCATAATCGTGGATCCATTAACAGATAAGGTGTCAGGTTCGAATCCCGGCACGGGCGTGTAATTCTAATACCTACGAGTTACATTGTAGATGTACGATTTGTAATTTTAACTGGGACGAAATCTACGTCAAAATACTTCAATGAAAATTATTTTTGATAGAACTTAGCTTTACAAAATTTAACGAAGCTTTCTAAATAAGTTTTAATTAACGATATTATTTATTAGTGCCTGATATTATTTTTCTTGAGGCCAGTGAAACGGTTGTGGGTGCGATTCCCGCTCGGTGGAGTGAATATTAAAATTATTTTCACTTCTTCGCTCTGGTAAGACAAAATGCAGCGTTGAGTTCCTCCACTCTATACGAATTCGTTGGAAAGCGGAGTACGGAGTGTCTTGACACTAGGTACTTTCTGTTTACCCTGTTATGAAAGATAATAACGTGAAGCATAAAAAAATTATATTTCTAAGAGAAAATAAAAACTCTACATTTGGTTTTACAATTTCTGGCAGAGTCGAAAGAATTTAGAAACATTACACTCACTGGTTGCAATATATATTTGTTAATTTATATAATATGATAATTATGTGATATGATAATATGATAATTTTCTATATGACTTTCGTATATATTAAAGGGTGACTGACGTCAGTTTGTGATATATGCGCCAGGCTGTCTACGACTTTGACTTGATAAATCGATAAATTATTAGTCATTTAACTTAGTATACAAGTAAAATGTTATTTTATAAAATATTATATGATAGTGAGGAATACGTACAAAATTATGAGTACTTTAGTCATAAGATTGATTGGCTAGAGCGTTTTGATATTTACCAAGAGGTACGGGTTCGATTTTCATATAATATTTTCATATAAATAATGAATAATAATACTTAAAAATATAATTCGTTATTTATATAAACGCTATGGAAATTGAAAAATGATATAATTAATATCCAGCATTATTTTGAGAGAGTCCCCGGCGTTGGGTTCCGCTACATGAACATGTTTAAGGAATGTATCTATAATCTATAATATCTATCTACATCAGGTTCACCTATTCCATCTGTGACCTTTCTATACCTTGCTATACATATATAGTATAGCATATATAGTATAGCATCCAGTCAATATTGCAAGGATTCGTATCCACAACCCTCTCATACATTTTCACCGCTAAACTCACAAACACCGCTAACTCACATAATAATATAATAATAATAAATTTAATACAAATCGTAACTGTTTATCTATTTACAATGGAAGTCGGTCAAATGCCTCTGATTGCACCGGCTCTCGTGGAGGTCATGCTTTACAAGAACTGTCAACATAGTTATTAAGCTATTATTTTTATTTCTCCTACTGTAATGATAAGTTATTTTCTATTATTATGTATTCTACATTATTATTATATACTGAAATATTTATTTCCAGTAGTTAGAAAGAGTCTAGTGTCATGACATTGCGCATTGAGTAGCGGATTTTAACGCTGTGTTTTTTCAGTGTAGATTGGAAAAATTAATATAACTAAAATATAATCAACTACCCGAGTAAAATCAAACTCACAACCAACATAAAAATAACGATTTAAAAATCAATAACTAAATAAATATTCATTATTATCAGCGGTACTCTACAAGGAAATCGTAGCTTCTCTTAATTTCTCAATAAATTCACTTAACTAAGCCAAATCTAACGCGTAGGCCATGTTGATGGTTATATCAGAATCCTTCAAGCTAATGAGCAAAGGGCCTATTGAATATCCATCGAGACTCTAATCGCTCCTTAATGGCACTGGATTGATAGTATACAGCCTACTTTCTACCAATTTACAGACTTCCATTCAATTTTTATTGCCTAATTTAATTGAAATATCTTTTATTTGATCTTAACTGTATGTATAAGCAATTGGGTTAAGCTATATACTCGTGATATGTCTAAAATCTAGATATAATTTGATAAAATGCGGTGTTAATTTAGGGTTAGTATGATATATATCTGTTTGGAGAACAGAGGCCTGACCAGTGAATTGCTAGGTTCTTACTGCCCATCTACGCATTGTTGGTCATGACAAAATAAAAAGGTATAAATGTATTTGCATATGTGTTGTAAAATTCAAATAAAGACACGCCTTGAGAAAATCGCCAACAATGGATTGAGATGTGAAGATAAGTTACAAGTTAGGTGTAGGGGAAATTCAATGATAGAACATGGTTAGGAGGTAGCTTGTAGGGTTAATAATATATATGCATATAGATATTGAAAGGAAAGCCCATCGTGGCGCAGTAGAGAATCGTCTGATTGTTAGCATGATTGGTGTGAATTCGATTCCCAGTCGAGAGAATTTATACAACATAGCAGGGTATACAGAAAGTACCTAAGACACTCCATACTCGGCTTTGAACCGGATCCAATACATCGTGTGTTGAGTGGTGGAATTAAACGTCACTTCTCATCTTAGCAGAGCGAGGAATTTCCCCTAGTAGAAATCGACTCAATGTGCTACGACCGGCCTCTTTATAGGTAGAGACCCTGGTTTTAAGACACTCTCTTCTACACTTTATACTACTGTTTTAAGTATATCGTAAATTTGTTAATTTAGCGAATTCCAACGCCAAACTTTGTCTTATCTGAATTAAAACAAAGTACGCGATAGAAAAACCTGAGCTACTAAGCGCTCAAAACGCTCACGCCAAGTGTATTTACATAGGATTTTGTTCATTATATGCACACCTTTAGGAATAAACATGGTGCGTAATGAAAAAAGGTTACTTTTTTTTAATTACTATAAAATCTCTTTTGATATTTTAATATTTTAAAAGTTATTCCACACTTAGGATTAGAAAATAAGTTTAAAAAAATTAGCGTTTGCTCTTTCAAACGATTATTACTTAATAATCTTTGGGTAGCAGAAATTTGTACAAATCTCTACAGAGATTTTAACAATGTAAATAAGTTGTAACAAAACGTTAAAGATTTTGATGTAGTTTAGCACATAGCTTATCAGTTAGAGCGCATGGACAGTTTCCAAGAGGTGCGAGTTTGGATCCCGATACGTTCAAATTTATATAATTTTTTAAAAATATTTTATAAAATCTCTTATTCGTAGATAAAGAAGTTTCAATTCGAAAACAACATATTTTTATATTTCTATCGTTTCCTTACATGGCATAAATCGAGTATGCAAAAGAACTATGTCAGACCTTTGCGGCCACTGTTTTGCTCTACCAAATGAATAAATAAAAGCTCATGGTATACATTTCAAAGATTTATAGTCTCGTTGTGGCTGTGACCAGTGAACAAACGTTCACTTTTGTACACTGAAAGGGCATCTACTAGTATTGTGTATAGTTGGAGTTCGAATATAAAAAGGTTTCCCATATATATATTTTTTATGTTGTAGTTACTTTATTTGGCTGGCGTATGTCGCGAACCAGGGAGCTTCAGTCAATTACGTATATTTTATGTTAAAGCAAAACGATTTTGAAAGTTATATTGTGATATATTTTTATAATCGTGTACACTCAAAATTCTGGATAGGTAGAGACGCATTAGAGTTAAAACACCATGATTATTATTTTACGCTTAATTTCTAGACCTTTCTGGATTAATGTTTAAAACTAGCGCCTTGCTATATCTTACTCTAGTAAGAGAATGAAATGAAAACAAACAATCATCAGTCGAGAATTTAGTGTCTTAACACTAGACGCGCCCTGTTCTTTATATACAAGATATTGATTTACAAAAACAATCATTCCCCTAAATTAGTATCGAATTGACGATCATTCTGTTTAGTCAGATCTACGCCACAAGGTTGTTAATAAAACAATTACACAACATTAATATCTATTCAAAACTATATTACGTACAATTCGCTACGCTGTCACACGCCAGCCTAAAGCCTACCCTTTGCCTACGCTATGCTAATCCTTAACAGAGTGGAGAAGGTATAATATGTAAATTGCCGTCGTGAAATAGAAAGTTATGCTGATTTTTCACTGATGTATCTACAACAGTTGAATTTTCATATCTCAAAGATACGAGCTTTTGAGGTACGGTGTTTGTTTGGTCATAAAGTTTTATTATTTTAATCTGATTCAAGCTTTTTTTTTGTTCATTGTTGTTGTGTTGGAAGGGATTCTCTATTTAGAAAGCTTGGTTTAAGCTTTGGTTAGCTTTCGAAATAAGTTGCTAGGCACTGTATTTACGTTATTGGAGTATATATTCTTATTTGTTCGAATTATGGTTAAAGTTTAAATAACTGTAAAGAAAATGAGGATCTTCGTGGTGAATTGGGCAGTAAGTTCTGTTCCTACATGCTATAAAAATTATTTTATATTTTTAAATAATCACTATTTCCTTGCTCTAGCAAAACAACGCGGCGTTGTGTTCCGATACTTAACACGCAATGTCTAGAATTTAGATAGCAAGCGGAGAACAAAGTGTCTTGACATCCAGTTTACTCTGTCTATCCAGTTAAGCGAGAAAAAGCGTAAACCTTTTTTTTTCATAACAAGTAGAGCTTAAAAAAAGTAAACCCTAAGATATATGCAGATTTTATTTATTCATGTTAACAGAGTATAAATGTGTCTCGTCCATTCCTCTTCACAACATCTGAACTGATGACGGCGTGCGATAGTGTGAAATCATAAATATAGCTTTTACCGTCTTGTCTCGTGTTGGACCTTTTTGTATGCGCAATGCGCCCCTGGAGTCTGGATGAACTGAAATAACATTTCATTTGTTTTGCTATATTGACTGTGACTCTACATTTGCAGGTATATTTAGAGAATAGGTCACTCTCTACTACATATAACTTGATGGAGACCGACACAGTTAACTTAGTGTTACAACACTACCTTTTACACTTTTCAACTACTGTAGAGATATTATGTGGCGTTTAACGACGCATTTTGTATGCCATTGTCTTCTGATTTAAATAAACATTACTATTTTAATATTTCAACATAATTCCTTATATATCTTCCTTTAGGTTATCAGTCGGCTTATTTGCCTTTTGATATTAAAAAGTTATTATCATAAGAACGAGAGGATCATAGAATTTATTATCATTTTATTGTTAAGTACCATTAAAAATAATTTAACAAGCAAAACTAGGATACAGAACTAGTTTACTGAGCAGTTGTTCCAAGATGCATCTTCTTTCGATCCTGCTCCTCAATCATGCGCCCACGATGTTCAATTAAAATAAATTAAGTCGAACAGACGTACATGTGAGATATTTTGATTAGAACTTTAATCTATTTAAGTTAGCTTTGTTTCAATATTGTCTTCACACTGTGTAGAGAAAGTAGTGAAGTTAATACCTATAATAGGAGGCCATAATAGCGCAATGGGACAAGTGTCTGAATGTAAATAGGTTTGGTTGTGTGTTCGATTCTCAGTCAAGAGAATTATTATATTTAAATTGTTTTCAACTTTTTCGTTTTGGTAAAACAATGCGCGTTCTTGAGTACTACAACTTACCACGCTATTGGGTGTTAAGTCTTGAATTCACATGGAAAGCAGAGGACGTAGTATCTTGATACTAATTTCCTTCAAAGCTTCTTTTATAGATATATATTTATTTTTATATATATATATATATATATATATATATATATATATATAGATATATATTTATTTTTATGTAGTATCATACTAATTATCTAGTGTACTAATACGTATGGTAGAGTTAAGTAGATTTTGCATAATCAACGTAGAGATGGATCGTTCATTTAAATACTATGACGGTCCCATTACCTCTTATAATGGATATGCCTTGATTGGTAGATACGAAAATGAATAATTGCTAATTTCTCCACAGTGGCATTAGTTAAGCTTTATGAAAGTTAGAAATTATTAAACTTTTTATATTTGTATACATACATACATACATACATACATACATACATACATACATACATACATACATACATACATACATACATACATACATACATATATACATACATACATACATACATACATACATACATACATACATACATACATACATACATACATACATACATACATACATACATACATTCATACATACATACATACATACATACATGTATGTCTTTTTTGTATAATTTTTTGTATATATACATAGAAATGTATATATATATATGATTGTGTTGTGGCACTGGTTATTTTACTCCTACAGAGGAATTGACACGTGAAATTCAAATCCATCGTTATCTCGCATAGTAAAAGATTTTCGAGATTTATACACATTTTAAACGAAACTATTTTAAATGGATTAATCACGTATATTTTGGTATTCGATAATACATTTTTGAAAAAACAGACGTTTCGAATACTTTACACTAGTCTGTGGTCACAGGTAGACTACCACGACTACACGTCGAGTCTTTTTACAATACAAGACGTTTAAAATAGTTTCATTTGAATTATGATTATCTCTCTCTCTCTCTCTCTCTCTCTGTAATATGTTAAATATATTTATTATAATTATCTTTTAAATTTCGGTTATTAGCTGTTGTTATTAAAATTTGCTATTTTGATTTTAGACATGAGCACGCATATTACCCACGTAATATTTAACACACAATCAAATTAAAAAAAGATTTGGATATAATTTATTTTATTTCTAGGTAAAAAACTCCTATTTATGTTTTATATGTAACAAAAACCGTCGAGTGACTGTCTCTTGAAGCGTATTACCAACCTTTAGCCTGCTTTGTGCACGATTGACATCATAATTTGAATTATTACATTATCTTATCGCTATCGAGAGACCCTTATGCTTTAGTATTACGGTATAATTTAGTAAGCGTTGGGGAAGGATCTAAATGGCAAGTGTTTAGGCGGTTAGGGTGACAAGGCTTTGTGAATATGTCAGGCATGTTTTAATGGCAGAAAAAAAATCAACAATGACGATAGATGTGTGAAATTATATGATTTTAACCCACAGTAGATACAGAGTATTGTATTGATTCTTCTTGTTCTTCTTCTTAGTGTGCTTCTCCATCTAGTGAAGATTTGCAGTCAGCTTTTTATATTTTTATTTCCGGATGTTCTTAAGCCACGACTTCCTTCTAACATCGAATTTTCTAAATCCGGCAACTTTTCCCAACAATACGGTCAGCAAAAGTTCGTATCGGTCCTATCGAAGCACATGTCTAAGTGTTTGCAAAAACTAGCTTGTTTCTGGTCAACCCGGATACAGATTACATGAGGTTTATTAAGAAAAAATGTAAAAATAAACTATAAAGAACACGCTTAAAATAATTTTTTCGTCACCTTGACCATACAGTCAAAGACATCAGCTCCATGATATGTAAGTAACGTACACCATGAGATCCGGATGCGTACAAATATTCAAAATTGATATAATTTGGGTCAAATAGCACTCCAAGATTTACTTACAAAGTACATTTAAAATGAAATTAATTATAGTTATTGGTACATATGAATATGCTAGGAAGAGAAAAAGATATCTTTGGCGTTTTTAGAATAGAGGTTTTGTTAATATGGAAACTGCAACTCGTGTTTGTAGTTTTTATTTTATTATTTAAATATATTTTCGATAGATTATTTTAAATTATTATTGAATTAAATATCTGCAGTTCTCCAAATAAATTGTATCTATGCTAACCTATCACATCGTCCGCCTATTTTTTGTAAAAAGGAGTCAAAAGTATTAGTTTATAGCGGGCTTGTCGATATTTTATTGACAAAATATAATAAATATTCTTTAAACTTTTAAAGGTCCTTTTTATAGTAATTTAAGTAATACAGTTGAAATAGAAGCAAGATTTTAAATGAAGTTATGAAGCTTTAACTTAGCATTTAAGTTTTTTGTTATACATATACAAAAATTAAAACCTGTTCTTTTTCTAGAATTAAAAAATATATAACATGTCATTTGCATACATATGTATATATATGTGTAGGTATTTTCACAAATTTCAAACTATGGCCACTTGAAACCAGTAGCTGTGGGCGTAAAACTAAATCCACAAGGAATTAAGATAAGACAACGTAAACAGGCGGTCTGAGCAGGTAGGCGCAAAGAAACGGCACTTTTATGCGATAAGTTTTAACGAAAAAACTAGCAAGTATATCTCGGAAATGCCCATTTAATATATTTAATTGATTGAAATGAAACTATTTTAAAGGGATTAATTTCATATATTTTAGTATATGAAAATACATTTTTGGACGTTTCGAACACTTAACAGTAAAGTGTCATAGGTATATTATTGTTATTTTTTTTATAGATTTTTTTTCATCTATACTTATCCCACATGATAAGGTTTGTTGGTAAAAAATGCTTTTTAGCTCGAGTTTTGTGGATATTTGTAAAGAATAGTATACAATAAAGAATAAATAAATAATCTATATATTAAAAAAATAATTAGGGGATAAAGCGTGAAACTGGTTTTCAAAATCTACTAGTATTTAAATTATTTTATATATCACTTAAAAGTAATATTGTCATAAAAATATATATTGTTCCTTATTTTATGAGATATATCCCATAGAAAGTTATATAAAAATGAACTAAAATAATAAGATATTCGTTTTTTGCTATTCTTACAGATTTTAAATTAAAAAACTATTTTAACTGAATTAATCGCGTATATCTGACGTTTTAAATAGTTTACAGTAGTCCGTGGTTAGAGGTAGGCTTTCAATTTTAATCCGTTTAAAATAGTTTCACATAAAATAAACAAAAATATTAAACAAATTCATCAAAAATATCTTCTGTTCAAACTTTCGAATAGACTGGATATAACACCAATATAGAGTCTAGACTCAACGGTGGATTAACATTCTTCATTTACACCGAACCGATATCGTAATGTGCATGAAATTGGATACATAATAAGCTTGTGATTTACGTGTTTCGCACTTTTAATAGCAGAGTATATACAGCTTTACGTTGTACCCCGTATAGTAGAGTCAAAGACAACCTAGTGTCAAGACTGTCCGTTCTCCGTTTATCGCCCTATATCAGGATATTGTGTGTTGAGTGGTGGAACACATCCCAGGACTTACCAGATTAATAACGTTTGTATGTAAAAAGCTAGTGATACAACTCTCTTTTTATTATGTTTTTAGGAGTATAACCAAACCCATAACAATGGCTTACAGTCACTATCGTATATATTAATATGTAATATCGAATTCGGGCATATATTTTGAAAACTGAAATTTCTAAATGTACAAATCTCAAGTCTATATATACATGTATATAAAGAAGAGCTTCACGCTTTATCTCGCATAGCAGAGTAATCAAAAACAACCTAATGTCAAGACACTCCGTTGACTGCCCAGACATGTTGAATGGTGAACACCGCGCATTGTCTTAGTAGACCGTTATAAAAATAACTTAAAATTTTAAAGTATTATTACAAAATATGACTCTTAGTTTGTCTGTATGTGTGAAAGTTGAATGCATCCTGTATTTGTCTAAGCTACCTTATCTTATCATTGTAAAGGAAATGCTTTTTAATAATCTTTTCATTTTGAATGAGGACATTGTTCTTAAATAACGGTGGGAAGTCTCTTTTTATATTTTAATGTAACTATTTTTATTTTAAATGTAATTACATTTAAAATAAAAAAATAAATTAACGCCGTTAGTTAGACGTTGAGTTACGCCACTTAACTTACACGCATTGCAATATAGCTATTTAATCTATTTTTTTATATAATTTCGTTTATTGTAATTATACATGGTGTTGAAATAAAAGAATATCTCATAATGATTGCAATTTTCGTTTTATAGTTAACGCTACCAGTTTCACGCTTTTAATCCTAGTGTCAAGACACTCAAGACATTGCGTATTATTAAGTATACAGACGCAACTGCCAACGAAGAAATGAAAACAATTGAAATATAAACACTCCCCCGAACAAGAACCGAACCCACAACTCGCTCGATCGTCATTACAGCCAGACGATGTGCTATTAAAAATATATATTACCTTTTTTTCAAATAGCGAATGGATCACAAACATAATTTAAATATTCCATACACAATTAGAACGACCATTTGCGAGTGGTTTCCTTTTATTTGTGGGAGCCTGCCATTAATCTATCCATTAGCTCCTACGTTGTGTGCAAACCAGAATTTTAACATAGCGAGCGTGTAGACACAACTTTTGTATACTTAGAACAGTCGACTAAACACAAATGGAATTAGTTAAGTATTTATATTGTTATTTTTTTTAATTTAAGAAAATTTCTTCGTTATTTCCGTTGAAAATTAAGGCATTGTTGTGTGGAATTTAACACCGCGGTATGTCTTATTAGAGTAAGGAAATGGAAACACAATATCTATCCGAGATATTGTGGTAAAATGTAAACTAATTCAAATTTTACTGTTTTTTTTATTTTTTTATAATATGTATCTTGTAGAAAGAAAAAATCTTGAGTATTAAAATATTACAATTTTTATTGCCATACAAAAAAAATATTCAAAAAGCCCAATATTGATAAATAAATAAATATTCCACACTATAATACAATATACTCATCGACGGTGTTGCTAGTCTTAATAATAATTTACAATTTTATTATTTCCTCTCGTGATCCGTATATTCTGTGTTCTGTACGTATCGATATAGCTGTAGAATGCGAGTAGGATTGACGGACAGGCGAGGTTAAAATATTACTTAAAGACACAACTCACAATATTCGATACGATTAAAGTACTCTGGCTTGAAAGGGCAGATGATGTTAAATTAACATATGTTAATCATTAGCTTGCATTATGTTCTGAGGTTCTGTTGAGGTCGCTGTGGCGCAGTGGGACTGTAAACGCGATTGGCGGGTTCGATCCACATTCGTGGGAATTATTATACTTATTTTATTGCCATTCTCACGTACTGTTAAGACAAAGTGCGGCGTAGAGTTTGACACTCAGCACGCAATGTCTCGATATTGGACGGAAAGCAGTCAACAACGGATTGTCTTGAGACTAGGTAATCTGTTGTATCGGATACAACGTGGAAATAAAAATGTTTGAATCACGGTAGAGACTTAGAAGTTTAACTCTTCTTGTTTAACATATTTTCTTTTTTAATATTGTGAATATATTGTTTATATAATTAAAAATAAAAAAAATAATTAAATAATAAACGCGGGTAGAAGCAAAAAAAATCGATTCGCTTTATCTCACGCTTGCAAAATCGTTTGCATATACTGAACACATTATGGATTGGTAACATTATTAATATGCGTTCTTGTCAAGTTTCATAGATAATTCAGTGCTACGCTAACGTCAATTAACAAGCGCTAATGGCTGTTTTGATCTTAAAAATACATTTCTATTTTACTATTTATAAGAGGGTTTTTTGGTTTTTTGTACATTCAAGTTGAAAAACCAAGTAAGGCTAACGACTTAATCTAAATGACGTCTAATATATACAAATAGAAGTTTCCTTGTTTTAAGATTTTATACAAAAAAGGATATGTCACATGAACTAGGGCGTCTAATATCTTTGTAAAATCTTTGTACGAAAATTTCTATAAAAATCACGCGGGCGTAGGAGTATGAAATTTAGTACAGTTAAAGTTTATATAGAGATCCATCTTTATATAAGTCCAGTGAAGAATGCTAATATTTTTTTTAATTAATACATAAAAAATAATACTTGAGGCCGGTCGTTTCGCAGTGGAACAGCATCTGACTGTAACGCGATCGATTGTGGGTTCGATTCCACTTGGGAGAGTGATAATATTTAAATTATTTTCACTTCTTCGCTCTGGTAAGACAAAGTGCAGTGTTGAGTTCCACCACTCAACACGTAATATCTCGAAATCGGTGGAAAGCGAAGTATGGAGTGTCTTGACACTAGATATTTTCTGTCTACCCTGCTATGCTGAAGAAAACGTGAAAACGTTAAGCTAAAAAAATAAAAAAACAAATGTAACGGACATTATCATGTGTTTGACGTATACGTGTATATAAAATTTAACTAGTTTTATTAATTTGAAAGTTTTTATGAAATTATTATTATGAAAAATATTTATTCCTTGCATTTCTTCTTTATATAAAAATTTAACTACAATTTTTCTGTTTCTCGTTTTAATACACTGATCTTATTTTTAAAGTTCTCCTGTACGTGTAAAACATTTTATATACATATATTATCAAATGATTCATATAAATCTTTTTAGCGTCTTTAATGATTTTATATAAAAAACACACACACAAAACATAAATAAATAGTATATATAGATGCTATTTACAATTTCATTCAATTTTATACTCTATGCGTTAGGTTTAAGGACTAAAATCGTTTAGTGAGAGAGTCAATGAACTTTTAATATGCGAAGGAATTTGAAGCCAAACCACTGTAAGCTAAGCGTGAAATAATAGTTCCTGTGTAGCTTTATTTATACCATAATGAATGGTTTTCATCAATCATAGACATTCAAATGATAATATAAAAATTTTTGACTCATCAAACGCGGTGGCTAAATAAAAGAATTCTTAGAGTAGTTGTATGTATATTTAAAAAAAAAATATAATAAATAACTTCAACCTTTATCCTGCTAGGAGGGTAGTCAGAGAAGTACTGGTGTCAATTCCATATGCCGCTTTCCGTCCGTACTCGAGTCACCTTGTGTTGAGTAGCGAAACTTAACGAGTCGCTTGGTGTTAGTAGAAAAATAAAAATACCCCTTGAATGGAGATCGAACCCATAACTGAACATGTTTGCCGTTAGACGTTGTCTCACTGCGCTAAGATTTACTATATGGATATACCAAAGAAAAATATAAGACTTAGGATAAGAGATTTTTATTTAAAAAAAAATAAATCTGTAAAATTTTCCGTTTAATGACTTTTTTATTATTTATTATACAAAAGATATACAATTACCGTAGGTTTATTCTTAAAAACACGAAGCTATATTAAAGTTTTATTCCCGTACTTAGCTCTTACTAAAACAATTTTAGAAAAAATCAACTTCAAAATACGGAAATTTCCGAAACTCCAATTTTCTCAAAATTCTAAGCGAATCAGGTTGACTTCATAATATCTACTAGTGTAAGGGTTGAAAAGGTGCTTAGAGGTAACTGATAAATAAAATTACCTTTGTATATACAAGATTGTGGATTAAATATTTATTTATTAAAATATTTATTTTTGTTCACAGGTAAGCTCCATGAATTTGTATTACCTTCATTATTAGGGATTCTGCGTCATATTTTTAAGGTAATAAAGACTATATTTTAATAATAGTTTATACACCTAATGTTAATGTGAGAAATAGCCTTTTCGCTTGTTTAGAAGGAAATATAATAAATTTTAATGTCAACAACTTTCTTAAAGATATCACATTTATAAAACTGAAGCACTAGTTATTTTATATCCATAAAATTATTGACTGAACTTAGAAAATTGCGTTGCGTGTTGAGTAGTGGAACTCAACGCCGTAATTTGTCTTATCAGAGACTAATAATCAAAATAAACAGTGGAGATCGAACTCCTAACTATTGTCACACACTATCTACTGTGTCATGATTCCATGGCAAAAACTCTACATAATATAACTTTTTTTATCTATATCGAGCAACTAGGAGTATGCATATAATATGAAAAAAGTTTGGGAACAATAAATGGCCTGTACCTGGCAGTTAACGTGAGGGGCGTAATAATGGCAATTATTTCAAGCACAATTTGGATACTGAATAGACAGGTAGAGCGGTTATTCATGTGGTTCTCAAAGTTTTTGATGATACAGCAAAAACCAGCGACATGCTTAGCAGGTTAGTTAGAGACAACCTGTTGTGAAGAAATTCTATTGACTACTTTGCGCCTGAAGTCTAGATATAGAGTGGCGAACTCAACGCCGCGCTTTCTCTATAATATAAAATTTGTATTTTTTTATAGTTTTCTTTAGGTTTGAAATTAAATATTGTTTATAACAGAGATCAGAAATATATGGAGCTATATTATTATGTAAATAGATTGTATTTAAAAAATATATTAATAAGTTTTTCGTCGACTCTATACTTTCTGTACAATATTTAATCTGGTTATTGGTAGTAGTTGTTTTGAATTTTTATTTTATTTTCTATATAAATTAATAATGGTAACATATTTGAATTTTTTTTAATGTTAATCTTTACTAAAACATTTTAATCAAAATCAAAGCGGCCAAAACACACTATTTATATTTTTTTCATACACACATATAATATACAGCGCAGTTTAGGAACCACTGGCCATGCAGGTACTAAGGTGGCGCCAGACATTCCTATTTTTTCCTCAAAATGTCCCTATCATTTGACAATACTTCCATCAAAATAATAACATGGTGTCTCACAAAAATGAATGCCACGTATTGTAATGGATGCTCGTTGCGTTTCTTTCTCTACAACTGCATAAAAGCAACAATATAGAGTAGAGGGATACGCTTGAAGTTTTATATAATACGTACGAAGTTATTTTAAATAAATATGAGTGCTTTTTTCGTCATCTACATGTTGATAGAATGTGGGTTCAATTTTTATTCGGGGGAATTTATTTTCATTACTCCGATCTGGTAAGTCAGAAGCCGGAGTGCTGAACTAGGTGACCTCTGAACATACTGTTATGCGGCATAATGCGCGAAGCTGTATTTTGTATTATAAATATATTTTACATTACACTGATATTATATTAGGTTGTCAAGAGAAATATTGTTTTGTTTCGTCTTTAACGTTCCTCTTAATTGACAGCTAACGTATATCATCATTAGTAAAACCAATAACTTATTTATTTTGCATTTTATAATGTCAAGCTTTTCCGGTTACTATTTGCTGAAAACAAAGAAACTGACATAAATGTTTTTTGAAAAGATAGGCCTTAGCTAACCTAACTAAAGCAGAGAAATTAGTGTTTTTTCACTAAATAAACACAAAATAAGTAAATAATATTCTTGTAGTGTAAAAGACATGTAAATGAATAAATTGTATTGAAAGGAAGCCTGCAACTAATAACATGAGCACTACGTAATAATAAAAAAAAAGTATTGGATGCATGTTTATATGTATAAAGTAAATAAAACTTTTATGAGTGCTAATGATAGTACACGCTAAGGCACCGCGCATTAACTTATAAAGTAATAAAGCGGTTTTCTATTAAAAAAAAACTGGTGTAATATTTAAATAATTATAATGGCTTGGTTCTGTCTGTACCGTTTTAAAGATACAATTCGTAAATCGTCATTATTGACGATTGATCAAGCAATCAATCAATCAAAAGTAATTTATTTTTTTAACTTTATACCTAATGTGTTTACCAAAAATTTCGTCGTTAATATCCGTAGGCAAAAAAATCTCTATAAATTTGCCGATTCAATTGAATTTGGAGTTCGTGTATTGAAAATTTTCAATTTTATGACAATTTTAACTTTACGTTCAAAACATGTACATTCTAAGAAACAATCATGATAGAGAATGGAACCCTACTTTGCTATTAAGCTCTACCGCCCTATAAAAGTAATTAACTTGGAGTCCAGATAATTGATGAAGCTTAGAGATTACTTCTCTGTCCTACTATAAATATCAGTGAAAAATACATCTTATTATGTAAAACATAGAGTCTTAAATCTATTGTGGTTTATTAGTGCCATAATAAAGATTCCGTTGGGGGCGGACCGAGCCTAGTGGAAGTTTTTTGTGAACCTATTCAGTATTATTATAAAATCGTCAAGCGAACGCATTTTCTTAGGACGTGTGTGACGGATGGTGTTTTGACCGGAGTAATAATATATTTTTTAATGTTTTATTGTAATTTAAATTGTTCGTGTATTGAAGTAACGAAAGGATTTTACATTGTTCCTTTTGAGAATGAGCTCAGCCTCATTTGGTTGGTAGAATTTGATAATCATTTAATACATATAATAAAATTGTAACCGGTTGTTGTTTGTGCCTAGAATTTTAGAATGACTTATACCATAGCAATAAAACCAAATTTAATATCTTTTCCCTTGTCTATATATTTACAAAATATCACATTTAATTGATTGTATTATTAAAAATTGAATTGTAGTAAGCGATAGAAATCATTACTTATATGCATTTTTTTACTGTTAAGAAATGTAGCAATGTGGCAATATGTTTATTTTTTAAATATACAAGATATACTTTATGTTATAAAATACTACTCCGAATACTACTACTTCAAGCGAAGTACGAAGTGTCTTGACACTCAGTAGTTTCTGTCTACCAAAAACATAAAGCTCAAAAAGTAATTTAACAAAAAAAAAGTAACTGGTAATTAAAATTTTATTTTAGCAAAGAAAAACTACTATACAAATATAATATATATGTAATATTTATTTTAGGTTCCTTTATTTTGTTTATATCGATTAGTTAAAAATTATATTAATAACGTATGTACATACATGAAATTAAAATAGCAAAATTTGGTCAGATACGGTTTCTGAACGTCATATACAAAGGGTACAGTAGAGTTCTATTATTTCTACATATATTTAAAAGGATGTTTTAAAAAACAATCAGGTTTCTTTGTGTGAATCAATCAAAACCACATCATGTCATAGAAAACTAGTTATAACCAATAACAGCGTTATATCTCCATTATTCACAGTGTTTCTGTAAAAAATTGAGGTATTCAATGCTCTACTATAGTTTTTAACAGATATACAATAATACCTACAATAAATTTTCTATGTCCATTAGTTTGTACATTATCTATCAGTTTCATCATTCATCAACACAAGAGTTTCATATGTCTATATTTTGAATATTATCCAGATAACATGTCACGTATATATTCGCCAGGCAATTATTTTATTGATGGAGTCGGTCGTGGTGCAGTGTGACAGCGTCTGACTGCAAACGCGATCGGTTGGGGTGCGATTCGGTGAAAATAATTTAAATATAATCCTTCCAAGTAGGAGGGATTATATACCACTCTACACGCAATATCTTGGATTCGATGGTGAGCGAAGGGTGGGGTGTCTTGACACTGTGTACTATCTGTGTACCCAGCTAGACGAGATAAAAAGTGTGAAGCTAAAAAGATCATATTTTATTATATAGTTAATCTTTTTTTTATAAAATCAATCTCTTCTCCAGTCAATTTTTATACAATTTTGCGCACACAACAATACCTATAATGCAACATTCGTCACGCTATACAAACTTTTGTAGTTACCTGCTCTGATGTTTTTTTTTTAGTTCTAAGCCCGCGATATAGCCCCGAGGTGCGTCTAGGAATGTAATTTCGTGCACGAATATCATTGTGTTTAGACAAAAAACAATATATTTTTATCAAATTTTTATAATGTCATAGATAAATCGATGTAAGTTTTTTTCTTTTAGGAAAAAGTTAAGTAAAATATTCGTAGGAAGAATGTAATAATATGTAACCTTCGTTTATTCGGATACCAAAAAAAATAACAATTTTTAAAGTAATGATAATTTTTTTCTTAGCTTTACGTTTTTTTCGTTTTCCATTCAAAATCATTACATTATATGTTGTGGCGGAACTGAACGCCGCGTCATGTCTTACCAGAGCGAGAACACGATACAACTAATTCCCAAATGATAAAATAAGAAATAAAAAGTGTTTTAAAGCCTTTTCCTCTTAACAGTACCCGTTCCCATACCAAAAAGTGTTAATATGCGGTCCCTTAGACAAAGGGGCTGTTTTTTATCTCACGAAGCTTGGGTAGAGTCCAATTTTATGCGTTTATAACACGGAGGGAGCTCCATTAACATAGTACGATTTTGAGACGTTTATCGTGTAATAGCAGGTGAAGGTGTAAGTTTTAAAGCAAACAAGTTTATTTTATTGTGAAAATATTTTATTTACACACAAACTCTGTTGTGCAATGTCTCAACACGCAATGTCTCGACTTCGGTGGAAAGCGAAGTAGGGAGTGTCTTGACTCTAGGTACTTTCTGTCTACCCTGCTATGCGGGATGAAAGCGTGAAGCTAAAAAAAAATCACCTCAGAAAATATTCCATATAATCCCATATAATTCCATATACTATATTCGAGGTATTTTTACAAAACTTATTTCTCGCAAATAAGGCGCTTGGAAAATTATGAGTTAGCACCTACCGTGCTATTATTAGTTATTATTGTGAATTTAAATCGTTTTACTTGAAACTTGTTTATATTTAGATATCGAGAATGTTTATGGGACGGTTATGACACATTTAGTTCTGAGTGTAAATGAAAGCAGTGTTCATAATATTTGAAATCATATTTTGATTAGTAATAAAATAATTTATTTTTACATTTATTTTGTATAGAAATTGTTCCAAAAATAGATATTTACAGGGTCATGCTTTTTTTGTTAGTTATTCCAAAATATTTGGGGATTTTTTTTCAATACTTTTCTTTTCTTTCATAACTTTCCCATTCGGAATAAGAAACGTTTGTAGTTTCTATAGTTTTTTTTTTATTTACTTAGTCATTTTCTTTACAAATGTTAACTAATTCTAAATATAAAATATTACTTTAAAATAGTAAAATAAACTTTTTAATTTTGTTGTATAGATATACTATTTTTAGATATACTATTTACTTATATATATATAGATATACTATTTACTTTGATTACAAACACGGGATGCTGTTTTTCGCCACCCATTACGCAATATATTTAAATAGTACTTGGTAAGGAGAGTGTCTTTGGTTACATCAGACCTCAAATCACAAATAGGAGAAATTTGTTATAAATACAATGAAAAATAACAATGCTAATTAAATTGAAAGATATATTAAAAAATATTTACTTTTAAAGCAAACTCCATGATGCCATCGTGTGCCTGATTGGAATCGTGAAATTTTATTTTCATTTCTTCATTCTGGTAAGCTGGTAAGACAAAGCGCGACAGTTATTTCATCACTCTACATGTAGTGTCTCGATCTCAGGAGGAAAGCAGCCAACAGAGTGTCTTGGCACTGGGTTGCCTCTGACTGGGTATTCAGAGGCAACCTATACAGGATAAAGCGTAAAGAAAAATACCTTGAATTACATAAATAACATTTAAATGGATGTTGCAGAACGCTGGTTTAAGTTATTGTTTCTGTGGATGCGGTATTTTATGTTTCCCTTTCACAAGTTAAATAATGATACTTTCCTTTCAACGAGTACTATCTAAGGCTTTTAGAAGGGAATGGATTTATAATATTTATATAGTAGAGACGTTCATGAAATTCTTCTTAGGCAGAAGCTTTTTAAACAAAATTATTTTATATAAAATTTTATATTATATAATTTATTATTTACTTGTTCATATGTATGTTGAAGCCGGTCGTGGTGCAGTGCGACAGAGACTAACTGTAAATGCGATCGGTTGTGGGTTCGATTCCCACTTATGAGAATGATTATATTTCTATTTCCTCTCTCTGGTAAGGCAAAGTGCGGCGTTGAATTCCACCTTTCAACACGCAATCTCTTGAAGTCGGAGGAAAGTGAAGTGGAGTGTCTTGTCACTAGTTACTATCTATCTATCCTGCTGTGCAGTATACAAGCGTGAAGGTAACAAATATATACATATTTATACTATTCTATACATTGATTTTGAACCGAGAGCAGTCAACGGAGTGTCTTGACCCTAAATGGTTTCTGATTACTCCACTATATGCAATAAAGCGTAGAACTGTGTTTTTTTTTTAAATATATAGAGTTATTATCAAAATTATAACGGAAAAGGGTTAAAATCAACTCAAAATGATCTATCTCTACACATCATTAGACTCAACGCTTATCTCATCCAACGTTTCGAACATCATAAACAAAGCTCGCCAGGTATTCGCAAGTGTCGGTTATTAAGTTTCACCACAATTAACTGCCTCGCCGTTAGAAAGCCCTCGTCGGCATTCTATCATATTTCTACGGCCTTAGAGAGCAGATTTCCTCAACTTGTAATCGTTTTATGTGATCAATTTTAAATCTTAACTACTTACTGTTAGTGGGTCGTTGTGTGGATTACTTTGTTTTTATAATATATTATTAGGTTTAGTGTCATTAAAATATTGTTAAAGGAAGGTTTTAACGTTGTCTTGATTGGAAGTACTATTATCACCTGCAAGGTATTGCTAAACGCGATATAAAGTTATAGACTGAATCAAAATTAAGTTTTGTTAAACAATTTGAAAAATCGTAAATAATATATGACTAGGAGAATATATGTAGTATTTGTTACTAATACTTTACTTTTATGTTATTTAAAACATTTTGCTATTATTTTAAATAAGAAAGGCAAGATCTATTAAATTATTGCTTACAACTTGTAAAGCCATCCTGTCGTAGTAAGATAGAGTACTCCCAATAGACGCAGGTTCAGTCATACTTCGCTAAAATTATTATAATATTTAAATCATTTCCATTTCACTACTTTGCTTCAGAGTATGGCATTGATTTCTGCATAAAACTCCTGTAATGTTTTAAAATTAGTTGGTAGGAGGATACGGTCCGTCAAGTTAAAAATATACAACGTAATGCATTTAATTATCAATAATTTTATTAGGTTTTGAATCCTATACAATAGAATATGTACAAGTATGATAAATCTATTGAAATTATTGTCAAGACACATTTCTTGACTGATGACAGTCAAACGATGTTACGATAGTACTTTGTAAAGTTACAGCTATAGCAATATATGTAGAGTTCGTGTAATAGAATGTGTGATGGGTGGCCTGAATGACTTAATAAATATTAGCATCATTTGTTTCTTATTGCCGTAAGGTTTTAGTCACGGTTTTATTGTAAGCCGTAAGTATAGTGTTAAAATATAGAGACGGATTGAATGTATGTTAAATTTTAATATAAAATATGTAAGTAAAAATATATTTTAAGGGAGAAAAGGTTATATTTAATATTAATTATATTTATTTTATTGGAAAATTGATTAAAATTTCTTAAAAATAATGATTTTTATATTTTATAGAAAAAATATAAAAAATCACAAATATTTAGTTGTCTAGGAATTTAGTTAAAACTCTAATTATATATAGTTTAACTGTACGTTACGTTTCTATTAACAGAAGCTTACAAATAAAAAAAATGATTAATAGATCGAGTGGGGATTGAGCAAAATCGATCACGTTTACAGTCAGACGCTGTCTCACTGCGCCACAACCAGCCTCAATTTTATTTATATTAATAAATTTTACTAAAATTGGGTTAAAACTTTATACAGACATCAAAACTAACTGAAACCTTGTTTGCGTTTTTTATTAATTTGTTAATCACATTTTTGTATAGAATGGTCATTACAATTGATTTACTCAATATACATAGTATTCAATCACGTCTTACGTAAATGAGCTTAGAAATATTCGAGGAAAGAAATTATTGTGATTATTTTACTACATTAAAAAACATAGAGATAACTAGAGCTCTATATATAAAATTAATATTTTTTGCACCTTTTGTTTATTACATTCGTTTTCTTAAAATAATAAATGTTTGATTTATTGAAATTGTTTTAACAAACTACTTTGTGTAGTGCTCTACAAGAAAAAAACTCATTTGCGGTGCCTTTGTTGTTTGTATTGAGTTAACACGCAAAAATAAATCATATAAATAAGCGAATAACGTCTATTATAGCTAGTGGCTGAACTCTACTTAATTGAAGGCTCCATAAAGATGCCATTGTAGGCAATTTTACTTATGTTTCAAGTAATTGTATGTATAACAGAACGTTTTAGTGTTTGTTAATTAAGTATATAAAAGTTATGTACACATTTGTCTGTCTGTCTTATAAGATTAAATGTTTATTCGACAATGGGCTTTCTTAATATTCAGACTCTATGAAAATTCAATTATGTTTGTAAAAGTTTAATATGAACGTGGGATATTTAAAAAAATCTCAAACTCTCGAAGCAAGGTTTATATCATTTTTTATATTTTAAAATCGTTTCTTTTATTCTATTGTTATATTGACTTTTTATCTTGAAATCCTAATAGACGTGATTGTAAACAAGTTTCGCTAAAAATATAATCAGATATCTAATATGTTATTAAATATCAATTTTTCAAACGACAAGTATACATATTACAATGAAAACACTTACAAAAAAAAATATATATATAATTTTTCATAAATTTGATCTATATCATTAATTAAATGGATTCGAAATCTGCACTTTAACATGATATTCTCATGGCGGCAGCTTTACAATTATGAATTCAATAGACAATTATTACGCTCACAAGGCAACGTTGTGATTTGTGGGAATAAGCGTATAAAAGAAATTTGTATTTCATGTGAAATTTCCGGAACGTAAAAACTGTCGAAATTTATTTTATAATTCTACGTATTTTGTGTTAAAATTTATATTTTATATATAATATATTATCTTTATAAATATATTAACAATAATATAATTAATATATACTTTTCTTTTACTGGTATTATTATATGGATATTATTTAAGTTATTTATTGCCAAAATGTTATATTAACTTAACAAAGCCAAATATAAATGTATGTATATTCATTCTATATATATTCTCTTATATAAAGTAACACATAAGATATATGAACTTACATTCAATATAAATATTTCTCATATTTTTTATTTGTATAGAAATATGGATCTCCACAAATCATATTATGATTCTTTTGAAAAGACGACTTCCGGTTAAAAAAAACATCATGACTCTATGTTTTAAAGGATTGCGGAAGTGGGCGTTATAAGATGGTAGAGACTATGGACCCATACATTTGGCAGAACTCTTTGGTCAACTATAAAGATTTTATTTGTTAGAAACTCTATTCTTTATTATTAATGGATCTTTTTCATATATATTCCTATTTTTGAATTATGTAAAATTATATTATATACACAAAAGCTATTTCCAAGTTAGCTCGAAGAAATTCTCATATTTTGAATGTTTTAAACTGATTTGACGAGTATTACTTGTGGATTCTATCTCCCTCGGATAATTCCTTCATTTGATTTTATACTTTATGTATATTGTTCAATTATGTATTATTTTACTTTTTTTAAACGAAATACAGGAAGTATGTCGGTTATTAGTAAGTACTAGTTTAGTAGCAACACATTTTAAGCGATTGCATGAAGCTATTTCATGTAACGTTTTATCAAATACTATAACTCTATATAATGTAGAGCCTTTGAACTTAGGTGATAATTTGTCGTACACAAACGACATTTGCTACATATTGATTGCTTCCTACGAGCGAAAGTTTACACGGACCAGTCCAGAGATGTGGCGATAAGATTTTATGCCTTAATTCAATATAGATATAGCATCGTAAATGCTGATATATTAGTTATAAAAACAGTGATTATATATTCCATTTTATTTTTTTAGATATAGTTACTTTTTTATGTTTAATGGAGTTTTTTGGTTTTCTTTTTGCGTAGGCTTTTATAAGTTTTCTTACAAATGGTGTTATATATTTTTTATCTTCACGCTTTTATAACTCATAGCAGGGTAAATTAGAAATATTTAGTGTCAAAACACTGCGTACTCCGCTTTCCTCCAAATATGAGCTGTTGCGTGATTGACGTAGTTCAACGCCGTACTTTGATGGTTTTATGTATTTTTTTCAAGAAATTGTATTAATTTGATTGAAAAAGATTGAATAAGATAATATTCAATATTCAATAATTAAAAAAGATATTTTGAATATTAACTCATCATATTTTTTTTTTAATTCTCATCTCAACGCCTATACCAGTGAAGTACTACCAGTGAAGTCTATTAAAAAGGGTCAATACGTTAATACATTAGTCTCGAACTAAAGCTATCGTAAAGTGACCGGATCATAATATTGTAGATACTTTCAGCTTTCTAGCTGGTATCGCATCTCATTTAGTTTTAATCGACCCTCTCGGATAATAATCTTTCCCGTAAAGCCTTAATAAGGACGTTATTCACTATTGAACGTAAGTTATCGGGTATAGCCTGTACATACATATATTATATGTAGGTAGGTCACTCTTTGTGAGTAAAGTGTGAGAATTTATGATACAATTTATATTTTAATTAATTACTTCCTCTGATTTTTAGAAGTGTAATTAGTTTACTTATAAAAATTCAGTTTCATTTGTACAGTTTCTTTTTGGAATAAGTGAAATTTGACACAATTGATCATTTTTTTTATATTCTATACGTATGTATAAAAAATTTGGGAAAAGTAATTCCAAATTTTTGTTTGCTATTTAACATTGAGAATTTTTTTAAAATGGAAATCTATTGATATCCAGAAACTGTCTCAAAAAAAAATATGCTTGGTAGAGTTGTTTGTTATTATTTTAAACGGATATTGGTTTAATTTACCGAATTTAGTACAAATAATTGTAACGAGTGTATAAAAAAATATATAAATTGTATAATTAAAACAAGTATATAACAAATGATTTGAAATGCTGTAAAACATAACGATGACCAGCTTCTGTCTCAAAATATTTAGTTTTTCCATCTGCTTATTAAGTGCTTGGTAGAGTTGTTTATTAATATATAATAAAGCTTTAAGTTACCGGGTTTAGTGCAAATAAGTTGTTATAAATATAGAAAAATTATGACGCAACCGACCCAAATGCGACGCGACGAAATAGAGCGTATGGCCTAACTGTCACAATGCTAAGAAAATGCCTAAGAGGTGGGGGTTCATTAAATTATTTATACGTTTCTAAAAATTCTCTTTTTCTTATCCTAAGCATTTGAATAATACTTTAAATATATGTAACATGTACCTATATACTTTATTATCCAGACGAGATCGAGTAATAATATTCAATTTGGGTTAAAGCTTTCCATATGTAGATTATATCTCTTGATAATATTGAATTTATCTTACATTAGTATCAACATAAACTCTTAGTGTAAGTAAAAGTAGGTTTATTTGAATGTTTTCCTTCATATATTATTATAAATTATTGCTAAGTACGTTCTGTATGAAGTGAATATACTTTATAGTACAATTGTTAACGTGCGAGTAATAGATTTGTTTTAGAATTGCAGGAATTGTTATATATATATATATATATATATATATATATATATATATATATAGATATATATATATATATATATATTTTTTTTTTAAATGGTAAAAAAGTTAAACAACGAAACTAAGTTGCACCTTACTCTGCTACGCGCGAAAATCAAGAATATGTGTGTGAATCTTTTATTGTAGATAAAAATATAGCTTTTTTAATTTATAGATTTTTAACACCCCTGCATGTTAGTCGAATCGAAACTAGTTAAGACATTTTAGTACGAAATTTAAAATAATGCGTGTAGATTGGCAGAACTCAACGCCGGGGTTGGTCTTATCAGACAAACAATATCACAATATCACAATTATTCCAACGAGTGAGAATCAAACGTACCAACAATCGCGTTTACAGTCAAATATTATCTCACGACGCCATATAATCATTTAGTAATTTAATATTTTATTATTAAAGGTATAACTTAGAAATATTTAATGTTTAAACATGTCATCGGTAAAAAAATCACTTATGTATACTATATAATATTCTATTCAAGATTATACAAGAAACACATTGATAAAGCGTCCATAGGCCGTAACAGATAAATCCAAGCTTTCTAACGTTGAGTTAATTGCAAAAGCTAAGTAAAGACCGGAATCTTACATTAGAGAATCACGAATGTAGTATTTATTTAATTTATTGCTTGTATTTGTAATTAGATATGTTGATATGGAAACTAATATAGCTTTACGCTGTATCCCACAAGGCAGGGTAGAGACAATCTAGTGTCAAGACACTCCGTTGACTGCCTCACGTCCAAAATCGAGACATTACGTGTTGATTGTTGAATTCAACGCCGCGCTTTGTCTTTCCAGAGCGAATAAATAAAATATATAATTTAAATATAATCGTTTACTTCGTGTAGTATCGTTTGTGGCCTAATTTATTGCTTTTAAGCTTTAGAAAGCAGGAAAATTTAAAGAAAATAACAAATTTATACTGTAATATGCATTAAATAGTGTTTTGTAACAATTAACAGTTGACTATTAATATATGATGAAAAAAAATTCGAATAAACTGGATCCAGTACTCAAGGTGACATAGAAATACAGAGCTATGTTATTTCTCTCTTTTTTGCTTTTTTCTAGAATATTTTTAGTGACATTTTATTGCAAAGAGAAAAAAAAAATTAAATTAATCTTTTCTATGGGGAGTTGAACACACCAGAAATGATCAAGTTTTAATATGCATATATAATCTTTTTTAGAGACACTCCATTATATAAGTATATACTTTCAACCTGAAATGTAGAGTTGTGGATATTGTGTTAAGTGGCCGCCGTTTGTCTTTTCAAATCGTGGAAATGGAAATATATTTAAATAGCTTATAGCCTCTTTTGAAACGGTACGTTCATATTTACGAGAATATAATATAAATATAATATTTGTATTGATGTAGCGCAGTGGGACAGCGACGCGATCAGTTGTGGGCTTGTTCCCCACTAGGAGGAGTTAAATTATATTCACTTCGTCGTTCTGGTAAAGACAAGGTGCGGCGTTAGGTTGAACCACTCAACACGTAATGTCTCGAATTTGGTGGAAGGCGAAGTGCGGAGTGTCTTGACTCTAGGTACTTTGTTTCTATCCTACTATGCGTGGAGATAAAAAAAATATAAATGAATATAAAAGTGAGGTAATGTTTTTATTTTAATAGGTTTCTTGATTTTAAAAGCATTTTACACTCTAGTTAAAACAGTAACCTAGAATCTGAGCTTAGATAAAGGTGTCATTTAACATAAAGGCGTAATAGAATCAAGAGTTGGCTTACTGTAGGCAATATAGATAAAATCTATTAGTAGTGTAGAATTCTATTGTTATTGTAATATTTTTTTGAATACACTCATTTTTTAGTTAATAATAGGGAATCTCGCTCTTTGTCATACTAGAGCAAGGAAAATATATAATATATAACAAATCGAACCCACTGGCATCGCCCTCACAGCCAATCACAATATCATAGCAACGCTGTATACAATACAATTTCCAAACATACGCTTCGAACAGAAGTCTTTTGTTGAACATTATAAACATAATTAATAATATCCAGATCCACGGGCGTGTGAAATAGTCGTTAGTGTAAATTTGACCGCGATCGGTATCTAGGCATGCGCTACGCTACGCCGGGCTGGCTAGGCTGTGCATTAAATATGTGGGCCTGATTTAGTACTGTGTTGCCGATAAACGATTTACAGATAAAAAGAAGATCTTCCGGCGCCTGTAATGAGATAGGAATGATCTTTGACCACCTATCTGGTAACGGTTTTAAGTGACTGTGATTAATTAAGGACGTTTGGCACTTTATATCTGTGTGTAAGAAGTATTTATATAGTGGCAGACAGGTAGATATACGGATTGTATTGTGACTTTACATTGACTGTATATCTAATGTATACAGATATTAGTTTTGATTTGATTTGAAATTATGTTTTTATTTATATTTCTAATTTATTTTATGTTTCTAATAATACTTAAGTATTGTGGTGTATTCTTGTAGTGTTTTGTAGTGAGCACGTTGGTTGTGGGTTCGATTTCTGCTTCATGTTTCTTACTATCTTAAGATAAAAAAAAATAGGTAGATCTAATTGGTAAGTATTTTTTTAGCCTTTTAACTGCTTAGCAGGGTAGTCATATAGAACTGTGTAGAGACGCAGTCCATTATTATGTAAAGTTAACAGAGAGAACATAAACTTTCTTTATTATAAACGTTGAAGGCGTTGTGTGTTGGCGGAACTTAACACCATCGTTAGTCAGATTAGATCTAAAATAACTTATTAAGTAAAAAACAAATTTATAACCATATTGTACAACTTAAACAAAAAAAATAATTAAAAAAATTATAAAATAGATTAAACACGTGATAACGGGCTACAGTACGAGTGCAGTGAATAAACAGCATAGAGTATAGTAAGCAATGTGTACGGATAAATACTGTTAGACCCTTAAGACCTAAGATAGTTCAGAAACAAAGGTGTTAATTAGCTTTATAATATATTCCTTAACTGAATACTATGTTAATATATATTTGGATTTTTGTAAAATAAGCTTATATAGGGTCGTGGTGTAGGCACAGCGTCTGATTGTCAACGCGATCGGTTGTGGGTTCGATTCCCACTTGGGAAACTGATTATATTATTAAATTATTTACATTTCTTCGCTATGGCAAGACAAAGAGGCGGCGTTGAGTTCCGGCGTTCAACACGCTGTCCCGAATTCGGTTGAAAGCGGATTACGGAGTGTCTTTACACTAGATATTTCCTGTCTATCCTGCTATGCCGGATAAAAGCGTGAAGCTAATAAAACAAAAACGACATGGAAATTGTAGATTTTAGTACTACTCAATAGGGGAATAATTTTGGTAATGATTTTTTGTAAAATTATTGTTCTTTTAAAATAAACTATTTTAAGCGAATTAATTGCGTGTATTTTGGTATTTGGAAATATATTTTTGGAATTCCGTATATATTCACTATTTTGGTCTGGCAAGACAAAGCGTTAGTAATGTCTTCATTTTATGCAGAAAATGGGAAACAGAGTGTTCTACAATCTATTTTCTTTTACTGTCATAAAAAAAATATTTTATTAATATTATTCACTTTCACGTTTTATCTCGCAAAGAAGTTTAGGCCGGAAGTTGAAGCCGGTCCTGGTGAAGTGCGACAGAGTCTGCCTGTAAACACGATCGGTTGTGGATTCGATCCCCACTCAGGTGAACGATTATATATAAATTATTATCACTTTATTGCTCTGTGAAGATAAATTGCGGCGTTGAGCTCTATCACCTCAACACGCAATGTCTTAGATAAAAAAGTAATTAGAGAGTTGTTAAGTGTCAATACACTCTAATCTCTATCTGCCACAGTGTTCAGAAACGGAATTAAACGCCGCACTTTCTAAAAAAAATATTATCAAAATTTAAAGCTAACAGTACATTCAGATAGCACGCACTTAACTAAACTAGCGTTATCCATTCAGCCGCAACTTTACGCGCACTACCGTAGTCACGTTTAATGTGACCTCGCGTGTTTGTAATCTAGTGAATCCTATCTAACTTTATTAGGCAGTGCATTTCGTTTCCTTGGAATTCAGTACTAAAAGCTTTTGTTTAAATTAAATGTCGTTCGCTAACAGTGTTTTTTGTTTTAATGTTTTTTTTTTAATCGGTAGGAAACAAATGTAGTAGTAAAATCACTTTGAATATCACGGTAGGCGGAGATAACATAGTGTTAAGACACTTCGTTAACTGTTTTCCAATCAAAATCGACACTGAGAGTTGAGTGGCGATCTCAACGCCACGCTCTGTCTTACCAGTAAATATAATCAGCCCTCTGAGTGGGAATCGAACCCATATAATTATTATTTATTAATAATATAGCTTCAATTTCCATAACAGAGATATGGAACGTAGGATAACTAATTGGATTAACAATCTGTTTACTTACCAATAGATTACACACGACAAATAGTGAAGCAGCAAGAACCAAATATTAAAATTTTATCAAAACCCACAGTGCGAGTGTGTGCCAATGGATACAATTCATGTATCGTAATTTGTATCGGATGAAGAACTGGTCTATGGCATTTTTCATTTGCTCTGCCTTCCTCTAACCATCCATTGTGATTATAAGGGCGAGTTTATAACAGGAGTGCGTGTTTTGCTTTATTTTAGTAATATTATACTTTATAAGTAAGTAGTCAGTAAATTTAATATGATCTTAATACTAGGCTCTATCTGACAATCCCTTAATGCGGGATAAAGTGCGAAACTCTAAAAAATAATATATTATTTAGTATGATTCTTGTTTGATTTCTAATTAAAGTAATCATATTTTCTTTTGAACAATAAATGAACATTATATTGTACAAGCTGTGCACGATACAATCCACGTGGAATTTCTAGGTCTATATTTTATAATTCTAAAATAAATGTAGCCTGAGTTACACATTACATCAGCTATCTACCAGTGGAAGTCTCGTTAAAATTGGTCCAGACGTTCCAGAGATAAGTTAGAACGAACAGACAAATGGAAGAAAAATTATAACAAGAAATGAAAAATAGATAAGTAAAAGTAGTTAAATATTCCAGTTGTTAATATTTCACGCAATACGACTCTACCTTCAATGATTTGACAAAAAGGGAAACGAGAATCGAATGCACAACGTCGCACACGAGCAATAGATTTCTCTTAAATTGTACATAATCTGGTGCTAGCATAAAACATTATTTACGAGGTAGAGACGACGAGGTAGAGCTCAGCGTTCGATGCCACAATGAGTGTCATAACACTGATATAAGTTAGCAGCGTTAGACGTCGCTTATATTCGCATTATTAAATCTTATATAGTCCCATAAATATGGTTGGTCTGGTTTCACTCAATGGAAATGAATGATGTTGATATCTTTGGAAAATGTTGAGAGATACGTTTGATTAGAAGTTGGTTTGAAGTTCTATATTTATTTAGCTTATTATAAATATATTATATTGTAAGGAGAAAAATAAAAAATATATATAATATAATAAATCAGTTAAATATGTAGAGTTTATTTACAATTAGAAATTGACTGAAGTGGCTTTTAGAATAAATATAAAAATTTGAACAAAACAAGATCCGAATCCACTTGTCTTGAAAACAGACTTTTAGTGGTTCAGCCCCAATAATTGAGAAATGTAGAGTAACTTAGAGTTTGTATCTCTTAGTTCTCTTTATTTACATAGAAACAAAGAAACTTTCTAAAAATACAATAAACTATTTTTTAAGAACAAAAAAGAAAAGAATTAAGAATAAAAAAACAACAAGTTATCGACAAGAATTTGAATCCTTCACTAGAATTGAATGTCAGAAAGAAAAAGGCAAGCCACCTGATACACACAAAAAATTACCAAAAAAATTCGTCTAAAGCTTGCTCAAAGAAACCCTACTAACATAAATCCAATCAACCGTGAATTCTCGATACAACGCGTTCGATAAGCTAATGCTGGACGATTTCGATTACTTCATTGAATGAATATTATATTACTTATATGTATGGTATATATGTATGGTATATATGTATGGTATATATTTATGACCTAGAATTATATAAATATTGTATATTTTCACGTTTATCCCGCAAAGCATGATAGTCGAAGCCAAGTTAGGGTCAAGACACTCCGTTGGCTGTTTTCCAATCGATATCAAGACATTGATTGACTAGTGGCAAACTCAACGCTGTGGTTTGTTTTACCAGAGAAAAAAATATAAATATGAATAATACATAGGATAGGATTATTCCCCCCAATGGGCATTGAATTCCCAACCAATCGCGTTTACAGTCAGACATTGTCCCACTGCGCCTAGTATAATATTATGATATATATTCCAGCATAAGTTTACTATTGATAATAACTAAAGAAAACAGAGTTTTATAAACGCGACTACTATGCATTCGATCTCTTTTCTATGTTACGATTATATTTAAATAAATCACGGTGTTAAATTCCGCTAATTAATTATGTGTGATGTACGAGAAAACTATAAAATAAAAAAAAAATACTGAAAATAGATTATTATAAAATCAAAAGCTTTCTTGGGGTAATAAGTTCCATATTCTAGAAAGGATTTCAAAACTCTACTATCGCAATAAGTCAACAGTGCCACTACCAAACTCTACATGAAATTTATACGATACGCATACATTTGATTTTATTTTAATATTTTGTCTATCGACCGTTACATGGGATTTTCTATGGCGTATAAATAAGCCTTGTCAGCGGGAAGCGGAAACTCTATTCAATAAAAGCAATACAATTGTCACTAACTTAACTCAGTGTGAAGGTAACCTAGATGGTAACACCTCAATGATTTAGTGACATTATGTAAAATGAAGTATGTAAGATCTTGGGTTCCTAGATATCTATAGCAAAATCCGGTCGTGGCCAGTAGGATCTCGTCTGACTGTAAACGCAATAGATTGTGGGTTCGATTCCCACTGAGGGCATGAATATATTTAAATTGTTTTGATTTCCTGGCTCTGGGGAGATAAAGTTATTCCGTCACTCAACACGTAATATATCGAATTCGGCAGAAAGCGGAGTACGGAGTGTCTTGTTACTAGGTACTTCCTGTCTACCCAGCTATGCGAGATAAGGGTGAAGCTAAAAAAACATTCTTGCTTATAACTGTGTATATAAAAATGTGTCGATATATTTCTCTGTCTTGGACCATAACTGTATACCTTAGTACTTTCTTTCATATTTTCAATAACTTAAACCAATCCTAAGTGTAGGAAATCTAAGCCATAATTATATGATCAATTTTAATTGATTTAGCTTAAAATAGATCTGAAACCATGTGACCCAGTCTGGTTTCCATAGCAAAATCTCAAATTATTATTATTAAAAAATGCATCTAGATGATGTCGATTAATTATAATATAAAATCAATATCTCATGTAAACGTCGTGATTGTTTAATAAAAAATTATCTTGAAATTATAACAAGCTTTGGCACTTTAGGCGGCTTTAGGTATCATCTTGGTCCCAAAGTAAAATAAAAATATATGAAACAATACCTTTGGGTGGACGACACTGTTTTATGTGCATATTCAAATTAATTACACCTCACCATGTTATCTGTCAGATGTAGGCAGGCACTCTGTTTATTTATTATTTTATACTTTCAGATATATTCGCGAGCATATTGGTTTTAGGTATTTTTTTTCTATAAAAAATGTGATCGTGGTACATTTATATTCAACTTATATAAATATATTTTTCATCTATACTAGCGTGCTATGGTTATAGCGAGCTATGGTTCGCAACTTTTTCTGTTTGTATGTAATGTAAAACGATTTATGGGAACGGGACTTCTGTAGGAATTTTGAATTGTCCTTTCTTAGTGCTTACTTGCTAACACTTTGCCCAAAATGACTGAGTATTTTTGACTGAACGTTGAACAGACACACATGTCTTTCATTCAGTGATTATTGAAATAGATCTTTATTTCGTAATTCTAAAATATAAGTAGCCTAAGATACTAGATAGATTAGCCGTAACAAACAGATAAATAGACGAAAATTGAAAAAAAAAATATTTTGATATATATACCGTGTGTATATAAATATATATTTGTGTGTGTGTATACATATATATTTATATAGTAAAAAGTGGTTATGTTAATGTACCAAACACACCAATTTTATTTATTCCATATGCGAACAAAACTTAGTTACATATAATGAATTATTTGTACATCACTCTGGTTCTAGAGCTAGTATCAATAACAGGCAAATTACCCGTTAAATTTAATATTAATTAAAAGATTTTAAAATAACAAAAAAAATATATAGAACAAAATAATAATCGAAATAATAATAATAAAATGTTTAAGATAATTAATAATGATATTAACGTATTAATAAAAAAAATTAAAAAATATTTATTTGCATAGATATATTTATCGGATGACAGTACTGAGTTCCTTTTGCACAAATCATCACACAATACTAGCAAATGTTCTGAATATGGAAACTGATTGCCATATAGATGGTTGCCATATATACCTTATACAGTATAAATATATAAAATATTACTCCATAACATTTAAAATAACTTTATTATAAAAAAAATTACAATTAAAACTAAATAGCGACTACCATTGTTTTAATAATGATCCCACCGATTTATTATGGGACGATCTGACGTCCCTCCTTCTTACATGGTAGTGGGTTCATAAAGTGTTTGTTTTTGCCAGCGTTTAGCAAAAAGCACGGCTATAAGTCGCCTTTCTCTATTGGTTGATATCGGGAACATTCACATCAATAAATACCAGGGAGGACTAATGTTTAATGCAAAGCTTTATGTAAGGCTGTGGCTACAATTGTGATACATATATATATATATATATATATATATATATATAAATATTGTTATAATAATTTAGTCCATAGAATTGCTTTGGGTTTTTTGACCTGACTCTACATTGGTACTATAGTAGAAGCTTGCTTGGGAAAATACTGTAGAAAACTAGAATTTTTTTACTCTATATGATGTTGTTAAAAATTTTTTATAGTTTTTTTAGAAATTTTGTTAAGTATATATTTTAATATATTCTATTATGTAAAAGGTGGATGACGTCTATTTTTTTCTACAAAATTCTTTCATATTATTTGATGAAGATTGATAAGTTTATTGAAAACTCTACCTTTTTTTCAGCAGATGTTTTTAATAATTATAATTATTTAATATTTCAACAAATATTTTAATCAAAAAAAGGTATATTCACACAAACATCTCACAAAGTAACTAATAAAATCAAGACTCCGAGGCATAATTAGGAAGAAAAACATTAAATTCTATTACTTAGATATCATTAGATAAAATTAAACAACATAGAAAATATAGTATACAGTGTTTTTACAAAACCATTTATCTTGATCCACGTACCTTTCAATACAAATAAAGTAATTCCAACGCAGCGGGGCGCATGATATACTGGACGTGTTTTTATCAACTCTTAAATTACTTATACTCCTAGAATGGCTTATAAGGATAGTTCCTAAGTAAGGATAATGTGGACAGACAGATGTACCATTTCTGTTGTAAGTATATGCAAGAAATAATACAGGGTATAGGAGAGATCCTTGCGATAGCCCACATTATGTTTTAATTTTAGCATAATATATATTTTTTAATTTTATAGTTTTCTCTGTTTATTATTTTCTATTTAATTTTATTAAATACATTTTTTTAATAATTATTAAACAACTTGAAACTATTTTAATCTAAAATTAACATAATATAAAATAATTTGTATTTAAACGGTAATACATATAACATTAATGTGAATATACCCTTACTTTGTTAAATGGCACCCAGATTGATGGTGCTCTTAGTTTCTGATAGGCGCAGTTAGCCGGTTACTAAGTTATAGGCTCAGAAGGAGAGCGTGAGGAAGGACGTGTGTCAATAAATAAGAATTATTAATGTTGTTTGTACAGCTTCTAGTTACGTGTGGTATGAATCAATTAGAGTATGAATGTACCTGTATATATTTTTTGATTCACGAATGTCACTCATGGAGTAGAGAAGACATTTCGAGACATTTCGACAGACATTTCGAGACAATTAACGGAAGTTAACCACGCGTTTTGTCTTAACATAATGGTGTGTAGAAATAAAAAATAATTTTTAATGTAACTTTTCAGAGTAGGGTTTATTATTATTAATAAACTAGCTGTGTTAACTGCATTCGCGTATATTTTAACATCTCTAGATTTTTATTTTATAATTAAAAAATAGGAATAACCTAAATTACTTATTAGGCCTGGTGTATGATAGTGAAAATAGCATCAAAAGCTATACAGCTAATAAAAGCGGTACAGCTTACATTCTCAAAGATTGGCGAGAATAAGCAAACAGCCAGACAGAGAAAAATTGTAAAATATGTTATTTTAGTATATGTACAGTGGTGTAAGTATTTAAATGGAAAAAGCGGTTTTTTTAAATATTACAAACAAACACTCCAATTTTTTTTTATTGTGAAGTGTGTGTAGCATTTATTAATTTATTTATTTTATATTCAATATATTATTTTAGTAAAATGGAGTTAAAAATTCTTCCTTCAATAATTTAATCTAGACGTACTAATATATTCTATCAAAGTAAAAATATATTAATATAAGAACAAAGAGCTCCTATTTCTAATTAATAGGCAAAGATATTCGTGTAAGTGTAGAGTTACGCTGAGGTGTTAGACCGTAACATAACCACATCATGCGATACTAACGGTTAGATTCCAACTAAATTATACCATAGAAAGGGGTTAGCAGTTAACCTATTCAATATTGCCTTTCGCTATGAAAACGAGCTAAACGTAATATATAATAATCTAAAATGGCAAGTGCCTCTTGACTATAAGATTATAATTATTATATTAAAATAATTTGTGTTTCACAATATGAAAAAACATAGCGCGGCGTTAATTTACGCAATGTGTCTAATGTCTTAATTCTAGGTTCTTTCCAGCTATATGGATCTCGTGAAGCTAGCATATGGCAAATAAACATAAATAAGTTGAAATATTATGAATCATTTGTATAACTGATATATGGTGCTTAGTGAGACAGGGATCGTTTTCATCCGCTACTGTTCTCTTGATGTACTGCGACGATACTATGTTTACTTTAAACACTAGTAGTGAAGTTTTGAGCAATAAAATATGTTACTTTACGGCGTTCTGAGAACTTTAGATCAACAGATTTGATGTAATGCGGCGTTGAATTACGCTATCAGTTGCTTTAACCTTTTCTGGTGTATAATAAGGTGAAAATTGTTGGCACATTAAAAAATTTGTTAGTGGCGGTACACAACACCGCGCTTTCATCAACTTAGCTAGCAATTATAATATAGGTGGATTGTATTAAAATGAATATATTCTACAATAACTCTTATAGAAACCGTAAAAATTTCTAAACGGATTTTCGAAGAAATTCGGGACAAACGTACAAAAAAGTCAAAGTCAAGGTCGTTGTGTGAGTTTCCGGCTCCTCTTCTTCCAGAGGGCGCGACTTGCTTAAGCAACTTTCTTAAGAAAAACTTTTAAACTTTAAAAATATCTGATTAAGGTTCAAAATGAAATGCATTTCAATTCAAAAGTCTTATTTAAATAAGGTAGTCAGTAAGGGAGAGGCTGAGATAGTGATGTACGCGAGAATGGGACGCGCTATGGCGATGTTGCCGCGTTATAATTTAGTGACGTTGTATAAAATGTCGATATTATTTATTATATTTATATAATATACTTAAAAATATCAACATTTTATATTAAATAATCATATAGTGTATAGAAAATTTTAGTTTTTACTCCACTAGATGTATTATTTTAGTTCCATTAAAATAATTTGGTTTCGAATATTTTTTTAAAATATATAGAAAAATAGACAATTTTAAAGTGTATTCAATAAAAAATATAATTTTAGAAATTCTTGCAAAAGTATTAAATAATTATATCTCATATTTAGACAGCTTCAAAATAAGAGTTTTATAAAATCACCTATATCTATATTCACTCATTTTAAATCTCATCTCTATGTATTGAAAATGGTTATGAGCAGAATTTGTCTGTTTGAGACACATGACTACTTTGATAGGTGTTTTCTTTAGTTCAAAGACAAAAATTAATACTAGAATATATATAAAAGATGTAAATATTTTATGATTTTGTTTTAATCAGTAATTGTTTCCTATGTTTTACGGAACCTAACACCGCGATTTATCTTACCAGATCGGACCAAGAAAGACAATATAATTATTTCCCCACTTTTACCTCCAAACAAACATTTTGAAAAGAATTAAAAAAAATAATAATAAAACGTTTTTCCTTGAGCACATCACTAAAATAACAGATGGCGTCGACATTGGTTAGAAGCAAGACCTCGCCCGTTCGGGATTCTTAACGTCGCCTTTACATCACGTGACGCATACAACGCGGTAGACGGATGCTTAGGAATTAAGAAATTTCTTCTAACACTGGCCTGATACAATAACTATATTAGTTAAATTTTAACTTTAATTTTAATAGTTTAGTTTTAATTGAATATTAAAGGAATGATAGTTGTAATAGATTTAGTGGTTGTAGGTTTGATTTTTTATAAAAAAAAATTATGAATTTAATATACTTTTTAATTAGACTTTATATTGGAGGTGATCAGCCAAAATTATGTTAAAAAATAACTTATTCCATAGATTATTAACACAAGGTAATAAAATGCGAAAAACAGTTTCATATATGATACTAGAGAAATTTAAAATTAATATTAAAAATATATTATTGAAAAAAGTATATTATTCTAGCAATGAAAGGTATATAATTATAGCGAGGCCGGTCGTGGCGCAGTGTGACTGCGTCAGGCTGTAAACGCGACCGATTGTGGGTTCGATCCCCACTCGGGGGAGTGAATATATTTAAAATTATTTTCACTTCCTTGCTCTTTTAAAAGATAAAGTGCGGCGTTGAGTTCCACCACTTAACGCGCAATGTCTTCGGTGGAAAGCGAAGTACGGAGTGTCTTGACGCTAGGTACTTTCTGTGGGATAAACGCGTGAAGCTAAAAAAAAATATGAATATTATACTGGTTTATTATATTTGATTATATTTGGAATTAAATGCAGTGGATATTCAAGCTCTGCAAGCTAATTATCGTAAGTATATTTGAAACGAGCAACTGTTGAGCTTTTCGCCGGCTCTTCTCAGCAGAACTGCCTTCCTCGCTGGTGGTAGCTTCCTGTAGAACTGTCAATACTGTCACTTGTGTTGATAGATTCTAAAAAGCCTGATTGGAATAATGAATATTTAGATTAAGATTTAGATTTTTGATTTGCAGGGCTTAACCACGCAAAATGTTCAAACCAGGTCATTATTGAATAATATTGTAGTGTTTTTCCCCTAATGAGATTCGAATTTATTTTCTTGTAATCATGAAATCTGAAACTGCTTACTAAACCATCGGGGTGATCGATCTAAGGCTTATTGACCATTAAGAGGTATATCTGAACCATCTTGCTACTCAGTTACTTGTAAAATGTGATGTTCTAGTTTTTAGTTAGATTATAACTTCAACATGGACTCGTTCTTAATCTTGAATGATAAATGAACGTTTCATACATTTGCTCTAGTTTGAATAAATTTAATATTTTTTCACACTAAACAGATTCAAAATAAACTTAGTGTTGAGGCCAGCATCTGACTGTAGATATGATTGGTAATGGGTTTGTTTCCAGCTCGGTGGAAATATTTTTTTTAAATGTATTCTCGTTTTTCCGCTCTGATATAAGATAAAGCCATCATTCAACACTCAATATCTCGGATTGTCTTGAGACTATAAAGATAAAAGATATAGAAGAATAAAGCAAAGATAAAGAAGAGAGATAGGAAGGGGGTTGAAGCTCTTAGTGTTAAGACACTCATATGTTCAAAAGATTTTAGTCATTATAATCAATTCGTTTCTTTGTGTTGTATAGATTAACACACACATACACACAAAATAGCTAATAATTCTGATTTTGTTAAAAGCTCACCATATAAAATATGTTTGAGTTTAACTTTATATTGATATTCTTGTATTTTATTTCATGCAAAATCTATTTTAAAGCTATATATTGATTTTTTATAAATTGAAAACCTTCGTAAAGCTGCTTTTGTTCTACACATGTGCTTTTTAGCTTCACGATTTTATTCCGTGTAGCAGAGTTGACAGGAAGTACCTAGTGTTAAGTGAATTGCGAGTTAAGGGGCGGAACTCAACGCCGTGCTTTGTGTTACCAGAACGAGGAAACGAAAATAATATGTAGTTTGCCTATAACAAATTTATTTTTCCCTGTAAATAAATAATATAAACGTATTAACATCAACTTCCATATATATATTATTTTTAAATTATATTTTATAATGCAAGAAAATCATCAATAATATGATATCCAAAACGCCGAATCCAACCGGTCTTAGACCTGTTAGAATCATTATATACTCATCACGCGGAACAAAAAGGTATAATTACATATATATTATTCGTTTTGTATTTTTATATGTTCAATTTTTACTTCTTAATTTGGGTAGGCATTAAAATTGCAGAATTTATATAGATACAGTAGTTATTTTTTAATTTGCCCTCGTTACGTAGTGGGAACGTCTTGTTGTAAACGCTACTGGCCGTGAATTCGATGTCCAGCCAATGAAAATAATTCAATCTCCCTATCTCGTAAGACGAGTAGAGTTGATTCCACGGCTTTTAGTGTTTTTTTTTTTAGTTTCATGCATTTACGCGGGGTATAGTAGGGTAGACAGAAAGTACCAAGTGTCAAGACACTCCGTACTTCGCTTTCCATTGTATTCAAGACATTGCGTGTTGAGTGGTGGAACTCAACCAGTCTTGGTTTGGAACTCAACCAGTCAGGTGGTCTTTAACTAGAGTGAGGAAGTGAAAATAATTTAAATATATATCACGCCTCATAAAATGACTAACTCCTTCACAAAAATAAGTTTTTAATAAAAAAAAGACAAACTAATTCCATTAAAAATGTTATGTTTCATTGTATTCAGATCAGGCCATGGCGACAGGGTCTGACTGTAAAGCGACCAGTTGTGCGTTCGATCCCCACTTGGGGGAGGGAATTTTAAAAAAATAAATTATTTTCACTTCCTCGCTCTGGTAAATCAAAGTGCGGTGTTGAGCTCCACCACTCAACACGTAATGTCTCGAATTCGGTGGATGAAAAGCGTGAAGCTAAAAAAAAATTAAAAAAAAAATTACCAATTTACAAAAATAAATACATATGAAATGTGCCCGGAGAAAGAGATATAACTTTAAATAAAAAGCAAACACTTAGTTCAAAATACCCCCCAAATCTTTTATCTTACATCGTCTAACCGCGATAATGAATAGGGCAAGCTGACTGTTTTATTTGGAAAAGGTAAGCAATTAACAAGTTGCATTCAAGACTTACTCTATTTTAAAATCCCATTCCCCGGGATTGATACTGTGTTCATTTAATTTACAGTTACATATTCGATTTTTACTTACAAATAAATGAAATTTTAAATGAAATTATTTATTTTTAGCTTCGCGCTTTTATTCCGTATAGCAGGGTATACAGGCAGTAGTGTCAAAACACTCCGTATTCCGCTTTCCACCGAATTCGAGATCTGTTTGAGCGTGTTGAGTGGCGGAACTCAGCGCCGTACTTTGCTAGCTGTAGCTTAATCCTGTATATTTCGATATCGAGAAATACATTTTGGAAAGTTTATTTGGTAAAAAAATCAGAACGTTGAGGTTTCAAAAATGTATAAAATTGGTTAAAATAGTTTCATTTTATACATTTACATTTTTATAATTTTTAAATATTTTTTGCTTTATCTCCTAGTTATTTTTACAACGGTTTTAGATATGTTGCGCGTTGTATGGCGAAACTGAACGCAACGCTTTGCCTAAGATGAGAAATCGATATATATTTCAAATATAAACAGTATATTTCCGATTCTGAATACTGAATTCTCAACTGTGGTATGCGTTTATTAAGTAATAAGGCAGAATAGCCTTTTTAAAATATTAAATTTTAATAAAAAAAAATCTTGGATTTCTTAAATTCTTAAGCAAAATTTTATAACAAGATCTCAAATACCAGCACATCCTCTAAAGTTTACAAGGGTCAACGACCTTAGTGCAATTTTTCACACCCCCATGGAAACACGAAAAAGGCAACTCTTATGTGTTCGAACTTTCACAATAGACGTTGACAGAGGCCGGCTCCGCCGACCGGTAGCTGTTTGTACGCCCATTCGCACCTCCAGGCTGTGAGTACGGCGGCCAATACCGTTCAATATATCTATATCTATATTTATATATTTTAAATTATTTTCTTAAATGAATAATTGGAATAGGTCGGTCTTGGCGCATTTGGACGGACTCTGACTGTAAACGCGATCGGTTGAGGGTTCAATTCCCACTCGGGATTTATATTTAAATTATATTTACCTCATCGCTCTGGTAAGACAAAGTCGTTGAGTTCCGTTACTCAGGTATGTCTCGAATTCAGCGGAAAGCGAAATACGGAGTGTCTTGACACTAGGTACTTTCGGTCTATTATATTTAAAATTTATTTTCATTTCCCACTCGGACAAGTCTAAGTTGAGTTCACCATTCAGTAATGTCTTGATTAATCTTGACCCTACCGTATAGCAGTATACGGGGTAGAGAGTGAAGCTGTTTTTTTTAAGTGAACGAACCTTCACACTTCAAGCTGCAAGCAAAGTTTGTTCACGTAGGTCGGTGATAAAGTGTTTTAGGGAAATCAAAAAATCCTCCCACGTACATATATACAGGCTTCACGTACAATGTATACAGATGCCTAACAAAAAAAGGCATCAGGACGTTGTCGTGTTGCCACAGTAAATGTTTTTATTAACAATAATAAATCTGCTTTATAAGTTGTAAGAAATGCAATGAGTTATTTTTCTTATAACTTTCACGTATATTTTTTTACAAAATAAACTATGAAAATTTTTTATGGGACGGTACAGTGGAATGGTAACACTGCTTACGCAAAATATATATATATATATATATATATATATATATATATATATATATATATATTAGTTTGTTTGTTTATAATATGGTGAAGAATATTTAAAAGATAAAAGATTTATAATTCTCACAATTAAATTTAAATTTAATAATTCACATGTATAGAAAATTAATTTGTTCAAAATTTTGTTAAATTATTGTTTTTGTATACTAATAATATTAGATTAAATAATTATTTTGGTTCTTAATAAGTGTTTCTTAAAATAGTTTCTATTTTTGTTAGCTTTATGAATCTCTTCTGCGTAGTAAGTAATGCTGAGAGAATTTAGTGGCAATTAGGCACTTAGGTTTTCACTTTGCACCCAATTAAAGTATTTATTCCTAATTTATAGATATATTTAAGCAAATTATATGGTAAATAGCTCATATCATTGAAATATTTAAAATGACATCATCATTTGCTCAACTGGTACCATTAATTCAAACCAAAATCTTTCAAAGTGTTGTTACTTCTTACTAAGTCACAAAACGCTACCGCTTATGACTTAAGCCCGCTTAGATGAAGCAGTTCTCAGTAAAGTCTATCTCGTGAATTTATCTCGCACGTTCATCTTAGTTCGTGTATGTTTACGTGTATTCTTTGTGTGGAATTCGACGATGTTTAGATGATTTACTTATTCACATGCAATTATGTATGTATTATATCAATTATTTCTGTATACATGGTGTTCTGTTACCGCTATAATGTGGTATTGGAGCAAACTGTACGTTCATAGTTTAAAATAATGTAAAGTCTCAACTGTGTTTCGCTCATATTGTATATAATAATATACTGAATTGAGGATTTTTTTATTTCGTTCTATATTCTAAGTTAAATTTTTTCCACAAATGAGATTCGAACGAATGGGTTTTAAAGAAATTAAAATATATATATTTATATTCAGATGACATGTACATGTAAATAATAAATGAATTCATTCTACGAAGCAATGATTATATTGAAATTATTTCCATTTCCTCACTGTCGTTAAGATGAAGCGCGGCGTTGAGCTCCACCACTCAACATGTAACGTCTCAAATTCAGAAGGAGTATAGAATGTCTTTGTTATTAGGTACTTCCTGCGTACCCTGCTGCAAAAAAATATATATTTCATATAAAGTTCTTAGGGGTGCCAAAATACATGCAGCTTTAAATAACTACACGATTACTTCTTTATATAATTGCAAAAACTTTAAGACATCTTCTCTTAGCATTCTTTCGCACTCAATTTGGACGTGTTTGACTGTCGATTTAATGTCGATTAAAATCTTATATTGTTTTTTTATAAGATTTTTGTTCGTTTTTATTTTACATAATAAATTTCCTCGCTCTGGTGACACAAAATGCGGCGTTGAGCTCCGTCACTCAACATGTAATATTTTGAATTCGTCGGAAACCAGAGTACGAAGTACTTTGACACTAGGTACTTCCTGTCTACCTTGTTATGAGGAATAAAAGCGTAAAACTGCAGTAAATTAATATAAATGTGTTAAAAAAAGGAATTGAGACCGGTTATAGGGTCTGCCTTTAAAAGTGATCGGTTGTGGGTTCGATCCCCACTCGGGGGAGTGATTATATTTTAAATTATTTTCGGTTTCTTGCTATGGCAAGACAAAGCGCAACGTTGAGTTCCACCACTTAACGCAATAAATAAAAATAAATAAATAAAGTAATTTAGTTTATCCTATCAGGGTAGAGAACGTTATGATAATATTGCAAAGTGTTTGAAACGCGCATGTTTTAAAAACGTATTTTCAATTTCGCTTGATTATGTATTACATATATATATGTATTACTTATATGTATGTAATACATAATCTAGCGAAGTTTTTATGTTTTTTTCTTCATTTCTGATATTTGATTATAAACTTGTTACTTATAAACACACGTTTTTAAATTACATTTCATTTTTTATGAAATTAATTAAATTTAAAAATAAATATTTACCATTTTTCTATAAATTACTTTTAAAGAGATAACAATTTAATATTAATAATATTTTTGTTTACAGGTAAGTCAGATATCATCTGTTCTTTACAAAGGGCCGGCAGTGAATATTCATCTCACGTTGCCGGGTTGCGGGAATAAAATACTTTTTTAGGTAAAAAAATAGGTTTTTATACAAAAAAGGCATATTATAATAATATTTATTGCTTAAATACTATGAAATCGGTAAAATATTTGCTTTTAGCTAGGTTTTTGGTGAGAAAATCTACTACAGTCTTTATTGACGTAAATTTATTGCGATAGTTACGGGTTCAGTTCTAGTGATAATTTCTGTTTTATTTTGTTACTCTGTGGTCAGATTATACGCGGCGTTGAGTTCCGCAACTTAACATTAATAAAAAAATGTGAAGTTAATAATGGATTATCTTGAAATTGAGTTCTCGTTGCTCAGAATGGTATAGCTAAAAAAGCAAAAAGCTGTTTAAAATGTATATTATCAGTTTAAGCAGCTATTTTTATTTTGTCACTATGGTAATACTAAGTGCGGCGTTGAGTTCCGCGACTCAACGCTAATAAAATAATGCAAAGTCAAGAATGGATTGTCTTGAAATTTAGTTGTCCTTGCTGACCACGATATTCGGGAAATATTAATATACTTTTTTTAATTTAGTAGTCGAGACGTAATCATACAGAACCTTATATTAAGACACTCCGTTCATTTTTTATTAAGCTATAAGAGAACGGAATAATTGGTCACTAAACTTGTAAATATTTAGTACATAAGGATAATAAATATAATAATATTATTCTTTTAACTGTACAACAGTCAAAGGAGACATTACCTTTATAAGAATGCCAATAAAAGTCATTTCGTCTTAATCAAGAATATATACGCTTTATATTCATCTTCAATTAAATGTGTACTTTATAGAGGAGGAGACGGCATTGATGCATTTTATGTTCGCGGAATGAATGTTTTTGCTACAAAAACACTTAAAGTATTTTAATTATTGCACCAGATAGCTATATAAGAATATCTCTTTATAGTGAAACGTGTGGACATACTGAGCGTTAAAGGGTTCGAACCCGCACTATCTGACAACCGTTTAAGAGCTCTATTCAACATTTTCTGAATTTGTATAGACCTAGATATGAATATTGGTATTCTTTAAATACGTAATTTAAATATTTTTTGTTTTTATAATTTTTGCTCTAACGGATTTTATTAGTTGGAGTTTTAAGAAATTCTATACTTAATTTGTGAATTTCAATAACATAATTATTACCTATTACGGTTTTATACTGTGGGAAACGTTTTTTTTACATCCAAAATATGCTCAACAAGCATTTTCAACCAAAATTGAGCATTTTCAACCAAATTGGTTTGCCTAAATAGTAAATTGAACGTAGCGGTATTTGAACTTGGGCCTGTTGAAACCGTCCAAGCAAGAACCACTAAGCCATACGTTCAACACCCAGCTGCTTTGAAATTCTTCTACAATTGCATTAACTTGTTTTAGTTATTATCATTTCTAACTATTTCCAACTAAAACCAACTAAAATAGACATAAGTACATCGTACTCGTACATGGTCTTTAAAATATTCACATTATCATTCACTCAGAATAAACGGTTTTGGCATTTGAATTTAACATTTGTGTCATTCGAGATAAACCAACACCCATAAACTGTGTGACCTGTGACTATAGTATTGATAAACCTGCGGTGGCCTGTGATTCTGCTTAGGTAAACAGCTTTGATTATTTTCGTGTTTCATTTATATATATACAGCGTCTGACTGTAAACGCGACCGGTTGTGGGTTCGAACCCCCCTCGCGGGATTGGATATATTCAAATTATTTTCATTTTGTCGCTCTGGTAAAGACAAAGTGCGGCGTTGAGTTCCACCAACCAACACGCAATGTCTCGAATTCGGTGGTAAGCGAAGTGCCTTGACACTAGGTACTTCTGTCTACCCTGCTATGCAGGATAAAAAAAATGTATATTGTTAAAGTGTTGAGGCCGGTCGTGGTGCAGTATAACAGGTTCTGACTGTAAACGCGATCGGTTGTGGGTTCGATTTCCACTCGGTGGAGTGATTATATTTAAATTATTTTCTCAATGCGGGATAAAAGCGTGAAACAAAAAGAAATAAAGTATTATTTGTATGATATTTATTGAATTTTTTTTTATATAGTACTAGTGAATGCCCGCAGATTTGTCTGCTTTCTATACAAAATAGTTTATATTAATATAGCTTTTATATATCTGAACTGATTGAAATATAATAAATATTAAGAATTACCAAAATTAAACACGAAAAAAAAACGGTTTTGCTGTTTCTGGAATTAACGTGGACAAACGAACAGACAAACAAACACATAAAATTAAAAAATCATAGTTTAGGATTTTAATATATAAAAAAATAGTTTTTTTTTTAAATATCTTTCATATGCAGACAGAGATAGAGCTTATCCAATTTTATAAACATGTTTGACATTTTTTGTGAAAAAAAGATAATTGAATTCTACGACTCAACACGCAGTGTCTCGAATTCTGCAGAAAGCGGACTACGGAGTGTCTTGACTCTAGGTACTTCCTGTCTTCCCTGCTATACAAAATAAAAGCGTGAAGCTCAAAAAAGATAACCATTTCATTTACACATATATATATATATATATATATATATATATATATATATATATATATATATATATATATATATTTATTTCTATGTACGTATGTAGGTAACAAAATAAACTTAAAAACATGATATTTTTTGCACCTTTACCTAATTTCCCCATAGTATAGAAATCTGAACGAATTCAGTGTCAAATCACTACGTTCTCCTTATCCGCTCAATATTCAAGACAATGCGTGCTAACCGGAATTTAACGCTGCGTTTTTTACATACAGACAATTTTCTTAATTTTTGCTATATTCATAGTTTATCGTTTCAAGAAATTTGTTATACGATTAATCGAATCTTACCTATGTCTCTAGTAAAGACTGTGAAATTGCTACTGAAGGCATAAATATTCACTGGAATTTAACATTACTTTGCTCAGTAATAATTTAATATATTATACATTTACTTAAAGCGCATTGTTTTGGCGTAAAATCTATTTGAAATTATAGATTTGAATTAAAATTATTGGTCTGTAAAATTTACTTAAATATGTTTTGAAAATGCATAATGGGGAAAATGATTAATTTAAGTTTATTTTAAGTTTACAATAGTGTATTTGAAGTATAATGAGCTAGCGTCTGACTGTAAGTCAATTGGTTGTGGATTCGATTCCCAATCGGCGAAATTATTACATTTAAATTTTATTTTCCTTTTTTCCGCTCTGGTGAGACAAAGCGCGGAGTTGAGTTCAGCAGTCAACAGGCAATATCTCGAATTTGAGCGGAAAGTCTTGGAGTGTCTTGACATTAGGTTGTCATTTACTACCGTGCTATACAATATGTACTAATAAAATCTGATCTGTCTAAATCTAGGTCAAAGTATTGGTCTAAAACTGTCTCGTCTTAATAAAACCAATAAAGAAAATAAAGTGTACACTAATTAATCTATAAAAAAATATACAAATGAAAAAAAAGAAATTGTGTCTTTTTGGATGGTAAATACTTATAATTACTAGTGAGTATGAATAATTTACCTTCCTTCATTTGCCGGAACTTTTTTATAAATTTGTCGAAAAAAAATATTTTAAATTGATGTGTCTATGATTTTAATATATTTATGATTTAATTAAAATAAACAATCTAAATATTAGAGAAAGGTTGCAAAAATACAATAGTAAAAGCAATATTTAAATTGGTTAAACCGTTGCCGAGATTACAATGAACATACAAAAAACAACTAAAAATCTTGGGGTACCCTACTACTCTCTGCGTTGTTCACATATATATTCCATGTACAGACACCGATCAGATCAATTTTTTATTATATATATAAACAAACAATTCCTTAATACATTAAGCAATAAATAGTCAAATGAAGTCATCCCTAAAACTTAATATGACCTTTAGTTAAATGTAAAGCAAAGGTTAACGGGTTTTATTGAAGCTCTATAGAGTTCACAATAAACGTTTTATTTATATTAAATTTATTATATTTTTTTTAACTAAAAAGATATTCGAGAAACAACACGAGTGTAAAGAGCTTAAACACTCTGTTTTCATTCCGGTCGTGGCGAAGTGGGACAACGAGTGACTGCAAACGTAATCGGTTTTGGGTTCCATTCCCACTCGGGGAAATGATTACATTTCATTTTACTCGCTCTGGTCAGACAAAGCGCGGCGTCGAGTTCCGCCACTCAACACGCAACGATCTCGAATGACATTAGACATTATTTACAAATAAGATGAAACGAGATGAGATTCGTGTGTCACAGTGTCTGACTGTTAAGAAATACCTACTCTGGATAGTAATTATATTATTTGAATGACATTCATTTTCCTTCTAACTAACATAAGATAACGCGTGGCGTTAAGTTACGCTTTATACACACTCTCATTATGTCTGAAAGAGAATAAAGAAGTGTCAAGACACTATATACTCTCTCTGTCTAAACCCAATATATATATATATATATATATATATATATATATATATATATATATATATATATATATTTCATTGTAATTTTGATTTTGACACACAAGCAAATATTTATTTTATTTTCAAAATGGAGCGTGAATCATTCACTCCCGTCTACATTGTATTGGCATTACAACCCAACTCCTTTATCATACGGACGCTCGCTTATTTGTAATGTATAAAGTTTGTTACTCTCCAAGAACATTTGTTCAAACATTTCGTTATTAGCTAAAGCGATCCGTAAAATTATATGTACGTTCAAATATTCGTTTGAACTCCTCCTATATAGGTCTCCAATAAAATGGTATAACTGGTAAATTTTTATTTTTGTATTTTTAAAATCGTATGAAAAAATATAGTTTTATTATAAAAATATTGTTTATTTTTTTAATTTAATAGAATTCTCTTTATAAGTTGACTTTTAAAACTAAATTTTGTATATAGTCTGCTATTCAATGGAGCTACGCCAAGCTCAAAAAAAAAATATAAATTAAAATATTCTTTCTATAGAATGGAACGTTTTACTTCTGGCTGTGTTTTCTTTGAAAGGATAAAATAATAAAAAAAAATGAAATATCGGTTTTGTTTGTGAAATAGCGTTCTGAATACTAATGCAAGTTTTTGTATAGCCTTTTGTAGAGAACAGTTATAATAAAAACAAATAATCTAACAACAATAGAGCGTAGTACAGTTGACTGAGATAATCTTGATACTTGTCAATTCATATCATATGTAAAGAAATAAAATGATTCACATTAGAGGACCCAGTATCAAGACTTACGCTCGCCGCTTTCTGTCTAAATTCCAGACATTACGTGCTTAATTGCTTAACTCAACATAAAAAAATGTTTGACTAGAGCAAAGAAATCACAATAATAAATATCCAAATATGCCACATTCCGCTTGCTTTTGAAATATTGCGTTTTGAAAGGCAAAAAATAAAGCGACGTTTTGCGTATAAGATTATAAAAAAGAAAAAAAATATTTTCCAAGAGGGAATTGTATTCCAAACCATAGCAAGTGGAGTCGAACTGTTCCACTATGCCAAGAAAGTCTCAAAATATTGGTTACTTTTCATCGTGCAAGGTGTTCTAAGTTACATCACTACCACGCCCCCGTTATTAGTCGATATGTCGGTGACAGAATACAAACGCCTCTCAATTCATTGTTTTGCAAGTGACACACTTTTCATAGCCGGAGTTAGAAGTGTCAATTTAGATAAGCGAGATTTGAATTTGCACCTGCTTGGATTTGAACATTTTTTTTAGCTTCACGCTTTTATCCCGCATAGATACTCTTTACTTTGCTTTCCGCCGAGATCGAGACATTGCATGTTGAGTGGTGAAACTCTACGCCGCACTTTGTCTTACCAGAGGCTGGAACTGAAAATAATTTAAATATCACTCTCCCGAGTGGGATTCGAACCGACAACCGATCGCGTTTACAGTCAGACGCTGTCCCACTGTGCCATGACTGACTTCTATGGGGTTTCCCAATAAGAACGATATGTTTTGAAATTGAAATAAAACATATGTTCGAATGTAGATTAGAACTTAATATAATTTATGGGATGATTTTTGTAGGTATTGCCTTATTTCTGCAATATGTTTTTAATAGTAAAAGTATGAAAAATACATATAAACTTGTATGGTAAAGTGTATTTTTTCACTATTTTAGGCATTTACTTTCTATATTAGCTTGAATAATTCAAAAACCAACTTGTTCAAGAGCAAATAGTCAATGCCAAATTATTATAATATTCGTACAATTATGTACTAAGTAGGCAGAAGTCATGTCAATTTTCTAAAAAAACAACACATAAACCTTACAAAAATATACATATAACTCTATACATACACACATATATATAGTCATACATATATACATAGGTACATACATACATACAAAAATGATTATTTAAGAAGTCGTTCCTCGAGACATGTCTATTGATACACTTTCACAAGTCCGTTTAATTGGCCACGATCACTCCCGTAGTTGCCGTGTAAACCTCTTAATGATATTACTATATATATATATATATATATATATATATATATATATATATATATATATATATATATATATATAATGCTACACTTTATGCCTCTACCCGTTAGCAGGGTACTCAATTTTCCGTGGAATTTGGGACATTGTTGTTGAGAGCTGAAACTTGACGCCGCGCATTGTCTTACCCGAACAAAGAAATGAAAATCATTAAATATCAACCATTTCACCGAGTACGAATCAAACCTATAACCGATCGCGTTTACAGTCAGACGCTGTTCTTCTCATAACCGGCTTTTAAAGATGTATTTTTTTATATTTAACATTGCTAATCTCGAAAATGGCTTAACCTATTTAAATGCAGTTTTCGTTAATTTATACTAGCAACATTCTGAATTTCGATTTCAAGCGAAAAATATGGAACAGAGGGTATAGACAGTACAGGAGGCACTCTGACACCAACAAAGCCTGAATATACATATAAATAAACAATATAATATTAATTAAATATTACAAAAAATAAATTGAATACGTTAAATGATTTAACATAGTTGCATGCAAAAACAATTTCGGACGCCATTCGAGGATACCCAGCAATTCCGAAGTATTATTTGAAATGAACGCTGCGGTATCGAGTCTGCGGTCAGCCAATGCTCGGTGCAAGGTAGAGACTGAGAAAAATTTCCTTTCTAATAAAAAAATATATCATATTGTTAGACCACCCACGAAAGAAATAGGTTATAAGCTTTTAAAGGTTTAGCTTTAGATTAGTAATGGAAAATTAATTTATATAGAATTTTCCTGTTTTTTTTTTGGTAAATTTGAACTGGTTTTTGACCCGTTCGGTTTTGAAATAACCAATGCATTTTCAAAGATAAGACACTGTTGTGTGAGTTTCTAACTTAACGAAAACAGATTCGAATCGTATGAAGAAATGTTTGGATTTGAAATATTTTCGGTTTACATTACCAGTTTAACAGTACCAGGCCGATCGTGGCGCAATGGAACAGCGTCTGACCGTAAACGTAATCGGTTGTGGATTCGATCCCCACTTGGTAGTGTGATTATATTTAAATTTTTTTCAATTCCTCGCTCTGGTAAAGTCAAAGTGCGGCGTTGAGTTCCACCACCCAACACGCAATGTCTCGAATTTGGTGGATAGCAAAGTAAGGAGTGTATTGACACTAGGTACTTTCTGTCTACCCTGCTATGCGGGATAAAAAGCGTGCAGCTAAAAAAAGAAAGACATAGTAGAGTCTATTCTAGTACATAATTAACGTTATACTTGTGTTTAACCGCAAAATTAGCTTGTGGCATTACCTTTATATTGTAAGCGCTAGGTGGTCTTATGTAATAAGGGTTAGACGATAATTTTGTAAATATCGACATTTATATATATATATATATATATATATATATATTCATACATGCATGCTTTTATCCCGCATAGTATGGTATTCAGAAAGTATTTAGTGTCAAGAAATTTCATACTTTGCTTTCCCGCAAATTCAAGGCATAATGTGTTGAGTGGCAGAACTCAACGACGTACTTTGTTTTACCACAGAGAGTAAATATAAATAATTTATATATAATCACTCCTCCGATTGGGAATCGAACCCACAAACGATCATATTTACGTCCGCGCCACGACCAGCCTCAATTATGTGATAAATTGTTTTCATATTTTTGAGAGTAATTTAATTATTTTGTTTGCTTGTGTTTCTAATGAACTATATTACCACTAAAAGAAACCGAACTCAGAACTATCACTTACAAATATAATTCTAACAACTCGGACACTACAGTCTTTTCTGTATATAATATCTATATAAAATATCCTCTGCCATTTAACGTGTTTCGCATGTCACATTTACCAATTAGCGTGTGTTGAGTTGTAAATAGTGCGTGCACGTACAGAGCTAGTCTTTTCAAATCCTGAGTCAAACTTTATATTCCTTTTAGAGCTATTTATAGTATCGGATGAGGCCTTAATTCAATTTGTAAGTGTGATAAATGAAGGTATAGTGGCGTAGTGGATGTTATTAATCGTTTTTATGGTCACAGGTTTAAAGTTGGAGTAGTGCTTATAATTTTTTTTGGAGTGAAGCCGATTTAGATATAGAGAACTTTGTGTTAACATATTCGTCTAAATTCAAGACATTTTGTTGAGTGTGTTGCGGAAATCAACTCCGCGTTTTCTTTTAGGGGAGCGGGTTTTTATTTAATATAATTTATATATTTTTATTCCTTCAGCGTAAATCTGTTTAAATATTAATAAATATATAATATGCTTATGATTGCAAATTATTTTCATCATAAGTTCCATAATGAATACGTGAGTGGTGGAACTCAACACCGCGTCTACATATATATATATATATATATATATATATATATATATATATATATATATATATATATATATATTTGTATCAATTCTCTTCCATTTTTAAAACTTCCAAGATAAGGTATAGTGTTCAAAAATAATAAATTAACAAGAAATCGTTAAACGAACAAATAAAATGTCACTTTTGACTCGAAACATAAATTACACACACAATTAAACGTGTGATTTTAATGATTAATTTGAAATATATATTTTTTTTATTACTTGAGTTTTGGATTTTTTATTTATTTAAGTTATACTCATATTTAAATAATTATTTAAGGTACTTCAATTATATGTAGCCTTTATATAGCTTCCGCTAGCTTCACGTTTTATCCCGTATAGTGCTATTATAGATAATATAGTCTAAATTACTAATCTCCTCCATTATGTATGTATATGTATATATATATATATATATATATATATATATATATATATATATATATATATATATATATATATATATATATGTATATATATATATATGTATAGAGTCATGTCCGAGACATCGTTTCATACCATTGATACGCCAAATGCAGAAACTGTTATTTCTATATGATTGGCTGCATTGTAGTTTGTACGTTAACCTTTGGGCGTGAGGTCGTTACGTACATAGGTTAAATGTACGGTTATACAAGAAATAAAAGTATAAAATATTTTAAAGCGAAAATAGTTTTAGAATATTTTTTGAAATTTGAGAGAAACTAAATATTATTAGCCTTATTTAACCAATATTAATATACATTTATAATTAGTTTGGCTCCAACTGCTGAGTTTCTCGCTGGCTCTACTCAGAGGAACTGCCTTCCAAGCTCATGGTAGGACTGACTATACTGATATTTTAATATATATATATATATATATATATATATATATATATATATATATATATATAAGTAGATAAATTCTGTACGAAAGGTGTTATCTCTATTATCTATTTGTAGTAAAGTGTTCGAAAGGTCGGGTTTTCAAAATTTTAGGTTTAAATACTTAAATAGTTTCAATTAAAGTGAGTAAAAATCACGAAAATCTAATATTTTATTATTGAAATTAATTTCCACCTAAGATTAAATATAATTAAATACATATGTATGGTAATATTCCCATGAATTAAACATGTGTGTGTAGTTTTTTAAATTATATAGAAGAAAATTCCATAGAAAAAATAATTATGTACAGATTTTAAGCTGACGTTTTAAGAACATCATTCATTATTTAGCCATATGTTTGCATCCAATAAATTCTAAACATCAATACAATTTTTTTATATGCTTTTACCCCGCATGGCAGGGTAGACAGGAAATACCTAGTGCCAAGACACTCCCTACTCCGCTATCCGCCGAATTTGATACATTGAGTGTTGAGTCGAGCTCAACGCCACGTTATATCTTATCAAAGCGAAGAAATAAAAATAATTTAATTATAATCATTCCACGGAGTGGGAATCGAACCTACAACCGATCGTGCTTACAACTGTTTTTGTTACGTTGTCCCAATTAAACAAAAAACAAATAAAGCTAAAAAACAATAATCAATAAAAAAAATATCGTTCTTTTAAATGTAATTTTAAAACCCAAGTTTTATGATGAATCAATCACGCAGTTAATTAAAATTGTAAAACACTCACAAACAATAATCATGAATATTTCGGCGCACAGTTCGTGTATTAACACACTATGGTATACATACGGGAGGTATTTGCTTACTAGAATTTTGTATTGAGTATTTTAATTTGCTTTAGTTTGCCTCCAACTGTTAGGAGTAGAGCTAGCGAGAAGTTAGCTCTACTCAGAGGAACTGCCTTCCAAGCTTATAGTAGGACTGACTATACTGACATTTTTATATATACAAGTAGATAAATTTACTGACAAGCTTTTATATTTTTGGTATTTGTTGAATAATTGTATTTTAGAAGAGCAACTGTTGAGTTTCTGGCTAGTTCTTCTCAACGGAACAACCTTCCAAGCGTAGGGTAACTATAAGACTGACAACTTTTTATAAGCAAACTATTTTTTACAACTATTCGTTGAAAATTTTTTTATATTTTTAATACCAATAAATTAAATACAGTATTTAAATGTTTTATATATATATATATATATATATATATATATATATATATATATATATATATATATATATATATATATATATATATATATATATATATATATATACATATATCTCGCCACATATATCTTTGTGCCAAAGCTCGTCGCAATCTCGATCTGTATTCGAATATAAGACCTCCCGTAAAAAGCCAGACGTTTTATAGCTTCACTAATTGGTAATACCAAATAAACGTGAAAGTACAAACGCATAAAACATCGCTAAACCAAGGTTCTGAAATGGATTTTTCATTTTCTATAATTGTTTCCTTAATATTTCAAAGAAATAATTTAAATTAAGTTTATTATTTTTTTTCTTAAAGTTAATTTTTGTTTTTTTTTCGATGACAGCTCTCCGCTCGAAGTTGAGACATTACGTTTTTTGCCTACTAGAGCGAAAAAAATTTAAAATATAATTAAATTCTTATAAGTGGGAATCGAACCCACAACCAATCAATCGCGTTTACACATAAACACTGTCCCACAGTGCAACGATGCACATTTAGAATTAATATTTTTTTAAAATATTTCTTTTTTTTATTTGACAACTATAATCTAAATATTCTGGTATGCGGAATAAAGGGTGTAGATATTTTTGTATTAGTGTTAAATATGTACACTTCTTTCATGAGCGGGAACCAAACCTACGATTATCGCGTACAAAGTCAGGTTCTTCGCAAACGTGCTGTAATGGCATCCATACAATGTACGAAGTGTGAGAATACCCATTAATTTGTATGTAGAATGTCATATTTGCGATCGTAAATTTTATTTTCTTAAGCTTTTGACTGAACCTAACATTTTCCGTTTCGATCTTTGTCATAGACGTCTATATTGAGGTACAAGTGTTATTATGGACACTTAAGAAACTAAGGAAACGTACTAAGGAAACGCTTTATGATAAATATATAAATAAGCGAGGCCGGTCGTGGCGCAGTGGGACAGTGTCTGACTGTGAACGCGATCGGTTGTGTGTTCGATCCCCATTCGATGATTATTTTTTAAATAATTTCACTTGTTCACTCTGGTAAGACAAAGTGCGGCGTTCAGTACCGCCACTCAAAACGCAATGTCTTGAATTTAGCGGAAAGCGGAGTACGGAGTTGACAATAGACTCTCTCTAAATACCCGGTTATGCGCGTTTTAGTGCCATACATATAATTGTAATTTTTTTAAAGCTTCATGCTTTTATCCTTTATCCTGCACAACAGGATAGACTGGAAGTACTTAGTAAATACACTTCATAATTCACTATCAGCCGAATTCTAGACATTGCGTGTTGAGTGGTGGAACTCAACGTCGCGTTTTATCTTACCAGAGCAATATTCAATTTAAAGTATAAATTTTGTTTCCTTGCTTCAAGTGTTAAGGTTTATGGGGTACTTGTAAAAAAGTCTATTTAAGTCAGCTCAGACACTTAGTGTTCATTGTTAGGTTGGCTAACAAAAGACTAGGTACAAACAAATACGACAGTTTCGGCCAACGCTCCTCATAGTCTCATTCTCTTACTCTGCTATTAAAAATATAATGGAAGTTACAAAGTCCTTTCAAACTTATATATTGAAAGCGTTTGGAATTTTTATAGTTACATTTTATGATTTTAACACTTAAGTTAAAGCAAAAACTGCTGTTATTGATTATATTGTGTGAAATGTGACTGATGTATGACTTTTACTACTTGAAAAGTTGAAATATACATATATATATATATATATATATATATATATATATATATATATATATATATATATATATATATATATATATATATATATATATAGCAGTCCTCTTTTCGCCAAATTCGAGACTGTATGTTGAGTAGCGGTCAACGAATGCCACGTATTGTCTCACCAGAGCGAGGAAATGAAAATAATTTAAATATAATCATTCAAATTCAAATGTACACATATAAATTTTTATAATATAAAATTATTCAAGGAAATAAACAAATATAATAATATTTGTAGCTTATATATTTCCATATACCATACTAGAAAAAAAATAAAAAGGTTATTACTGCAAGTATCTTTTCAGACTGATAACCTTATTGGTTTCTAAGGAATTCATATTAAAAAAATGTATCAAATTTATATGCAAATTGAGTCTAAAAGCTTTAAGCTTTCCATTACTTGATATTTTGTCAACATGATACTAATTATGAGCTCAATTCATATATAAAAATAATTTATCTTAATATAAAATGCTCTTTGCAAATGCCGCTAACGTTTATTACGAACAATAACCGAGCGAGCTTTTTCAATTTTAATTAAAATTTTGGTCTTACTAAATTCTTACCGTTCGATTGGGGTTTTAATATCGTGACATTACGCTCGCCAGACGTTTATCAAAAATATTGATATAGTTATAATTAGGCAGCAGGTAGGTTGTGTTTGCCAAATTATTTGAATATTTTATAAGGAATGTATAGACTATTGTATATTTAAAAAAATATTTTCAAATTTCCACTCTGGTAATACTAAGTAAGGTTTGAAATGTCAATATGTAGCTGTCACTAAATTGAGTGTGAAGTTGAGAACGGAGTGTCGTGGCACTACGTTCTCTGTTTGAAATGTTATTACAATAAAGCTGTTTTTGTTTTGTTGCTTAAAGTATTTGACTGAACAAGATTTCCTGTCCAATTTTTCGGTCCAATTAAATTCGTATTTCCCAGTGATCTTTTATATGAAACTAATTAGTTTTATATAGAAGAAAAAATATTTTAAATAAAACTTTTTTAAACGGATTAATCTAGTATATTTCGGTATTCGGATATACTTTTCTGAAAACATAACGTCTCGAACACATTATAATTCGTTACTCCTTTACATTAATCGGCCTTTGACAACGAACGCCTGTAGAATTTTCGATACGTCGATTTTAAAAATGTATTTTCGAATACCAAAATATATAAAATCAATATATAAAAAAAAAATCGATATTATTATGAAAAATTCTATTAGTTATTTAAACAAATTTGCATATACAATATGTATTATAATACACAAAACCATAAACAATCTATACATACAAATAAATAAAAATAGAGGGTGCTTTTGCAATACTAAAATAACCATTTTATTTAACATGATATAAACATATAAAAAATAACATTTTTGTCTGTCTTTATGTTCCGGCTAATCTGAGGGAAGGCTGGACTTATTTTGACACGATTTACTATTTGGATTTTAATAATATAGATTTTACTAATGATAATTTTATGAAGTCCACACTATTTCAGTTTAAATCCAACACAGTAATTCGACGTGTCAAAGTAAATCTGTCACGTCTAACAAGGTCATATATCTCAAGCTCGAGCCTTTTTCGTTATTGATATATATATATATATATATATATATATATATATATATATATATATATATATATATATATATATATATATATATATATATATATAAATATTAGTAATATGAAATGAACGGATTTAAATGGTGTCATACAAACATAAGTCTCTAACACAATTTAATTCAGATATGATTTTTTTATTTACTTTCGAATACATGTTTTATAAACCAACAAACGATAAAATTTTAAATGAATAACTATTTTGAATAACTTTGATTAATATGACACAAGATAATCGAGAAAGAGTAATTTGGTTTCAATATATATTTATTATAATATTTGAGATATTCATTTTAAGTAACAATTAAACTGTTTTTTTAGCTTCACGCTTTTTATCCCGCCTAGCAGGGTAGACAGAAAGTACCTGGTTTACACTCCGAGACAGACACTCCGTACTTCGCTTTCCACCGAATTCGAGACATTGCGTGTTGAGTGGTTGAACTCAACGCCGCAATTTGTCTTACCAGAGCGAGTAACTCCAGAGTGGGGTAGTTATATTATAATTAAACCGTTTCTTAATCATAATAAATATTAAATTCCTTAAAAGATGTTAAATAAAGCTTTTCTTGTATTTTAAAATATAAAACTGCATTAAATAGCTTTATTTATATGGAACAAAGATCCAATACAAGCTGGAAATAAGCTATAAAGTGGCCGTGTCGCGTCCACACTACCTCAGATAATGTTTAAATACGATATGTTCACACCTTACACTCGTGACATACGGCGCTTGGAATCTAGGATTACATTTCTAATACAAGGACCGTGGTGTACGATTAAATCTTACCTTTAATTATTGGGAGGTAGGTGCAGGTTCTATTTATTAATGGATAACTATTACCTGGAAATGTTAGAAACATTTTATTTTATCATGTCATCTCTTAGAAAGTTTTTAATTATTTGTTACCATCTCGTTTGTTTTCAAATTTGAATCCATTTTATCACTCTAACAGGTGGATTATGAAAAAAAACCGTCTGGTTAAGTGTAAAATGGAGAAGGGAGTGTCTTAGCATTATGTTCTCTCTGCCAAAGAAGAATTATAAAAATTAGCTTCACGCTTTAGCAAGATAGTCAGAAACAACCTAGTGTCAAGACCATTGACTGTTTTCCGCACAAAATTGAGATATTCCGTGTTGAGTTCTGAACTCAACCCCGCCATAAGTTAATTATACTATTTGATAACTTATTGGTATGCGGAGGGGTTATAGATAATAATAGAGCAAAAAATATTCGATATATCATATTGTTAGAAAAATATGATATATATATATATATATATATATATATATATATATATATATATATATATATATATATATATATATATATATATATTTGATACTTAGTATATCCGTGTGTACATCTAAATGAACCCTACAGATCTGGCGATGCAAATACATTCAGATCTCACCGGATAGCTACAATAGTTCGACTTTAAACGACAAAACCTTGTTTTCTCTTTACTTCTATACTATATTTATTGTCCACATACGGATAAGGATGCATTAAACGTGAATTATTTAGTAATATTTTAAAATATACAGAGAGAAACCGGTGTTACGACACTCCTTTCTAAAATTTATAAATTAGATATTTAATATTATAAATGTATTAAAATAATTGATATAATAATTTGATTAAAAATCAGTTTAGAGGGAAAGTGTAATCGCGATTGGTTGTAGGTATGATTCTCTATCAGATCTATCACTATACATCTCCGCTCTGGTAAGTTAAAACGCGGTGTTGAGTTCAACACGAATGTCTTGATTTTTTGTGGAATATAGTAAGCGGAGTGTCTTGACACTAGGTCTCTGATTACCCTGCTATGCGTGAAGCTGATAATAAAAAGTGTTCGTACTCATATATCTTACAAAGTACCAACTCATTGACATATCACCTATATGGATAAAACATATATATATATATATATATATATATATATATATATATATATATATATATATATACTCAAAAAATATTATCACACGCGTTAGTGTGTTGTCGAATCGTAAAATTTTATTATACGTTCATTCGAATATTATATTTCGCGTTCTAACAACGTTACCGTTTCGTCTAAAACGAAGAAACTATATTAAGATATAGATTTTATTAACAAAATCATTTAAAAATCAATCTTATTGTAATGCTATTAGGATTGAAAGTAAATATGTATCAAATTGAATACCATTGTAGTAGGGATGGGATACTCAATAGCTTCCTTGAGCGTTAACGTTTGGAATGTTACAACACTAGTCTCTTTTAGAGCTTTTAAACGTATTGTTTTACGAAATAGCCTATTATTTTTATTGTGAAACTATAAAATAAAGTATTTTATTAAATTTGTCTAGAATTAGTTTCAGAAATAAAAATGTCTAGAATATCTTGAATAGAAGTCCTTTCTAATAAATGTTTTTTATAAAAAAAATAATCATTGTAAATTTATCATGATAATTATTGTTTAGATTCTTTATTATATATAAAATTGTATACCAATTAAGTGCAAAGTATTCGTAAGACACCGGGCCATTGTAGCGTTTCAGCGGCGTTGAGTTCCGCCACATAACATGCAATGTTTGGAATTCAGGTTGAAAGCGAATTGGGCGTCTCGTCCTGTTACTCGTTTCACTATAACTAACCTGTTAGTTTCAATATAACGAGAAGCTGCAAAAAAGAGGTTTTTTGAGAATAATCTTTTGATAAAAAAAAACTTTTATTTGTAAAATATTTAATTATCTTGAAATATTATTAAATATGTAAAATTGCAGAACAGAAAAATACACAATACACAATACTATACGAGGTTTATAATTCAAAATGCAAACACATAAACTACCGTGGCAAGGTGCTACAGAAACACTTGTTACCAAACTGAGGCACAATAGCGGGTCGAATGTGGAATGCTACCGCTTTGATGTCATTTATACGTTTTAAGATAATAATAAAATGTATATATTATCATACATTATACTTTTAATATTGGGTTTTGTTACTTTAAAGACCATCATGACGCTGTGGAACAGTCTGATTGTCAACCGACGGTAGTGGGATCCCTACTAAAGTAGTTTAATTATATTTAAATGAAGTATTTTTAGTATACGTTTCAAATTTTGATTCCCATTGGGATTCGAACCCGCGCCTTTTGAAAACCGTCCAAGCGTTCTGACCACTAAGGTATACGTTCTATGTTGAGGTGACACGAAACTCTTAACATTTTAGTCTGATATTTACGACTTTTTAAGATTATTTCTCACAAAATTTCGAATCTTTCTTGTTATTAAAAATTCTAAGTGTTAATTAACGTTTAAAAAATATATATTTAAATTATTTTGCAACTGAGTTCACTCTGTGAACCCTAATATGTCCAAAAAATTATACTGACTTATAAAATACATATATGATTCAGATAACTAAATACTACATATTTTTGGAATATATATAATTCTAGTACTTATATGAAAATGTTTTTGGCGTAGGTATCACGACCTCACAAATATAAAAAAGTATAAAAAAATATAAAAAAACTGAGTGTTTTTTTTAATATTATTTTAACATTAACTACAGAATTCACCAAATATCAAAACTACTTCCAGTTTCAGATTGGCATTTGAAAATTTTGAAATATATTGCTTTTCACATTTCCTAACATTTCACCTTAATACGTGGCGTATTTCAACGCCGTGTTGTATTCAAGCAGATGAGAAAATAAAAATAAGTTAAATAATAACATCTTTCTATAAAATCGAACCTAAAACCAACAAAGTACAGTCAAACTACACCACTAAGCCATAGTATTAACTCAATGTGCGAATAACACTTTAAAAACAATTTTAAACACATTCATCTTTATGGAAAATATTAAATGTATATTAAATTACGATCAAAAGCCGATATATGTATTGTTGAGTTACATCTCAGATTTATAATAGACGTCCATTTCCATTTGTTTTAAATGTTATAGAGGTAGCCGTTTTATTGGAAGTTACATTAGCAAACTAGTTATATTGAACAGTGATTGTCAAATTTTGACGTCGAAAAATTTGCCTCAAATATAATTAATAGATATACTTATTTTATTATTTTTAAAGTGTTAATCCACACTTTGGATTAGAAAACAATTTAAAAAAAAACGTATAAAAATTTGAACGCAACGGGATTCAAACCCGTGCCTTTTAAAAACCGTCCAAGCGCTTTGACCGCTTGTCGAAATTCATATACGTTTTGTTACAACTTATTTACGTTGTTAGTATCTCTGTAGAGAGATTTCAACAAATTTGTAAATTAACACAGTTTCGAATCCCGCTGCGTTTGAATTTTTATACGTGTTTTAAAAATATTTTCTAACTTTTCAAATTTCCGATTTGGGAACATTGCTTGAAATAAAAAAGTATAAATATTTTTTTGTAATGTTAAATTAAATATGAAAACTTTTTGCTTAGAAACTTTTTGTATATTTTTTAATTATATTTTCAAGTAATTTAAACTAAGCAGGTACTTGTATATGTTTTTAACTAAGTTATTTTCAGTTCTAAAAGGACATATATATTTTGCTTCTAGACAATTTTTAAAAAAAAACGAGAATCTGCATATTTGATAATAATATTATTATTATTTTTAGCTTCACGGTTTTATCCCGCAAAGCAGGGTAGACAGAAAGTATCTAGACACTCCGTACTTCGCATTACGCCGATTTCAAGACATTACGTGTTGAATGGCGGAACTCAACACCGCAGTTTGCGTTACTAGAGTGAGGCAGTTTAAATATTATCACTCCCTCGAGTGAGAATAGAATTAACAACACTGTCACACTGCGCCACGACCGGCCTCAAAATAATATTATAAAATTATATTAAATTAATAAATTAAATATTACACACACATATGTTCGACATACACTTTAGTATAAAGTGACATATGCACACACATACGTTGCTACGGCAACGCGTAAAGTACGCGAACACATCAACAGGTAATAATCATTAAATATACAATACTAATATATCATTTATCTAAGTTTTAGGATTCATTATTAGCTTGAAAAAATATCTTTTATCTAAATTTCAGCGGCCCACGTTCTGACTACCCCTGTATCAGATGCATCGATAGGGTAATAATTGATACACAAAATCTATCAGTAGCCGGTCAATGACATCCGTCGGTATCCTTTACATTTTAACTTGATTTAACCAAAATAGATCTTTTTAGATATAGTTATATAAATGGATTTCATTAAGAGACATGGCGTTACTAGAAGTTTCATATTTATCAAATATATATATATATATATATATATATATATATATATATATAACATATTAAATTAAACATAGAAAAAGAGATTATAAATTTCTTTTTAAAAATGTTAACTGGATTGAAATCCAATATGCTTTTTTATTTGGGTTCCTGTCACCCATCTCTAGTGTCGTAAAGAGCATAGTGATTTGTCACTACTTTTAAATACTGTCTGGGGTATAATGACTAATTAAAATATTTTCTTATCATATCCTATTAAGCATATTTCGTAATTAATCTAAATTGATTGGAAAAAAGAGATAAATTCTCAATTGATAGCTTTTGTCAGTCTCTAAATGATTGGTTGTGGGTTCGATGCCCATTCAGAAGAATGATTTAAATATAAACTATATTTAAATCATTTATTTCGCTCAGACAAGAAAAAGCGTTGAGTTTCGCCCAACAAATTCTAAATACTATCTGTTATCAGCGTAAATGTATATATAATGTGCGAATTACGTATAAACTCAAAGAAAAAACGAACAGAATGCGTGAAAAAAAAATAGGTGAGAAATATGAATGTCCCCTCCTATTTTTTATGTAAATGTGTTTTTAAATTGGTATTACCATATATAGAGTCTATTGTACATTAATAACACGTGAATAATGTGTTAGGAAACATTTATTAGAAGTTAAAATATCCATATCGATGTAAATTATTTTAAATAGAATAAAATATTGTAGTATATATATATATATATATATATATATATATACACACACACACATATATATATATATATATATATATATATATATATAATGTTATCCTTGACTTATAAGTAACATGAAACTTATAAGTTCTTATGTCAATTGAATTCATACGTAAAATGATATATCTAGACCAATCAATAATGCTAATTTTGATTTATTCGATAAACTTGTATTTGATTGAATATATTATAAAAACGATATATTACGAAGCTTCAAAAATATAGAATGTTAGGAAAATATATATATATAAAATATATATACGAAAAAAAATTGTATTGTATTTATTTTCAAGTGTCAAATTATAATTCATATACAAGTTAATACTTATCAATGGTGTTGTGTATTATACAGCCGGTATATTTATTAACATATATGGGGATATAAAAAAATAATATTTTAATTCATTTCTATATATTTAAATAAATTAATATATTATTAAATTGAAATGTCTAAAGAATTTTGCTTTAATTATTGTTGTCTCCGTCCTTTGTATGAGAATCATTAAGATATGAGAGGTTTTGGCAAAAATTGCCAAAAATCCTCCGTTCGCGCGAACCAAAGGGACGCTATACATTTCGCGCGTTTTAAAATAATTGAAAAACACGCGTTTCGAATGTGCACTGCATTCTTACAAGGCTCTATTAAGTCTGTGTATTTGGTTTTGTTCTAAAATAAATCTTATTAGCTAAGTAATAAGGTGGGTTTTCACATAATAATTAACTATCAACTTTAAAACACACTCGCGGTTGTTTTTTCGTCGTTCTTCGGAGAAATGTGACCGCTTTCTCCTTACGACACGATTACGATATTTTTTATATATTTTATAATTTTCTTTATATTATATATTGTTGGTTTTTTAAAATAAATATATATGTAAATAAATGAAAAAAAAAGTTAATATATTTTTTGACTTTGTAATTATTATCCGATATTCAGTGACATACAAATTCAACATAATATTACAAATGTTAGGGAGTCATAGTAAGACAAAGATTCGAACCTACGTACTATTCGATCTCTGTATAAAGAATATGCCTTTTGACAATAATTGTGCCGACAAATTTCTCTCACAAATATGTTTATAATATAAATTTTCCTCGCCATGTAAAACAAGAACTCAAAATACAACATGGCCAAAATAGACATGAATGATAATATAACCGTATATGGTCATCTATTCTCTCTATCAACAGTATAAAATACGTAAAAACCATTAAAATATGTTTACAGTCGCGCCATATAAACAATATTATTTGTAAAAACCAAGATGAGCTTCTACATTCCCGATGTATCGTAGAGGCTATGTAATTTATATTGTAATTTTTGTATTTTCTTATTTTAACTTCATTTCTAAGGCTTAAAGTACTTTTTATTTCGTGTAGTATAATTGTGTGTCAGATTCAAGGAATTTTATATTACACGATTGTATTTTTTTTTTAAAAATCGTTCCGTGAATTTTTGTTTTTTTTTTATATGTACATTTATCTCTTCTATTAAGTAGGGTTGAGCATACTCATGGCTGCTCTACCTGTCTACTCTTTGTTAGATTATAAAGCCTTTAATCATTAAAATGAGCACAACCCTGTCTTTTACTATTCTTAAATTAATTCAATTATAATATAATTCAGTAATATTATATATAGTTTATTTTAAAAAACGTTAAAAAAATTAAAAAACGGTCTTGATTGTAAAAGTGACTGGTTCGTTTTCCACTCGGAGGAATGATTATAAACAAAATTCATTTTAATTTCTCCGCTCTAGTAAGACAAATGTATGATATAACCACTGAATACGAAATATCTCGATTTCTAGCGGAAAGCAGTCAAACGGAGTGTCTTGACACAAGGTGGTCTCTGATTATCCTGCTATGCGGATTAAAGCGTGAAGCTTTTAGTGTTTTTTTCCATATTTTATCCTTTTATTTTGTTATTAATCGTTAATTATTACCTGTTACCCAATTAGATTTAGAACTAAATATTTATATTTACAGATAAATAAATCTTAAAGTCAAAAACCAAACGTCATATAACTCCGTTGTTCCCAAAAGCTATTTCAAAAGAATTACTATTAAATACACTATAACCTAGAATATTATCGTTGCTCTTTCAATGTGAAACCAGTTTGGCTATTACTATTTATTGGCCAATCAGACTGGTCTACGATAAACCTTAGACTCGTCAGTGATCAGGCCCAGATATAATTAATCGGTAGACGTATAGGGTGTGTTGACAAAGTGCATTACCATTTCCTATCTAATTTGAGACGGTTGTTTTAATTGTAATTATATTTGTTATTATGGGTTCGAATCCCACTGCGTTCAAATTTTATACTTCTCTTCAAAAATGTTTTCGAATCCTTAGTGTGAGATAACACTTAAAAAATTGTAAATATTGTAATTATAATTTTTTTTTCATTTATCTTCGGCTTTTTATTAGTTAGTTTAAATTTTGTGTTTTTTTTAAATATCTAGATTTTTAAATAAAGCCTATTCTGAATTCTGAAATCTATAATATAAATGTACAGCTATATATATTTGAACCACACTATGAGGAATACAGAAAGAGAGAAACCTACCTTGAATAATATTAATCAATTATTCTATATAATTAAACATTTTAAAATTTTGTAGAGCAATTTGATTTACAAAAATCTCGTACTCTATCTCGTATAAAAACACAATAATTGTCAGTTATCTGGTTTCTCAGGAATATTTTATTATTAGAACAACATTAGAATGAAAAAAATACAGAAAACTACAATGAAATATAAATTATTTTAATATTTCTAATATATTTAACAATATTAAAAATTATACAGTATATAACTAATAATATATTCTCTATTTCAGGTAACTCAACACTCCAGACCAGTAAAGTACTGTATCCAAAACAAACCCAACCAAATTGAATTTATTCGTTCGTCTAGTTTCAAGCTATCCCGCTCTAACGCGGTAGATATCAACGGGCAAGTGAGTTTAGTGGAATCCGCCCATTTGACGAGTAGGGCCGTGTTGAAATACTTACACGAGATTTGGATTAAAAAGTCGTATGTATTGCGGTAGGGATAGAAAAATAATTATACATTCATTTTATTATTTAATTGTGTACGTTTTTTAGTGTTATTTAGTGCTAGAGTTTTTTGTATATTTGCATTGCAATGATAATAATTTAAGATAGAGAGATATTAATAATAACTAAAAATTCTTTTCTGAATACAATTCTCTATACTATTAAGACGCCACGTGTAGATATATTTTATATGGTAGAGAAACGTGTTGTCTTATTTAGAGGAAACTTTAACAAAACATATGTATATAAATTCTTACCCCAATTAATTTTCATATAATAAAAATACTAATATATATTTTGAAATAAAAAAATATTTTTTATATTATTTTTTTATTCTGCGAACAGTACAGGCGTCCCGGGGCTAATGTCCAAGTGGAAACTGTCACAATGGATTGTATTTAACATCGGTTTATCTCCACACCATCAGATAACCGCTAAGTATGATGATCGATGATGGCCAAAAGTCAATTATTTTTTAGATTATCTCTGTTAAAAATACACACGTTTTAATCATTGACTTAATAACATATTAAATTTAGATTCGCAGATGTTTTTTCAGGTATTTATTTAGGTAACATTGTTATGAATTTCTCAAATTAACGTAGAATGTTGACCTATAAATATTTTTATTAAAACTTGTTGATTATTTTGAGTCATACAGATCTTTTATTAGAAGTTATATTCTATCTAGTTGCATCAACAAAATATATTACTTTTTACAAAAATATATAAATCAACTTTATATTATATTAACAAAAAAAATCTCATATTCTATAACTAAAAAAGCGTTAAAAAATTCAAAAACGTCAATCCTTTATCGATCTGTCATATGAAATCGGACTCTTGTAACCGAATACTCCAACCAAGGTGTTTAGGACTCAGGTCAGGTCTAGATATGATTATGAATGCCACATTCCCACATAAAGGGTATAAACCCAAACACGTCCCCTTTCAAAAGTTTTATTTCAAAATCACCCTCTGAGCCGCCCGCTTCCTTTACTCGTCGCTTATTTTGTCGAGTTCACACTCTATAGAACAAAAGCAGGCTAAACAAAACGCTGCCGCCAGCGACACCTGACGAAGTGAGAACGAAACACGATATACTTGCTTGTACAGCATGCTCTACTATTGACTCTACTTTAGCTCATTTTAGAATTCAATTTTGAATGGCCACAAGAACTTTTTGTGATTCAATACCTCCATTGGAAATCGAACCTTGGACCCAAAGGGGTAGAGCTTATATTTTACGATTATAATTAATGGTAATAAGATTCAGTACACGCGTGATAGCGTCTGCCTTTCGCCAAGTAGTTCTGTATTGGAATAATTTTATAGTTATTACTTATTATTAGAGTATACCATTGTATTGTACTGTTCACAGATATTGTGTTCGTATCGATACATTAGCATAGAGAAAGCTATCGAGTGTGAATGGATGGCTCATTAAAATGTAGAGTTTTGTAGAGTTGAAGGTCACGGTCGTGAGTTCGTTTCTCGTTATATATAGACACTGTTTATATCTTCATGTAGAGAATGTTGCAAAATAGACGGAAAACTAAGAGAATATATATTCCATACTCTACTTATTGCCCAAGGCATTACGTGTTTAGTACCTAAATGGTCTTCTTAATCTCTCCGTCTACTACATCATTTTACAATAGCACTATTGACTCTTGTTGATTTAAACTTATAGTCTTCTCTAATCCTAATACATTATAACAGATAATATTACAACAAAAATATATATCGAATACACTCAACCATCACTTACCAATAAAATTCAACAAAATTCATAATATTCATTACAAAAATGTATGCACAGTGCGGCCGTCGACCCCAACTGGTCCCACTAGATAATTTTAATGCAATAAAGATTACCCTCGCATGATCTTAATTATTATTTTGGAATACTAAAACGATTTGTAACGCTCCTAAATTACGAAAGTTTCGGCTTCGGTGAAACATCTTTGAAGGTAAATGATTTACTAGGTATGTACATGTATACGTACATATAGTTTAGTTTTATGGTTATAATAAATGAAGTGTGGAGTTCAAATTATTTTGTAATGAAGCTACTGCGTATTCAATTCTCGGCTAAATCGTTTTTTTTCCTTATACTTTATATATAAATACCTTTATTTATTTGTATGAATATGTACATATTATACATACATGCATAACGTAATAAGAATAATAAAAACATATTTGGTCCATCGCAGTGCAATGGAACACAGTGACGACCTGTCAACGCCATTGGTGAGTTCACGAGATGGAAAGCTATTTCCCATACTTACTGTTTGAAAATTTGGACGCGTGTCCGGAATCGATGGTAAATAATATTTTCATAGTCTGAGATGTCCTTACCGGGACTATCAGCATGGTATTAACATCATTTCAAGCATGTTCCTTATAGCTGTTTTTTTAAATAATTCTGATGGACACCGTGTAGGCAGAGTGAACCTAGTAATGAGTCAGTCTTTATTACAATCTTAATCTATTCTTTCCAATATTAAACATAATTAATATTTTGTTACGTTGTTAACGTACTATATATAGTACGTTAATTTTTCCCTCATTGGGATTTGAAGTAACAAACATCGTGTAGCACAGCACAGTTAACACTTTATGGCATCCGTGGACAAATATATAGTCGATATATTTGATTTTTTTATCCGTATCCGTAGCGGGGTAGTCAGAAAGAACGGAGCCCAAATGCTAAGGTCCCTGAATACTTCTTTTGCCTCGTCCACAGTCAATAACCTTTTCATACATGTTGTCATCCTGAAAGGGTTACTCGGTTGGCTTCACAAAGAAGAGAATGAAGCGTCAAATATCTTGATACATCTGTCAATATAAAAATACCTGAATCAATGTTTTTTTTTGTTTGTGTGTTCGTTTGTGCACGCTTATCTCGGAAATGACTTAGCCAATTTAAATGTAGTTTCCACTATTATATTTGGTATATTTCTATGTCTCTATGTTTAATTAATATTCATTATTGCTATTTAGCAAACAATTTCAACTATAATACACTATAAATATAGAATTCCAAGCATTGTGTCTAGAACATTTAATTATAAATTAAAATTTTCTACCTAAATTATAGCCATGTTCGTTGCTCTTGCATAAAATTATCGGGATTAGGTGATTTGCACCACAACTCGTTTTTTTATAGACATTACTGTTAATATTGTATTTTAGTGTATGACAACATGCAAATAAAATCAAGTTTTAAAATGTGTAAATGTTAGGACAAGTTTCATTTTCCATCTATAATCGATATATTGTGTATAGAATAGCGGATCTTAACGCTGTGCATTATCTCGCCAAAGTGTAAAATTAGATGTAATTTGAATATAATATACTTTTCCTGAGTATCGAATTCATAACCATTGCATTTACCGCCAGGTATTGTCCCACAGCGCCATAATGACCTCCTAATAAATAATATCTGAATATTACATCGAATACTACGTGAAATAGGCGTTGAGTGACGTTTTTGACAACTTTTACAATACACTGAAACAAAAAAAAATCAAGAGGAAAAAAAATACGCAAACATGCCAATTATTTTAACTAACAAACCCCAACTAAGTTTTCTTAAACAATTGTACGATCGTCGCAAAATGGCGTCAATTAAATCTCACAATTAACTTAAAGGGAATGTACCGATTGTATCTGTGACCTAAGAGTATCCGGGTTCGAACCCGCTACCGTTCGTGATTTATCTTCCCAGGGTTAATTGAAGAGTTACATTGTTTTGACTTATTTGTTGTTTCAACGTGAACTTGGATCATTAACGCGACGGTAGTTCGTTTCAAGTCAAATTATCTGGGCTGTTGTTTGTGTATAACAACACAAAGTTTGTGTTTATTTGTGTTGTGTTTATTTGTGTATTTTGTATTTAATATATCGTGTAGGTTCAATTTTTATTTGAATCAGTGCTAATTTACGTTTATTAATGGGATTTAAACAATACTTGTTTATAAATTATTTGATGTTATTGATGGTATATAGCACCGTGCTGTGTTAAAGTATTAAGTTTTAAAACAGCTTCAAGGTATTTCTTTGTCTAATATTAGATTTCTACGATTTGGTTAGACGTTAAAGAACTAGACTACTTTGAGTCACTAGCTCAACCTCGAATGGAGAAAAAAATCACTCAATTCTCTTTATAATGTCTTTCAATCTAGCTTGCAATATAAGAAGAGTTAAAATAAAAAATAAAAAAATATTCTTGGCAAAGTTATTTGGTAGTTTAGCAAACCTGTTTTAGACACTGTATTCATAAAAGGATAAATAAGTTCAGTAACAGACGAAATTCAGTGTACATGTTCCAAAAGACTGATGCTAATGTGGAAATGGGCTTTAAGACTTATAAACATTCGCTATTCAAAATTAAACCGTATAGCTGACAAATAAAGTGCATTTTCCAAGGAATTGGAGAATTATTTTGACAATACAATGCGTTTTTTAAAGTAAGTAAAGGCGACAGTTGCTCACCGGTTTTCGTATTTAATTCGCAAAATATCGAGACGTTTTCGATACAATAGCAGTGGCTGGTATCAGCAGGCTCTGTCAGGACGTTGAGTGATGAGCAAGTACGGTGGGTAGATGAAAAGTTGATTCAGTTCTTTACTAAATAAATGACAGGAGTGAGTGCATTTTCACATTTTTGGTTCTGAAGTTATTATTATTAAAAATATTATTTTTATATTATTTAATTGATTTTTTTTTCTATATAATAGTGTAATAGAATAATAGTTTGTACTTGATACAGCTTAATAGTTTAATAAAACATAATAAGAGCTCTGGGTTCTGTCTGACTGTAAAAGTGATCGGTTATGGGTTCGATTTAGACTATGGGTATAATGATTATATGCAAATTGTTTTCATTTCCTCGCTCTTGTAAGACAAGGCGCACGGCGTTAAGTTCCGTCATTCGACACGCAATGCCTCGAATTCGGTGGAAAGCGAAGTACTGGTAATTTCTGTCTACCCTGCTACGCGGAATAAAAGCGTGAAAAAAAATTAAAGAAATTTTTAACCTCGTTATTCGTGTGTTACTCGTTAGTAATACATAAAAATATATATAAATAACTAAATAATAAATGTTTATTTTATACACTTATTTAAGCAATAATGTTTTGTGACTTTGCGTGTTTTGTTTTATATAAAATTAATAATGTTTAAACATTTCTTGAAGATTATTACAATCGGCAACTCCGAGCTAAGATCTATATTTAAGGGAGAGACATTTAAGTTAAGGTATATTTATGTAATTTATCATAAATATTATATTCAGGGGTCCCTTGGCCATAAAATTGCCCCTGGGTATCCCAGTAATTTGGTGGTAGCAGATTAATCCTCCAACTGGGTCGCGACCACTATCATGACTATCCTTTTCCTCATCTCCTTTCACGTCCATTCCAAGTCCATGAGTAAAGGTGACTTACCATCAGGTGGCTCTACTGCTTACTTGTTTGCCTTCTTTTTCTATAAAAAAAAAACATATAAAACTAAACACATTTTCTAAATCATTAAACTATATCAGCAATAAATGCCACAAAAAAAATATATTAATTAAATAAAATTCGAAATTTCAACGCGGTACCCCAAAATCCGAACTTAAAATAAACCACGTATCTTCAATAGAATAATTTAATCATGATTTCTGTTTGGCCGAAGAGTTCCATCATCAGATCTTGATCAATATTTTATAAGACCCCTTTAAGGGATTATAAATAACGAAGCGAGAATTTACGCATACCAACGGTACAGTGGTAAGTGTGAAAGCTAAATGTGCTTTTTGTTAGTTCAAATCTTAATTAAGAGAAATTTATAATGTTTTTTGATAAAAAACTGACTTAACTTTTGTTTATAATCTATTTTTTATTAATATATTAGTTTAGAGAGTGCAGGTGAGAGGTGGAGATTTTGGAGGGGCCCTTAATCCTTCACTTGGAATGTTAGTTCCAGTAAATACTTGTTACTGAGTTTTTTCTGAATTTTTATAGAAGAAGCTTGCTTGAAACATTTTTAGTCATTTATAAGACGTATTGAGTTCCTGGCCAGACCTTCTCAGCAGAGCTACATTCCGAGCTGGTGATAACTTCTAATAGGACTGACAATACTGACACTTGTATAATAATCAAAAAGCATATTTTATAAAGAATATTTTTAGGATTTTTTTTTCTTTTTCGTATATTAAAATGAATAAGTAAATGATACAATTAAAAGACAATTACGTTTCTTCAAAAATTTAATTAAATATCGCCGTTTCTTCTATAAAATGACCGAAAACTTATTGTAAAATTGTAATACGATTTTTCTTCGATCGACTTCGGTACACCTCCATACAATTCTACAAATCAAACATGTTTATAGTCGATCATAAAATGAATCGTTACAAAATTAGCAAATCTCGTTATACCGTCCAGTCTGTGGTTACAATATTAACTGGCAGCGAACTTGTTCGTCATAAATTAACTTTGTTCATCCCCATTCGTGTAACGCCCACGTTACATTATGTACGTTGAAAAGCGCTTTATTGCTGGTTTTTGTTTGTAATTTAATAAAAAAAATGATATTTATTTTAGGTAAGGCAAGGTAATCTGTATTCGACAGTATTCATAGAGAGGCTAGTGATAAGACACTCTGTTCTTCACTAAGCTGTTTTCTTGATCGAGATATTGTGTATTAAGTAAGGGTTAGATATATACATATAAAGTTAAATTATAGATAGTTCAACTATGAGTCATAAATCAGTGTGTGGGTTAATGTTATTCTACGTAATATTAAGAATTGAAAAAAAATTTGAACCCCTATTTACAAACATAAATGTAAAAAGCTATAATTTTTTTACCTTACCAGATTGATGATGTCATAATAATATAAATATATTCAGTTCCCCAGTGGGAGTGTCTTGACGCTAGGTACTTACTGTCTACACACACATCTACATATATATATATATATATATATATATATGATTGATAGTTATATAAGTTTAAAAGCACAAAGCAATACAAAATGGGTGCAAGCAGCGACCGAGTAACTGATAAGTGAGTTTGAATTAAAATATTCCCATAATTCGCCAGAGCATTTCAAAATGGACCCCGATAACCTGACTGTTACTGAGAAATTCTGGTACATTCACGTACTAAAGTCTTAAGAAGTTATTTATATCTTAGTGAATTTGTTGGATAAATGTTTCTTTTTATAGCAAATTCATATAATTTAGTCTATTTCATACATAATCTATTCAAACCCGGTGTTTAATGTATTAAGTTTAAAGATCTCATCAACATTTTTATTAAGGATGAAGGCTTATATATTTATGTAAAAATCACTTTTTAGACATCGTATATATATATATATATATATATATATATATATATATATATATATATATATATATATATATAAATTAAATTTTCAACTTATCTGTACTTGGATATTCGGTATGGATAATACCTTTATCTGATGGCCCGCGCCAATATTCAGCCTAAATTATGCTATTCACTCGTTCAATGTAAATACTTCTCGATTAATATTATAATTTAAATAAATTGTTTGTTAAAGCAAGTTAATGCAAGCTCGTTTAAAACTGAAGCAAAATAGCCAAGAAAAAAGGAGTAGAACTAACTCTATTCTCTATTTTTTAACATTGTATAACTAACGTAACTTAACTCAGCATTATACAGTTCAAATATTATTTTAATAGAAGCTTTAGATCTGTTTAAAATATGTCATACAAATATAAATATCAAAACACATTATAAAATATATAACTAACAAGAATGTCGAGATTCGGAATTATCAGTGGTAATAATCTTAAATGGAAAAGAGGTGGAAAAAGCAAGCAAAAGACAAAAGAAAATTATGATGCCACCAAATATGCGGTCAAAAAATTCCACAGAGCAAACACACGAGCGGGTTGCTTCATTCCGAATACCGTACCAATTATCGATCTACACTCTCTATATTGGATTACTTTTTCATCTACACATAATTGAGTGCAGATATAAATATATATGTTAAACGCATTAAAATATACCGCCTAAACTAAATATATTAAATTATATTTATTAAAAAAAATATATGTTTTATTCAATTGAGCAGGTCTTTTGAAGATCGTGTTTTGTTTTGTGGATGTCATTCGGAGTGAGCTTACTCAGTTTCAATCAATTTTAGTATGTGGGTGGCGGAATTTAACTCCGCACTTACTCTCAATTGGGCATTTTCATTATAAATATTCTGTTTACTGGGAATCAAACTTACAATCATCTTATGATAACGTTCAACACCGCCGTGCAGGTTCGTCAGTGACATCATTACGTAGTATTACATTTGTTTAAAATAAGAACTGAAGAAGAAGAATTTACTAGGGGCCGATCGTGTCGCAGTGGGACAGCGTCTGACTGTTAACGCGATCGGTTGTGAGTTCGATTGCCACTCGAGGGAGTGTTTGTATTTAAATTATTTTCACTTCCTCGCTCTGGTAAGACAAAGCTAATAGCTGCATTGATTGAATTTGCTACTCAACACAATGTTTCAAATTCGGTGGAAAGTGAAGTACGGAGTATCTCGACACTAGGTACTTTTTGTTTACCCTGCTATACGGGATAAAAGCATGAAACTAAACAAAGAAAAAAAAAAAACAAACAATTTTTCTTTTAATATGTATTATTCATTAAGAGGATTCTAGCGTAGTGGGATAGCGTCTGTCTATAAACGCAGTTGGTTATGAGTTCGATTCCCACTCTGCGCTTTCGAGCTCTGCGCTATGGAAAGCCCTCGGAGAAGTACTTTGATACTAGGTTCTCTCTGACTACCCCGCTATACAGGTTAAAGCGTGAAGGTGTATAATAAGTAAAAAGAACCTGCAAATACCTCATTACACTAATTAGTGTAAAAAAATCTAACAAAAACAAAGGACCGTTCTCGGTACTATATCAGATTCGTTAATGTAAACCGAGGTATCTTGTAAGCTTTATTAACTTTAATGTATTCAGATAGTTTAGTCGATTGCGCTAAATGTCACTGCTTAGAGCATTTTGACTGTTCGTTGTTCGTTCTTTTGTTATAAAACTGGATTTGTTTTTAGGATTATCATGAGAATATGACGTTTTATACGCGGCGTTGAGTTCCGCCACTCAATTTGCAGTGAATTCTGTGACAGTGTAGTCAGTGCAGTGACTTGGATCTCACAGCGTTGAGTTCCGCTTCTGAACACGCAATAGAATTTTGACACTAGGAGCTTTGTTTTGATAACTTTTTTTAATTATTATCAATAATATTTATATTGCAATAGTACTTAATAAAATTTGTAAAACGAATATACTTTAAGTATGATTTTTTTTAGTTTTACGCTTTTATCCTGCGTAGCAGGGTAGATAGAAAGTATCTAGTGTCAAGACATTCCGTATTTTACGTGAGTGAGTATTTTATTTGAGTGGTGGAACTCAACGCCTCACTTTGTCTTAACAGAGCGAGTGAGTGAAAATAATTTTAATATAATCACTCCCCTGAGTGGAGATCGAACCCACAACCGATCGTGTTACGTTTTGTTGTATATTCTTACTTGTCATAGTATAAGGGGCAGTGAGATATAGTTCTTATCAAAATTGTATGAACTTTGACGGACACACAAGTATACAAAGATTTATTTTTTATTTTTTTGACGTTTCTATTGACTATAAATAGGGAAGCTGTCAATAGCTGTTATCTTGAATGCTTGCATTTTATAATTTTATTTAAAATTTTTATAGTAACTAAAGTATCAGTTTATATTTATTTACTTTATTACTTTATTTATACGTATCTATTTTGTGTCTCGATTTAAAAAAAATCTAATTAAAATAACCTTATAGACGGTGAAAAGGCATATTAAATGTATTGAAATCTATGAATTTAAATCTAATGATTTAAACAATTTATTCATGCAATGAACATTTCTAAGTAAATACAGCTAAGACATAACAATTAACTAAGCCTATATTTGTATGGAGATCACGAGCGGATGTAAACGGGATCTGTCTCTTAGACTATAATCAGTTTTCTAATGGAGAAATTATGTTCGAATTAGCTTTCCACTTTTATTAGTGCCATTATTACACATAAACCTAATATAAATGTGTTTAAATTTTGTATTTCTGATGTATATAATGTGTGTGTAATTATACATATATAATTATACACATATGTACGTATACATCAGAAAGGGCCTGTGATTTAGTCTACGTCGAACTTAACATTTATAAACTTCTGAATTTATTTTATAATTCTAAAACAAAAATTAAGTTACTCCTTCTTAAATCAGCTGTGTGTAAGTCAAAGTTCCGTCAAAATCACCGTTCCGGAGATTAGCCGTAACAAATAGACAGACAGACTGAAAATTGTAAAGATATTTTTAGTATTTATATATATGGACATGCATTTGTCAAAATACAATTATTTTAATATTATAAATCCAATTGGCTCACCTTTAAATATGATTGATCGGAAATTGTGAATAATTCTTTTTGTTCTGATGGCAATTTATAAAAAAATAAAAATCTGATGAACTAAAATATTTTTTTTATGTTATTTATTTGTATTTAAAATATATTTTTATGTTATTTATTTAGATGTAATGATCATGGTCATACAGTTTCTTTTCAGGGTGTTTACTAAACCGATGTATTCCACTGTTAGAATATAGCCAGTGTCATATTCTCGCCCCTAATCTCTAACTACTATCCACCAGGTCAATGTGTTTTGTGACATAGGCCTTCTCAAGTCCCTTCCACTTGAGCAGATCTAGTGCTGATAATTTAAAGATTTACGATTAATATTGTTTTTAATTCAAAATGGCCGCCGCTACAAAATGGCGGATAAAATATATTTGAATATCGAATAGATCTATAAAGTAAATAATTAAAAAATATAAATAGAAGATGACTTTAAACTATTTTTAGATTTCTTTTATTTAAATAATATGTTCTATTCTATTAATTTAATATACATATAATTGTAATCAATAAAAACTCGCCTGAATGACAAGCTTGGGCTTTACAAGACGAATATAGACCAAGAGGCGATGTTTACATTCATTAATAAATTATCTGTATTTATTGTCATGATTGACATATTTTGTGTAGAAAAAGTATTGAAGCCAAGTATGAAAAAGTTGACTGAATAGTTAACGGTTTTAATATAGTCGTTTCTGCATATTTATTATGTATATATTTTTAAACGTGAATTAAAAAAAATATGTAAAGGCTAGTGGCGCAGTGAGTTGGATACCTACTCGATTATATTTAAATTATTTTAAATACTTTGCCTTTGTAAGAAAATATTCGGTGTTAAGTTTCGCCGTTTATAAAGCAACGTTTTGGACGGAAACGATAAAAAACGTAAAATTATTATTTTTTAATTTTTTATACATATATGTAAAATATAATAATAAAATATAATGAGGTTTTTTTATATTTAATTTTTATTAGTTATATAAAGACAATATCGTATCGTCAGCCAATTGCAGTCCACTGCTGGACATAGGCCTCCCCAAGTTTGCGCCAAACATCCCGGTCCTCCGCAACCCTCATCCAGCCAATAAATAATATAATGACAATACTGAATAATAATAATAATATAAAGACAATACTGAATAATAACATTACATGTGATTAACTTAACACTAAGTATTCTAGTAATAGTATGGTCACCCTACGCCCATATGGTAGGGTAGTCAGAGAAAACATAATATCGAGACACTCCGTTGCGTTGTCAACAAGGAAAGGTGTTCATTCCAAAACGGAGACATTGCGTGTTGAATAGCAAACTAAAAGACTCATTCCTTCATGTGAGAATCGAACCCACAACCAATCATGTTTACAATCAAACGTTGTTCCACTGCGCCACATTGGTCTTACTTATCATCAACGTGTAAAAATAATAAATAGTTTCTCATTTCATTATAGACATCTATTAAGATAAGTATATACGAATCTGCGTTCTCATTTCCGCAATGGATACATGGTACTGTGCAATTATTATGGTAAAAAATATCAAATTATAGTTAAAAAGTAACTAATGTATGCAAGTGGTGATATAAAAGCTACGCTCAAACTTTAAATTTAAATAAATATAAGATAGTGTCTGAATATAGACAATTGGTTGGGGGTTCGATTCCAACTTGAAGGAATTATCAAATTCATGTATTTTCATTTCCTCGCTCTGGTAATATAAACGCAGTGCTGAATTTCGCTATATAATGTCTCAATTTAGAGCGGAAATTGTACAACGGAATATTTTAACACTAGGTTCTCTTTAACTATCCCACTATATACAAAAAGCTTGACTTGAAGCTGTAAAGAACATAAACTAATTAATAGTTTTTAAATTCATCCCAATGAATACAATGATGTACTTAAATGCAGCTAATTGAAGTTAAAGTTTGTGTTTGAGTTTTTTTTTCTGCCCCCGAGTCGTGCAATGCACAGTTGTCTTTTTACAGCTCTCTACCGTATCACATCTTTTTTTTATATATAAATAAACATACACAAACACACATATACAGTGTGTTTATTTTGGGAACGTTTATTTAAATTTATTTTAAATTATAAGATTTATGTACAATTTAATGTTAATATAAGTTAATTTTGCCTATATTACGGATACGGATACAGGGTAGAGCAAATTAACGTTTATATATTGCTACCTCGAGAGACATTGGTTGACCTTAGAAAACACAGTATCAATGATGCTGATGAAGGGCATGCATGAAGAGGTATGCAGAGATCATAGCGTTTGGCGCTCCGTCCTCTCTGACTACCCCGCAAGGGATAAAGCGTGGGGTCTACCAGTCCCTGTTGATGTATATGCGGATATATATGGATTAGCAACGAGTAAAATATTACTTTATACGCACATGGGCATGTTTTCACTTATATAATTTAATGTTTTTTAAATGAATTATAATACAGAATATTCTAATTAATAATTTTCAGTGTATATAAATTAAGTTAGCTGAGGCCAGTCGTGGCGCAGTCTGATTATAAACGTTGTAGCTTAGATTCTCACTTAGGGGAATGATTATATTTTCATTTCCACGCTCTGGTAAAACAAATCACGGTGTTTAGTACCACCAGTCAACGGATTCGACAGGAAGCGGTGTATCGAGTGTCTTGACATTGTTTTCTTCCTGTTTACCCTGATATGTGGGATAAAAGTGTGAAGCTAAAAAAAATAACTTAAGAATTTCGAATTTCATGCCCCTTTGAGATTTTTTTTCACGTAATTATATTCAAATTTTAGCAAATCATATTCGTACAACAATCGTACAATATTGTTTTTTATTACGTTAAAAATAAAATTACTAAATACCCGTATGTTTATTATACTTAGATATTATATATTTTCTGATACACATTTTCTTAAGGAAGATCTCTTTATCAAAAAAAATGACTAGTTACTGAGATAATGAACATTTATTTTCTATATAACGTAAAACTATAACATAGTATCAAATTAAAAAAAATGGATTATATTAACATATCGATATCAAAATCTAAGCAATACAAACGGCTAACAGCGCGGCGTTGAGTTCCGCCACTTAACATCCAATATCTCGTATTCGGTAGAAAGCGGAATACGGAGTCTCCTGACACTAGTTACTCCCTGTCTACCCTGCTAAGCGGTATAAAAGTATGAAGCTAAAAACAGCCGACTCCATGTATTTTAGTTCCAGCCCACTTTATTCCGTATAATAAAATTTCAATTGCATAATAAAAGTTAGGAAACACAACAAATTAAACACTACGCAAAGTAAAAGCGGTACAAAGTAATTACCGTGGCAAATAAAACGAAGGGGGGCTCGTACCAGCGGCTCCCGCAATAATAATAAACACAATTTCTTACAATAGAAAAATAAAATTAAAAAAATGTCAACAATACCCTCCAAGAGCACGTTCGATGGTTTTATATTGCGCTTCGTACAACCCTTATTATATACACTATAAGGTTGATGATTGTGTATTCGGGATTTATTAGAAAATTGCCATCGTAAAACACCTTGCTTTGGTGTAACGTTGCGGCTTAAAATAATTTCTTAAAACTAATTTGCTTGTTTAGGATTGTATGTAAGTATTATATCGTTTCATATGAAAGTATTTTAACCGGATTAATCGAGTATCAAATATCGGATAATACGATTTAGGTTTTGAATGTTTCATAGTGGTTTGTTATATGTGGAGAAAGTGTTTATGTGTTCATTTATTTATTTTTTTGCTTCACGCTTTTATCCCGCATAACAGGGTGGACAGAAAGTATTTAGTGTCAAGACACTCCGTACTTCGCTTCGATTCGAGACATTGCGTGTTGAGTAGTGGAATTCAACGCCGCACTTTGTCTTACCAGAGCGAGGAAGTGAAAATAATTTAAATATAATCACTTCCCCAAGTAGGGATCGAACCCACAACCGGTCGCGTCTGTTTTCATTTAAATTAAATATTAATAGATAAAGTATGATAAAATAATTATTTTTTCACTTTAATAAGTAGAATAGAAGAAGGTTCAAATCCAACGCATTGAATATATATTTTGTGGCTTATTGACAATTTATTAACCGTAGTAATTTCAGACAAAATCTCATTGATAAGGATAGTGGATTCGATACCCATTCGTGGCATTTTTATTTTCCCGCTTTGGTAAAACAAAAGAAAAAAATATATAAAACTGTGTTATGTACTGAATTGACTGTGTTGAGCTCAATACTTTGTTTGAGTGGAATTTAATATTTCTGGATCAGCTCTCACCTGTGAAGGTCCCATTAAAAGTAGTCCAACCGTTCCTGGGATTAGTCGAAACAAACAAACAGACAGACAAACACATACACACACACACATATATATATATATATATATATATATATATATATATATATATACATTTAGTGAAAAGTGATTATTTAAGTATTACAAACAGACACTCCAATTTTGTATTTTTGTATAGATTTTCAAACAGTTCACTAAACGTATATAGAATTTCCAGGACTAGACTTTCCATATTATATTATAAACAAAGTAGATATACTGTTATATAATATTATATTTAGATCTTTGTGACTATATAGGGCTTGCACTGTTCTTGTCGTATTAGTGGTTAGTATAAACGCTTAGCATTCTCTTGAATTCCCAATTACTTACCATATTCGTATAGCCATTGTACGTAGGCTTAGTTAGCGGCAGGTCACTTTTATTCGACTTGAGGCGACTTGCTCTACCAAATGTATATATTGTTTTTTAAATAGCCGGTCGTGGCGCTACGGGACAGCGTCTGACTGTAAATGAGATCGGTTGTGGGTTCGATCCCCACTCGGGGGAATGGTTAAATTTAAATTATTTTCATATCCTCGCTCTGGTTAGATAAAACACGGAGTTGAGTTCCGCCATTCAACAGGCAATGTCTCGAATTCGAAGAAACTGAGTACGGAGTGTCTTGTCGATAGATACTTCCTGAATTCGTTTCGCTTTTATAGCAGGATACTAAGCGAGAGAAAAGCGTGAAGCTAAATTTTTTTTCAAAAATTAAAAAAAATGAAGCAATACCTTCACTGTATAAATCAAAATAAGCAACTTACGTGTTTCAAAGCGATGGATTTGGCCTAAAATGTCAATTAAAAAAAAGAAATTATTTTTTTTAATTATAATTAAACTGTTGGTTTTTGATCTATTTATTAGTATTTTTAACAAAAAAAAATACAGTTTACCTAATGACTTACGTAGTTAATAATGTATGACAATACTATTTCAAAGACGCCGAGTTATAAACAAGAATGTCTTCTTTGTGTGTCGTCATGGCACAGTGGGACAGTGTTTGACTGAAAACGCGATTGGTTGCGGAGTCGATTCCTACTCGAGGGAATAATTATATTTAGTAAACAAATATCAGTGTCGAGTTTACGTCTTAACATGCAATGTCCGATTGTGGGGATGAAGTAGACAACAGAGCTGGTCTTTGACTTGCTACATATATATATATATATATATATATATATATATATATATATATATATATTGACGCTTTATCCCACATAGCAGGGTAGATATAAAGTATCTAGTATCAAGGCACTCCGTACTTCGCTTTCTGCCGAAACATCGCGTGGTTAGTGGCGAAACTCAACGCCGCACTTTGTCTTATCTGAGGGAGGAATTGAAAATAATTTAAATACAACCATTCCACCAAGTGGGAACCGAACCCACAATGGACTGGCTTCAAAAATATATTCATATATACATATATACATATATATAAATATATACATATATATAAATATATACATATATATATATATATACTTATATACATATATCTATACATACATTTGTATCACAAAAGCTAGAGTTGCAGAAGAACAAAAGCAACTAATTCTAACAAGTACTAAAGAGTGATTAGATTTTTAACGGACTTGTAGAAGTCTTAATTGGAGTACATGTTCAAGCAACCAATTAAGTGATTCATTGAGTTTAGCTAATGGATTCAGATTGATTTTTTATATAGAATTGTAGTGCATTTGATGGTTACACTGACGATCCTTTCAAATCATAATGATAAAACCTATCGATAGCTATAAAAAGGATGTCATAACTGATTTTATATGTTTTTAAATAAAACAAGCAGTTTCTTGCTTTTGATCTTGCAGGGCAGGGACGAAATACCTAATGTAAAGGCACTCCGTACTCCACTTTCTGTCGAATTCGAGACAGACCAACACCACTCTTTCTTTATTGTTATTAATTATATTTTAAACAAAATAATTCCTTCTGGTGGAAATGACACTCACAAGCGATCGCGTTTACAGACAGACTGTGCTACAATCAGCCAGGTACCAGAAATATTATGAGAATTTTTGAATTCGAATTGAATTTCAGACTTACATATAAACATAATATATGCTCATTGCTACTATTTTTGTTAATATTATAATACAATATAATATCTTCATGCTTTCCTGCTATGCTATCCCGCATACCAAAGTAGTCAGTGACAACCTAGTGTCAAGATACTCTGTTAACTGCTTTTCACCCGAAATCATTCCCGCAAGTGGGAATCATACTCACAACCAATCGGATTTACATCCAGACGTACCACTGAGCCCCGATGGTCTTCTATTATGTACAATATATAATTAATTCAATATACATACATATATCATAACATTTAATCCGATAGAAGATTTAAAGTGTTCAAAAACACGCTGAAACATTAACTCGACACCATATTTCTCTTAGCTGCGTGACTCGAGGTCCCTTAGTCCGCCCATATTAGGCATGTTACCCATTTTGTGACAATTATAGCTAGTGGCTCGCATCACGAACGCTATACCCATACGTGTTAACGTGCTTTATTAGATAGTAATTTTGTTAAATACCACAGCGAATGCGCGAATTTTGCACGCTTATAAGGATTTTAGAGGTGAATTGAATATAAGTGTTATATTACAAGAGACGTCGTGGATCGATAATGGGAGTATTTAGTATTTTCAACGTTGTAAGTGGTGAGTGGTGATTTTTTAGGTTCAGCTGTTTTTGAACTGATTATATTATATAATGTATGAAGGTCACGTAAAAAACATGAGTACCCTCCAAAGGGCATGTATGTAGAGGATTATGACGAAAGAAGCGAAAGAAATATATATGCAGGTATCGTAGCTTTTTCGCATCTTTCTGTCTGACATATATATATATATATATATATATATATATATATATATATATATATATATATGCTCTATTCTAGTAACTATTACAAGAATTCTATAAATTATACGTAAAAATACACATTAAAGCATTATTTTATGCTAAACTTTAATGGAGCATGTTTCCAAATATATATTCTAATTAATTGTTGACACACACACACACATATATATATATATATATATATATATATATATATATATATGCATTTATATGAAAAAAATAATTAAAATTATACGCAAATATTAAATCTCCCTTTATTATACACGGCGCAATAAATTTTAAACTACTTTTAATATAGGATAAACAACAGATTTAAGTTGTAAAATTGAACTACACGTTCGAGTGTACCCTGACAATGTATATTGAACTCTATCTTATATAAACAAAGTGGAATTTCCCTTGAAGTTTCTCTACATTTACTTTAGTGTACCCTTTTATGATCGTAATGATTAGGACTTTTTAATATAGCCGTATAATAACAGTCCGGAGTTTATAACACGCGCTATTATCGGCATTCGGAGTAATTTTGTTGTATTCCCACTAATTACCGATTCTTATAGTTGTTTAATAAGTTATAAAGGCTGTGAAATTGTGTCATTCTGCATTTCAACTTACGTTGTCCTTACTACGAAGGATCTGATTCTTTTTATAATATATATATATATATATATATATATATATATATATATATATATCCAACAGACTGTTAGTTGTAGGAAAACACTATACCAATATAAATTGAATAGGTTTCACTCAACAGGTATTATTTTGTTTTTGGTTGAAATGTAGAGTACGACGTGTCCCTACACCTGAGTGGTTCTGCTATGTGGAAAAAGCTACAAGAGTAGTATTTGTATTAAAACATATATAACACTTAAGGAAAATAGAAAAATGTGCAACGTGTACATTAAAAATTAATTTGAAAAGAATATGAAAAATTATTATAGTTTATTGATCATAAAAACTATCATATATTCATAATAAATGAACATAAATGTAGCAATAAAATGCGATTATTATTTTGAATACTGCGGCGTTGTTCAGAATAGACTACTTTCATTTTAAAGTATACTTTAGGTTTGTATTAGACTTTTCAGATGACATGGAATTAAACAAAAAATCGTAGAAAAAAGGTCAACATATTTCTCTTTATATTTACTTTATTGTCATTTTTATATTGAAAATAATTATATATTTTCTTCCATTTCTAGAAATTCAGATTTTGATAGGAAAAAAAAGGATAATCTGGGATTATACTTAGTTTCTGTATATAAGCTAACGTAAGTAAACGCCGCATTTTGTTATATTTGCATAATAAATAAATAAAATCAATATATTATATATTTTCTTTGCGATTACAATTGTTACATTCATTTATCACACGCCTTTACAATATTTGCTACAATACAATAATATACCAAAATATTCATCTACAAAACTAAAATATAGCAGGTAGAGTCTCAAGCAAGAGCTTGTTTAAAAATATTTCTCATACAAGATATAAACTTTAACTATTAAAAGTATTTTTTAATTCGACAGTGTTATAAACTTTATCGTGGCCTCTATGATCACTCTCTATTAACTATTTTTATGAACAATTTTAATTCTGTACGATTATTCAATTCTCGACTCTATTTAATTAAAAGAATCGTAAAATGCTTATAATAGACAGCGTGCTTTGAAAATGTGCCATAAATAGTTTTATATTAATGTAAAGTCTAATTAACATATCCATTATGAAAATATTTCAAATATCGATATCGTTACATAGTTATTATGAGTTTCATGCTCCCGTTTCTTATAAAATTATAAAAAATTTTAGAAAAATTCAAAATAGCAAAAATACTTAATAGTGACTTTATAATATAATTATTAATTTTAAAAGAAAATGCAGTTTCATATAACAATTTTTAAAAACTATATACCAGTGAAATTTTAACAATCTAGTCATAGATTAAACAACGATTAGATATCTCTCCTCATATTATATTATATAAAGCAAATCCAGACACGGTAAACCTATAATTTTCAAGATACCTAAACCCAGTATCATCATTTCCATGGATGCGTTCTTTTTATTCAATTTGAGAGTAGAGTTAGAAGAGGAGCACCGACAATGACACGGGCTGACCTATAATTACCCTGCTCTTCCTCCGCCGACAAAATTACTGAACCAAACATTAACTCCAGGATTATAAAAAGGCTCGAGAAAAAGTTAGTGGCTGTTACCAATGGAAGACCAGGCTTGGTGGTCAGCTGAAAACTTACCTTATTTGTTTAGATTACGGTACGTTTTGTGATGACACATAATTTGAATCACCAGTGATGACGTAACAAAGTAATTTTGTATTTTTGATTGCATTTTAAGTATATTTTTATAATTTTTTCCGCGTTTTTTTTTGTTTTTCTTTCCTTTTAAATTATGCTTACTATATTGAGAATGTATAATGTAGACATTCCGAAATATATAATAAATGAAGTATATATATATATATATATATATATATATATATATATATATATATATATATATATATATATAAAATTATTATTATCTTATTGTGAATTGTACAATCTTTTTAAGAGAAAACTTTTTCTCTCATAATCTATGACTCTAAATAACAGTAGTAGATATAAGTAACCTTAGGTAATAACTATAATATGGCCAATAATATATGGCCAATAAATATGGCAAATTTCAGTCGTAAAATATGATTTATCATTAATTTTTCATATATTTTTTAATTTAAGCTCAAAAAATCTTATTATTTTTAGTTAACTACATATTGAACTTTAAACATGCAAACTAGAATGTATAAAAATATGCATATCTCAGCAAGTTCACCTAAGTAGTATTTACATAATACATCTAGACCAGATGAGAAACACCACTTTTTACAGTCACGCTATAAAACTTTGAATGATGAACACGTGATGTGTGACCATGATAGATGAGATTTGAACAAAAAATATACATTCTTTTGAATAAATATCATTTAAGAAACAAAAGTATACAAATAGCTGTTAGATACTTATTAAAATTATTAACTAAGCGTATGTATATATGTATATATATATATATATATATATATATATATATATATATATATATATATATATATATATATATATATATATATATATATATATATATATATATATATAAACAGTCAATTTTTATAATATCATTATATTAAAAAATGACAAAAAAGCGTCTGAATCACGTATACCCAATTTCGTTGAACACAATCTAACGTTTCAAAAATACATAGCTATGTTAATAGCTCTCGAAACTCGCTGCTATATAATTTGCCTTCATATCATTACCGAAACTGGGATCCGGATGGATAATGACGAACCAAAAAACTGTAATGACGAATGGCATAGATGGCTTATTTACAGACTCTACATTTTTGGTATTATCTCTATATACATACGAAAATGTAGGTATATCTTTAAATTTTAATTAAAAATAAAATTTTAATATTATTCCTATAATAATATTGTATTTGGTGCTCATAAAATTGAAGTGGAAGCAAAGCAAAAAATATTATGAGTGTTAGTTGTGCCCACTAACAAATTATTTAAAAAAATAAAACTATTTTAATGTATATTTTGGTATACGAAAATACATTACAAAGCGCGACGTTAAGTTCACCACTGAACACAGTGTCTCGATTTTGAGCGGAAAGCAGCCAACGGAGTGTCTTGACACTTCTTTGACTCTGACTATTTGATACTCAGAATAAAGAAAATATCTTATTAAGTGTAGACTATGTAAGAAACATGGATCTGTAAAATTAGAACTTAATGTCGATTAAAAATCATTTACTATACAAATGCATATCTAGTTTCATTGCCAGATTTAAATTGCCAAGAACTTTTTGTGTACGCTTTGTTTAAAATACTTATAAGCTTTTTCGCAGCATTATAATTGAGGTGTAATGATAAAAAACATTATAATATGCAATAATTTTTGTATTGGATTGCTATTGTGTCTCGATAAGTAATTAATACTTTTAGGCATGTAGAGTTAGAATTAGAGGTGTTTTTTTTCAAATTCTTATATTTTAAGTTTTTGTGAAATGCGTATACATTTAATATTAATTTTATTAAAATAATCAGTGATATATCACTAACAGCTCTCCTATTATATCCTGCAAGGTGTATGTAATACATAAGATTTAAAGAACTTTAAAGAACTTGTTTCCGCTAAACGTGTTTTAAAGAAACAATCCTTAAATAGAAGTGAGCTTTTGTTTGAAACAGATTAGGAAAAAGCTTCCAAGTAAAAAGCTTTTTTAAGGTTTAATTGAGAACTCACTTGTAAGTAAATAAGAATTTTTAGCACAAACGTCTGTAAGTTTGTCACGACTAAGTTACTCAAAGCTAAGAGTTAGCGGCGTATTCATATCACGATTACGAGGTTTACCAGTTAAGGTTTTAACCGTATAGCGAAGTGAAACCAAACCGTGAAATAAGAATAATTGAATTTGAATCCAGTATATTAGCTCGACTAGCATGAACGAGCGTCTCCTATTCTTGTATATGCATATATGTGTTAACAACTATATTATGTATGTAATTCTTGAAGTAAGCAGCTATAAATTAAGCATTTTGGTCATTTGAAACGTTGAATTATAGCAAATGAAATGTCAATCTGTTATTAGATTCCCTCTGACTACCTAACCAAATCAAATCCAATATGTATCATAGTATTTGTTCAAAGCAAACTTGATATATTAATATTAATCTGAGAGGAATTCGCCTTTTAAACAAAGGTGGTGGTCAGATACACTTAATTTTGATGTAATATTAAATACCCTTCTCGTTTACATCTTTAGTAGCTGTCTGACCTGACGTTTCCAGAAAGACAGGGGCAGGCTCTTTATTACCAAGTATAATATAACAAATTATTTTTATACTCTACCCTACAATTTGGGCTGTATTTACTTTAATTCATATATCGCGTGATGCGATGTCGTGTAAATAATGGAGGTACCAGGATAGGCCATAATTGGGCTCATTTGTTGTCACCATACGAAACTTATGTTGAAATTGGTCTAAGATAATCTTTTCCACCATCCTTTCTTAATGATCATTATGGTCGGAAATGGTAAAATTGCTATACCATAGCAATGTGTGATAAAAGTGCAATTTATTCTATAATTATATACTTAATTTGATTTGAAATTAAATGAAGCTTTTTTTAAAGAAACAAAAAGTGGAGTAATTTTTATTTTTTTTACATAAGAACTGCATACTATTTTAAATGTTATATATAAAAATCATTATTATTTATTAGCAACCCTATTATACTCCCAGCCTACGTAATATCAGTTTATAAGCAGTAAAATCGCAATAACAAGTAAGTGCATATGAAGGGATAACTAAAGGTTCTAAAATCCTTTCAATATATATAATTTCTTAGAAAATACATTAGTTTTCTGTTTATACTGAATACTATTATTAGAGTTTATTGTTGTTACATAAAGGACCGTCAAATATAGGAAATTGAGTCGTTTACCATATTTGTTCTTATAATGAATGTAGAGATAAGACAATTACAAAACGTTGAAGTAGAGTCGACGAATTTATTTGTTATATTACGATATTACCTTTTAATTAAAATTCAGGTTTTATAGAGTTTTTATATAACATTTAAAATTAAAATTTAGTGAATCTAAATAAACTAACAACGTGAAAATTTTTAATTGAACAATGACAAAACACGAAACAACTCAAGACTTAAAGGTATATGTGTAAAATTTGTGTGAACCAACAAACAAATTATATTTCGTTCCGGTATTATATACGTAGATAAGTTAATTTTATATATATGTATATGCACCCATGGGAATAGTCGGACGTTTCTAAATAATCGAATTGCCCGGCAATCAGTGTAACGGTAACATGGCCGATTGATTTTTTTCTATACTTTAATTTTTCCGGCCTCAGATTGTGATGTAGAAGTGGCATACATGAATAAAATAACTTCCACTCATCTGTAGAATAGGTATTATATTAGTATATACAAATTGAGCATTTAACTAAGTTAACTAGAAATATATTTTTTAAATATTTAAATACGATGAATGCTTATTTTTTTAAATATGAAATTTAAAACTACATGTTTTTTTGGGAGTTTTTGAAATGGACTAAATAACAACATTATATTAAGATACACTAGTAGAATCAAATAATAATGCAATCAAATAAATTAAAAAAATATAAAAAAAAATATCTCAATTACAACTTAACAAAATCTTAATACCAAAAACTAAAATAAATTATTACTCTGTTCTATGGTTTCTAATACACGAACAGTGTAACCGATCGGCTGATTGGCTTTTATAGATTATCCACTTTAATGACTTACGTTTATTTTTTACATTCTTCTCTAATTGTAGATATTATTGTGGTGTGCTTAATAGTTTTAATAGGACTCTATTACAGAAGTGTGCGAAATAATATTACACATGTTAAAATACACATTTTAAAACAATATTATGAATATATTCTTAGTTTATCAAAAACTCGGCGTTCAACTATTCAATACACATGTAAAGTAATTGGGTGAAAATAGAGAATAGAGTGTTTCAACAATAAATTTTCTCTATGAATTACGGGAGTTTATAAAATTATTGAATACTTAAAATTTGACTGATCATTCCTTTTAATATTTCATATAGATTTTTTATTTATGGATATAACAATTTTGAGGTAGTAAATTACCAAATGGGTAATGATTGTTCATAATATTAGCAAATAAAGACGCCATTGTGGCGTTACTTTGATGTCATAAATTATTGTTTTAGCTTGAAGTTCTATTATGGGAAAAACGAAAAAAATATTTCTTTGACCCAGTTGCAATATTAAAACGAGTAAAGTGAAATTAATACCGACATATATCATTAAGCTCTTTATTTAACTACAAAATATTTTGTTTTGAAAATTTAATCGTATACATAAATTAGTAACAGCTTCATGTTGTATCCCATTTAGGATAGACAAAAACAATTTAATTTCACATTTCGTTAGCAGCTTTCCCGAAATTGCATTGAGATATAGCGTGTTGAGTGGTGAACTAAACGTCTCATCAGAGCGATGGCCTCATGTGTGAGCTTTTTGTTATTATATGAATAAAAAAAACAAAAAAAAACATCATAGGGACAGTAACAAGCGGTTAACAATTAAAGCAATATATCTGTCATGTACACATTATTACCGATTCGTTATACCGCAGCTATCAAAGGTTATCGTTTACAATTATTTAATAGACTTAAATTACAAGCTAAGGGTATAATGAATTTTGACGTAGAGTATGTTGTAGGTAGAGCTGATTTACATATATATGTTATATATTAAAATTTTGTAAGCAATACTGTATATTTATATTCAATAATATAAAAAAATATATTTCTCAGATGATTTATGATACTCTATTAAAGGAATTTCCCAATAATCTTTTCCTTATATCGACTGAAAAATATATAACTTAATTATATATTTATACATTTTGTACAAAAATGTATGTACTTTATCGTTAATTTATTTTATTTTATCAAAATATTTAGTAATTTAAACTATAATATAAAAAAAATATAGTCGTTACATACTGTTAAAGATGAAATACCTACATATATAAAAGCAACACAAAGCATTGTCAGAAGTCAGAAATACATAGAGCAAAAAATATGATTTTCGACATGTGTTTATGATTTGTTCATAGATATAACTTATATAAGCAAATCAAATAAAACCTTACTCTACTAACCTTTAGTTCATATTTGCTTGATAATCTTTAATAATAGTTAAACACTAATGTATTGTAATAAGACCATTTAGATGAAAACATTGGCAAGACACTGATTGATATATCAATCACGTATGGCAAAGTAAAAATTTACGATGTAAATACTGCTTCTGAATTTAATAGATTTCTTTTTGCCAATACAAAACTCTACATTCCATACATACATATGAGAAATGTAGCTGCAATCTTTATATACATTACATTTTTCAATTTTTTATAGTTATAATAGTATAATATTTTTTCCCATGAGAAAAACAAAGGGGCGAAGTAATGTTTTGTCAAACAGCTCGCTTAATAGCGTGAATAGGATTTGTTTTACACGTTTTTTAATAGCTATTTTATGAGTTTGACGTGAAGCTAAATATTATGAACGGCCTAAACGCAGAATAATTTATCATCTCATGTTAAATAGATTTATGGTGAACATGCTTGTTTTAAATATAATTAAATAAACATTAAATATAATATAAAACATATTATGATAATATTTTCGCTATAAAAATAGTAATATATTGTTTGTACGATCTGAATAAGATTTTTTTATTATGTCAGTTTATTAAAACGATGAGAATGGGAGAGTTCGAGGAAAAGAAACAAAATATATGAAACAAAGTGAAACATATATTATTAAAAATAAATATATTTCTAATATAAAAACAAAAGAGAGATTCTTGTTTTTAAACATCACAAAAGAAGTTGTATTCATTTTTTTTTTCAAAACAAAGATTAAAAACATTTACTCCATTTACATAACTGACATGAAACTCGATAATTGTTCTATTGAAAGTTTAATAACTGTATGCTCTATTAATCTTCTCGCAACGGGCCTCTTAGGGTCGATACGTGGTCACTTATTGCTCTGTCAGTCACTTGTACACTGAATTAATGAATTTTGCTATTCAATACAATGAAATACATAATCTCAAGGTTTTACGATTTCAAACTCTACATTGCGAACATAGAGTTGATATTTGATTAGTTCTATTATCTGCTTAGCTAAGTGCTTAACGCGTACTTAAAGTTTTATCAGTTTCACGTGATACATGTGTATATTGCTGTTGGCTAATGAATCTTCGAGGATAAATCACCAACTAATGTATGGCTTAAAATAAACTAATTTATTTCTTAATATTATTTTGCATTTTGTGCCACCATGGTATAGATAAGATGAATCATACATAAAGAATATATAGCTATTTATTCCTTAAAAAGGTTTTTTTACTACTTAGATAATTTTTCTATTACTTAGATATTATGATAATCTTTCGAAAGGCACCTTTCACACTTCTTCAATACTCTCTTCGTGATCGCTCGTCAGGGGTCCGCATACCTGTGACTTGCTTGACCTTTGTACTATTCTTTATTATACATAATAAGTTTATGTGTTATTTCATGTTTCTATTTAGCTTTAGTTACTTATTATTTAATTGAATAAAATACCTATAATGATTTAATTAAAAATAATTTTTAATTTACTCTACATTCAAATCCAGAAAGAGGAAATAATTGTGAGTATTTTAAAACAAAAAAAATCTTAGACAAGCTCTACATTTGATTTCTAAGAAAATTTTGCAATTTGTACATTTTTGTATTCATGTTTTAAGTTTTTTTTTGTGAGCAATCAACTTGTTCGATATATAGTATGTTATTGAATTTCGTTTGAAAATTAATTCTAATTCATATTAAATGCTAATGATTTCCTGTGACTTAGCCAAATATTCTTGTATGGAGGACTGATAAGTTGATTACTGTATCATACCGCAATCATATTAAAATTATTTTAAATATTCCGACAAATATTTTGATAAAACGCTCACATTTTGGTTTAAAGGGCAAAAAAGTAAACATAATATGTTACTGAAACCACTTCGCAACCGATAACAAAATTAAAATTAATTTTGATTTAACTACAGCTAATTAAGTATCATTAAAATTTTGTTAAAGAAATAAGTTGATAACCTTTTTGGAGGTAAATAACTAAAATAAATCTTTTAATAAGTTATCATGTAAGTTTATTTTTAACAGATATCCCACAAAATAACGTTTCCCCCTTGCTCTCGCCCAGTAATTAGGCAAAAATTACTGACATAAAGGATGTAATCATTGACCATACAAATGATAGGATATACCAAATTAAACCAAATTACCATACACAGTTTATCAAAAGCCATCTAAATGTTAAATTGTTATCTCTACATTGCTAATCAGCGTGAAAAAAATATCATGATGTGAGCACATATATGTATATATGTTTATTAAATGAATTTTATTTAGCATTTAAAATGTATATATAAATAGGATATCTTTGTGTATCTTGATATAGAATGGATTAATAATAATAGATGTTTGGGAAATATTTTCATGAAGTGGTTTTAAATTCTCACTATTTTAAGTTCAAACGTTTTTATGAGTACCAGTAAATTATTGCATTTTTACATAAATATAAAAAAACCATGAATCAGAAATAAATTCATAATTTTCTTGCTTCATCAGATGCCTTCCATCAATGTCAAGGCGATGGCGTGAATTATTGTAACATTTACATAAAGTAAACATACAAATTTTATATGCTCGCTAATTACTTAGTTTTCTATTGACATCTCTCTCTAAGCGTCACGATCACTTCATTATCTAGTCTACTTCTGTCATCTTATTAACATAATGTGTTTATAAATCTGTTAAGAATTCATATTAACAAATTTTGTTCTAAGTAAATAACTTCTAATACTGATATTATATTAAAATTGATAATCATTAACACTATCGGGAAGTGCTTGTGGCACAGTAAAAGTTATTATTATGATTGTAGATTCGATTCTCACTCGGAATAGTATGATGTTTAAATTATTTTAATTTTGTCGCTCTGGTAACATGAAGCGTGGCGTTTACTTCCACCAGTCAATAGATCATGTCTTGATATGAAAGTGGAGACTAGAGTATAGTGATACAATAGTTCTCGTTGCTGAGTAGAGGAATCTACTTGACGACGAAAGAAGTATGAGGCTAAATAATAACATCAATTGACTGTCAGATACTTTTAAGTTACATGTAGTCTTATGGCAATGGAAAAATTGTAAAGTATGTATGTGTATTTTATATATATATATATATATATATATATATATATATATATATATATATATATATATATATATAATATCGAAAACTTCGTCATACTCAGACGTATTAAAACACATAAATACATACATTAATAAAAGAATTTGATGGAAACAAGTTTTACAAAGCATGTAATAATTAGATCTATATCAGTTGATGTATGAATTGGTCAACAATTAACGTAATTTTTCGTATTTTTATTTGTATTATTCTTCTTAGCCCACAAATTTTTGTTTTCAATCAAGATAAAAATACTAAAATACGACTGTACTGTTTCTAGTAAACTTTTATTTCATTGAATCTTTAAATATTCAAATAATATTTTAGTTATGTATTCTTATGTACATAGAAATTTCAAAGTTAATTGTGTGTTACAAAACATATTACTGTGTACTGTTTCATACATATATCAACGTAACGTAAAATTTTCCTATAAATATAGGCTACGTTCAATATAACTTCCTATCAAATTACCGCGATTTAATTAAAGTGGTCTGCTATCGCTCTTCATGGTAGCGTCGAACATAAAACGCTACTATATCAATCACTTACCTATCCATTGCTGGTAATGTCCATCTACATAGCCTGTTAACCATTTCAGTACAAGTAATGTATATTTAATTACAAAATATTATAGCAATATGTAATATAAATATTTTACATTACTACTTACATATAAAAAGTGTTAGTGAGTAGTGTGGTAGAGTCAATGTATGTGAAACATTACGAAGGCATTTGTATGAAGGAGATGAGAACACTAATTATGTTTCTATGGAGCACACGGGGTGTGGCATTCCATTGGGCCGTTGAACCTCTCACGTAGACTTATTAAAATAGTAGATATGACTTATGTATTTATAAATTATGGTTACTTAATATATATACAGAAGTGTATACTTATAAAATGAATAAAGAAAATTAAAAACTTAATTAACTAATAGAGGCCGGTCGTGGCGAAGTAAGGCAGCGTCTGACTGTAGCGCGATCGGTTGTGTGTTGGATCCCCTCCTGGGTGAGGGATATATTTAAATTCTTTTCACTGCTTCGCTCTGGTAAGACAAAGTGCGGCCTAGAGTTCCACCACTCAACACGTAATGGTCATGCAATCTCGACTGGTGGAAAGCGAAGTACGGAGTGTCTTAACACTAAGTACTTTCTGTTTACCCAGCTCTGCAGGATAAAGCGCGTGAAGTTAAAAAATCCTAGTAATTACTAAAAAGCACTTAATGCATTTAAATTTAAAAGTGTTGATTTTTTCAAGGTTGGGAGTACTATCATTCTATCTAAATTTCAATGAAAATTTCTCGTTTTCTTTTCGTATGTGTATTGGATGGAAATAGGTTGAAGACATGATTTATGATTAATATTATACATTTTCTGTTGAACTAAAGATGAAAATATTACTGAAAGATATTTGAACTGAAAATATTACTGAAAGATACTGAAATTCATACAAAAGCCTAAAATTTATATATTCAAAATTTCGTTACTATGAAACACTTTCTAAGTCTATCTTGTCCTATTAATTTTTTTGCTTTACACTTCTAAGTTTCTCAACTCTATGTTTAGAAGTTGATGATGTGCGCTATCACAGTGTAGACACGCGTAGAGTGGAGGATCTCGTTCAAAGGCAATCAGCACTAGCGGACTGGATTAGACTAAGTTTTTGTTAAACCAATTTCTGATAAATGTAAGTTTTAACTGAAAAGATGAAATATTTGTCTCTACAACGTTTACTAATGTTTTAAAGGCACAGTGCGAACTAAATTTTAATTGTACATATGTATATAGGAGTATACTTGTAGAGTAACGGATTATATATACAAAAATATTTTATTTCATTGTGGAGTTAAAAGCATAATATTATATACAGCTTAATACATAAAATAGTCAGTGGCAACTATTAAAAACACACACATAAAGTTTATCAAGTTTATACTGCGTTGTTCTGCTTTAAAAGACGAATGCTCCAAACCAAACCTGCCCTTCTCATAAAGAATGCGCATCTAGACGTATAATAAAGTCGTAAACAGTCCGCCTGTACGTCCAAATATTTGTGAAGAAAAGCTATATATTTCTTAATTGACGTGTGTAGAATCTGAAATGTCACTTTGATATAACGTTAAATATATAAAAACTTATATGAATGAAATGAGAAACTCTTTTTTGGAAGTCAGTTGAATATAAATGACTTGTTTTGTTGTGAAAAAAATATTCTAGGAGCACAATAAATATATAATAGGTGACGATCATGTATATATATATATATATATATATATATATATATATATATATATAATTATATTATTAAAATAAAACAAACACTAATTGCTAAGGGAGGGTTACCAAAATACCATTATTAAAATTGCACTAAAATCCGTTAAGCCCTTTCCAAAATTAGTGCGCACTCACGCACAAATAAATACACAAAAACAAATAAACGAAATCATTGTTGTTGGTTATGTTGACAATTGCCTCCCATTATTTATATTACAGGCCCGTCGTGGCGCAGTGAGATAGAGTCTGACTGTAAACACGATCAGTTGTGAATTCGATCCCCACTCGGGAGAGTGATTATATTTAAATTATTTTCACTTCCTCGCTCTAATAAAAGACAAAGAGCGGAGTTGAGTTCCACTACTCAACACGCAATGTTTTGATTTCGGTGAAAGCGAAGTACGGAGTGTCTCGCCACTAGGTACTTTCTGTCTACCCTGCTATGCGGGAAGCGTGAATCTAAAAATAAACAAAAACAAAAAATAAAACCATTTTTTGATATATCCTCCAGGAACTGTCATATTAATTTGCTTATATAAAAACTCTACTACAACAATCATCAACATATATTGAATTCGAAATATTTCAAATACATCACAGTCATTGCCAAATACATTATTGAAAATAATATTTGCCAAAGTGACTCTACATTTAACTAATCGTTCGCGATCGTGTTTTTGCTCGATTTTTTGTCGCTTTATCGTGACTGCTCCTTGCAGATCGGTGAAGATGTAGCCATAAAGGGAGATTCTAACGAATAGAGCATTTCGCTAGGCACGATCACTGCAAATTGGTTTAAATTAAAACACCTTTTAACTAAACGTTGTTTATAATGGTTTTTATATATCTCTACAGTGGCTTTAGCTAATAATTTTTCTTTACGCTTGCCCTTTTCACTGATTAAATTGAATTTTATATATTAAATGTAAATGATTTTTCGTATCTAATATGCATTCACAGCATACAGCAGGTGCACGTAATATTTGAAGTATATAGTTTTTCACGATTCTATGTATTTCCTTGGCCCAATATGTTAATATCCTAATGCTAAGACTCTATATTTTCTAGTTTCCATCTAAATTCGAGACATTAGAGTTTTAATGTTATAATATCAACATCGCTTACGATATGAAAATATAGTTTTTATATTATATAAATAATAATTACGCTTCCAAGTAAGCTTAAATTTTTTTTTAGATTTATACTGAAGAAATAAAATACAGAAGCAATGTATCCCATCGCTGAGTCATGTATAAAATACTAATACATTTTTTCGATATCACATAATAGATTCTAAAGAAACGGATAAACAGACTATTGAACTCAACAAAACTCCATTGTCATCGATCAACATCTGCATGCTGTAACTTTTTGTGATGAAAAAACGCCTTTAACAGCTATAGCCACAATGATTCTTGCATTTAGCTTTTAAAGAGACGTATTGCTTTGGATTATAGTACATTTTTTTTATTATTTAATATGAAGGCGGAGAGAATTATGATACATCACTTCGTTCTACACTTTTTGTCTATTTAGAGAGTAGCTTAGTGGTGAAACAAATGTGATTTGTGTAATAAAATGATTCTTAATTTTGTTATGTTAATAATATAAGTGGTTGTTGGTTCAATTCTCATTAAAGTTAATAATTATATCCATTCATTTTTCTATGGTAACACGCAATGTCTTGAACTGAGAAACATAGAGAGCAGATATCGAAGATTCTGAGAGTACAATAAATATAATATTATAAGACTAACTCCTACTCGACTCTAGACAAACTTGGCCTTAAAGTGCTTGGGCGTTGTTACCTTACAAATCGCCGATCGCACTGATAAAAACACCATTAAATTAATATTACATATTTTTTTTCAAGAATAATTGCTTTAAATTGAACCTTATTGAAATTTTGCAGGGTATTGTTGTGAATTTGAGGAGGTACTTTGAATTCTTTGTGTATATCTGATTTTGATCATTGATTTGTAAATGTTATTCATATTTTTATTGGTATTAGCAAATATATAATGGATTATCATGTTACCATAATGAAAAACGAAAAGGCGTTTGCATATTACTGATCACGCCTCTCTCCTATATTGCACCAAGAAGTGTAACTAGGACGTAATAAGTCAAAATTATTTTATACATAAAAACGGTTATATTTAAAAATATGGACACGTAAATCTGCCGTTCCTAATGATAGAGATGGGATCTTAACTTTTGTAGAGTAAGCGCTTATAGTCGCAGGAAAGCTCAAATCCTATTTTTTCTTATATTATTGTGTCTCTTACTCAGTGGACATTACATAACCCCAGTAAAGTGAAGTTTCCCCCTATAAGAGACTCTTGCGACTTTATGGAATCTATTTATTCGCACCTTCTGTATCTCGGTCTCCCACGACAGTGAAGCTCAAGTGGCTTTTAGTAACACTTTGGAAAAAGAAAGGAAAATATTTCAATTTGTGTTATTTTCCTAGTTTAAAGCCATATTAAGCTCTGTGTCCAAACGCATTATATATTTTAAAACAAATCTTTATTCTTTATTGTTCTGTTACCACTTCTTTCACTGGAAACTCAGTAATATAGTTATTAAGCTTTCATCATAATACATAAAAACTTGATAGATCAAAGTAAATTCGCGCAACTTCAATTGATAGTGCGTTATTAATATCCATATATTGCGTTCTGGGATAATGGCGGGATCCCTGCCGCGTTCGTTGCTTTTAAAATTAATTAGATACTGGACTTAGTACTGTACTGTTGTATAGAAAAGTGATTTAAATAATATTATAATTATAAAATGATTATATTATAATATTTCAACCAGTTAAGCCTTTTTGTGAACATAGGAAGCTGTATAGTGTTCAAAAATATATAATCGATTAATAAAAAAAACAATTTTATGCAATGTAGCATTTTATGCAACATATTAATAGGGAACGAAATGATTACAGTCCCTTTGTACATTTTCTACTGGGATAATCTAATTGTATTTAATTTAAATTGAAAATGATTTACACAGAGCTTTGTAATGTTAAAATTTTTTGAGTGAAGCTAACTTTGATCTCGTTTCCATGATTGCTTTATTAATGTGATAAGTATTTTTTTTGTATGATTAAAAATTATAACGATCAAATAAAAATACACACTTTGTAAACTTGTTATTGTTATTAGCATACTAAATACATACAGTCCATATCTTTCTTTTTAATATTTAAAATAAGTTTTTGAAATTATTATAATTTTTTATTTAAAGTAAGATTATAGGGTTAAGATAGAGAGTTTAGTGTTTCTATATTTCCTAAGAGAGTCACACACCATATTCATTGATATATTTATTTAACTCTAGGACTGTACTTTATATTGGCAATTATAATATACCTAACTCACAGGGGGCATCTGCACAAAACGAGTCTTACCATTTAAGTAAAAATCGCTATTTTAATGAGTTGTAAGGATTATCCATTTCGAATGAACACATTATGACTGTAAAGGATTGCCTGAATGTATTTTAATTAGATTTTTTGTACTTGTTAAATTAATACCTTGGATATCTTTTAATAAAATACTTAGCTTTAGGGTTGTAATTTAAATTATATTGAAATCTGTGGCGTCGGGGTAGGTAACGGGTTCGAACACCAACAAATGGATTTTTCATTTAAATTTATTTTACTGATGTATTCTTAGATATATTATAGATACAATATATTTTCTTATTATTAAATTTCGTTATTAAAATTGGGTTAATTTATTCACTGCTGTCAAAATCAAGAACATAATTCACGGGCTTTAACGCCTAATCGCAAAGAAAACCATGGTAGAGCAACCAAACACGCTAAGTTGTTACAAAAAAAAATGTACAATGCAAGATTTGTAGCATTTAAGCATTAAATACATTCCAACTGTCACTTTGCAAATTAAACGTCAAGTGAATTTGACATTTATTCTTTAATTACAGAGCTTAATTTAACGTGACAGTTCGAGACGACTTGGATTCGAGCATTTTAGCTTGTTAATTGGCATAATCATTACGTACCATTGCGTGTTCGATATCAAAAAAACAGATGGATATTCCAAGAAAAACATACTATAAATTAATATTTAAAACCATCCAGATAATGTATCAGATTGTTAACGTTGATTTAATAAAAGAAATAAGTTAAATATCGTGTAGAGACAGAATTATTTGCTTAAACAGGAGTCGTGAGGTAGTTATCAGATGCAATGTGTACATCATCATTATCAGCGCTAGGACACGCGAACCCTATCTATTCTTTTATTTTTAATATTGTATATTGTTTTTGTTAATTTTTAATACTATACTTTAGTACTATGAACCTACTATGTTAAATAAGGCTATCGTAAGTTAGTGGAACAACGTTTGGCTGTAAATACAATAGGTAGTGAGTTCGATTATGTTCGGTAGAATGAGTATCACTGATTTTTTTTTTCTCTGTCAAGACAAAGCGTTCTTTTCCTCTGAAAAAGCAGATTGATAACTATTTTTTAATTATTAAATATTTGTATTTTTTATTTTTCTAATAATATATATTTTTTCAGGTAAGAGAATCAGTAAAGCACAACCATCTGTGAGTACGAAAATTAAATTATCAAGTTATATTTAAAATCAAATCAGAATAAAAAAACATGTTGATTTTCAAATATTTATATAAAAATACATATATTCTTATACATTACATATATACAGACTCTACAAATACTATATTTAGACATAAATCTAGGCTATAATTTCAAAATGTGTCACATAAACTTAATATACGGACGAACACTAGTAAAGTTATGATGTAAATCGTCTTCCGATTCAATATTTTTAGGATTTAATCGATATTTATTTTGAATCCATTCGCAATATAAATCACAAGCAATAAAAGCACGGGTTTCTGCGAAGAGCTTGATCTATTCAGTGCAGTCAGAGGTCACTTTGCTCATGAAATAATATTACTTGAAGACGTAATATAAGGGGAGTATACACATTTAAATGTATTTAATTTTTTTTGTAGAGCAATTAAAACGTTATCACTTTGATAATAGTTAGTTAGAGCTTCAAATAAAATTTCATAGATTTCTTTGTAGACTCAAGACTAATCATTCGTTCAATTTTTATATTAAAATTGTTAATTATTTATTTATTATTTGTAAATATTTAATTATTTTTATAATATGTTTTTATACACCATTTTTTAGTTATCTTTTTAACTGCAAAAAAATCTATTTTTTTTCTATTCTATAATATTTTTAAACAATTTCCTGTTGCAAATGACTCGCTGCGAATAAATATATATCGATAGATACGACGTCTATATTTCTAAGAATTTGAAGCGATAAAGCCTTATATACGAGCGTCGAAAGCTGCTATCTGTTAGAGTAGATTAGCATTAAAAATGCAGTCAATGTGCATACAACCCACGTGTGTAGTACAACACTATTGATTTCTAAGTACTAAATAATATTTAATACTTTTTTGGAATTGCTATTTGAAGATTGTGGGTTCAATTCCCATTGGAGAATTTATTTAAAAAAATAATTGATAAAAAAATTGATTAATATACATTTTTTTTAGGAATATGCAAATTGTTACTTAATATTTTTGTATGGAAATAAATTTGCTATTTCTAAAATATAAAATTTATTGTTTTTCTATTATTTAAAATGAAATTTATATATAGTGATAATATCTAAGCTTACGTTTGAATTATTAATTAATTTATTCGGTAGCATATTAATCTTTTGAGCTCAACCAAAATATCTTACCGACTGTACTATAGACTTTTATTTATAATTCAAAACTCCAACTTTTGTCTATTTATTTGGTGTACTTTACACCAGTAGATAATACTTAAAATTTACCCTGTTCCCTGATTCTGGAGACCAAAATTGCCAAAAAACTGTTAACGAAAATTATGACAATATCACTTAGAATGAATACAAACATAATTTTCAGGATATTTTACGAAAAAATCTCTCAACTATACATTGTTTTCTCAAAATTTACCTAATTCTTAAAAATATGAACAAGACAAAGGCACATCCATAATGTCCTGAAGCCATCCCTCAAACTTACATGCAAATAGTCGGTTATCGCGCCCCCCGCGTGGACCACTTTACGGCGGGGCCTTGCAAAACTTATTGACCATCCATAGTTCAAGCTTAAAACAGAACCTTAGCCCAGTAACTTTAAGAACACAGAAAACTGAGCGAAGAGAGAAATTATGACGCGTTTCCAGTACAAGGCAAGGAGGCAGCCATTCATCTTAAATCTTTATGTTATTGTACACTGTGGGCAGGGGAATGACAATAGTTTACTGTTAAGGCTGTTATTAAAAATAATAGTTTAAGTTGTTGAAAACAGTTGGTAGGATTCCTCTTCCCACGCCGGTCTGGTTTGCTACTGTTTCTTGGCTTTCAGATAATTAAGTGAATGTCGTGTTTTAATTTATCTTCCACACATAGTTAATATTATTACATATTTAATTGACGCCATCCTTGTCGGTGTCCATGGGAATGTTTGTTCGTATTTAAAATATTTATGTATTACTGATAGAGAAAAATAGAGAATTAGTCTTTCTTTTATTTTATTAATCGTTTTATATTTCTTCATAATTTAGTCATACTCTTCAGTAAAGTGACATATTTCCTCCCGAATTTGAGGCATCGTGTGTTGTGTGGAATCCGCTTCACGGTTTGTCTTACCGGAGCTTAGTGAGGTTTAAATATAATCAATACATTAAAGAATTGAAATTACAACCATCCGCGTACTCCATTTTATAAGTCAGGTGGATTTCATTGTCATTTTTTCCTTATTATATCATAGAAATATATTTAATTATAATATACTAATGTACTATCTTCTAAGTAGAATTTAAACCCATCTATTATATCACATACGACTAGAGACTCTACATTTACTTTATATTGCTTTGTAATTCATAGTAATCTAGAGTAAATGTAGAGTTCTTTTTTCTATCACGTAAGGGTAATCTGTCAAAGATACCTAGTCGGATTATATGGTATTTTAACTCACTAAAATTCCTACAACTTCTTACCAGAAGGGCTCAAAAAATTGTCTAAACTGTATTTTGTCCCTCTTTTTAATTTTGGAGATCACAGTGATTGTCTCCTATACTACGTTCCAGGTAAAGCTGTAGTCTCTTTATATACCTACGTATATAAATCCTAGTACCCAATCTACCACAACCCCATACGTAATAAATAACATGCATTCCCATATAATACATTTACACGTCTAAAATATCAATGGATGTTATCAATTTGACAAATTTCACACACCGCGATTGTTATTAATGATTTCAACCGAACATTACGTGCTATCTTATGCATCGTTGTTATGACGGGAGTTGCCTACATGCATGTCACTACATTTACGATGTTCTCTGTGTTTGTTTCCATTTGTGTGTGCTTATATATATATATATATATATATATATATATATATATATATATATATATATATATATATATATATATATATTGACATGGATGGTACTAATCAAAACTCTATCTTTCTTCATTGGGTGGAAGAAAATATATAATATTAATATATTGCTCTACTCAAACTATTTATCCTCTGATGGACATTTGGGATCCAATACATTTTAATATTTTAGTATATCTTAGAAATTTATGTCTTCCTTTACCTAGATAATTATAAATTATTTTAACCCCTAGTTTCGGCAATAGAAAAGAAAATAAATAAAAAAGATATGTATATTTACCTAAAAATTATTTATCTTGTACTCCAGATAGTCCATGATGGTTTAAAGTATTAAAATATTTTACTGGTAACCTATCGCTTATGTAAAACGTAAAATTGCGTTTACGGTCAGATAGTGTCTTACTATGATCGTTCCGCAATGTATTGATTTAAAACGGAGGGTTTTGACACTAGATTGTCTCTAATTACCTTGCTATGTGTAAAAAGCATAAAGTACGATATGTAATATTTACTATTTTTAAAGTGTTATTCCACACTTAGGATCAGAAAACATTTTAGAAAAAACGTATAAAAATTTGAACGCAGCGTATCCAAGAGGCGCGGGTTCGAAACCCGCTGCGTTCAAAAAAAATTTTATACGTTTTTTCTAAAATGTTTTCGATATGTAAAATCGTAGCCACGACAAAACATTTCAATGGAAACAGACACTCTGTAGCTTACAACGCGCGTTGATCATTTACAATACGATAATGTCTATTTCGTATTGTTAGTAATATTGCTTAAACTAAACTGTCTAGAAACACCACAATGTAGAGAATATAATTTGCAATGAAAAATGTTATGCTAATTTTTTGAGCACATCCTGTATAATAATGCAGGGATCCTAGTGTCGAGACACTCTGTTCTTTCTAAGTTTGAGATATTAGCACGATAATCTTTGTATTGTATATCGTTTAACCTGATTGGTCATAGGTTCGATTCCCATTCATAAGAATAATTACATTTATTTTTTCCCAGCTCTAATAATTAAGAAAAGACGTTGAGTTCTGCCAAATAATTTTCAATGCAATGTCTCTATTTTGAGAGTGAAATGTTGTGACATTAAGTATTCTCTAACTACCCTGCTATATGAAAAAAAATCATTAAATTACGTAAATATGCCCGCTTTTTTTCCCTCATTATTTCTCTGCTATACACCTGCCGGGATTCCGTCTGTTTTTTGTTGTTTTCTATGTACAAGATATGTATCCTTTATTTATTGGTTAAAAACGGCCACATGTAACAACGCGGTATACACATTATCCCTGTCAATTCTTGTATACATCATAGAAGTAGTTTTCAATTTTACTCTATAATACCGTATCATCTTTATAATGTTGTCAATTTTTATTGTTGCATTTTAGACTTTATTCACTTGAGTTAAGGTTAATATTAGATTTGTGTGGTCAATGTTTTATTTTGCGAGCAAACCACTGTAACTCGATGCCATTTAGACGCATGGGATCAGTGTGGTCCTATTTTTAACACGCTTTTATTAGTTTTTATATATGTATGACCGTTTGTATGTATGTACGTATATACATATTTTGGTAATGTAATGTATAAAAAAATTAATACATTTGTAAAAACGCGGAAATATTACAATCTTTTTCTTTCCAGAAAAAAATATGCTAATTCTCTGGACAATTATCAATAATTGTTAGTTTTCTGAGAATTAATTCTTTATTCGGTATCAATTAAATATATTAAAATATAATTTACCTAAAAATATATGTACGTATGTACGTACATGTGTACCTATATTGAATAAAAAACACTAAATAGTGTTAGATTAAAATTAAAAAAATTATTCTATATAATATTTTTTTAAATGAACCCACGAAAAATAACGTTTTAACGAAGTATAAAAAAAACCATCTGAGCACTCTGACCACTGAGCTTAGACGGTTGCCAAGAGGTTTTATAAGTTCTTTTAAAATATTTTTTTTACACTGTGTTCAATATTTAAAAAAAATTAAATCTCACTGCTAAATTAACATAAACTCGAAATATAATTTTCAATTTTGGTGAAAAATTCGCGGCCATGTTAAACGCAAAAACCGTCTCCCTTGCATCCGGGCAACCTAATTGGGTGTCCCCGCCTTACCTCTGATTGGTCGGAACGGTGTATGTGAGGTGCGTAATTACATAACAACTCCACCTTCTCAAATTAAAAAGTTTATGTTACACGTGAATAAACTTTCGCAGTTTAAGCTGATATACGTTTTTTTACTATATCTAATTTCTTAGTCCACTGTGGCGTAGATGGAAAATCTTTACTTTAGTAGGTTGCAGATTCGATGCCTAATTGGAGATTTTTTTTATAAAAAAATCGTATAACTCTCCCCTTTCTTGTGATTTCCCTGTTCTTGTAAGATAAAGCACGGCGTTGAATTGCGAATTTGGGAGGAAAGAAGTCATGGAAATGTCTTTACTCTAGGCTGTATCTGATTAGCTTGTTATGCGGGAAGAAAGTTTGAAGGTAAAAAAAATTACATCATCGCTCTGGTAAAACGAAGCGCGGCGTTGAATTCCGCAATAATTACACAGGATGTTCTTTAACTACTCTTAATATCCCATGTGTCCTTGACGATGCAACTAAATCATCTCATTACATTCTAAACATGAATAGTTGTACAAAGCTTAAATACAAAAGTTCTAATATTTTATTGTTATACGGCATTCTCTTAAAAATCGCCAATTAAAATTCAGCACGCATTTCCAAAGAATTCGCCAACTTAGAATATTAATGTGTTATACAATGATGGTTTTTCCTGACTTTGACCTTGATATTGACGCTTGATAGGTTGATTTTTTTTAGCTTCACGCTCTTTATCCCGCATAGCAAGGTAAACATTTAGTATCTAGTGTCAAGACACTCCGTACTTTCCTTTCCACCGAATTCGAGACAATGTGTGTTGGGTGGTGGAACTCAACGCTGCACTTTGTCTTACCAGAGCGAGGAAGTGAAAACAATTTAAATATAATCACTCCTCCGAGTGGAGATTTAAATGGGGGGCTATACATGGATAAAGCGGTAAATTTAAAAAAAAATGAACCTGCGACCATATGCCTCCACTGTTGAGCTTTTCAGTTGAATCTTAGTATAATCGAGATCACGTTCTATACAGAAACAGAACTTTGCCTTAATATACACAGAGTCAGACCAGAACAAGATATATTTAATGATGACTTAACCGCAACCCAGTGTCATTAGCCGGTGTACCGGCTAGCATAGAACATAGGTTATAAATGAAAGAAGGGGCAAGGGGGAAAACACATGCAAATATATTAAAAAAAGTATATTATACTTATTGCAGCACAGTAGTTGCCTATCTATATACATGATAGTTCTGGGTTCGATATTAATGATTCTAGTAAGACCCAACGCGGCGTTTAATACATCTACTCAATGTTTTGCGATTGGGTGAGAAGTGGAAAACATAATGTCTTAACATTATGTTCTTGATGTCTACTCTGCAATAGCAAATCAAAGTAATATAAACAAGTAATCCAATGAATTTCTCCCGACTTAAATGAAACTATTTTAAATGGATTTATCACGTATATTTTGGTATTGGAAAATATATTTTGGAATATCAAAATATACTCGATTAATCCATTTAAAATGTGTTAAAATCAAATATAAATATATTATTAATATCACCCAAGTCAATTGATAACCCTTCTAGAAGTTTTGTTCTATGACACCACTTATAGCGGAAACTGAGGTGGGCAGAGTAATCATCGCGACCGGGAATTGTAAAAAATAAATGAATTTTTGTTCCTTATTTTTTTTTTACTTTGCTAAATATGTTTTTATTTTTCGAAGCTACCTTAGAGACAATTGCTCTGTATTAGGTGTAATTTTTCTGTGGGTTACCAATACAAAACAACTCTATTATGGCTCAGTGGGAAAATAATAATATATGTTGCGGTTCGATGCTTATTAGAGATTTTTTTGTTTTAATTTAATTTCTATTTTCTAAGTAAACGAAAGTTGCCAAATATAAAAATTGAAATTGTATGACTATCTATTAGTGTCATTCTTTAAGTGTTCACGCGTTTTTATATGCGTGTTTATAATAGGCTAAGAATTTATTCCCAGCTTGCTCGTCGGTCGCAAGTCGAGGTTTGAATCCCGCAGGTAACGATCCTTGTAACCGTCGACGCCCTCCCAGGTTACGCAGTACTTGCATTTTTTGTAGGAAAGGAGCACCCCCCCCCCATCCTCTAACGATATCGCTGTAAAGAAGAAAAAATAGACCAAGAGTCGAGACACTCCGTTTTTCGTTTTAAGCTTGTCTTGCCAAAGAGCAAAATAAAAATAATTAACATATAAAATCCTCCCCAGAAGGATTCCACAACCATCTCTTCCAATAAAACACTGTACCACTGTACCACAATAGCCAAGTGAAGAATTTATTCGCATAATATATTAAACAAGTATACCTTGCAGTCGTTAGTTTCTACATACGGGTATTTTATAATGAAAAACTCTAATGGTACATTATCTAAAGACGAGATAAATTGAGATGCTGCGAGATGATAGCATAGAACGTGATCTGAGTTAGAAGAATTTTAATTTGTTATTCTTTTACATGTTTTCCCACTGTTGTAATTATATAACATATTATAGCAATGTGCGCAGACAACGTCTGTCCTTAAACGCGGTTGGTTGTGGGTTCGAGTTTGGTTGTGGGAATGATTTTATTTCAGCTTCTTCTTATTTTTATTTCTCTGGTCAAATAAAGCCGCCACTAAACACTCATTGTATCTTGACTAGGTTGTATCTATACTTTTATATGCGGGATAAAGCGTGAAGCTGAATTTATTTATTTTCTTCAAGAAAAGTATACAAAAGCTTTTAAACATCGATTCTCTATTTATTGTTTCATTTTACGTAATTGTAAAATTTTAAATCTTGTACGTGTTTCTGTACAGAAATGGTAACTAAAACGTTGCCATAGCAACATGTATGTTAAACACATAATAGTGTATTAAATGTTAGTTTTTTTTTAATTTAATATTTACGCATTATTTAAAAAAATATTAACATTCTGCACTCCTCCTCTATGTAAAATAACTCGTCAAATTTCATATTCATATATTTTCGTAAAAAGGTGTATAAAGTTTTTGCTTCACGTATTTTAATACATAATAGATAAATAACACAATATTTTTTCCTGATTGAAATATTTATGAATATTGTTTCAAGAACAACTTCTCTAGTACGATATCAATATATGCATAGATTCAATAAATAAGCTTAAAGTTCTTATTTAACAGAATATAATATTTCAAATGTTTTCACCTCACCCATATATTTAGTTCCGCAGCGTTGAAATCACGAACGTACTTGGCTATTCACAAAACAAATATATCTTGTAATACTTTGTCGAATTGAAACTATATATATATATATATATATATGTATTCGACTTTGTGTCTAGCACATAAGGCTGCATTGCATTACACCACCACTTAACACGCAATGTCTCGAATTTGGACAGGAAATGGAACACAGAGTGTCTTGACACTAGGTTTTTTGATATCAATATTAGTGTCCATATAATACTTACCCCAAAAGGTATCTTTTGTTACTATTATTATTATAATCTAAAATAAGAAAACTCCTACAAAATTTTAATATACAAAATATTTCTGACGTAAAAGTTTATTTATTTATAAAATTTAACATATATTTTGCTTTTAGTAATTATTTTTTTTAAAAACTCCGATCATCGCCATAGCAACGTGACTGTAACACGGGAAAACAAGCGTAAATCTATCTAAATATTTCAAATGTCATTTGAACTTGACATTTTCTCTTCCGATCCTACCCAAATGCACGTTTATTATTTTTCCTATCTATTTTTATATAGAAAATCCGTTGATAAAATATATTTTGTTAGACCCAAGACATGGTTTAAATATTCGATACGTGCAGCATTACAGCTTCATAAATATAAGCACCATGAGAACGGGTACATATCCCGCGGAATCGTGACCACTGATCGATGGACATTATATATGAGAATTATTATAAACCGAAATCTTATCTTAGATTGTTTTATCTAGGTTTTTGTAAACCATAGGTTTTGTTTAGTTAGTCCAGAAATCTAAAATCGCATTTTTTTTATATAGCCGTAAATATTCTAAAATTGAAATTCCATGGCAGAACTTAACGCCGCGCTTTTTTATCAGTGATATTGAATTTACATCGTGTGTATAGGCAAACACTATCTTACAGAGCCATGATGATTTAAATAATACTATATATAAAAACTGCTTAATGCTTTATCCCACATATCAATTTAGTCGGGGTAATACTCTAACCAAAGCGATGAAAATAAACTATAAATATAATAATTTCCTATGGGAATCGAATCCACAATCAATTGCGTTTACAATCGCTGTCCCACTGTACCACAAGACCACAGCAGATTTAAATATATAAGAAACACAATAACAGGAATTGTATACACATATATAAATGAGAATTGTATTTTCGTTGTCCGCAATAATCAGTGGGTAGTTTTGTTTTTTGCTAATATTCTGTTTTGAAATGACAATTTAATGACGCACGTGGGATTTGTAACATTGGATTCTTTGAAACATTGCATGCTTATGAATATTTTGAGTATTGTAATTTGAATTACTTTTTAATTTTCATATTTCCTTACAAAAACATTAATATTATTAGAATGAATAAATATTAAATATTTTCAATTATTTTCACTTCCTCGCTCTGGTAAGCACAAAGTGCGGCGTTGAGTTCCACCACTCAACGCGCAATGTCTCGAATTCGGTGGAAAGCGAAGTACACTTGATACAAGGTACTTTCCGTCTACCCTTCTATGCGGGATACAAAGCGTGAAGCTAAAAAAAATAATATTAAATATTTCACTTTTAGTCAATTTTATTTTGACCTACTTTTTGAAAACGTGCTAAATCTAATCTTGTTTTAAGTTTGAATCCCTTATTTTTGATTTATTGAAAAGAAATAATTAAATTATAATTTAATAATTCTGTATCGTTGTAAATCTAAAATGGCCGTCGCTACAAGATGGCGGATTATATTTTTTTCTTATAACCACCTCAATATGGATATCAAATGACAGGTTTGACTAGAAAAATTGAAAAAGATAGAAACTACTTGAAATTTGAAACAGTTTTAATTCTAATAAAAATAATAAAATCCTAACGTAATGAAACGCATTTTCTAAATATTTTTTTCAATTTGTTATTGATAGTAACTCTGTAATAACAGATTAATTTCAAATTAATAAAATATATTAAAAAAAAATCAAAAAAATTCAATTCATACTTATATTTATTGTTCCGGATAAGAAGGTATAATAATTTAAAAAATCACTGGAATTTATCTGTTTAAATTCTATAAAACACAATTTGATTTAACAGTCAGACGCCATTTCGTGTAAACGAAAACAAAATGGCCGTTCGTTTGTATTTGAGGAAACATATCTGTCACTGTTAGCTGGCAAGGCATTGTATGTTAATCACACGGCACCGTCAAAGTTTTAACACTGGCGCCTTTAAACTAGCGGGATTCAGTTTGATCTAGTAGAATATATATGTAACTTGATGTATTATGCATTTAGCTTAGTTGTGTAATTGGTTATTAAGGTGGTAGCCAGTTCGATTTTTATTGACGTGTTTATATAAATTTCAGAAGTAATATATTTTTTTTTTATAAATATTAACTTGAGTCATTATACTATTCTTTAAATATTAGCATATTGTATAAGTATAAGTAAAGCCTGGAAATAGAGAAATCATAATAATTTTTTTTTTCACTTTTTTTTACAATATTATATAAATATTTTATATAATTTTAATCACAATGTGTTTGCACCTCTTTCAATATTTTTAAAGCTATATACTTTTTAAAAACATTTCAACTAAGCATCAAAAGTACCGAGCCGAATGTATCTAACTATTGTTGTATTGTAAAAATCGAAAATATTGAATAATGGAATATATTAGAATCCGTCTCTTAGAAACCGTTTGTACTAACAACAAAAATATGTTGAGATCGGTCGTGGCGCAGCGGGACAGCGTCTGACTGTAAACGCGATCGGTTGCGGGTTCGATCCCCACTCGGGAAAGTGATAATATTTAAATTATTTTCACTTCCTCGCTCTGGTAGGGATAAAGTGCGGCGTTGAGTTCGCAATATCTTGAATTGGGTGGAAAGTGAAGTATGGAGTCTCTTAAAACTAGGTACTTCCTGTCTACCATGCTATGCGGGATATAAGCGTGAAAAAATAGTTGTAATAACTATTATGGAATTTCTATGTATCTTTACAAGAGCTCATATCAAAAGCCACCAAAGCACTTAGTTTGGTATGCTTAGTTTTCAAGAAGTGCAGGTTCAAATCCTGCACCTATAAACTTTTTATACACGTATTAAACATAAACATTACAGACGTCATTTTAAACATTGATTATTTTATATTCGCGCCATTTTCACAGATTTCACACAAAATACATATAATTCCCATTTGTGGTATGATTACATAGAAAAGGATCGTGACGAGAGAAGCCTAGGTAGGTGCAAGTGCTCTGTACGTGACGCCTGGCTTGTTACCACTGATGTCGCTACAAGTATATATTGAAACCAACGAACACGCTAATGTTGATAATTAGGATCCTAGTCAGGCAGGAGTCGTAGTGGATCAGCGGTTTTGTACATACGATTGGTACTGGGTTCAAATTCCTATTTACAATAATGATTATATTTGATTGTATTCAATAGGCAATATCTCAATTTTTGTTGGGAATAGAGTAGGGTGAGAAACCCTCTCTTCCTCACTCTACCCAGTTATATAGACTTTCTAGTGACATATGGTGGTACTATGGCATTTTGTTTTGTCGAAGAATTGAACATATGAAAATAGTTAAAAAACAAAAAAAGAACGTCTCTAATAACCATATACATATATGTATGTATATATTATATTTTTTCATATAAAAAATATTAAACTTTATTTGATATTTATATAAATACTTATACATTAAAAATAGATAAACAAATTGTATTAAAATATTACTTCAAAAAATTACAAGATTATGTCCACGTATCAAAGGAGCAATCTAAGCATACAACCTGCGCACCCATCAAATTATCATTGAAATGAGTGTTGCTTAACCGACCAATCTAAGTAACAATGGTGCCAACCACTAATATACAATCTCTTTAGTACCTTCACATTTTATCCAGCATAGCAAGGTAGTTACAGACAGCCTAGTGTCAAGACATTCGGTTGACTGCTTTCCGCTCGAAATCTAGACATTGCGTGTTGAGTGGAGAAATCAACGTACTTGTAATCAACGTACTTTGTTTTAATTTGTGATATACATACATAAGTAAGTACTTGTGTATTTTTCCTTGCACCTAATTAATTATATACTATCAAAGTATTATATATATATATATATATATATATATATATATATATATATATATATATATATATATATATATATATATATATATATATATATATATATATATATATATATATATATTTCTTTGCTAAATTGAATTGAGCTTATGCATGAAAATGTTTAAATATTATTCGTTTATAGAGTACCTAATTGTCTTCAATGAAATTATTTTAAACGGATTAATCGCGTATATTTTGGTATTTGCAAATACATTTTTGGACACCTGACGTTTCGTTTCACTTTACGGTAGTCCATGGTGACTGGTAGACTGACCGGGGACTACTGCAAAGTGTTTAAAATAGTTTCATTTAAAATGTGCGTAAATCGCGAAAATCAAAGATCTTATTACCTAATTATCTTTTAGTCAATAAATAAAGAAACGTTAAAGATTTGATAAGGCACTAAGCTAAGCATCCTCATGAAAATATTACGGGAACGGAAAAAGCGTGAAGCTATAATAACCTAATTCCTAACTGATATAGTCGGGATAAAAATCTCGCATAGCAGGGTAGACAAAAAGTACCTAGTGTCAAGACACTCTGTATTTCGATTTCTACCGAAGTCGGGACATTGCGTGTTGAGTGGTGGAGCTCAACGCCCATTTTGTCTTTTACCAGAGCGAGGTATTGAAAATAATTTAAATATAATCATTTCCCCGAGTGGGGCTCGAACCCACAACCGATTGCGTTTACAGTCAGACGCTGTCCCACTGCACCACGACCGGCGAGTTTATTATTAATATATAAAAAAGATGGATTGCGGCGTTGAGTTCCACCATTTAACACGCAATGTCTCAAATTTTGGCGGAAAGTGAGATACGGATTGTCTTCACACTAACTACTTTCGGTCTACCCTGCCATGTGGGATAAAAGCAACAAACGACATATAAAGCAAGAATAAGAATTACCTATATATTATATTTGATAGGGAAAAAAATTAAAAATTGGTTTTTCTTATACAATTCCATAAGCCCTATACTTAGTTAATTTTCTATATACAAGTGACACTAGCTCGAGACAAAGCTATACTCAACTAGCACTGACATCCGGAGGGTCTTGCGTGGTCGGTAATTTGATTTGCAGATGAAGGAAGACGTATGGTGTATTGCATAGCGTTTTAGTTTCAAATTTATTAATGGTAAATTATCATTATATATGCGATAATCCGTTCAAAATAGTTTCTAGTTAAAAGAATAAGAGATTATTGGAGCGAAAGATATATATTTTTTTAATTTGATTTCATTTGGCGTTTTTTTAAAGATCTATTTCAAGGTTTAGTGAATTTAGTTTTAATTTAGTAAAGAAAAAAAAACATTACATTTTTATCTACTACTTATGGAAAGAACGTAACATTATAAACGTATTAGAGTCCTAAGTGACTATAGGAACAGGTTCTGATCCTGCTCGATTCAAATATGAACATAATAATGAAAATATTTAAAAAAAACCTTATAACAATTTGAACGTAGTAAGATTCGAACCAGCGTCAATTGAAAACTACCACAGCGCTGACCAACTACATCCGGCTACATACGTTCTACATCCGGTTTTGGGTAGCAAAAATTTGCATAAAAATCTCTACATAGATGCTAACAACGGAAATAATTTAGAACAAAACGTATAAGAATTTCGACGTAGCCGGATGAAGAATGCATGGCTTAGCGGTCAGAGCGCTTGGACGGTTTCCGAGAGGCGCGGGTTTGAATCCGCATGTTCAAATTTTTATACGTTTTTAAAAAACCGTTTTCTATACCTTGGTGTGGATAATATTTTAAAAATATCACTAATTATAATATATTATAATTTTTGTACCAAACACTAGAAGGTATTAAATGTTCTACGCACAATACCAAGGCATAATTTTAGAGCACGCCTCCAACGAGATTAATTAGCTGCATACGATTGAAATATTTATTCATCGTCTGATGTTATTTTTGTTTTTTTTTTCTTCATATATAAAATTTGCATTGTTCGTTTCAGGTACGGACCAGGTTATGGTATTAACTAAGAAAAATTATTGCGAGTAATAAAATTTTTTATACTTTGCATACATTTGAATTTATATTGTGCATTTAAAAGCCTCTTTTAATATGTTAAATTTAAGCTCAGCTATACACGTATTTTTTGAGCTGTTTTAGATAAAGCGCGGCGTTAAGTACCGGGATGTAACACGCAAAGTCTCGTCATTAGGTGAAAAGTGAACTACGCAGTGTTTTAAAACTATATGAGAGATACGTAAATCTAAAATACGGCACCTCACCAATTGAAGTTAATAATTCACACTTTATTCCGCATATCATGTTAGTCAAAGACAACCTAGTGTCAAGACACTCCGTTGATGGATTTCCGCCTGAAATCAAGACATTGCGTGTTGAGTGGCAAACTCAACGCCGCAAATAGTCTTACCAGAGCAGAGTAATAGATATATTTTTTGAAATACATAATATATTCACCAAGCAGGAATCGTACCCAAAATCAATCGTGTTAACAGTCCGCCTCAGTCCCACTGCGCCATTGGTGATAATGAAGTTAATAGTTAAAATTTTATAATAGAACTTGGCGGATACACGCATTGAAAACTTTGCGTAATGCATACTAACGATTGACCTCTCAATGCAAAAATGCCTCTTAGTACATCGACTTCGTATACTGTATACGCTAAATGTATGAATCGCTTCGCGCATACAAATATAATTGAATTGGTTGACCATTTACTATAGTTTGAGAGCAACAAATAAACAGACATGGATAAATGAACATTACACGGATATTGTGTTAAATTTTTTTAGTGACTAAATATTTTTTTTATTTGAATAACAAACTATAAATGTGATTAGTTTCTCCACTCTGGCAAGGTTACGTGCGGCGTTGAGTTCCGCTACTTAACTCACAAAAAAGAGAACGGTAGACAGAGTGTCTTGACAATAAGTTAATAATGTTTTACGTTTTGTAACTTGTTATTAATATAGTATTACGTTTGTAACGTTGTATTGATTTTAGAGATATTTTTTGTCAATGTCAAATAAGACGAGTAAAATAAGGGTTGCCTTAGCAACCTCTATGAAACGCATTGTACTATGTGTAACATTTATATTCCTTTCTTGTATATTTATATGTTTAATATTGTATTATTATAATTTTAATGTAAATATATTATATAAGTTTAATCAGTAAAATTATTTTTAGCTTATAAGAATGCCCCATCTCACTTACTTAGTGTTTGAAAAAATCAATTGGACACCGAACAATGGACATCATATCAAGGTAATGTTGCTTTATGTGTAGAATGATGTAACGGTTTTGAAATGTTTGGGAAAAAACGTCGATCATTATATGTATATATTATTACATGAAGTTAAAGAATAGGGAATGTTCTTAGTGACATGGTCTTCCGTGCTCCGTATTTAGTCCTTTGAGAGAAGATACGTATGAGAGTGTATTATACTTCTAAATAAATTTATTTTTTCTTCCTAATATACAAAACAACAAAAAATAAGTATTCTATTTATATATCATAAAAACACAAAAATCTACTTTTGTATAAGAAACACAGATATGGTTGAAAACATAAATTTTGGGAGGAAAGCAGTCAATGGAGTGTCTTGACACTATGTCGTCCCTGACCAGGGTGGTGTATTGGGAATAAAGAGTTAAATTATTTTCTATCAAATCAGTATCAGTTTAATAATTTACGAATGTAAACATATTTATTTATTTTTTGGCTTCACGCTTTTATCCCGCATAACAGGGTAGACAGGAAGTACCTAGTGAGAAACACGCCGTACGCCAATTTCCGCTGAATTCGATTACGATTACCTTACATGCCGAGTGGCGGAACTCAACGCCGCGTTTTATCTTACTTATTATAATGCCATTATTTTTAGACATCAATATTTGAATACGATCGCAGTCCAACACGTTCTCTACGATATACCAAAGTCTATGTGAATGCTAACTATTGTATACTAAAATACATATTCAGTGGTGTATAGTGCCGTGGCAATACATAATTTGCTATTTTATTGGCAACAATGCCGTTGAGACGAGCGAGCGCATACGATTTGAGTTGGTCCAAGTTATAAGATTTATACGTTTCAATATTTATTTTATTAACTGGCTAATATAAAAACGGAGTGTGTAGTCACTAAGTTCACTCTGCCTATACTTCCTTTTATGGGGAAAATTTGAAAAAAAAGGTCTTCTTACAAGTTAATTTTTGACTGTGATTATATACATTGCATTCTTCAACGCAGAGTTGAGTTCCGCCTCACGATGCACAGTGTCTGGAAAATGATGGCGAAATGGAGCATTAGCTTTTTTTTTGCTTGGCTTAGCATTTGAGAGAGAACCTAGAGTCAAGACGAAAGGTTGAACGAAGACGATTGAAAACAAAGGGCGGCGTTAAGTTCTCCACTAAACACGCAACGTCTCGATTTCTGTCACAAAGCAGTCAACGGAGTGTCTTGACACTTGGTTGTCTTCGACTACCCTGCTGTACGAAATAAAAGTGAAGCTGTAGACTCGTAGAGCTAAAACAATTAATATTTAAAAGAACCGAAACACCGTATAAGAATGTCCCTTTGCGTAATTATATTATAATCGCTGAATATATTTGTACATTGCCTTTAGAATAATATTATCATAATGAAGGGAGTCGGTATTGAATAATATTTGAAGGTATACCGAGATTCATTTCCAGTAGTGTGGAGAACAATTTGAATATAAACGTCTTAATTTGTATTTAATGTTTAGTTTATATGTATTTATAAATATTTAATTTAATATATGTTATGTCTATAGAAGAAATTGCTTTAATTTAACTTTGCTATTACGTTATTTTATATGAAACTCTTTTAAACGGATTAATCGCGTATATTTTGGTATTCGATAATATTTTTTTGAACACTTTACAGTAGTCCGTAGTCACTGACTGAGTTTACCTAAAACTAAATGTAAAAATCACAAAATTATATATTTGATTTTGGTCATGGTTTCATTTTTATGTGAATAATAATTGTCCTATTGATTTTATATTAGCACAGATATTGCGTAAAATACACGTTGCCTTGGCAACCTATATATCATTTTAATATGTACCATTAAAATATATGTAAGTACTCAATCGTATCATGATTATATAAAGGTTATAACTAAAGCATCTTCACGTTTTTATCCAAAGCAGGATTAGAGACAACCTAATGTCTAGATTGTACACCGTTTTCTGTCCGAAATCAAGACATTGCGTGTTTAATGGCGAAATCCACATCGCTCATTGCCTGGACTGAGCGTAGTATATATATATATATATATATATATATATATATATATATATACATATTTGAATATAATAATTAAACCTCTCACTAATTCGTACCATTTGCCCTTCATTTAAGATGATTAAACGAAGTAACATGTTTGCATTTAATTATACAACCTCAGTCGTTTCTTAATAAAATAATCGTAAAATGTAATCCGAACCAATGCACAGTAGTAGATGACATCGATGATGAAATTGGGTTTTATTTGTGTTATTTTAATATATTCTTATTTGTCATTCTGCCTGTTTGTTTGTTTGTCACACAAAATTTGAATTATTTTAAAATGTATCTAATTTAAATTTTATAAAATACGCTTATGGGTTCTTATAATTTTGATTATAGCTGTGGGTTCAAATACTAGATTATTCTCACATACAGAGGTAGCTAGATAGAACGCAGCGTTTATTAACACAATTGGTAAATTTAAAATAAATAGAAATAATCCTTCACCTTTATTTTCTCTATTTTCGTTAAAAAGTCAGCAAATTGCAAAAATAAAAAAAATCTGTTCTATATTCTCTTATAGATTTTGTATAAGCCCAGTTAACTCGTAAAGTACGCGTTGCCATAGCAACCTGTACATTACAAAAACGTGTAATATTTTTTTATTAAATTAATAAAAATTATTCAATTATGGCGTGAAGCCAAAAATTATTCAACAAAATTGAGACAGGTCGTGGCGCAGTGGGACAGTGGTGAGTTCCGCCAGTCAACACTCAATGTGTCGAATTGTGTATTGACACTAGGTACTTCTTGTCTTAACGCTACGCGGGAAAAGCGTAAACCTAAAAAAAAAATTAAAAAAAAAATTAACACAGACGAAACCAAAAAACAACAGCTAGTATATATCACAAAACAATGTTAAACACGCGTCGTAACGTATCAAAATCAATCGATGAATATTATTGTGTATAAAATTAAAAAGTAGTAATAAAACGTAAGTATCCGAGCCTCTTTCCGTTTTTACGACGGGCCGACCAATCAGGGGGCGCCGTTCCGTCCAAATTCGGTTACCCATTAGAGGTTTTGGGCTTGATGACAGTTATCTAGTAGCTTTTTGTATTTCATTATTTATGTTTCCGATACAAAATATAGAATTTCAACATATGTACGGGAGCTGTTGAATATATATGTGTATATATATATATATATATATATATATATATATATATATATATATATAAGTCAGTCAATCAAAACTAAATAAACTAACTATACTATACTTAAATATAAAATGCTTTTTAAATATTAAAGAAACCTTATAAAACAAAAGTATTCTTTAACAACATATCCTCAGTACAGACCCTGTGACCTAGGGCCATCAGGCCGGGGACCCTGGAACTTTGGTGCCTGGGACCATCGGGCTTAGGACCATGGGGTGGGTTAATGTTATTCAATAACTATACAAAACACCCATATAAAACATAAAAGTTTTACATAAGCTACTAAGTAAAGGCTCTAAAGTAATTTTACATAATACTTGCAAAATTCATTTAACACCACTAGAGAAAGCTAAGGTCACACCGGAAGCGCGTGCGATACGACTATCGACGCAGTAAATAGACCTCGCATCTAATTTACTACTACACGGATTATTGTAAATCATTTTGTGAAAGTGACTATACCTTCTGACATTAACGCTAAAGGCGGGATTACACTTTGCTGAAAGATATCCGCGGGATTGAACGTGTGACCTTTGCATTAGTGAAACGTGAATAATAATGAGCTGGTCGATTATCGTGCTGTAATTGTTTGTGTTATATTTTTTTGTTAACTAAGTATAGGAGAGTTGGGAGAGAGAAATTTTTATCTTTCATCAACATATCGGTCGAATTCATAGCATTCTAACTAGTTCTTATATATTAAAGCTGAGATCTCTTAGCTGAGATATCTTATTATATTAAAGCTGAGATATTTTTATAAAAAATCTAAACAAATAAAACATAATTTTAAAGAAAGCATTTTAATGTATAGAAAATACATAATAATATGTAGGAATATATATATATATATATATATATATATATATATATATATATATATATATAATACGTAGAAATTCAAAATGAGAAGTAAAAGAAATGTCTAAGTATATAAAAACAGTTAAAAATAATTAAAAAAAATACTTAGACATTCCAGTATTCACTTCCGGCTCTCGAATCCAGGACTTTGCGACTGCACCTAGCCAGGTGTCATCAACCTTCCGTGTAATTGTAAAACATAACTTAATGGAAATCGATAACATTAGATCAATTAATTGCAACAGGTTTTACTTGATGTTAGACAGACTATAACAAAAAGCAGGTAACACTTAGTACGGTGTGATATCTAAAAGAAGTTAAGATATATTTATCTGAATCTAGATAAGAAATTCTCATTTTTAAAGTATATATGATGGATGTGTGTATGATGTGTTTTTATTGGAACTTGGAGGTACGTTGACGTGAATAATATATTTTGCTTTAAACTTGTGTGTGTTATATTGATTTTTACTACTTTATGGTATACAGCTTCACTTTTTATACCGCATAGCAGGGTAGTCAGAGACAACCTACCAAAGTCAAAGCACTCAGTTGACTGCTTACCACCAGAAATTGGCAATTATATATATATATATATATATAATATATATATATATATATATATATATATATCTGTAGTAACCCATTGTGACACAACCTTTATTTTTGAAACTTCCCTAAGTAAATGTTCAGAATCTTACGATATCCCAGACTTATAATACCGTTGGGTTATCTATTAAGCTCTAAAGGTTAACGATGAAAGCTCATATTGATAAAGGGAATTTAAGTTAGTATATTCGCTTATTACTCGGCGTTTTGTAGTCAATTATACGTTTCGATACGCGCTAACATATTGCAAGAGCTTGGGTTTAGCATTATGTGGTAATCGGCAGGCGTTGTGGTGCAATTGTTAATTATTATGACAGTATTGAATTCAAATCGATTTTGTATTTATTTTTAAATTTATTTTTCTGTTTTATAAATTGCCTGCTAGTTTTTTCTTTGAAAACTACCGACTATCATGGCGCTTCGCACTCGGGGACAAAATTAGATAAAAAAATATTGGCATTACTCAGCTCTGTTAAGACAAAGCGCGGTGTTCATTTCGCCACTCAACACACAATGACCCGATTTTAGGCGGAAAGCAGGGGATAAAGCTAACAACTTTTAACTTACCAAACGATATTTATATGGCATATTTCTGAGTAGAATTTTTTTACCGTTTTTGTATCTAAATAACATATTCCTATGTCACCAATCAACATTGAAGCGCATTCAGACGATATATCTATCGGTGGAAATTATAATTAATTTTAAAGCTCGTGTGAACACCGCTTATGGCTTAACAGGGTTTCTATTTAATAAGGACAAGATGCTTTAGATACTTCTCTATATGGAAAAATATATTTATGTTACCTCTAATTGATTCAACAGGGAGTGTAAAATATATTATATTATTGTACAGTTTTTATATTTCTAGTCGAAAAATCTTTATATTTTGTTTTTCTTTAAAAAAAAATTATAATATTATTATTATAAAATAATTGAACAACCGTCATGGCGCAGTGGGTGATCATTTGATTGTAAACGCGACTGGTTGTGGGTTCGACGTCCACTCTATAAAATACTTTTTAGCTTAAACTTTTATCCTGTTTTTCAGGGTACACAGGATGTATCTAGTGTCGAGATAATCCGTACTCCGTTTTCCACTAAATTCGACATATTGCGTGCTGAGTGGTGGAACTCAACGCCGCGCCTAGTTTTACCAGAGTGAATAAATTGAAATCATTCCCCCCGAGTAGAAATCGAACCCATGACTGATCGTGTTAACAGTACAAAACAACACATGGTGTTAAGTTCTGGGATTCAACACGCAAAGTCTGAATTATGGGTAGAAAGTGGAAAACGGAGTGCCATTGCATTAGACTACCCTGCTAGGAAGGAGCGACGATTAACGAATTAAAATTTCTTAGCTGTAGGATGTGAACGGATAAACTAATTGACCAGAATATTTAAACTGGTTATTCAACATGGGTGTGGACTTCAAGTCTTAATTTCAATTTTTTTTCTTACTATAAAGTTATTTTTTTTACGTATCTCATATTTAAAATTCAGAGGAAACTTCGTGCTCTTCTTTCCATTTATAATAATAATATGAGGCCATCGTGGCGCAGTGGAATGACGTCTGTAAGTTCAATTATGATTGATTGTGGGTTCGATTTTCAATCGGGGAAATGGTATATTTAAAATTTATTTAAATTTCTCCGCTCTGGTTAGACATAGGGCGGCGTTGAGTTCTCCGAAAGAGGAGCGAGTGGAAAGCAGTAAATGGAGTGTCTTGTTACTAGACTGTCTTCAACTACCATATTTTGCGGGATAAAGCTTACGCTTTACAGCTTCACAGCTCACAAAAAAAACACAGTATTTTAAATTGGTAAATTTATTTACTTCATTACTACCGATTTATTGTTCGACGTAAAACTGTAAACGGTATGGGCTTTTCATGTTAGCTGGAACCGAAATCCATTCACAAATACCTAGGTAATTAGATGCTATCAGGCTATTTCTAGAAAGTCGGTCACTTTATAGCTCTATGCAGCTATTTCATGTTTAATTTAAAATTCTAAATTAAAATTTAAAGTATCATACCAGAGTAAAGTGTTTGTACTCAACATGCAATGCCCCGATTTCGGGTGGAAAGCAGTCAGGAGTGCCTTGACACTAGGTTGTCTTTGACCATCCTGTTACGCAGGATGAATATGACGTAAAAATTGACGACGATGACGTAAAAATTCAAAGTGTCCAGTAGCTTATTTTATATTAGTTAACTCGATCTAGTAAGGCAAACCACAGCGTTAAGTTATGCTACGCAACTAAGATAGTAGGAATATTATAACTATAGATTCTCACTGTCTACCCTTGCACTTTTTATTCGCGACAAATTTCAGCAAAATGAATATTTTCCGGTTTTATTTTACGTTAATTTACAGCTTATATTATATATTAGAAATAACTGACAGTACTGACATTTTCTACTACTATAAAAAATACTTAGAAATATATATTTTGTAACTTAACACGGCTGCGATATATAGATTAGGCTATGGTCAGTAAGTCTAGAATGCCTTAAGAGGACTGACTATAATTGTGTTAATATTTATGATAATTCACACACATTTTATTGGTAGTGTCATAAAACTTTATTGCTAAGTATTTTGATATGTTTCTGTCTGGTTTTCGTAATCGTGAAATGAATTTTGATGGAACATCTTTAGGTGCAAATTGTGTTTGTAAAAAAAAATGCTAGATTAATTGGTGTGTTTAAAACTGTCTACCAAAAATGGTTGACAGCTGTCATTTGGTCGAATTAAATGAAAAAGAGGTAAGGTTTATTTGTCACTTTTTACGATAAATGTGGAATACTGAATGCTGCATAAGCATTGTTGGGGCCGGTCGTGGCGCAGTGGGACAGCGTCTGACTGTAAACGCGACCGGTTGTGAGTTCGATCCCTACTCGAGGGAGTGATTATATTTAAATTATTTTTACTTCCTCGCTCTGGTAAAGATAAAGTGCGGCTTTGAGTTCCACCACCCAACACGCAATGTCTCGAATTCATTGGGAAGTCTACCCTAATTTGCGGGATAAAAAAGCGGAAGCTAAAAAAAATCATTGCTTTATGACATTTTGAATTGTTTTTTGTGTATTACTTCGTTTTGGTATGAGATCTATGGAGAAAAAGGAAGACCAGATAGAATTTAATTATGTCAACCAGATTTTATTTAATGAGTAAAACACACGTTGCCATAGTAACGTTTATGTAAATACAGAATGTTGTATATACATTTGTATATAGTGAACATAAATTTAATGTATTTGTATCGAATTCTTTATAAAAACTTACTCCACTCTAAATCTAATATTTAGACATAATACAGATATAATATAGATATTTTAATATAACTTAACTTAAAAAAAAACAGATATATTAAACAACCTGGAACTGAATCCATTACCACTAGCTTCTAAATAAACTATATATATTATTCAAACAATATTTTATTATTTTTCTTGTTTCCACGTATAACACATCTAGTTTGTGGAATTGTAGCCAATTACGGAACTTGTCTCGACCACTTCTGCGTACAAGCTAAGTCTACTTACGCGGTCATTATGTCATTATTTCGTGATACTATCGCATTCTTTCTATCAACGACGTAACAAGTTAATTAGCATTCACTTACTCACTTATGATGTTAACTTGATATATATGAAAAAAAAAATGCATTTTTACATTAATTGCGTTTAGATTGATGATTTCTTTTGTTTTTAGCTTTACGCTTTCATCCCGCATAGCAGGGTAGACAGGAAGTGTCTAGTGTCAAGACACTCTTTATTTCCGTCGAATGCGAGACATTGCGTATTGAGCGGTGGAACTCAGAGGCGCGCTCTGTCTTGCCAAAGAGGAATTTGAATATAATCACGTCCCCGACATGAAATCGAATCCACGACTGTTTCACTGCGGCACAACCGGCCTCCAATGTTCTTTTTAAATTAATTTTTTAATTTTGTTTTTGTTAATCGTTATAAATATTGTTACAAAGAAAAACCAACATATATTAAAAAATAAACAATTTCGAAGAACACCATTATTTTCCGCAAATAAAACGCATATTTCTTCACATAATACAAGGAAGTTCTATTATCCAAAGAATATATTCTCAATAAGAACTTGAAAATTAGATTTGAACCTACAAGCAGATTCTATTGAAACATATTACAACCAAAGAAAAGATCCACAAAGTATCAAAATTGTTTTTTTTTTAATTTATAATGATATTTCTTAACAATTACTTTTTTAATTTTTATTTTTTTAAAGCTTCATGTTTTTACCCGCAGGGTATTTTATCTTTAACCAGAGCGAGGAAATGAAAATAAGATAAATATAATCACTCCCCCGAGTGGGGATCGAACCCAAAACCGATCGCGTTTACAGTCAGACGCTGTCCCACTGCGCCACGACCGGCCTCATAACAAAAATAATTATAACAATTTAACAAATCCAACGGTATTTACCAATATATGATTGTAAAAAACCAACTTTAACGTATAGCTTCCTCTCGCCGTATCACAGCATCTTATCTCTGAATGTGAGTCAGTATCATTATCAGCATACCTAGATGGTTTATGATAGCCATTTTATGATTCGATATACGTTAGCTATAACGGTATTATTATTATTTTTTTAATATTAATTCCACTCTGACATTCCACTCTGTTTTCGGCCTTGACAGAAATCAAAAAGGCACTGCAATGTGAAAGTGATAAATAAAAAATATATATTTTGTTCACTTAAATGGGATTATTTTAACAATTTCTGTCACGTGTTTTGGTCTGATTTTGGAAATCTATGATTTTCATATAAAAATTTGACGTTTGCTGTCAAACGAACGTTTTGACGTTTCTAACAGTTTATAGCAGTCTGTGGTCGCGTTTGTCTTTTATATCTTTTTTCTCGTCTTTCCTTCGTCCATACAATATGACATCGGTTAAGTGACTTGTGCTCTACGGGCAAAGAACAGAACAGGAGCTTCTATAAGGAACAATATTATTTTAGCCTTTACAGTGAAGCTTAAACTTTAAAGGCCGATCATGGCGCAGTGGACGGCGGCCGACTGAAATCATGATCGGTTGTGATTTCAATTCCCACTCGGGGAAATGACTATATTTAAATTATTTCCGTTGCCTTGGTAAGACAAATTGCGGCGTTAAGCTCCTCTACTTGACAAGCAATGTTTCGAATTCGTTTAGACTCTGTCTACCCTGCTATGCGGCATAAAACTTAAAATGGGGAAATAACTGTTTTAACAGTCTTCGCTAACTGTAGAGAAGTTATAAATATAAAATATAATTAAGTAACAAATATTATTAAATCAATATAAATTAGTTCTATAGTTAAGAAAAACACAATCTTATTCATAATAAAAACAGGTTGTTAGGAAATCTTGTTTATATAACTTATTTAAGATATTTGATAAGCTTGTGTAAATTACACCAAGCTTGCACTGTACTAATGTATTCTGGTGCCTGCTAGTGAATATATTGGCAACATAGAACAGCTTGTGTGAACAGAAAGGGCATACAAACCATTTGTTAATATTTAAAAAATATTATTTATACACACAGAATACGAAAAACATTGTTAACGAAATTGTAAATACTAGCGAGGCTGGAAGTGGCGCAGTGGAACAGCGTTTGACTGTAATCGCGATCGGTTGTAGGTTCGATTCACTCGAGGAAGTAAAACTCCCCCTCAGTTTTACTTCTTCGCTCAGAGTTTTACTTCAGAGCTCAACGCCATACGCCATGAAAATACCATTACTAAACTAACAAAGTTAGTCGAGATATAATGGATGAAGGAGTTACTAAACACTAGTTCCTTTATATATCATTACGTTGATGACTAAAAGCCTTGAAATTTGTTGTCTTAACTCTCCTACTTTAACTCTCTCCGCATTCTAACCAAATTAATTGCATTTTAAAGTGCAATATAAATATTTTCTTTTGTTGCACGTTGTATCTCTGAAGAGGTAGTGAGAGACAACGGAGCGCCACACGATACGGTCCCTACATACCTCTTTCGCCTCCTCTCCAATCATTACCCTCTTCATACTCGCACCTCGGGGGGTCCTCATGCCTTTCACGTGACCTTCCCTCAGTATCCTCGATACTGTGCTTTTAAAGGTCAATCTAGATCTCCCTTGTATCACTCCTGTGCTTTAAAAGGTCAACCTAGGTCTCCCTCGACCTCTTGTATCACTCTCGTACCACTGAAATTTATATCATAATGAATTAAATAAAATAACTCTGGTTAATTTCTCTCTAACACGAGTATATGAAAATAAGTTTTTACTGTAAATGCAATTGGTTCTAGGTTTGATTCCCACTTTGGTATTAATTCTATGTTAATTTCCCTGAATCCTCTGAAATTATCTCTGAATCCTCTGAAATGGCAAGTAAAGTGTAAAGAAATATAAATTAAAATATAGAGTTTCTACACTCTGTTCTATGTAGAGGTATAACGTCAAAGCTTACGCAAAAACGGACGTAAACTATCGTTTCTTGATCTAATTGGATATAAATTGTATTTCAATGGATTTTATATGTTTTTGTATGGATTTATATAGAAATCAGTACTTTTATATAAAATATGGAGAATTATTATAAGAAAAACTAAAGAATAAATGGAGGTAGGGAAAAGATATTGTGGAATTATTCATATGCCTTTTAAGAGTAGGGTTAACTACAATTTTTCCTTATTAAACTTAATTTTTATAAGAATTCCTATATATATATATATATATATATATATATATATATATATATATATATATATATATACATTTGTTTTATCAACTTTACGCTTTATTCGGAATACCAAAGTAGTCAGAAACAACCCTAGAGTCTCTTACTACTAAATACATATAATATTGAAGATTTTATATATACACACACATACATATATATATATATATATATATATATATATATATATACATATATATGTATATACATAGTTAATATTAATTATTTAACACAATCCATTAATACTCAACTAACTGTTATCCGATGAGAAATAGAAATGCAAGACCGGATTCAAAAGTGGATCTGATTGATTGATAGCGGCTTGTAGGTCAATAGGAGTCAGTCATAGTGTGTTGGGAAAAATATTTTGTCAGTCAGACGTTAAGACTGACATAACTCACTTTACCTTATTAAGATTCACTTTTATGATATATTACTTAAAGTTTCAGATTTAAATTTTCTTTAAGAGAATACTTGGCCTGGGTAAAAATGCATAGATTTTGATATAATCAATATAGACTTTTCTTATCTCTGCTTCCTTCTTGCAGATTAATTAATACAAAAAGAGAAGCAAAATTAAATATACAGAGTACGTTAGTTAAATTATTCTAATATAAAATATAGTTATGAAATATATAACATTAGGCTTGTAAATAAAATAGAATTCCAATACTAATATTTTCATTTAAAATTAATAATTTATTAAAAAAAATATATCTAAGCGAAATAGACGTACAAATTATTAAGCGTATCGCGTTTAGTTTAATCGAGTTTATTAACATCATGTATAAAAACGCGCATGTTGCATCCACATGTTCATGCACAGTTGGGTACACAGTGTCAAGACACTCCGTAGTGTTGAGTACCGGTGGAACCTAACTAAATTCATTTTTCCCAACTCTAAACAGGGAAATAAACAAATAAGCACAGCAGTACGTGTTTAAAACTTTAAAAAGTCATTAGTGTTATATTTCGTTCCGTCATTATCTCCCAAATTAGAAATAAACAGCCGTGAAATTAGTATTCAAATTGTATTATAATTTCAATATTACAACCAACATAGATTTTTTTTTAAATCCAATATTTTTTTTTTATCAGCAGAGATAATCGCGCCTTTTGATAAGAAACTGGCGAGGGAAATAGATTACGTAAGCCTCCTAATAACGTGGTATATATATATATATATATATATATATATATATATATATATATATCACTTTATTGGTTTTTACGATTTTCATACATTTACAAACTTTTATTTTGTACTAATTTACAGTAGCCCTTAGTAACGGGTAGCCTACTATGAAATAAAGACAAAGGTCATTCCCTAAAATCAATAAAATAGATATAGAGAATAAAGAGAATGTGATTATAATATTTTAAAGTGTTATTCCATACTTAATATTTTTAAAATAAATAGAAATGGATTTGAACCGAATTCGTTGGGGTAGTAACGCTTTAAAATATTGATAAAAAATATCCATTTTGCCCTAAATAATAAAAAACATAATTTCTTAATGTCTTACTTAAACGGGATATGTATAACGCGAATAAATGTGAAAGTTGAAGCCGATAGACCAATTAGTTATATAAGTGCAAACATCTAAAGTTAGCAATTTTATGTTAATTTATGATCAAAACTGTGGTAACTGACAAGTTAAATTAAATCAAGTAGATACATCAAGCTATTAGAATTAGTGGTGTTAATTTTGGAGCAAATCCACAGTGTAGCAAAATGTATATTACTGATCTGACTGACCTAACTGACTTTACTAACTTGCTCACAGTCAAAGTAAGCACTATTGGTTGTGGATTTGTTTCCCACTCGGATAAATTAAATATAATCATTTAGATCAGACAGAAAGTATCTAGTGTCAAGACACTTAACTTTCCGCCGAATTTGATACATTACGTGTTGAGTGGCCAAACGCCAACGCCGCACTTTGTCTAATCAGAGCGAGAAAGTTCAAATAATTTAAATACAAGCAACGATTGGAAATCGAACCCACAACCGATCGCGTTTACAGTCAGACGCTGTCACACGACACCACGGCCGGCCTCTCTCAATCGAATATATTTAAATTATTTTAATTTCTCCGCTCTGGTGATACAAAGCGTCGTCTGTATTCGGAGAGAAGGCAGTGAGTATCCATACCATAATATCTTGACACTAGGTTACCTGGACTACCCTGCTATGTAAAATAAAGCCTGAATCGAAAAAAGAAACGAAAAATCCCATAGAAATTTTGCAAGTAAAGTCTAGCTTGGTCAAAAATCGAGATTGTTTATACTAATGCAATATTTACTATTTTTAAAGTATTATTCCACACTTAGGACGGTATCCAAGAGGCGCGGGTTCGAATCCCGCTGCGTTCAAAATTTTTATACGTTTTTTCAAAAATGTTTTATACTTATGCATTTAAATTATTAATTCCTTCTTTCATAACAATTTATAACTAAAATTTATCATAAACAAAAATAATATTTCAAAAATTAAATAATAAGCAATAATGGATTTCCCAATGACTACTCTAACCTCTTAATATCCAGTTTAACATTTAAGAAACAGTTTTGAATGAATTTCGTATATAATAATTATTATTGAAATGTAATTTACAAAAGCAGAATGTTAGAATTAATTGTTAGAATAAATAATTTTTTATGTAGCAACACTTTTGTATTCTTGTCTATGCTGAAAGTGTCAAGTGTGTATGGAAGTGTGTTACACAACGTGACATTGGCGAAGTGATTTGTGCTCTACTATATGTTCCGTAGAATATATATAACGAACTGTTTTATTTTATATTTATTATATTTCTTTGCATTATTTTTAAAAAATATTGTAAAATTCTGCACTCTTTCTCTATAAAAACTAAAATTGTGCCAAATTTGATACTCCTATATTTAAGTTATTTTCGTAGATTTACAAAAGGTAAGTCGATGGGACTCGTGTTACATGGACAGATCACCACTCACACACATACACTACTACACTTGAAATACACTTCTGTAAGAAGTGACATACACGTCGCTATGGTTACACATATTTTACGTGAAAATATAACCTCTAGTTATCAATATGCAAAACACTAAGATGTATTGCAATTTGTTACCAGTTCGGCGTTGAGTTACGTCATTCAGTATAAATGGAGCGTCTTAACAGTGGGCTATGTCTACATTCTGCTATTCTTACCACTTTCTCTTAAGTTAGTTAGTTAATTTACAAAATATATGATGGCCAAAGACAACAACAAAGCGTCTGACTGCAACGCGATCGGTTGTGAGTTCGATCCCCAATCGGTGGAGTGATTATATTTAACTTATTATAGCTTCTTCGCTCTGGTAAAGACAAAGTGCGGCGTTGAGTTCTAACACTCAATACGCAATGTCTCGAATTTGGTGGAAAGCCAAATACGGAGTGTCTCGACACTAGGTACTTTCTGTCTGTATATCAAATAATAGCTTCACGCTTTAATAGTTATCAATAAACAAAACACCAAGATGCATAGCGAAGACTCCATCATTATTTTAAAATATGTTTACTTTTATATGTTCAATATGAAAAATATTTTATAATAAACCTATAGATAGAATTGAGATAAATTAATTTTGTGAAAAATTCGCTTAAATTTAAATATATCTTTAGTTCTAAGATTTTTTTAGCTTCACGCTTTTATCCCGCATAGCAGGATAGACAGAAAGTCTAGGTACTTTCTGTCTATCCTGACAGAAAGGACACTTCGTACTTCACTTTTATCCAATACGTGATGAGTGGTGGAACTCAACGCCGCACTTTCTAAGTAGTTGATTATAATTATATGTAAATAAATGAATAGTAAATAGCAATAAAGAAAATAAAGGTATAGACCCAGTCTGTAGTGGATTTAATTTTATATTAAAAAAACCTCAATCAATTGTGTATTGAATACAAAAATATTTTTAAACAACTCAATAACATATTTTACGATACTAGTATCTAGAAACCTAGATTTCACGTTCTAAATATTTTAATTTTAACTAATTGCGGCTTGTATTAATAGATCTTGTCGATGTAAATTTTATAGATATTATCCACCTTATATGTGTAGACAAAATGAGGAGAAAGGTGTTGGGTTCGATTTCGATTTTTGTTGTAGTACGATAATTTATTTATTTTCACCTTTTTTTTAACTTTTGGAGTACAACTTATATATTTTTTTAGTAATTTGCTTATTAATTTTTTATTTGTGAATTAATGACATTGTCTCAATTGTATATGGAAAAGCGCGGCGTTAAGCACCGTTAACTAGTCCACCTGGACGTGGCATTATATTACCTTATTTAAACAAAACAGCTCCACGCTTTATCCCGTATAGCAGGGTGGTTAGAGACAACCTAGTGTCAAGACACCTTGGAACCGGAAGGCAGTCACCTTCCGGTTGAACTCGACACTATGTTTTGGAACATTGAAACACAAACATGTTGATTTCCGTCAATTACCTAACTTATTTCATATAAATACAATTATAAACGGTAAAGTGAGAAATTAAATGAAATTTAATACAAATTTGGTTTGTATAATAATTTTACTATTTCATTCTATATGGCAAGTCGAGCAGATAAGAGTTGGCGCACAGTATCTTATACATAAAGCACTTTAGATGTAAATAACAAGAATTAGTTACTGACAAAGATTTGTTGCTGGAATTCAGTTAAATTACGATTTTTGTTGAACATTTATTACAGTGATAATATATTTGGATTAAACATAGTTTGTTTATGTAGAGATGGTTCGGAGTTCGATGATTTGGTTTTGGGAAGTTTGTTACCAGTTCGGCGTTCAGCTACGCCAAGCCGACATAATGTATAAATTGTTGTTGGAAATTAATGAACGGAGTGTCCCCACACTAGTTTAAGTTCATTATGCTATTTTAACCAGCTTGTCTGTAGTTAATTTGCAATTTTTTTAAAATATATAACGGTCAAAGGAAACGCTCGTATTAAAATATTGTTTTATTTTTCGTTTGTAATAAAATAACATAATTATAATAGAAAAGCTTTAAACTTTATCCCGTGTAACAGAGTAGTCAGAGGCAAGCTAGTGTCAAGACACTCTGTATACTGCTTTCTTCCTGAAATCGAAATATTGCGTGTTGAGTGGCGAACTCAACGCCGCAATTTATCTTAGCAGAGTGGAAAAATTTGCGTTTACAGAACAAAGGGGAAATAATAAATTTGCTTTTTTTCCTTTAAATACTATTATAATCATCATAGTCATTCATGAAAGAAAACCTTTATACGAAAATGATGCAAACAGGAGTAGAAATTTGGCACAATTGGAGTTAATATAAATATTCATAACAATGCATTAAAAATACTTTAAGTCTATGAAATAAATATATAAAGGCCATACCCGTTACTAAGGCAACCGGTATTTAACGCAGGAACGGGTCCTCTGGTATATACTTAAAGATATAATGAAAAATAACTCAACTGAATTCGCCTAAGTATACATTACGCCAATTTGTGAAAAACCAAGCTATTAATTTAATTTTGTACCCACAATGGTCGATTAGAATAGCATTTCTATGTAATAACTCAGTTAGAATGTAGGTTAAGCGTCAGGTGTTCGTCGAACTCTAGGATTGAATAAAACCGGCTTTAAATCTCATTACATACAGATATCGGTATGATGTATAAAATTTAGATATTTCTTAGCTTTATATATGAAGTAAATAACACTAAGCTTGTGTTATGACATTAAATAGCGGAACATAACGCCGCATTTTGTTTTACGATAACTTACTTATCAAACTGGACTCGAATCTACATGCATCGAGTTAAAATCGATTTAGCACTACTTGTGCCATGATGACCTCACGTTTATAAATCATAATTAATATAATTCTAATACAGAATTGTCCAATAATTGTTTATTTATCCCCTTTCACAGACACATTAGGGTCACATAACTAGTCCACGGCGTTCTAGAGGATGGTGGTTTATAAAAAAAAGCATGCTATATATTTTCCCATCACGTATCTTAAGTCAGATATAAACTTTGAAATGATTGACGCGTTTGATTTATTACAACGTCCGCTCTTTTTACAACTGCATTTCTATAGTGGAACGTCGCTACCGGGTAATAAACTTGTAAATGCTGTGTGTACTGAAATTTATCTGGTTTACAGGTAAAATTATGTATTTTTCCAAATTTTTTTATGTTACTGTACCCGAATTATTATATAATAAACATATAGAAATATATATTTCATGATATATGGCATTGTTCAAGTTAAGTTCTTTTATTTTTTACAAATGTCGGGTTGAGGCCGGTCGTGGCGCAGTGGGATAGCATCTGACTGTAAACGCGATCAGTTGTGTGTTCGATCCCCACTCGGTCTAATGATTATATTTAAATTATTTTCGTTCGTCGCTCTAGTAAGAGAAAACGCAGCGTTGAGTTCCGCCACTCAACATGCAATCAAGACATTGCGTGTTGAGTGGCGGAACTCAAATCGGCGGAAAGTGGACTACGCAGTGTCTTAACGCTAGGTACTTTTTAGGCTGCTATGCGGGATAAAAGCGTACAGCTAAAAAATAAAATATCAGGTTGCTTGACACACACTAAAATGCGGCCGCCATTTTGTTGCGGCGGCCATTTTGGTTTAAAAATAATACTAATTGCACTGGCATGTATAATTGTACTGGCATGAGACCTATATGTTCAGTTCGATCGGGCATTGGGAAGTAAGTCAATTTTAGTTTTGTAAGATTTGACCCACAATCGACATATATATATATATATATATATATATATATATATATATATATATATATATATATATATATATATATATATATATATATATATATATATATATATATATATATATATATATATATATATAAAGACGGCTAATCTTGAAGTATACAACAAGAAAAACTACTATTTATACTACTACTACTATATTTATTTCAAGACTTCTACAAAATCTGACTTACTGTTTTTCCTCAGTACTTCAGCACAGGAGAAAGCAAATAATTTTAGTTTAAAGACATATAATTTATAACTTACAACTAGAAAGTAAGGTTACTGATACAAGGATTGCTGTTATTTCTCTATATAATATTATTCTCTATATATATTAATTCAAATAAAACTAATAATATCTCAGATATATCTAAAAGCTCCTTTTTTAAAAGCTCTAACATAAAGAAACAAAAAATACTAAATTTTACTGTAATATGCATATTTTTTGTTAATGCAGCCGGAATATTCTAGTGTAGGAGAGTTACTTAAGACTTACTATTCAAATTCTCTGATCTCTGTTTTTCTCTCATTTTAGACTGGTGTTTGATGCAAATCAACTTGCTTAAACAGATCATATACTTGAAAATATTTTGAATTTTCCTTAGCCGCTCTGATAGTACAAAACACGGTGTAGAGTTCCGCCACTCAACGTGTAAAATAAAAGTATATAATATATGGAAAAATATATTTTTACATACCACTGAGTGCAATTTTTATGTAGATAGCTTTTAGCATAACTTGGTTCACAATAAAGCGTCAATCCCTAATCAATTTTTTTGTCCGTCATACTCATTCTCGTACATTTGGCATGTAATGACAAAGCATTTAAAATGTTCAAATTGTTTTTATTGTTGTCACTCGACTCAAACAGAAACGGGAAAATGGGATTTTGTATTCTTCTTTGAACATTATGATTGATAATCGTTGATAATAAATTTTAAATTATCTCAAAGTTTGATGTAGTAGGCAGGTTCATATCTCACTTGTTGTAAAAGATGGAATTTTAAAAAATTAAAGATAAAGGAGGGGGGCCCTTTAGCCGTTGATGTGTTTTTCAAGGTCATATTTTTAATTTCATTTTATTATAATAAAATCGACACTCTTCAAAAGCAAATTTTAATCCCAAATAAAATTTGCTGCTTTATTTATTTACGCCTGAATTTTACTATTTTTTAAGTGTTATTCCACACTTAGGATTAGAAAAAACAATTAGAAACGTATAAAAATTTGAACGTAGCTGAAAGCTTTCCAAGAGGCACGGGTTCTAAACCCGCGCCTCTTGAAAACCGTCCAAGCACTGATCGTTGAGCCATGCCTTCTAAACCGTAAAATAATATCACTTAAAATGGGGATATATTGGTACAAATATAAAATCCATTTGTATTGGTTGCACATCGCTCGTTTTATCGACAAGGCTTATCAGCAAACTAAATACTTGTCATCCGATAACCCGACATGTTCCTTTCACTTAATTGCTAGGAAGACTGTAATTATTCACTTATCTCACAACCTGTATTTCAAAACCACTAAAACTATGAAGTACATACAATTTTAAATATTAATTCTTAATATTTTTATATGAAAAAAGCACAACTCAAGATGCTTTTGATTATAAATAATTTTAGCGTTTTTTTCTTGTTCAATTCAAATCAAAACACAGATAAAAAAAAACAAACAAAAAAATATTATCTTCAATCTTAAGAAACAACTACCATAATCTATGAAGAGACGTTTCGGCTGACGGAACCCGATACATTACTCGATTCTACTATCTAGAATGTGCGAATAAAACTCGATTCGTCGATTTCTATCGATACATACTCCATTACTCGATAACGAGTTGATACGCAACACCTGCTAATGTTTTATGTAGTTTGCGGAAAGAGAATAGGTGCTGATGGATTAATGAATTCACCTTTTGTGTGCAGTGGTAATTGGGAAATCAAGCGGTTCGAAATAACTATATTCTTAGAAAATAAACAAAGGAAAAATAAAAACTTTAGGAAATATTCGAAATTAGTGAGTGTTGTAACAATTTGTATGAAGTTAAATAAAAAAATATATACAAAATTCTCTCTGTTTTCTTGCCACTCGATAAAAGCTAAAAAGTGCGTAAATAAAAAAAAACACTTAAATAAGCAAGCTAACCATCCCTTCGTTTACCGTTTTTAATTAAGTCGGTTGCGCAGGCGCACCGTCGGAACGCATTACACTGTAGCCCGGCAAATTGCACGTCTCAAATGTTCTCAGAAATTTGCTAAATAACTTAAGATTTCATTCGTGATATGCGAATCGGATGATCGTTGCAAAATCTAATTTTCACACCACTAAATTCTAATATTTAAGTTTTTAGAGTTAGGAAAAGTTTATTGTATATATATTTATTAAGAGATATTTGCTTTGTAGTATAATTTATAAAAAAAACGTTAAAGTGAACCTTGCTCGTAATATTAAAATAAATGGAGAAGGATTGACACACTAGTTATCTAATTAGACTATTAGGAGCTAGTAAGGGAAATGGAGTGTCTTGACACTAAGTTTCGTTCTGTTTACTCCTCATACAAGGGAGGGATAAAGCTAGGAATTGCTAGAATTACATATATTTATTGAATAAAAACATCTAAGTATTAACTTAACCCATAAAGATGGCAATGTACACATAATTACTGCTCTAATACGGTATTTTAATTTCTCTTTTTCTTCTTACTCTTCACAATATTTTGCAAAGATGGTGCCAAGTGACGTATTATTTTGTTCCCCGTTTTTTTTTTAATTAGGAGAAATTAATGGCATACTTTCTCGACCGAGACCAGAAAATTTTTGCGCGTTCCGTGCTCCAAGTAAAATTTGAACATGCAATATCATGAGTTTTGGCAAAAAGTGGATATAGGAGAGTTTTGCTGCAAGGCTCTCTCTGCCTACCATTCTAGGCAGAAAGAAATTTGGAACTCGATACAGTAGCCTAAGAACATCGTACAGATCATATAGATCCCAATTCTACAACAATTGCGTAGTTATTTTTTAAAAATAAAGTTTGTTTTAACAGTTAATTGTGAATGCAAGCGAAATTCCCAAGTTAAATAGACCTCCTGCCTGCCGCTGACGTACCGTATTAAAACGTTGAATAAAAGAGACGGCCGGTTAGTTTTTGACATGCAATATTCGGGAATCCATTTATCAAGTGCGTGATGTGTATGCTACTTGTCGATGTTTGCAAATATAGTATTTGATTTTTTTTCTATATTACAGAATATGTTTATTTTTTGTCTAAATATTCATTAGTTCAAATTTTAGACGTATTTATATGTATTTGGATTTATTGGATGAATATATATTTATAAATATTTTTTCTGTACAATAGTGTAGAGATTTTTTTTGATATATTTTTGTGTTATTATGTTGTACTGGCCTTTTTATTTATAATTTAAAATCAAAAATAAAAATAGAATGAATTTTTCGAAATTTATATACTTATACTGCCATAGCTTAACATTTCATCGACAACACACATCACTAGCCAGTTAGGGTTACGTCAAAACTGTTTTGGTTCAAATTATAATTAATCTCACAGTTATCTTTGCGAGGGTTGAATGGATTATTAATCAATTTGCCAGTACATGCTCCTTCCGAATAAGCTGTCAAGTTTGACTCGTGACTTTTATATTGGCCTTGCTAACATCCGCCGTTTCGTTCTGTTGTTAAATTTTTCTCTCTTTTTTTAATTGTTTGCATTTGTTTGTGTGTGTCAATTTAAATTGATTTTTTATTTTAGAATGGAAGTGATGTGTTTTATGCATTTTTAATAATACGTAAAAGACGTATTTTGTTTTATTTATTGGTTTTAACGTATTTATTACATTTTTTTATTCTTGGTAGATAAAATTTAATTATTTAATACTTTCATTCAAATCACCATCGTTGAAACGATTATTTTTCATACAAACTGTATTTTCTTGTACACTATTTACGTTATCTACATCTACGTGTACGTCACTTTGTACAGTAGTTAAAGTTTACTATTGTTTTGTAACAACATGGCAGGTGTCCCCCAAACTCAGGTCGTTGCCTTGATTGACTTACGACTCGAGTAAAAGAAACTTACATTCATATTCACCTCTCCTTTGCGCGTACCAAATTTCTGTCTGCCAGTTTTTGGCCTCATCAGGCGAATCCCCATCAATTTTTTTGTTTGCCAACATCATTTTAAAAACAATTTTCTATCCCATATGATTATGGATCATTTCGTTCGAGTATAAAACTATTATTAATATATTACATAACGCAAATTCGACTGTCATTATTTTAAGTTTAACATTTCTCATTCACTTTTGATATCGTTCGCGGCCATTTTTATTTAGTTTTGCGTTATTATTTTGACATTTTGGTTGATACAATAGTAATTAGTATTACAATTGTGGGAATATCTCTTGGCCTTAATGTTGTCTCGACACTAATGTTACGTATTTGGTGAAGTTGTCGATATGAGATAAATTTTGATTTGAACAACACATTTTTGAGATCATATTATGTTTTTTGTGGTCATTTGTAACTTTTTACATGTATGTTCCTTGAATTATAATCTTAACAGGCATCTTCACGGTTTTCTTTGGTTTTGATTCAACCTTTCTTGCTTTTAACTCATTTAAGATCACTATTTGTTAGTTAGCGTAACCCAACGCCGTGATTAGTTTAACTATACCAAAAGTCCCACTCACACTACATATAAACACTATTTATAATACAATTTGAAGGTATTTATTGCTTTCATATCCCAACTGCACAGTGCGAGCATCTTCGAACAATATGCTAAAAATCAATTACATTTCTACGCATCTCAAATTATCGATCTCAATATTGAATAGCAAAGATAATTGAATATTTCTCAAGCGCCCCACAGCGAGTGTCGGATACATTCATCGTAACTAGTTCATAATATTCCGTAGAAGTAGCTGTTATAGTGGTTTACTATTTTTAAAGGTTGTAATCAAAGGCTAGCTGTTATTTTTTTTTATAGATTGTAATAGAAGGTCATCTATATTATTTATATTATGAGTTTCATGCTAACTGTATACTATGTTTTTGTTTTAGTTATACTTATTTACTACTATATACAGAAAATACGTGAGTATTTTCTGTATATAGTAGTAGATCAGCAGGCAGGTACTGTCCGTTCTCCATTTTCTGGGAAGCGGAATGATCTCTCTGGGTTGGGAAATGAAAATAATTTTAAAATGAGTACTTCGTCATTTTAAATTTATTTCCTTTCTTTTTTGTTCTCGTGGTAATTCTGAGAATTTTGTCAATTTACAAATATTTATTTTTTGTCTGTATGTTGTTTAACTCACTAAGTGGGGAAAAAAATACACTGGGTATATATGGATATGTGAAATTATTTTACATTAGTCCGTGGTATCAGGTACATGGTCAACTCTAATGAATTCGAATTGTCGGGTTTTCGAAATAATATTTTCAAATAACTAAATATCTTAATGTATCTATAATCGAAAATCAATAACAATCACATTTATCAAAGTAACCAAAAAAAAAACTTAAAATATTTTGTATTTCTTTATATGTCAATATATCTGTTAATGTTATTAAATGTTATACCAAAATTATATTTCATTTATGCCTATTTATGTGAGTTTGAATGGCAGCAGGTATATATTTGCTTGTAGGTGATGCAATCCTGTCCTCAGTTCACGCGGTCACGTTCGATCGATCACAATCCAGTTTAAGTGAATCGTAAAGTATTAATATTATTAACACTTATGTTTTAAAATATTATATTTATATGGATTTATTCACTACTTCCTTATTAATTGGAGAAAATGGGTCACTATTGCCCTAGCTAGTGACCTAAGTGTATGCTTTTACAGAACTATGATATATTTTTTTATGTAAGTAAGTTTGTAAGGCATGTTTAAAGATGTGACAATTAGCAAAACTTTTGTTTGGTTTTGGTTCTTTAATAAATGTTGCCCTTTTAAATGAAAAGCGGATTAATCGCGTATATTTTGGTATTCGAAAATATATAGACAGTACTACCTGTGAACGCGAACTTCTGTTAAATGTTCAAAACGTCAGGTATCCAAAAATATATTTTCGAATACCAAAATATACGCGATTAATCCGTTTAAAATAGGTTTCATTTAAAAATGTGTACAAATTGCGAAAATCAAAGATCTTATAATATAAGACAATACGATATTGAATGGAATATTTTTTGATATAAAAGTATCAGCTAAGTGCACGCTCAGTATGAAGATATTATTAAGAATTATATTTACCTTTTATTTTATAACGTTTTGTTTTTCTCAAGCACCAAATATGAAGCCCCGTACCTACATATATATGAAGTTAACACAAAAATATCAAACACGCCGCTCAAATTGAAAGACATGACATGTATATAAAACTTATTTAGGACTTTAACCGTTTAAATTCCTCTCTTTTATTTGAAACCCCGCTGTGTGGATGTAAAGCGTCAATTTGTATATCAGTCTGCGACTATTCAATTTCTTTTATATAGGTGTAAACAGAGAGAATCTAGTGTCAATACACTCCGCGCTCTGTCTATTATATAGACATTGTGTTAGTTACGCGCATAGTCTTATTAGACTGGAAACACATAACTATTTTTAAATATATGTTCTCCTTTCCCTTGTATTCGAGATATTGCGTGTTAAATAGCGGAACTAAACGCCGTGTGCATATGATCAAAAGGAGGACATAAACGTAATTTAAATTTTATCTCTTCACAGGAAATCGAACCTACAACTATCGCACAAAGATATTTTTGATATCGACATTTTATGATTTTATATAACATGGACATCACTACTAATTCAATCCCTAGTAAATATATATGTATGTATGTATGTATGAATCAATATTGCCTAAATCGATTTATCACTTGCTTCAATTGATCGATTTGATAAAAAACATTCTGATTAGTTGAAGAAGGTTTTACGTTATTCATGGAATTATATACCTAACCAGTGCCATATATTTAGTTATTTAACATCCTTATTACTTTGATGTGGCCGTCGCGGCACAGTAGAAGAACATCGAACTTTATCTCGATTGGTTGTGGGTTCATCATTCAACAGATAGATTATATTTTCGTATATACTGCACTGATAAGATAAGGCGCAGAGTTGAGCTCCGCATCAGTATACAATGTTTATATATTGGTAAAAATTTGAAAAAACGGAGAACTTTATTTTATGTATTAAATAAAAGTACAATTTAAAAAATATTACAAACAATTCAACTAAACAAATATATTTTTTTCAAGAAAATGTGTGAAAAAATATAAGTAGATGGAATCGAAGCAGCGTCTCGTTGATGCCGTTCAGGAACTATGTCCACTGAACATGCCGGTTTCCAACAAGCACGCACTCACGTCACTGCGCTCTAACTTTTAAAAGATTTTAACTAATTAAATGGAAATTATTAACAAAATAAGCATTGGAGTTATTTTTTTTTGAAAATATTAAAAATATAAATAATCAATTATAAATTAAATCAAGCTTGTATGAGATGAACAATAATAGAGCCCGCACTATGAAAGATTGCCATTCACGACAATTTACGTGCCTAGAGCTTTGCGAACATATAAATGATTTAAATACTAATTTAAAGTTACTAGAATCAGATTAATATGTTTTATAATTTGTTTATAAAACGTGTATCGAGACCATTGCGACTCAGTTGAGCGAAACCTACCACTATTTAAGTGGTAGTAGATTCAAATTTTAGTTAAAGTAAAATTAAAGTAAGGGTTATTCCTGAATAATTAGGTTGGTTGGCGGAACACAACGCCACCATGTTTTGCCAGAACCAGGGAATGTGTATATATATATATATATATGGCAAGACTATACAATATACTTTCCAAGTAATAAAATGTACTAAAGAATATAATAAAGCATTGTTCCAGTGTATTTACGATGTATAAAACAAACTTAATATAACATATTTATAGTTAATAAAATACAATAATAAAATGGTTTACTTTCGTCTCCGTACAAACAGTGCGTCGCGCTCTGCGTGTTGTTGCTATTAGCGAACTGCTTGAGATGGACTTGTATTACAAAAACTTTATATGTATGGCGATTTCAATTTAAAAGTAATATAAATATTTAATCGACATTAATTATATCATAAAAATAATTAATAATATTTTCAATTGATCCATTCTTGAACAAAACGCGGCGTTAAGTTCCGCCAGAAGAACAGAGTGTCTTGATACTAATTCTCTCTGATTAACCTGCTATACAGGACAAAGTGTAAAACTGCTTTTGTTATAAGAATTAAAAAATATGAGTTTTTCGTTCCCCATATAAATCTGAACTTATCTTAGATAAAGTATATTACTTACAGTTAATTTGACTATGAAATTAAAGTACCCGCTAACAAAAAGATAGAATATTGAAATATTATAATAATTATTTAGCTTCACACTATCATCCCACAAAGTACGAAGCACCTAGTGTCAGGACACTCCGTACTCCGCTTTCCACCATATTCGAGACATTGTATTGACTGACGGAACTTAACGCCGCGTTTTGTCTTATTATTTATTATACAAGCGACATTTTATTATAAACATTATTTACGTAAAATAATTCAAGAAATACCACTATACATGAATCTTTTGAATAAACGTCTTACCTAAGAAGTTATGGAACATTAATACTAAGTAAACTAAGTCATTCATAACCAAACTAAAGGTACCCCCTGCTAGCATCTACTGTGTGGGTAGTTTATTATATATATTTACTTATTATATATCCTGGTTTTAATTTAAGCTTTTTATCATATAATTTAAATTAGTTCCTGCAATTAAAAAAATATTTCCTTCTTTGTGACATATGTATATAAAATCGTACACTGTTTTTTGGACTGTAAAAATGTAGTTTTCTTCCTTACTTTCTTCTTCATAGATCTGTAAAGTCTTCTGTAGATTCTGCTTATAATCAAAATTTTGTGTTTGAGAGCAGAGTGGCGGAATTCAACGCCGCGCTTGGCTTATCCAAGTGTAAAGATGACAATAATTACCTAGTGTCAATCGAGTTCACAATCAATAGCGAATAAATCTCGCCTCAAATTTTACTTAAGTAGGAAAAAACAGATCATTAGTCATTTATTGCAGTTTACTTCCATTGTTATAGAACGTCGTCTTCTATTCTATTCAAGAATATTTAATTATTTGAATTTAAAATTAGAATACTAAATTTAAAAATATAAAATTATGAAACTTTTTCTGTGCCAACAGAAAACATAGAAATATATCCAAAAACGCACACCCATCCAAGTAAGGCATGTTGCAACTGTTAACCATTACATTTAATAATGAATCAATTTTACACATAAAACGCATTATGAATGGGCGGCTTTAGCTTCGTGTAGGCCTGTTTACCGTTAAGGACACAATCTCCGTTCCTACATCTGTTCAGCGGACAATACGCCGATGAGTAATGTTCCTAGCCAATGTCATGCTTTTGTATACATACATATATACTTGAGAATGAAAGTGAAATACGGCAAAAATTTAAAATTTATTGAAAATCTATATTGAAAATTAGAATAGGCTTTTTATTATCAATTTTAGTTATGCCACTTTAGTTTTGTGCTGTCGTAAATACTTTCTTTCAAATAACAAGATAGTTAAAGATAATTTAGTGTTAAGGCACTTCGTCCTTCGCTTTCCAGTCTAACTGTGTCGGAGCTCAACGCTGCGCGTTGCCTTGAGAAACGTGCACATTTCACTGTACTATCATAGCGTGTACATATGAAGCTTAGTTACTTTTAAGTACATAAATATATACGTGTGTATGTACGTTTGTGTTCACTTAACTCCTAAATCACGCGTGCAATTTCATACAAGATAAAGGTCAGATGTAATTTCAGATGGTTAGTATGTTAGGTGATTGAAATTAATTGATTATTATTATATACAGGGAAAAGGTTGCACCTGTTGATAGCATCTCTAACATAGAGGTTAGAAATATGACATAACGGTGTGTTTGAGAAAATTAGTAATAAAATACTGTGTATAGTCACCCTTCTGTCAATATGATGGTACAAGGTTAATTTAATTTTTTGAATGGAAAAGCCTAATATATGCTCTTAAAATCTATTTTTTTAATGTAAAAGTTAAACCGGAAGTGGCTTACCGGAAGTTTGAAATTTTAAGTTATTCTAATTTTAAACACTGTACCAATGAAATGCTTTCAAAGTCTTTCATATTTATAATTTGGAAGAAATAGATGATATTATTATATTAAATAACTTTGATAAATACAGGTAATAATTAAGGAAATAATTTTAAGGAAGATTGTTTTATTAACTTTCAACATATATATACATATTTTATCAGCTCTGTGCTTACACAGCCGGATAGATGGAAGGAGTCTAGTGTCAAGGCATTCTGTTTTTTTATTATTTTAGTAGTAAGTGGCGTAACACAACGCCATACTTTGTCTTAAAGCAAAAATATGAAAAAAATAAAAAATTTAACACAACCTCAGTGAGATCCGGTGAAACGACGCTCAACGTTTTTTTATGAATATTTTTCATTATAATTTACCTCTGACCAAAGTTACATTCGACAAAATTCTCTTAATATAAAAAAATTATAAATTAAATTATATATTTATGCTAATTCTGTATCACTTACATACACTTATTTAAATATACATTACTTCTAAGAAACACTTAAGCGATGTAATTAATTTTTGTATGAATATATAAAATAAAAAAAATATATAAAACAAAATTGCACCAATTAAATGGTTTTTGAGATATTTTCTTTTTTTTCCCATCGAATTCTCGCTAAGTTACTTTGGGTTAAGACAAAAAAAATAGTTATCTTTGTCTGAAAAAATAAACCAGCTTAAAGTCAAAGTACTGGCTTGGCCACTTATGTATGAAACACGTGAAGCAAAAACTTTGTAATCCTTTTAACGAAAATTACGCAAACTGAGGAGTATGAAATTTGGCACAGCTATAATATTATAGAGAAAAAACACAGAATGCCATTTTTTTTTTAAAATACTAAAATAAGTCAAATTTATAATATAAACGTAACTACCACATATTTGACAGTGATATATTTAAATTAAGTGACATACATGTTGCCAAGGTAACGAGTTGTTTACGCGTTAACAAAGCTTTAGTTAACAACTTTATTATTTCCTTATTTTATACATAGATTTACTCTGTTTATATTTATTTAACTATTAACAATTTCAAAAGGGCTTTTTAAAGTTACCAACTTCAAACAAACATAAGGCCGATCGTGACGCAGTGGGATAGCGTCTGATTGTAAACGCGATCGGTTGTGGGTTCGATTTCCTCTCGGGGGAGTGATTATATTTATATTATTTTCACTTTCTCGCTCTGTTAATACAAAGTGCGGCAATGAGTTACGTCACTACACATGAAATGTCTCGAATTAGGCAAAAGCGAAGTACGGAGTGCCTTGACACTAAGCTAAAGCAAACATGTCGAATTATTGAAAAAAGTTTTGACTCACAAACTTTCTTAGCGTTGCAGCTTAAAGCTTTCCTGATAAACGTTCACACGTATTGATGTGATCCTGGAGGTGTAATTACGACAAGACGGACAGTCGTAAATAATATTAATATATCGAGATAGGAGCCTGGCATTTGCGGGAAGCACGAGCGAGGTAATTCGGTATCTTTATGTTCTTGCTTAGTTGCGTTATAGACTTATTTTGCTATTCGCTTCACAATAACTATAGATTACTTTTATTATAGTTAAAGTGATATTAATAATCACCCTTTAGTATCCATGTACAACCAAGTATGTCAGAGACAACCTAGTGTCAAGACACTCAGTTGACTGCTTTCCGTATGAAATCGATTGGGTATTGAGTGGCGAAATTAACGCAGCGATTTGTCTTAAAATAGACAGTGGATTACTAAACATGAATCCTGAGCTTGCACTCATTAAAATTCAAGCTATCTAATGACGATGAGTTAGATTAGAACCCACTGTTATTATATCCAATGAAACTAAACGCAACTGATCGCATATGGCGTAAAAATAAGAATGAACATCTTTTCGTCTCTAAATTATATGGATCTGTGTAAATACATCTATTACACAGCGTGTTAGGAACTAGCAAAAGATTTATTTTAGAACAGTTATATAAATGTCAGCGCGAGCCGTGTCCAAGTCGAGGGAAATAATTTAATCTGTACGTAGTCATAAATATTAAACGCGTTCCGTTTGTACAACACCCTGTGCTATTCGGTCTAAGTTAGCAGCGTTTATGTTATAAGGTCACGGCGTATAACGTTCATGTATATTGTGAATTCGATTTCTATTGCGGGTGTGCTATAATTTAGTTAATTTCAATCTATTGTGAATTTCCTAATACCAAGGGCGGCGTTGTGTTCCGCAACTGAACTAATTATAATGATCTAATAATCTTAGTTCAATTTACTTTGCTTCCGTTATATGCAAACATCGTATAAACAAAGAAAATATAATCGCCTATTAGGAAAACAATAGTTAAACCGAAAAATTTTATAAAGGCCAAATACGTAAAAAGAATTTAGATATATCTGTCTGTCTGCTTTTTGATTTATTCAAACCTTGATAAATAAAAATATCAAATAAAAAAATATACTATATTTTTTCTAATAGAAACTCATAACGCTTGTAACTTACACCACACATGCATAGCACTAGCCTAGTAGTAAGATGCTCGCGTAATAATTGGCAAAACAACAGCATGCTAAGACAATACTCCTTTTTATATCACCTTAGATTTATTGGTCTTTAAATTTTATTTACAGCATCATTGATATACAATTGATTAGTTCGTCCCTTTAGAGCCTTTAAGTAGAGTTAGTGACTGACTGACTTTATTCAGTGTATTTTTTATATTACATTATGCATATATCTTATTTAGTAATTTTTAGAAACTTGTTAGGTTTTTGTGTTGAATCATGTAATATGTTTTTTAATTTAATATTTGATTAAATTATGTTTTTTTAAAAAGTAAATAAATAAATATGTCCGAGATTGTGTAGTTAAAGAGATATCTATTTATATAGACCAGTAGCGCAGTGAGACAGAGTCTGACTGTTAACGCGATTGGTTGTGGGCTCGATTTTTACTCGATAAAATGATTATAGGCACGAGCACTGGTTTTTTGATGGAAAACAGCCAATGTCATATGTTGAAACTAGATTTTCTTTTACTATTGTGCTGTGTGAGATAAAGTGTGAAGCTTCTTATTTTTAAATACCTAGTTACTTGGTCATATATAAAAAAAAACTACTATTTTTTTTTTTATTAATCTATATCTTTATCTATTAAATATCTGGATGTAAAAAAATTGCATTTACACTATTTATAAGATAAAAATTAACACTTATAATATTACAAAGACTGAATTGTATCTAACTATATATGATAACATAAATTCAGCAAAGTCAGGTCAAATTACTATATTTTTTTTTAGCTTCACGCTTTTATCCAGCGTAGCAGGATAGACAAAAAGTATCTAGTGTCAAGTGTCACTCCGTACTTCGATTTCCACCGAATTGGAGACATTGCGTGTTGAGTGGTGGAACTCAACGCCGCACTTTGTCTTACCAGAGCGAAGAAGTGAAAATAATTTAAATATAATCACTCCCCCGAGTGGGGATCGAACCCACAACCGATCGCGTTACAGTCAGACGCTGTCCCACTGCGCCACGACCGGCGCTACTATACTATAACGACATTAATAGTAGAAGCAACAGTTGTAGCGGTATAAATTTATTTGATTGCATTCAAAATGCATTAAATTCGCTTTAAGATTATAACTTGAAACTGGTTATGATAATTTTATTACACAGTACTTCATACACGGCGTAATATTATAAATAGTTCTTTGTTCGTAAAATATTTGATATAAGTAAAGTAAAAAAACGTGTGAAATAACATAACAGTTGTAGATTCAAATCTCGGTTGAGGGAATTGTCGATATATTATGCATATAGTAATAATTTTTTTTAGCTTCACGTTTTTATCCATGAATGTGTCCATTTGGAGGAAAGCGGAGTGTCTTGATACTAGGTACTTCATGTCTATTCTGCTCTAGTAATTATTTAAAAAAAGATGTTTGCTTTATTAAATTAAAATCTGACGTGAGCCTATTGAGAGTTATTTACAGATGTAAGACAGGCCTTAAAAGTTTTATTATTCTAAATATATTTTAAAATATATATCTAAACAGACAGTTTCTTATCTTTGTGAGAAACGGATTACGTCAAGGACACCTGCCCAATTGGGGACTTCGAACCAGTTATGTAGAACTCCAGACCATCAATAAAACCCACTAAAATTTCACGGTGACCCTCGTCCACAGTTAGTACCACAATATTCCGTGAGCCTGATGACGAGAGCCTGTTGAGTGGACGGTTCCTTAGCTAAGAGCTGTAATATCTTATTTAAAAAAGGATTTCTTTATATTTATATATTCATTATAATTTATTGATAAATAATGATAACCTTGAAGAAGGAAAATCAAGCCAAAACCAGTGTCATTGTTAAATTATCTTTTTAACATAAGTTTAAAATCCCGTTTACTAGCAATTTGTTACCCTATAAGTAATAAAAACAAACCTTTCCCGTCAACATTTACACCAATCGGATATCAAACCCGGTATTAACAGAGCTATAATACGCCTGTCACCTTAATTAAATTGCTCCAGTAATAACTCAAAGCAGTTTTAGTCTAGTTTTCTCTTGCGCAAAACCAAGGTATCTTGTTAATTAAGACGTATTGGAGCATTGATATCTGTCATTTTTAATCTGTATTTTTTGGTTATTATTTATTATAAAATTATTTTATGTTGACACTAACTTTATTAATATTTTTTCTTAAGTAGGTTCTTTATATTATTGAAAAAAAAAACTTTATTTTATGTTTACTTTGACACAAATATGTAAGAGTTATTTTTTTAAAAAAATCTCTAATTATATTATATCAGTATTTCTTTACTTGTTGAGTTGTGTTGAGTTTGTATTCCACTTAATTTATAGCGCTATACTTTGATATAAGCAAGAAGTGCAATACAAAACTTAGAGGGCTCCGTGGACGCGTAATATACCTGCTACCATGGCAACGTGTATACCACTTTATGTGGAAGTGTATGTTAAACACTTGGTAGTGTGTATGATATTTTTATGTATTTCTAAAGTGTTATTATGATAAATATTGAATTTTTACATTTACATAAAACACTGTCTTTAATGAGCAAAATTATTTTAATGAAAAAGAGTTTAAATTTCCGTTCACGTATTTCTATATAGATAGCCTAATTAAATTTGCCAGACAGATTGATACCAGGAGGTACATGATTTATTTTAAGGCTTTTGTATTTATAAAAAAAATACTTTTGAAACCGGTCGAGGAGCAGTGTGATAGCGACTGGTTGTAGGTTCGATTTACGTGGGTTCGCTCGTTCTATTGGGGGTCTCGAATTTGGCGGAAAGCGAAGTACGGAGTGTCTGGACACTAGTTACTTTCTATACCGTGCTATGCAGGATAAAAGTGTAAGATATAGTTTATGACTATTTCTGACTTTTTATACAAATATATAATACTGGCCGGAAATCCGTTAACCAGAACTAAAGTAAACCTAGCATAATATACTTACAATTTTATTCAAATACAAGAAAAATAATTTTAATACTATATAATGCGGTAAATAACGTAGAGCAACTCTCTATCCTATCGACTTGTTCAGGTTCTCGCTCGCGTGATTGATCGATCTCAGGGTTTAGTTGAGTCATGTTGTTCTAATATAAACATATTATATATAAATGTTTAATAAATGAATTCCCTCACGCACCGAAATTGCTTTCGTTTGGACTATAAATATTATCTGTTTGTCTGTTTGTAAATTAAATTAACTTGTTTAAGAGTAGGAATTTAGCCAGATAGACAGAAAGTACCTAGTGTCCAGACACTCCGTACTTCGCTTTCCCTTTTGTTGATTGACGGAACTTAACGCCGCACTTTGTCTCACCAGAACGAGAAAGTGAAAATCTATTATATATAATCACTCTCTTAAGTGGGAATCGAACTCACAACCGATGGTGTTTATTTGTCTTTAAAGGTTTTCTTTATGTTTCTGCTAACCAGAACTACTCCACTTTCCACCAAACTCGAGATATTACGTGTTTAAAGACGGAACTCAACGCCGCACTTTGTCTTACCAGAGAGAGAGAGAAATGAAAATAATTTTGTCATTCCAACCCAAAATATATTTCATACATAGGTATACACATACATACATATATGTATGGTTTTAGAAAGGCAGTCGTGACATATTTTATCATGATTATTACATTTTTGTGGTGCCTTGTATCGCCGAGTATGTGGCTTGAGTCTTGAGAAACGTCTTATCTTGTACGAGACTCGTAAACGTATACGATTGTTATCGTCGTGCTAGAGAAAAAACCGCTATTCTTTTGTTTTTAACCAACTATAAATGTAAAGTATGATATAATAGAGCAGGTGATGTGTACACGCTATTGTGGTACAGTAAAACAGCGTTTAGTAAGATTAAACGCGGCGTTGAGCTCCGCCACTCCATTCCATATGTAACGTCATGATTTCGAACATGAAAAAGGAACTGAGTTTTTTTTGTACTATGAAATAATGTTCTATTTATTAATGAATTTGATATTTTTTTTGGTTTGAAGCGCAATTATATTGATATTTTTTGTTGTGTTTCAGGTAATTTGGTGAATATTCGGTGTTTCGGTAAGCTAGCACTACTAAGAACTGACAACAGCTAAGATAAAAAATATGATTCTAATGAACGAAATCCTGTATTTTTCTATCTAAATCAAAAAATATGTATGTTAATTTGAATATTTAATTGTAAAAATGTCGTTTAAATCATAAAAAGTTGTGAAGTAATCAAATCCGGATATTTGAGGCTTCCATTACTACGCAGATATGACGTTTTTTTTTTTGATATTATGTTCCAATAATATTAAAAATTGATTACAAATTTGAAAAGCACAGTGGCGTAATAGGACTGAGTTGATAGAAAACGTGATTAGTTGTGGGTTCGATCCCATTATATTTAAATTTAATACATGTCTCCAATGGTAAGATTAAGTACGGCGTTATATTTATCTCAACGTCCAATGTCTAGATTTTGAGGGGAAAATGAGGAACGAAATATGTTAACAATAGATTATGTCTATCTAAACTACTTGCAGGAAAAAACCAAGCTATATATATGAAAAGCGTCTATATACGCTTGGTGAAACTTTACATCCTTTTGTCTAACCAGAGTGGAATATATATGCATTACTTCGAATGAAGATGGAACCCACAACCAATCGCGTTTACAGTCTAACGCTACCACTATACCACGATGGGCTCAAAGCTAGCTCATTTCTTAGTTTATTTTTTGGCTTTATACTACATAGTAGAGTAGGCAGAGAGAACTTAGAGTCAAGGCCCATCATTCACCGCTTTCCAATCAAATTTTAGACATTGCGTGCTGAATAGCGGAACTCAACGCCGAGTTCTGTCTTACCAAACGAACAACCTTAACATTAACAGTCACATTCTCCATCTTCACCACGATGGCCTTCACATACATACCTAATATAGATATATATAAATAAAACAAATTATCCCACAATCTATGCGGGTGGTGTCTCGCATTTCAACAAACACTGGTCTTTTCTGACGTGTTTTTTTTTTATATTATATTTTTCAAACATTTCTCAATAATTAGCTTTATCCAATCTATTTCAAATTTGACAGGGGAGATAAAACCGTAGCGTTAATACACCGCCGCCTTTGACGGATACACGATAAAAGGAGCATATCTATTCGCGTACTGTGTGGAAGACAAGTTATTAATATATTTAATATATCAATTTATTTGTATTTTCTTTGTTTTTAGTGGAGATGAAGGGATATAAATATAAATGAAATTTATTTATATACCTTGGCTAAAAGTGGACTTGACAAATTGGTAGTTGGCAAACAAATATTGTTGTTGTGTTTGTAATGTTGGTTGAGATTTAAAAAAAAATAACTTTAATTGTAAATTTAGTGTCAAAATATTTCATCCAATTTACTAATTAGTGTACAAAAAGAGTAATTCGATAAACAAATTTAACTTCCACTAACACGAAAATCAAGTAACCCAATACTATATAGGCAAAGCGCAGCGTTGAGCACCGCCATTCTATTGAATATGTACAAAAAAGATAGACAATAAAAAACAGGCTATTTTAAAAACACATACACATAACAAGAAATATATAAAATACATACTTAAGCCACTTTCGTGCATAACCGTACACCACCATAAAACATCTAGTGAAGAATCTAATTAAACCAAATTATGAATTTATTATTAATTTTTGAGTGTCCTAATTGTTTCTTGGTTCACGCCTCGCTTGCGCAATGAACACTTTGTAGGTAATACCAAAAAATACTTCGACTATTTTATCGTGATAGCATGAAAATTTATATATTCGAAAAACATATATATATATATATATATATATATATATATATATATATATATATATATATATATGTCGTAGCGCAGTGGGACAGCGTCTGACTGTAAACGCGATCGGTTGTGGGTGCGATCCCCACTCGGGGGAGTGATTATATTTAAAACTTCCTCGCTGTGGTAAAAGACAAAGTGCAGCAAATAACGCAATGTCTCGAATTCAGTGGAAAGTGAAGTACGGAGTGTCTTGACACTAGGGACTTTCTGTCTACCCTGCTATGCGGCCTGCTATTGAAGCTAAAAAAACTATATAAAATTATACAAGTATACGTTATTGGAACAGCCTCTGTTTATAAATGAACTAGATAGTTTGAATCTTACTTGCATGATGATAATTTAATTATTTATTTTTCTCTTATTGGAACAGCGTCTGTATATGTCTAAAGAATTAAAGTGATTGTTATTTTTCCCATTCTGGTAACACAAAGCACGGCGTTTAGTTACGCCATTCAACTCGCGTTGTCTTGTAATTGGAAGGCAAATCAAAAACGATGTATACTTCAGCCTATCTTTTTTAATTTCTACTAAATAATCTTATATATTATACATTCAATAAATTATAATATTTCTACTAAAAAGGCTGCGTAAGAAATGACAACAATACACTAAATCCATGTTGGGTTATATTTACATAATTTATTCAACAATACATTAGTGCTTTAACTCTTGATGTAAACTTGAGCGGACGCTCGGAGCTTACAAAAATGCTTTCCTATTCAAGGCTTATTGAGGAAGCACGTTTACACCATACAATAAAACATTTTTTCATTAAATTATTAAAATTATGAAAATCTTTAGTTGTTTATCTATTTAACTATAGAAAGTAAATATTTAGTTATTTGACACTTATTTAAATGTAATGTTCAATTTGTTTATAATATATCACCTTTTTCGATTTTTTAATAGAATTATTACTATTAATATCTATTGAAAAGCATTCAAAGTAATTTAGAGCACAGCATTCTGAAAATAGAAATCTAGATTTAAATGAATCTAAATAATTTCAGTCTAGAATTAAATATTAGTCTAGATATAACGACAAGTATAACGTTGCAAGAAACTTCATAACGAGTTCGTTAAAAAAACTAAGACGAAAGTACACCAAATATATTCATTATTTATTCCAATACCTAATTATATAGTGTACAACTGGTTTTATATTAATTAATCATAATAAGCGAGTTTTACTATTACATTTGACAAAACATGTATACGCCCACAATTATATAGGATAAAACGAAATTGGTATAACCAAGAAATAATTAAAATGAAAATTTTGTCTGTAAGGTTAGATTGCGATTATTTATTTTCAGTTATTTTGTATTCTATTCTCAAATAATTTATTGTATTTTTACCTGTAGTAATATTTACCTGTGATATGGAACAATATTGATTTTTAATTTAAACATCACCAACCAAGCAACAGTAACCAAACGTACACACATATGTTTTTTTAATAATAATAGTGTATTTACTTTAGTGTGTGTAAAAAATTTACTTTAGAATACATTTTTTAAATTAAAAAGATCTTTTGTTTCTTTTTAGACATGAGTGTTGGCAGCCGTATAGGAATACCGACACTTGAGTATTTCCCATCTATGGGGATATATAAAAAAAATATATCAATAAACACAGTATCAATGATACTGGAAAAAGGTCATGTAAATAATATAACCCCCCCGAAAGGCACGTATGAACAAGTTGATGACTGTGAACGAGGCGAAAGAGGCAACCAGAGACCCTCTACCCCACCTATCCCGCAAGCGATAAAGCGTTTTGCAAAAAAACAATAAACAAAAAATCATAACTAAAATGAATTCATATAATGAAAAAACTTAAAAATTTAATTGCATATATTAATCTAAAATTCAAGTTACGCCTCTTTCTCAAAGTGACCACCGGTAATGTTTATTCATAACAAATAATAATATTATATTAATTTAAACAACTTTTTTGCTTCACACGATAAGCAAAGTCACAATCAGTCCCTTAAGGTGTATATAAAATATATATTTTTTTTAATTTTTGAAGGTAGTCATTATTATGTTTACTTTAAAGTATAAAATTTATAATGTCGCATATATCATAGCATTCGTAAGAAAAACCATGTAGAGACGTTGCGTTTCCCAACTCGCTACACAATTTTATTACAATATTACTATATATCTCTATTAACTGCTTGCTCTACAATTTGCTTGTCGACAAAGATGATCAATTAGACTGTTTTTGGTCCATACAATTTTATTATGACCCTGCAGAAAAATGTATATAAATATATAAAAATGTAAAGTTCCATTTGAATGTTTATTTTTATAATTATAATGGTTTTGGTGGTTTTGGATTAACTGTGCAATTCATCAGAGAATTATGAACGGAGTGTCTCAGTCTTAATGTTTTTCTGCTAACTAAATCTCTCTGAAATTAAAAAGTAAGGCTTTTATCCCGCACAGCAGGTTAAACAGAAAGTACCTTGTGTCAAGACATTCCGTACTCCGCTTTCTACCGAATTCAAGACATTGCGTGTTGAGTGGCGAAACTCAACGCCGCTCTTTGAAAATAATTAATATTTTGAAATTATATTTATTAATACTTTAAAAATTATTAATATAAAAATTATTTTAATATTATCATTCCCCTGAATGGGAATCGAACCCACAACCGATCACGTTTACAATCAAACGCTGTCCCACTGCGCCACGTACCGCCTCGAAAATATAAAACATTAATATAATAATACATTAATAATCGTATAACTTAGATAAAAACGGGGTTTCTAACATAAATGCTAATTGATCGCTTTGTAAGACCGCGCGGGACAAAGTCGCCATGCAAATACTTGTTGCATTCCGCACCCTGACGCTGACGCGGACGTATTCTCGAAGGCAGAATGCTTTCCCAGTTCAAGATACGTCCAACTTATTTATTTATAGTCTAACAGTAGATAGGTCGTGAATTCAAAGCCTGGCTGATACAATTCTTACTTTTGTTTCACTAACCAATACGGAATTTTACACATGTAAAAGGACTATACCGTCAATAGGCGAAATATTGCGAGTTAAATAGCGGAGTTAAACACCGCATTATTGTGTGGAAAATATGTGTGTATATATATATATATATATATATATATATATATATATATATATATATATATATATATATATATATATATTATTTTTTTTAAGGCAATGTTTGGTTCTGCTCGGTGTTATTAGTTGATTCTACCATTTAGATCTAAAAATCTTTAACTGAATGTACCCAATTTCAAGACACTATACATCGCTTTCCGCCGAATACGAGACATAGCGTTGAGTGGTTGAACTTGACGTCGCCCTTTGTCCATACCCAAGCGAGGAAAATGAAAATAAATTTAAAAATAATCATACCCCCTAGTAGGAATCGAACCCACAACCGATCGCGTTTACAGTCAGACGCTATCTACTGCGCCACGACCGGCCTCACCTTTCTAATAATTGTAATTATTTTATATATTTTTATTATCATCACGTTTTTTTCCTAGTGAAGTAATCATAAATCACGGAGCGCCAAACACTACGGTCCCTCTCGTCCGTGTATTAAGTGAAGTAAACATTACTTTGCACTTTCTTCCTTACAGTTAAATGGCAAAAAACGTTGAACCCATAACCACCTCAATAGAAGGCGGTAGCGTCATACTCCTATACTATTCAATTCCCATAAATCCTTTTCAAGTCTAACTCCTGTTGCGAGCAGAGGCTCGTAAAACACACAAAGTCAATATTGTTGGGTTTTAGTCGGTTTTTTCTAAATGTATTGTATTTCAATTAGATAAAGTACTTCAAGTGGGAATTTTTTTTTGCAATGTTTTAGGCAATTTTTGATTTATGACAGAAATGATATGGCGTTAACGCCTTCCTTGTGTACAAGTAGGGTTTTTGTGAAGTAGATTATATTTTTTCCTTTTTTATAGGCGATGGTTTTTTTTTTTTCTATTATAAGTTCTATTTTCTGTTAGGTGAATAATGTTTGTTTTTTTTAGTATCAAGCTTTTATCGCACATAGTGTCAAGACACTCCGTACTCCGCTACCACGTTAAGTGGCGGAACTTAAAGCCACATTTCGTCTTACCAGGGCTAGGAAATGAAAATAATTTTGAATCTAACAATTCTCACTAGTGGAAATTGAACCCACAACATCAATAGTCAATTAAAATCTTAATTGAAAAAGACCAACGCGGCACAGTGGAATAGCGTCCGACTGTAAACGCGATTGTTCGTGGGTTGAATTGTAACTCAAGGAAACAGTTAAATTTATTTTATTACTTCACTCTGATTTAACAAAGAGCGGCGTTGAGTTCCGCCACTTAACACGCAATATCTTAAAATGCCTTGACACTAGGTTCTCTCTAACTACGCTGCTATGCGGGATAAATTGTGAAATGTTAACAGTCATTTTTGAGCTGTATTCCGTTCTCCATATTAATATTTATATTACTTTTAAATTGAAATCTCCATACATATAATGTTTTTGTAATACAAGTCCATCTCAAGCAGTTCGCTAATAGCAACAACACGCAGAGCGCGACGCACTGTTTGTACGGAGACGAAAGTAAACCATTTTATTATTGTATTTTATTAACTATAAATGTGTTATATTAAGTTTCTTTTATACATCGTAAATACACTGGAACAATGCTTTATTATATTCTCTAATACATATTATTACTTGGAAAGTATATTGTGGTACAGTAGTGTCACTTGCTGTTAGTCTTAGGTTTCATATTTGGCAAGTAGTGGATATATATTTATAAATAGAATTAATCTATGATTTACAAATAAGTAATAATAATATAAATAAAAATTAAGTGTACTTAAAAAATTAAGTTTTAAAATCCATCATTTTTTGTTAGTAATTTTATATTTTCAGTGTAATATTTGTTAATATTGGCTCACGGGCTTAGTAGTTACAAGGGAACAAAGAAATGTATATACATACTTACACCCGGTACAAACATAACCCTCCTTTCGGCAGTAGAGCAATAAGGAAATTTTAAACTAAAATTTACTTTAACTTATATTAAATATACGCACATTTCAATAGAATCTAGCTAGTAGTGCCTTCCTACTTTATAATCATGTAAATCATTATCAACGTAACCTAACACCGCGATTTTTCTATTACGAGCGAACAAATTGAAAATCGAACCAAAACCCACCCCACACAATAACAGCCACTACGGTACAACATATTCAAGAGTTGTATCACAATTTTTAATTACATTTCAAATGTAATCCCATACATTTTAATCACGTCGCGTGCAAATTATATAATAAAATGCACAAAATAAAAGAAAACTCACTTTATTACTTTTATATTAACGTTATAAATCGTTTAATTAACATTTAATTCTGTTTAAATACCGCTAAGTAATTGTTTTGTGAATTATCGATTGTACCGGTAACGTCAGTCTGATAATTATTTCTAATGAATATATGATCAGTTTATGTGAGTGAGAATATGTAGTGTCTTGTCACTACGTATTTGTTTTTTTTTATATACTTAGTGTTTTAATTAAGTTTAATTTAATTGTAAATAAGGCTTTATATAGGAATACATAAATTAATATAAAAATCCTCCGTTGATTGCTTTATTTGGCCAGAGCGGATAAATGACAATAAATTTTAAATATAATTATAAACCCTAATGGGAATCAAACAATGACTGAGTGAATTGACACTAGGTTGCCTCTGACTACACTGCTATACGAGATAAAGTGTGAAGCTCAAAAAAAGTTATAAAAAACCTAAACAATTTTAATAGCGGGACTTGAACCCGTTATTCTCGGAAACCGTCTCAGCGGTAACCACTAAACCATGCGTTCTTATCTATGTAGTCGAAATTCTTATACACTTATTGCAAATTATTTATATTGTTAGCATTCTCTGTAGACCTGTTTTTTAAAAGCGTTCTTTGGGTAGCATATATTTATAAAAATCTCTCTACAGTGAAATGTACATTGAAAAGTACTTTCATTTGATCGCTTTATCAAGATAAAACACGGCGTTGACATCCACCACAGACTACAGGAAGTGAATAACGCAGAAATTTTAACACGAAATCGCGTTAAGTAAATTAAGAAAACACAATAGATATATAAATAACACTTTAAAATTGATAAGTCATGTATCACTTTTATACAAATAAAATGAGGAACACACACGCGGTCCAAAGGATCATTGTTAAAAAATTTTAATTCCTCCAATAATATAAGATTGATTGTGGCGTGTCTCGAGATAAGACTACATGATTCATCCGGCACCGTTTTTTATCTCCACACATCATACCAGGGTAGGTGACAACCTAGTGTAGAGACACTCCGTTTTCTCTTTCTGATTTAGAAATGGGATGTGTAATGGAACTCAACGCCGCCTCTTGTTTAGCTAAAGTGTGGGAAATAAGGTTTTTTGTAGACATAAGTGGAGTTCAATTTTCACCGGTCGTGGCACAGTGGGATTGTGTAATTGTAAAAATGACCCACTCGGGTGAATGATAATGAAAATACGGCGTTGTGTTTCGCCCCCTAACAAGCAATGTCTCAAATTCAGTGGAGCTGAGTACGAAGTGTTTTGACACTAGGTACTTTCCATTTACCCTGCTATGCGGAATAAAAGCGTGAAGCTAAAAAAATATTTCAACTGATCTGTGAGTATAGTCTAATATTTTAAAACATATTAACTGAAATTATTAGATAATTTAATTTGTTCTTTAAAACTGTCACTTGACCAAAAGCAACAGATGGTAAATTTTAATGGTTTTTGACTAAATTTACATAATACACGGAATAATAATTATATACGTGTATTATATTATTTTAACTCGATATTTATTTTGATTTAAATAAAAACAAGCCGCGGCGTTAAGTTACACCATTCAACACAAAATATTTTGATTACCGACGGAAAGAGAACAATATATATATATATATATATATATATATATATATATTTATATATATATATGGCGTGAAGCCGTAAAATATATATATATATATATATATATATATATATATATATAAATATATTTCTTATTCATAACACGCTTTTTACAATATAATATGAATTTAACAAGTACAAAATGGAAAAAATCAGTATGAAAAAATCACAGCGGACAATTACGACTTACATACTTACCACTTGTATAAGAAAGCGTCAACGAAATGAAAAATACGAGGAATAAAAAATACCTCACCGAAAATACTTGTGCGTCGACGGACGTGAGATTGTATATAATGGCTTAATTACTTAAATTTTGGTAGACACTATAGTCGTACAGTGGTATTGTGCCTGACTGTAAACGCGATTGGTTGTGGGTTCGATTCTCATTCGAGGTAATTAATAATAATTACCTCGAATGAGAATAAATATACATATACATACCAACTATAAAGTTGTAATTATTTTCATTTCTCAAAAGGTAAAGGTTATTTTTTATAATGTAAATGTGTAAAATAATTCAAATATAATTTTTTCTTCAAAAATGTAATCTCGTTTAGTTAGTTGCTATCCTATTTATTACGCATAGTAGGGTAAACAGGAAACACCTAGTGTCAAGGCACTCACCAAATTCATGACATTGCGTGGTATGTGACGAAACTCCACGCTCTTATATAAGTAAAAACAATCCGCGGCGTTAAGTTACACAGTTTTAACTAACAGTGTAACTTAACGCCACAGCTTGATGCTTTTTAAATCATTTATGCTAGAACAGGGAAATGAAGATAATTTAAATACAATCTTTCCTGCGAATGGGAATCGAACCCACAACCGATCGCGGTGACAGTCAGATGTCCCTATGATCTTCTTACTAATAATATAATGCTTTATACAAAATACTAGTAATATTAAATATATAAAACTAAATAGACACCTCAAATTCAGTATATACTACCTTTTAATTAACATTTATCGTTTGAATGTCTTATTTCCGGTTTGTGAGGGGCTTTTTAACTCGATAAAGTGTAAAAGATAAGACGAATAGAATCGATAAAAAGTGTAACTTATGTTGATAATGATGTTACCTGTTGACTTACATATTAAACACATTTTGATGGAACATTTTTAAATTATAGAACGATATCCAGTTAAAAATTAACTTAGAAAACCTTTTTCGGTTCATAATATCAAGATTGTCAGTAAGAACCTAGTGTTACACAACGTTCGTCATTTTTTGTTCGAGATTTATATTGCATATCGAAATGCGCAACTCAACGCCGCGCTTTATCTTACTAGACTGGAAATAAAAAGTTAAAATATATTCTCGAGTGAGAATTGAATCAACGACCAACTGCCTTTGTCAGATGCATTTCCCTAGCACTTGGCAATAGCACACATTTTATAGTCAATATATGTATATAAAGACAAAGCGCGATGTTGAGTTGCGCGTCACAATACGATATATCAATTTTGGGTGGAAAGCAGTCAACGCAGTGTCTTGACACTGGGTTGTCTCTTATTATCCTGCTATGCAATACAAAGCGTGAAATTACTTTGTATATAAACTTATAAATTATATATTTTGTTAAAGCACCAATAATAATTATTATCAATCACGACTTACATTACTGACATAAGCCTCCCCTCGCATTTATGAAAAATGTCAGTTGCTAAAGCTAATTGCCTACAATACAAATAGCGCTATGAAATATTGTAAAGAGATTTAAATAATATCTTTCAACTTTATCCCGCATAGTAGGATAGACAAAGAGAACCTAGTGTCAAGACACTCCGTTTTCTAACTTCCACCCGAAATCCAGAGATTGCTTTTTATTTGGTCTGTGGCCGAATTAATTTATTAGACATATTTTAATTCATATGACAACACTAAATCAAAAAAAGAATTATTTACGGAATTTTTGATATTAGTAAGTTTTTAGTTACTTTATATATATATTCTCTAGAGTTTGCAAACTAAAGAACTCACATGTTTCCCCGCTCTATTAGCAGCGCGGCGTTAAGTTACGCCAATCAAAGCTCGATAATTTGACTTCAGTTTTTCTCCAATGAAAAAATATTATTATATTAGCTATAAAAAATAATTAAAATTGCGATAGAAAACCATATTTTTACAAACGATGAAAGATGAGGCTTATCCATTAGCGGCTTACTGCGGCTTGTATGTTTTAGTACCGGCGTAATTGATTTCGTCCTCCAAAGAACAAGCTTTAGCCATTTTACTCATAATCTTAATATAAATTATTATAAACGTAGATTACAGTGTATGGCGGTTTATTTTCTTAGGTTGTTTTATGTTCCTTATGTTGGCTGTACGTTTGTATGTATATGTTTTACTATTTTTAAAGTGTTATTCCATACTTAAGATAAGAAAAAATTTAAAAAAAAACATAAATATTTGAACGCAGCGTAATTCGAACGCGCGCCTTTTCAGAACCGTCCAACCGCTCTGAGCGCTAAACCATGCGTTCTATTACCAACTGCATCGCGGGCTTGAATCCCTCTGGGTTCAAATTTTTATACGATTTTTTTTCAAAAATGCAGAAAAAAATAGTAATTTGCATTTTTGGAGATAAAATTTGAATAATTTTTATTCAAATAAGTGAAATGTAATAAATTATTTATGTATTTTTATTAAATTAATGTTTTTTAGGGTAGAAATGCATTAATTCAATCAAAATAATTCGATTCCCACTCCGGGAAAAGAGTATATTTAAATTATTTTTAAATTTTCGCTCTGGTACGACCAAGTGTTAAGTTCCACCACTTAACACGCAACGTCTCGAATTTGGCGAAAAGTGAACTACGGAGTGTCTTGACACTGGGTACTTTCTAGACAGAAAGGTGGACACCCTGCAATGCGAGATGAAAATTATGTTATTTAAGTAGATTAAAATGAAACGAATCACTAGTAAGTATGTAACCCAAGTGTAAGCTTAAGGGCCCCTTTAAACTACATGTTAAAACATCCCTATCCTGACCAAGATCTCTCTCTAACTCACCAAATATAAAATAATCCCACTAATACCTAGGAAATTTTAAAATAGACAAGGTATCAATTGTTTATTTTAACTTACACGAAATTTAGACCACACACATTTAAAGATCTAAGATATGCATACAAATGTAACTGTACATTACGTTGTGTTAGATAACATTTATCTAGACCGAAACAAGCTTTACACGGCCTAGGAATTCGTTCAAAATATCTAGGTGTTAAATATACGAAAACGGTGACAACGACAAATTATATTAAAGAGCTTTTCCGCTTTATTGTAATTTAATATATATTTGAAGTGACTTTAGAGGCCGGTCGTGGCGCAGTGGGGCAGCGTCTAACTGTAAATGTGATCGGTTGTGGGTTCGATCGCCACTCGGTGGAGTGATTATATTTTAATTATTTTCACTTCCTCACTCTGGGAAAAGACAAAGTGCGGTGTTGAGTTCCACCATTCAACACGCAATGTTTCGAATTCGGTGAAAGCGCAGTATGGAGTGTCTTGACACTAGGTACTTCCTGTTTACTAAGCTATGCGGGATAAAAGCGTGAAGCTCAAAAAAATAAACAAAAAATCTAAACTTTTTATTATATTTTCTTTGAGTGAGAAATGAACCCCCAACAATGTTATACAGTGATATATATTTCTATTGAATTGCAAGTACTTGCATATTAATATCATTTATTAACATTGCCTTTTTAACGTTAGCAAGAAATGACAAGGTGGTTTTGACGTATTATTAAGTTAATTTAACTTTAGAATAGCAATTTAGCAATTACCTTTATATTATGTGCCTAGATGTATCGAGCACTTACGTTTTATTTCTTATATCCTATTCATACATCTCCTGTATATAGAAAGATAGATAGAGTCAAGAACAAGATACGGAACTGGCGGAACTCAACGCCACATGCCGACCTTAGCTAAGATATAAAGATAATTGGAGTAAATTGATAAAAATTCTTCAAACAGTACTTACTATACATTTTTTATTTAAACAATTTAGTTTCTACATTAATACAAGTGTAAGAAATATACGCTAATTATATTTAAAGTAAAATTATTATAAATATGGAATATATTAAGTTTTAATTAACACGATACCAATACCTTTCCTGTAGAGATCGAATATTGAAATTAGGCGTTAATAGGCATTTGTGGTATATATTTAAAAAATGATCTTTAGAGGCCATCCATTATATCAATTTAAGGAATAAGTACACTAGGCTATACCACGGCGTTGAGTTCCGCAATAAACAATTGAAAATAGAAGGTTTTAGTATGAAATATCTTAGCACTACGCTCTCTTTAAACATTAGTATAAAAATAACTAGAATCTTCAATGAATAATAAACACATTTGAAAAGCAATTTTCAATCTTATTGCCTTTAAAACTAGGTTCAAATTCGAAAATAATCAAAAGCGCAAATACTTTCCAAAAAGCTCCACACAGATATTATCAACAGGTGCAAATGAGTATTTTTTTTAATTTAATTTCAATTAAAGTTAATGTTACGTTTGGTTTTCTACAAAACATGAATTTGGTGGTTCGTTAAACACGTTTGTTCCTTTTGTCGGTGATTATGAACATGACTCTAATTAGTACTAATTATGGGACAGGGTTAAGTGTTAAAATATTAGAGTATATATATATATATATATATATATATATATATATATATATATATATATATATATAAAACAGAAATTGATTATATGTTTGCTTATTAATTTTTATATATATTTATGTTTTTTTTATATGCACAGACTTTCATGTTGTTATACTCGGGTTATTGTGTATAAAAAAAATAATTCGTCATGTACAGCTAGCTATAGCGAACTAAGTCTAAATGATATAGTTATAACTAAGTTAGCTAGAGAGAAGAGCTTAGATAGACATGCTCAAGGGGCCCTCAAGCCTACACTCAAGTGTGATTTATTCATATCACTTAATACAATTGTACAATAATTGTACTGGGAAAATTAATACAATATACATTAATCAAGGACGTAGTGGC